>CM046882.1:21012487-21612487 GCA_025667525.1 Glebionis coronaria | reverse complement strand
TGATTTCAGGCTAATTGGATGCTTGGAGTGAATTCGTCTTGTGATTTAGAGCACTTTTGATGTTAAAACCTTCTTCTGAAAATCACTATTTCTCGATCTTGATTTTGGGCTTGTTTATAGTTTGAAGAGACACGTGTTTTATTGTTATTGGTTGAAAATATTCTACATGTATCGTTATCTGAAAACTCAAATATGATTGGTGGAAACTTGACTAATGGAGTGCACTGTTGGGATTTTGTTTATTAATGGGTGGCGGCTGTGAGTGGCCAGGTGGCGTGATTTGGCAATCCATGTACACAAAATAGAAGCCCATCATTGGTTGATTGTGTATATACTCGGATTCAACACAAACTTCTCACTTTTTTGGCAAGTTCAGTCCTTGTTGTTTAGCAGAATGTTGATTTGAGATAGAATCTTCATTAAGTTGTCATTTCTGATCCTTCAAGCTTCAAACTTGCACACAATTGATCGTTTGACTATTTGACTTGAGATTTGACCATATTTGACTTTGTTTTTTACTTTCTCATAATTTCACTTTTAGTCCTTCATCTTTGAAAGTTGTCAAGAAAGGTCCTTTGACTTTGATTGGCTTGTCACTTTTCATCCTCCTTTTGTCTTTTCTTCATCAATAAAGCTTTAATTCACTTGTTTGCTCCATAATTGTATATTTTTACCTACACAAGCACAAACAACAAAACATACCCATAATACTGCTTTTATGAATCAAAATCAGGTATTTTGCTTTGTGTTTTAGGGTGATTTGTGATATAATTTATATGAGATATCACTCATATCAAATCCGCTACACTTGATCATTGCCATGACCTCATGCAATGCCAAATTTTAAAGCACCAAATTACACTTTTCTCATAATTAATCCACCTTGGCCAATATGGAATGCATTTACACTATATGATGCATGATTTTGATTTATACAATGCAATGCAAAGGAAAGTAATTCTATTTACATATTTTTGGATTTTTCTTGAATCGGTTTTGATGGAAATAACTCATAAAGAAATCAAAGACTTTAGTTAGGGCTTTTAGTACCATGAATGCTTATCATCCTCAAGTTTCACTTTCCCCATACCAAGCTTAAAAACGAGATCATTGTTATTCATAAGTGAAAGTGCGTCGACTTATTCATAAAGATTGTGTTCCTCTTATACCCCCACTTATTTTGCCTCTAAAACCGGTTATTATTGATCAAATTGCTTGAAGGCAAATTTGTCATTATTTAAAGCGTGAAATATAAGAAATGTAAAATCTCAAAATAAGGAAGCACGGTTTTAATCGTAAGTAGCCATCTCATCCATTACTTGAAAAACCGCCCACAATTGATATAAGTCTGACCCAAAATAATAAGTCATTCGTTATGTGTAAAATCCTCATGTCATGCATTAATAAGTAGCTACACACTCGCTAAGGAAAGAAAAATAAAACTCACGCAATAATTTATATCCGCCACCTTTTTGAGACCTTGAATCTTCAACCCCGCAACCCGTCAAGGTAATATTAGATTGGAGCAACTATCAAATCCCCGCAACCCTTGTGAGAGTAATATTGGAATTCAATAGCTACTATAATGAACACCACACTTGCCCCTCTTGGGAGTCTTGTATAATTATTTTTTTCTTTTTTTTCTAGCCACTCATTTTTTTTCAAGCCGCTCTTATTTTTCTTTATTCATCACAAATAAAGTTGAAAAGAATAAAAGAAAAAACACCCGCTAAGTATTAAGCATGACATAAGTCTAGTACACATAAAACGTTCTAACTTGAAATCTTAAGACGTACTTATACCAACCACGAATGATTAGTCAAAAATGCATAAGAGACTACAAACAGATTAAAACCGTTCTTGATTATTTATTAACAATATATACATGCGTTGAAAAAAAAGTAAAGGTTACGAAAGGGGATATAAAAGCCACAATTAATTAATATGATGTTTATCTAGCCCTTTACACTTACTTCAAACTCTATCATCTCTCGTTCTCCACAATTTAAAATCTCAAAAAATGAGACTCGTGGATGCTTAGCCTAATAAACCAATAAAGGTTTACATGGTTAAGGATACTAGTTAGAGTAAGCTTGGATAAGCAAACTCGGATTGAGTGAAAGGATTCACGGCGGGCCTAATATGTCAAAGATATCCAAATTTGTTAAACCATATCCTTTATTATTTTTTTCCTTTTGATATATTTTTGATGAAAAATAAAAGAAGAAATATATACAATGCAAATGTGTTATGCAAATGAAAAATGATTTATGCAAAAATTATGAATGCATATTTTTGGTGACCAAAGTAGATCAAAAATTTGAAAAATGTTGAAAATCAATTTTCCAATTATCGTGAAGTCAATGACAAAGTCCTGGGTAAGGTCACTTCGATAGAAGACCCCCTACACTTAAGATAAACATTGTACTCAATGTTGAAGAGTATTGGAGTGAACTCCCATACACTGATGACATTGATAAATTTGCTTAACCCAAGCTAACGAAAGGTCTACTATAGTGAATTCATTTTAAGCACAATGTGGTTTGAAAATCACAATAGTAACAAAGTGAACCCGATACAAGGGCCTCCTCCATAAGCTCTAGTACATGCGATGAGAGAGAGAAACCCTACAAACATCAAGAAGACAAAAGAGAGGCATCCCCTACACTTGTCCTCAACTATATGACCTTATTTCTATCCTACCACACTCTAGTCTAAAAACTATAAGCCTAGTTATTCAAGCTTGAGTTATGGAGTCTCTAGCTCGACTCATCTTACACTTAAAGTGTCTATGGAACACCTATCATGGAGAGTAAAAGTTTTACCCTTTTTAAGAAAAATCTCCATGATGAGGTAAAGCAATTTCTCAAGTACACAAAACCCCATAAATATCCACCCGGATCAAATACATAATTACCCTCCCACAAGTAGCACAATCCAAAAGTGGACATCTCAAGCAATGGTGAGGTGGGTGAGGGGTTTCCTTATCCATGAGTCTTGCCCATAAATTTTCCAAAAGAAGATGAAGTGATACTCTAGAATCTCCCACTAGTTTTCCTTTTATTGCATCAGGCGGATACTGAGTTGGCTCATCAATATCTATGTAAAACCCTGAACCCAACGTCATGTATTTTATCCTAATTTACGGATATTTTTTCAATTTTTAAGAAATTTTGTTTGTTATTATTTGACGGTTTAAGTTGAAACCGATAAACGAGGCTTAAATTTTTACATTTGACGATTTAAGAAGTACCGATAACGACTACGATACCGACAGATGCTCAAAATTTATCGTTTATTATCGATTGATCGATATTTGAGTTTTTCGAAGTTTTTATTTTAATTATGTTTTAAGTCGAGTTGGAACCTTACTATTACTTTTCGTGTGCGTTAAACCTTTAAAAAGGTATTTTTATTGAACGAGATTATAACTTTTATGAATCCGGGATGAAACCCGACTCTCGTAAATTTATAAAAATCTACTAGGTACCATTTTTGCCTTTTCAAAAAGTTATCATACAACTAAGGCCAAAATAAGACTAAAATGACACTTTCTACCCTCCCTTGCATATAAAAGGAATTTTTCACACACACACTCCTCATTTCCTCATTCAAAAATTTCACACACACTCTCCTCTCTCTCTCTCTAGATCGCCGGCCACCACCACTCCACCACCCAAAACCACCACAAAATTTATATTTTGAAAAATCTAATCAAAGACCCATGTTTCTAACATCAAGATAAGTAAATCCCACCATTAATTTACAACATGCAACAACATCTTTGTTAGATCTAATTTTTGAATTATTTTGAAAAATATTATGTTTTGATCTAATTAACCTTATAGGTTTGTGTTTAATTGTGTTTAAGAACAACGATTTGTAATATTGGAGCTTGGGATTAAATTTTTTTTTTGGTGTTCTTCAGCCCCAACCCACGGCCAAAGGAGGGGGTGATTGTTTTTCTTAGATTTGATCTATTTTGAGAATGGGTATGGTTCTAGATTCATGTTATTGTTATTTTAAATTCATTTAATTACATTGCATGTGTAATTTTTGATTTGGATTTTATTAATGGATAATCATACATGTGATTAGGAATTATTAGAATGGTTTAGGATGATTGTATAGTGTTATTAGAGGTTCAGGAATAGAGGAAATGGGTCAAAATGATGTGTTTATATGGTTTTGAAGGAGTCATTTTAAAACAATGGGTTTAAGGACATTTTTCGTAAAGTGGATGTTGGTTAAGTGTTAGTATGATGGGATATTGTTGTAGAGCTTTTTTCTAGCTTCGTTTCGGTATAAGGTAGAGCATTTAACTCCAAACGAGTCAAAAGTTACGCTAGTTTGAAATTTCGTGTACCGGGAGATGAAAGTCGACTCAATCCGAAATTGTGTTCGGTTTTAGGTCAAATCTTGGGGACAATAAGTTGAGTTTTAAAAATGATTAGATGCTTTTATAAGGCTATAAACTTATCATTTTGGGTCAATTTTCATAATCAAGAGTCTGATTTGTAAACGAAAATGCTTAAGAAGGTCAAATTGGTTTTACAACGCGAAGGTACAAAACTGTCCGGTTTTTCAAGTTTAGAGATGCGTTGGGCAGACGGACTTAAAAGTAAACTATTTTAATGAAATTTTAGGAGGATGTTGTTCATATTATCAATGAGTTTTCTGGAAGGTTTCATAAAATTTCATGATGTTTAAGTAGGGAAAAACAGTCCGTACATTAGGTATGTACCGGCAGAATTGTGTTTGAAGCAATAGTCTTAATAACATATAAAAATGAACGTGTCTAGTAAATATCACTTGTTTGGATTTTTGGCGTGAGTTTATGTGCACTTTGAGTGACTTTAATTATTTATATACAGTACTTGATGGTACTTGAAGTAGTTGATTTATTACGGGTTTATTCGTTAGGTGTTGTATTTGATTTCCCGGGGCATCCACATCGTCGGTGATCGACTTCGTTTACGCCGTAGTTACTAATACTACCACTACTACCTAAGGTGAGTCTATAGCCTCGCTCTTTACTTATTTTAAATGTTTTTACCCGTGAGGGGGATACATGCTATTTAAATGAAAATGAACATAAGTCATGAATGATTGTTGGACCCGAATGTTGCCTTGAATTGTGTTAAGTACCTAGTTGCAAAAGTCTCTAAATTCATGAACTATTAACTATTGTCTTGCCCTTGTGTGGGTTGG
This sequence comes from Glebionis coronaria, assembly GCA_025667525.1. Classification (NCBI taxonomy): domain Eukaryota; kingdom Viridiplantae; phylum Streptophyta; class Magnoliopsida; order Asterales; family Asteraceae; genus Glebionis; species Glebionis coronaria. The sequence continues at coordinate 21,607,276 of CM046882.1, read as the reverse complement.
AGATAGCCGCTTATACAATTGATAGTACTATGGGGTGACGACCATATCTGAGACGAGAGCTAGTACGTTGAGTACCCTCTGCGGACGGATAACTTGTGATAAGAAATAAGGTATAATTGCAACTGATGCCTTTAGAAGGGGCACTGGTTTCATCTTAATCATGCCGGTAAATGTACGCGGGTGATTGAGTTAACGGATTAGTGTCACGAGCTTAAACATAAATATTAGCTATTGCTAAAGATAATATCCTTGAATAATAGATTGTGAGTACGACAATGCTATTGAATGGTCATGATTGGTTTTAATACTTATGTTCAACTTATGATTTGATAAACCTATAGATTCGCTCAATCATTGTGTTGACGATTTTAAGCATGTGTTTCAGGTAATCAAGATTGATAGCAGCGGAGCATGCATAGAGGGAGTTGGTGCTTTATTGGTCTAAAATATTGGATTTCCTTCCCTTTTTATCAATTATTTATTGTCATGTCTTGGTCAAAATGTGGTTATGTTTTGGGTTGAGATCTTTGGGGACAAGTAACGCTACTCTGATGTAAACATCATTTTTGGGTTGGAATTGTTTTAGACAATGGTTATAAATAATCTTTTATGTTTATCTTAAACGTCTCTTTCGAGGTCGTTTTCTGTAATTGTGTATGATGTGCTATGAAATAACGCCCAATGTGGACATTCCGCTGCGTGGTAAATTGGGGGTGTTATAGATTGGTAATCAGAGCCACAAGTTATTGAGAACTAGGTCGTTCCTAAACTATAACTTTTGGTGTGTCGTAAAAAGTTTTAAAGCACGCAACTACTCCGCATGACTCTAGTAAGATTTCTTTTAACATTACTTATGATTTAGATGTATCCCTCAAAACTGATATGAATTCCCTAGTATTTAGTAAGTAAATACTATGATATATATTGAGATATATTGTCGTGTACGTTTAGTACTTATCATCGTAGTTTTGCAAGCAGTTGCGTGAATATAATATGGGTTGCATGTAATTGGCATACGGGCTACATTACATTACATGGCAACACTGTGTTGTGATCCTATGTGTATGTGGGAATGATTGTATGTATAGGTATGTATATACTATGGTATTTAAAGGCATTACATGTGAAGCAATGGTCCTTGCGTGATTATCGCACATTTTATAATGCGATTTTGTTCATAATTTGGCCTCACCGCCAATCATCGATCTTGATAATTAATTTATTGTTGGAATAACCGAGTGTGAACCTCGTTTGATACCCTAGATACGTAAATAATGCTTCGTAACATATTGTATATCGACTAGATTGATCTCGATTGTCGTTATCACACCGTGAAGTGTCATTCTTGGACATCTTTTGAAACGTAATTTACTTACGTACTATTTTATTTCCTTTATTCCTCATGAGTTCGATATATTAGTTCGTGTAACTATAACATAGCCGAAGTATAATCAACGATGCGTACATCGTAGCGACAAATCATATGTGTATATTATGAAACGTGGTTGAGGCGCGTCGCCATTTAATCTTTGTTTACGATTCTACTCGAATTTGAAAATGTGTTTTAAGGATAGACTAGCGTTGTGATCAAGCGAGATAGCTTGAAGTTTGGTTGGTTTGTGTTAATTTTATTGTGTGCGATTTTGAGACCCACCCGAAGCCGATATCAACACTTATAGAGTTGACATACGTATTCTCGTTCCGTTTATTTCATTTGTCTTGTTGTCTCATTACTTTGAATTTAATATTTTACATGACGAGTTCCGATACTTGTGCCAACTAAATAAGCATTGAATTTTGTTAAGTGAATTATTTAAACATAAAGCGTCTTACATATTAAATATATGCTGAATGAAACTTTTGGATAAGAATGACCTATGATGTGTCTTGTAACAAGTTAAATTCGTGTAGAGAGTAAAGTGAAAAGGTGAAATTGTTTTTCCTTCAATTTGGTTGGTAAATCATAATAAGTCATTTATATTACCAGTAAAATCCTTGTTTTGATATATTAATACTTTAATACTAAAAGCTTGTGATGGAACTGTCAAGAATAAGTTTAATATAATTTGAAAAAGGAGTTATTGGTAAAATTTACGATATGACTGTTGAGTATATGCAACTTTGGATTTGGTATGAATTAATTCTTGGGTCAATGTAGCAAACTTTTGGCGTATCTTGTAATATAAAACATGAGTAGAAGAATTGGTCATGTATTTTGGAGCTAGAGACTTTGTAAAATTTGTTTTATTTTAAACATAAGGTCAAGTTTTAATTACGAATGCATTGGTATAAACTAGAACTCGTCACTCGTTGTAGTGAATAAATTGGGACAAAATCGGAATGTGCACTTTAAGTGAGAAGTCATAATGCTTGAAATAAATTATTAAAAGTTGAGGCAACGTTATCTTATTCCGCTGCGAGATGTGTTAATTTTAAAATCGTGTAATAATGAGCTAGGAATTAAAATTTAAATTTTCTATATGTTAGAATAAATTGAAATAAGCATTTTGATTACCTATTTTATTATTATTATTATCGTGATTCAAGTGTCGACTAAAATCAGTAATTTATCCGAGATAATACTACGTGAAAACTCTTTAGCATCTGAGTCGAATTGCGTGAATATGATTTAACAAATCAGTTATAAGGAAGACATGTGTATAATAAAAAGTCAAGGTTAATTTTAGGAGTCAATTGGACTAACTTGAGTTGTGTTGGATTCACGTAATGAGATATGAACATTAGTGAGAAACTTTGAAAATTCATACTATGTACGTTTGTGGTACTTAAGATATGAACATAGTGAGATTTTGACACAAGTATCAAGATTCCTAAACCTAAGGATTTTATCAATTATGATGACCGAGTCACCGCATTTACTAATATTAGTAATTTTCTTGAGATTGTGACATTCCAGAAATGAAAACTTTGTAAGTTGAGAAATGAGAGATATGAAGTCTTAAACGATGTAACATAAACTAAAAATATGCAAATGATCGCTTTACAATATACAAGGTAACATTAATTAGAATACGCAAGTGTATTACCCAACAAACGCATACTTGTATTATTTTCTTAAGACGTAATGTTTTGAGTCACAATGGTTCAATCATACAACATCACTTCTTCGATTTTGCGAGCCTATATCTACACTTGGGTAGTCCTGTGATTTTTCATTTTAATATTGTCCATGGTATGAGACCATTATTTTTTTTATTGCTACTTCGCTAGTACTTGATAATGAGGGTATGTCACCCGGTGTATTTTTGTCCTCTTCATGGACGCTGTAACTTTTCTTCTTTCGGTTAATGGAACCTAAATTGGTGGAATGTATGTGTAACTCGAGACGATGGGAATTATGATTTTTGTCCTATTTTTGGCGCTCGTGATGATGTTCGATGTCCACTCCACGTATTTATAGATTGTTGTTGTTTTCTCGAAACCCTTGTCATATATTCGGAGTACCTCATTTCTAATGTAGTTAATTTCAGTTGGCAATTACGTTGCTCGTTTACCTCGTTCGATCTCACTGATTTTTGATTTTATTACTAGTTGTGCTTGCAATGATCTTTAATCTTGAACCACCTTACCATTAATTGGTGAATAATCTATTTTGAAAATATATATGAGTGTGTGAAATGTTTCGTTGAACCAAATGCAAAAGGTGTCGATTTATTTATTTATTTATTTATTTTTCTCATAAATAGGCAAAGTAAAAGTATGTTTTCAAGGTGGATGAATAATGTTTGTTGTGTTCCTTAAAACGATGGTAGCAATATTTTCCCATTTCAAATTTCATTTCAAACGATTTAATTATTTTGAAGTATAGGTCGAAAACTTTCATAGTCATATTTGGTGTGTAATAATAATGTTTGTGTCGTCACTCGGTCCTCAATCATGAACAGCTTAGCTAACTATGCATAATTCAGGAAGAGCTTTGTTTTGTTGATTGTTGTTTCTTGATCCTCAATTATGCATGATCTAGCTAATTATGCATAGTTTAGGAAGGGCAAGGTCGTTTCAAATCAATTGGTCATCTTTAAACTGGTAGTGTTTTTGATAAATGTTTGGATGAGAACGCTTTTAAAATGGTGGATCCTTATGCAAGTAATCGTATTCTCTTTGATTCCTAAAGAAAAATTTTGAAATTTTCTTGTGTTCCTTGAAACCTTTTCTTTCGTTTGGCATTGACTTAGTAAGTCACCGTGACCGAGTAACTATGGAAAATGTTTTTATGTGTTGCAAGTAACGTTCGAATTCCATCGGAATCACTAGGATGTTGATGAAATACCAAAGGAGCTCATGCCGACACTGAGAAGAAATTTTAACAAAAATAGAAGACTCCCAAAGTGGAGGAGAGCCGAGTTCGAATAACTCTGAGGGAAATGACGAAGACTTCTCCTACATCAAATGTATCATACTTTATTTATTTTCTTTTCTCGTTCTTTTGATATGTCGAACGACACGCGATAAACTGTTGAAGTTTACCAACTGTGCATCGGTAGTTGGAAGACAATTCCAATTGTCATCTTCGTTTACTCAAGTGAGGAATCCTCTTTGCTTGACTCGATCTTCTTTGATCATCAAAGGTTAAACGACAGATGGACATAGTTTATGTTTTTGTGGTAAACCCTTGCCTTTTATGTATTTATGTGGTATGTGATCTAGTCAAGTGATCGAAAGTTGTGGGAACTTGAGACGACATTGTCCAATGACGTCCGATCATGGAGAACACGTACCATGTAATACCTTTTTAACTGTGAACGACGATGCTTATAAATATTTTGACCACGTTTGGGATGAAAGTGAGATGGTGTTCTTGTAATATTTCTTTTTTTTGGTATGGATCCATGTGTGAGCACCCTGCGATGACATATGTATGTATTTTCTTTCTTTTTGGATATGCATCCATAGCTAGCCAGCTCGTGAACCTTCTTTAACTTGCAATTTTCTTTTGACTGGACTCACCCGAAATCCCGTCAAATATTCTTATTTTGTCATGGCTTGGCTGATAAGCAAGCAAGAGTTAACTTGATTGAACTTATTGACTTGGCATGGTTTGGCTATGTTGCAAACATGTCGTAATGTGGTTGTATGTGTTTCATAATGGCTTTTGTGTTTGATTGGATTGTGATGTCTTCGAGAGAGTTATGTATACATAGAATGACTTCCGTATCGATGAATTTGTTTTTGACGAACTAGGTTTGTATGTACGTAATATTTCAATAAGGTGATTTTGTACGACTAGTATTGATTACTTTGTCTTGTATATTCTGAAACATTTTCGATGGGGTTATGTGCGACCCGTGCGATTTTATTTTATGAATAATCATTTTTATGAGACCAATGAACCAAGTGAAAGGACTATTCAAACGTTGGAAGACATGCTCCGAGCATGTGTGTTTGATTTTGGTAGTAGTTGCGATCGACGCGTGTCCTTGATAGAATCCTGGTACAACAACAAATTATCATGCTAGTACTAAAACTGCACCATTCGAATTGTTGGGTGGAGGAAAGTGTAGATCACCAGTTGGATGGAGTGAAGTAAGGAAAAGTCAGTTGAATGGACCTAAAATGATTCGAGAGAATACGGAAATGATTGTGTAGATTAAGAATCACTTGTTAACCGCGAGAAGCTGTGAGAAGAGATGTGTTGATAACCATAGGAAGAATTTGGGAAATTGAAGTGGAGATCATGGATCGAGATGTTAAGAGATTGAAGCAAGGTAGAATACTCATTATGAAGGCGGGTTGGAACCCGTGACATGAACCGGAGTTCACGTATGAACGTGAAGACTTCTTTAGGAAGAAGTACCCTTATCTTTCTAGTAGTACGAAAGGCGAGTATAAGAAGCGGAGCACGCCGGGACGTCGCTCCCTTAAGGAGGGGAGGATGTAAAACCCTGAACCCAACGTCATTTATTTTACCCTAATTTACGGATATTTTTGAAATTTTTAAGAAATTTCTTTTGTTATTATTTGACGATTTAAGTTGAAACCGATAAACGAGGCTTAAATTTTTACGTTTGACGAATTAAGAAGTACCAATAACGACTACGACACCAACGGATGCCCAAAACTTATCGTTTATTATCGATTGATCGATATTTGAGTTTTTCGAAGTTTTTATTTTAATTATGTTTTAAGTCGAGTCGGAACCTTACTATTACTTTTCGTGTGCGTTAAACCTTTGAAAAACTATTTTTATTGAAGGAGATTTTAACTTTTATGAATCCGGGATGAAACCCGACTCTCGTAAATTTATAAAAATCTACTAGGTACCATTTTTGCCTTTTTAAAAAGTTATCTTACAACTAAGGCCAAAATAAGACTAAAATGACACTTTCTACCCCTCCCTTGCATATAAAAGGAATTTTTCACACACACACTCCTCATTTCCTCATTCAAAATTTCACACACACTCTCCTCTCTCTCTCTAGACCGCCGGCCACCACCACTCCACCACCCAAAACCACCACAAAAAATTGATTTTGAAAAATCTAATCAAAGACCCATGTTTCCAACATCAAGATAAGTAAATCCCACCATTAATTTACAACATGCAACAACATTTTTTTAGATCTAATTTTTGAATTATTTTGAAAAATATTATGTTTTGATCTAATTAACCTTATGGGTTTGCGTTTAATTGTGTTTAAGAACAATGATTTGTAATATTGGAGCTTGGGATTAAATTTTTTTTTTGTGTTCTTCAGCCCCAACCCACGGCCAAAGGAGGGGGTGTTTGTTTTTCTTAGATTCGATCTATTTTGAGAATGGGTATGGTTCTAGATTCATGTTATTGTTATTTTAAATTCATTTAATTACATTGCATGTGTAATTTTTGATTTGGGTTTTATTAATGGATAATCATACAAGTGATTAGGAATGATTAGAATGGTTTAGGATGATTGTATAGTGTTATTAGAGGTTTAGGATAGAGGAAATAGGTCAAAATGATGTGTTGATATGGTTTTGAAGGAGTCATTTTAAAACAGTGGGTTCAAGGCCATTTTTCGTACAGTGGATATTGGTTAAGTGTTAGTATGATGGGATATTGTTGTAGAGCTTCTTTCTAGCTTCGTTTCGGTATAAGGTAGAGCATTTAACTCCAAACGAGTCAAAAGTTACGATAGTTTGAATTTTCGTGTACCGGGAGATGAAAGTCGACTCAATCCGAAATTGTTTTCGGTTTTAGGTCAAATCTCGGGGACAATACGTTGAGTTTTAAAAATGATTAGAGGCTGTTCTAAGGCTATAAACTTATCATTTTGAGTCTATTTTCATAATCAAGAGTCGGATTTGTAAACGAAAATGCTTAAGAAGGTCAAATTGGTTTTACAACGCGAAGGTACAAAACTGTCCGGTTTTTCAAGTTTAGAGATGCGTTGGGCAGGCGGACTTAAAAGTAAAATCTTTTAATGAAATTTTAGGAGGATGTTGATCATATTATAAATGATTTTTCTGGAAGGTTTCATAAAATTTTATGATGTTTAAGTAGGGAAAAATAGTCCATACAATAGGTATGTACCGGCAGAATTATGTTTGAAGCAATAGTCTTAATAACATATAAAAATGAACGTGTCTAGTAAATATCACTTGTTTGGATTTTTGGCGTGATTTTATGTGAACTTTGAGTGACTTTAATTATTTATATACAGTACTTGATGGTACTTGAAGTAGTTGATTTATTACGGGTTTATTCGTTAGGTGTTGTATTTGATTTCCCGGGGCATCCACATCGTCGGTGATCGACTTCGTTTACGCCGTAGTTACTAATACTACCATACTACCTAAGGTGAGTCTATAGCCTCGCTCTTTACTTATTTTAAATGTTTTTACCCGCGAGGGGGATACATGCTATTTAAATGAAAATGAACATAAGTCATGAATGACTGTTGGACCCGAATGTTGCCTTGAATTGTGTTAAGTACCTAGTTGCAAAAGTCTCTAAATTCGTGAACTATCAACTATTATCTTGCCCTTGTGTGGGTTGGAGATAGCCGCTTATACAATTTATAGTACTATGGGGTTGACGACCCCTATCCGAGACGAGAGCTAGTACGTTGAGTACCCTCCGCGGACGGATAACTTGTGATAAGAAATAAGGTATAATTGCAACTGATGCCTTTAGAAGGGGCACTGGTTTCATCTTAATCATGCCGGTAAATGTACGCGGGTGATTGAGTTAACGGATTAGTGTCACGAGCTTAAAAACAATTATTAACTATTGCTAAAGATAATATCCTTGAATAACAGATTGTGAGTACGATAATGTTATTGAATGGTCATGATTGGTTTTAATACTTATGTTCAACTTATGATTTGATAAACCTATAGATTCGCTCAACCGTTATGTTGACGATTTTAAGCATGTGTTTCAGGTAATCAAGATTGATAGCTGCGGAGCATGCATGGAGGGAGTTGGTGCTTTATTGTTCTAAAATATTGGATTTCCTTCCCTTTTTATCAATTATTTATTGTCATGTCTTGGTCAAAATGTTGTTATGTTTTGGGTTGAGATCTTTAGGGACAAGTAACTCTACTCTGTTGTAAACATCATTTTTGGGTTGGAATTGTTTTAGACAATGGTTATAAATAATCTTTTATGTTTATCTTAAACGTCTCTTTCGAGGTCGTTTTCTGTAATTGTGTGTGATGTGCTATGAAATAACGCCCAATGTGGACATTCCGCTGCGTGGTAAATTGGGGGTGTTATAATCTATACCAGGATCAAAAATCCTTTCCTTAATGGGAAAACAACAAGTGGTGGTAGCCTTAGAAGATTCCCCTTTATACTTTACATCTTGAGAGAAAGGTTGTGGAATAATAGGGGTCAACAAACTCTTTGGAGAAACCACCGTGTCTTGCTTTTCTTTGTCACTTTGAAAGGTTGAGGTGGGAAGGAGAGAAGGTAAAGTATCTTCATGCAATAAAGAATCTAGAAAGCGTATGTCTCCCTCCTTATCAAAATACCCTTTTATGTACTCAATAGGTGTCTCAACCTCTAGAAACTCATCACTCTCATCAATGATAGAAACCTTCTCATCACTATAGTCATCATAGATTGATATGTCAAAGATTAGTAACTCAAAAGTTATCTCCTCAAAGTGATCATCATATATTGGAGGCTCAAAAATGGAGAACTCATCATCACTATATTCATCATAAATGGGTGTATCAAAAAGAGGTTGTTCATCTTCACTGGAATCCTCATTTGCTTCCTCATTGTGGTGGAAAAGTGGGTTATCAAATGATGTTTCAAAAAGAGGATTGGAATGTATCACAAAATCACCACAATCTCTTGAGGTGCATGAATATCCAATGATGAGATAATGGAGGCTATAGTCTCAACATAGGGAGGATCATAATTTCCTCTTGTGCAAGCTTCATGAAAATATTCACCACAAACTTCATCAAGGATATCAACTTGATTCACTTCCTTATCAAGAACATCAATATGCTTCACCGTCTCGGGTTCATTGGATTTCTTAGACAACTTCCCCATGTTAAACACAACTCTTCCATCTCCTACCCGCATTATGAGTTCACCTTCACCTTCCACCACATCAATAAGAGTACGACCCATCCTCAAGAAAGGTCTTCCAACAATAAGAGGAACTCTCGGGTCCATATCATAATCAACAACTACAAAATCCGGGGGGGAAGTGAATTTATCAACGCCAACAAAAACATCTTCCGCAATTCCCACCGGATAAGCTATTTAGTGATTGGCTAATTCAAGTGTCATGTTTGTAGGTGTGAGCTCGGGAAGTGAAAGTCTTTTCCAAACCGATAATGGCATCAAATTAATGCTTGCACTAAGATCCGCAAGTGCCATGCAATTATCAACCCCCCGGAAATTGCAAGGAATCAAAAACCATCCCGGATCACCAAGTTTAGTAGGCAACTTCTGAACACCGCGGAACAATTTTTGTTCAATGAAGCATTAGGCAAATCAACCAATTTCTCTTTGTTTGAAAGGAGGTCCTTAATCATCTTGGCAAACTTAGGCATATTAGCTAAAGCTTCCGCAAAGGATATGTTGATATTCAATTGCTTGAACATCCTCAAAAAGTTAGACACTTTAATATCATCCTTGTTCTTAAGCTTTTCCTTTCTCAATCTTGAAGGATATGGAAGACTTGGTTTTGGTGTAGGTGGAGTTGTAGTTGTTGAAGGACTTTCCTTGTTGGTTTCTTCATTGATAGGTGTAGAAGGTGAAGGAGTAGATGGTATAGGATTTGAAGGTGCTGAACTAGAAGATGAAGGCTTGTCATAAGAAGGAACCGTAGTAGGAGTCACCAAAGTTGGTTTAGGAGAAATTGAAGGATCATTGGTCTTTTTTCCACTCCTTGTAGTGATTGCATTCACATTGGCCCTTAGGTTGGTTTGAGTATTGGAAGGTAGAGCACCTTGTGGTCTTTGATTTAGGAGCAACATAAATTTCTTGTTTGTTTCCTCATGCATTTCCCTCATTCTTTTCTCATTGGCTTGAAACCTCTTTTCATTCTCTTGATTCATTTTGTGAATAAGCTCAATGGTGTTAAAATCATGTGGCACATTACCTTGAAAGCCTTGGGGTTGGAAAGGTGGAGGTTGATTGTAAAACCCTTGGTTATTGCCATGAAAAGGATTCCCTTGGTTTTGAAAGTTATTGGGTGCTCTATAGTTGTTTTGCCCTTGGTAATTTAGCCTTGGCTCTTGATTTATTTGAAGCACTTGAGGAGGGTTTGGTTGGTTTTGGGTGGATGGATGGGGTGGAAAGCCGGGTGGAGCAAGGTAGTTATTTGATTTGTAAGAGAGATTGTTAGGGTTGATGTTAGGTTTGAAGTGCTCTCTTTGTTCATCTTGATAAGCATAACATTCACCTTGGTAATTTTGAACTTTGTCACATTGTAGGTAAGAATAAGGTCCTACACAAATCTCACAACTTAAGGTAATGGCATTTACATCATTGGAAGAGGTATTATTCAAGGAAACACTCCTAAGGGCTTGAATCATCTCTTGTTTGTTCTTTTCATTGACTTGAAGTATCTCATTGTGACTCTTGAGGAGTTTATTATCAAAGGTTGTATGAACATTCTCTTGCACAAGATGGACCCCTCATCTCTTTGATTGTTTGTTTTCACCATGGATTTAGTCAACAATGTCCCAAGCTTCTTGTGTGGATTTGGAAAGAATATTGCCACCCGCTGATGAATTGAGGGAATCTTGATGATGTGGTCTTAATCCATTGTAAAAGGTGTTGATTTGGTGAACTTGGTTAAATCCATGATTGGGGCATTTTCTCAATAACTCTTTAAAATCTTCCCAAGCATCACTAAAGGTTTGATCATTCCTTTTTTGAAAACCTATTATGAGGTTTCTCAAGGCGGTGGTTCTTGAAGGAGGGAATAACTTATTCACAAACTTCTTGGTAAAGTCCTCCCAAGTGGTAATGCTCTTAGGAGGTTGTCTATCTAGCCAATACCTAGCATTACCCTCTGAAGAGAATGGGACTAAGATCAACTTAATGGCATCATGAGGGACCCCATTATACTTAATTGTATTGCAAATGGATAAGAACTTCTTGATGTGATCATGAGGGTCATCCATAGGTCTCCCTATAAAGGGTGTAGAAGAAACCAAAGTGATCATAGGTGTCTTAAGCTCAAAAGTGTTAGCGGGTATCTTGGGTATAACAATAGCATCAGCATTTCCCTCCACATTGGATTGGAGGATCTCCATCAATGGTCTATTATCAACGGCGACCATGACTTCGTTTACGGGGTCGAAAGCACGATTCTAGGGATCGGCTTGATTGACTGGGTTGTTTTTAGTCTTTTTCTTCCTTTTGGGAGGAAGGGGTTGTACACCAATCGGTACATGTACACGCGCTCGAGTGCGCATGCAACTCAGCACGAGGAGTGAGAGAGGAGCTCTCGTTCGACTTTGAAGAAGAAAGGATGATCCTCTTCGAGATTCAATAAGTAATATCCACAAGAAAATATAATGTATACGTACGTACTACTTGGGCGGCAAAACCCCCAACAAGCTTTCCTTCTTAGGATACTGTTAATCATAAGATTCAAAGCTATTAGGGGTGATCCGGAGGTCGGGGAGGATAAAAGAAGTATTTAGACATTTTTAGAGAGAGAAAGATAAAGCTTGAATGTAGTGTGTGTATTTAGAGAGAGAAAGTGAAATACACAAAGAATGAAAAGCCTCACCCCTCCATGGAAGTATGGAGGGGTATATATAGCCTTGACACACCCGAACTATTCTAACTTAACAAAACTAGTCCCTGCGTGTGTGGCTATATCAAACTAATGTAATTCCGTAATCGGCGCTCACATTTTAGGGCTAACAGATACTCACTAGTGAACGGGGGGTTAGGTGGCGCGAAGCACTTAAGTACCTATTAACCCTTAGACGACATTTTATAGCACGTCGCCTATCTATTCACTTTAATAGTTCGTATTCTTCGAATTCTTGCCTTTGGAAGTATTTATCTATTTTTGCCTTTAATTTAATTTGATCGATACAGGAACTTAGGACCGGAACGCCCCCAAGCACGGTGTATTGCCTTGGCAATACTTATGGAAGTAGGTGTATTAAGTGTTCGTATCTACGTATATGTATTTACATATAATAATATAGAGAAAATGTTTTTGTATTTATTGATTCTTTAAGGAAAATATAGTATATACGTAAAAACAGATGAAAACCAATATATACAATATATTTATGGTGTAATCTTTTAGGAAAAAGATTACTTTTTAGGTTTCTTTTTTTGGTTCAATTCTTTAGGAAAAGAATTGATTTTGTGATATTTTTTTTTTGTGTTTTTATCTTTGAGATTTTTTTATCTTTTTTATTTATGATACGTAAAAGGAACGTTCACACGGTGAACGGATCCCAAAAGCCAATCGAAACCGTCAATCAATCGTCAATCGTAATGTCATTAACCGGCAGCGGCGCCATTTAATATTTGTTCTTTTTCAAGTTCGTTTTTCCAAGCTCACAACAAACTGAAAGTCCAATTAACCTCAAGTTTTTAATTGTTTTTGGTGTTAATAAAGGTATTTGGTATCTATGTCTATTTCAAACAATCACGTAAAAAGTGGAAAATAGTATATCTATGTAACCGTAAAACATATTGCAAATACCACAATTAAAGCACGAAGTACAAGTATTAAATACTCAAATGTAAAAATGCTCAAAATGTAAAGAAAATAAAATTACAAGGGCTAAATGTGTAAATTCAGAAATATAAGGGACTAAAAGTGAAAAATGCAACAAATTATGAAAACTAACTAACAAATTCCAAAAATGATTAACTAAAATGTAACAAACTGAAAATTAAAGGACTGAATTAATCAAAACCTAAAAACTTGTTATTAACAAAGTTATTTAACAAAGAATTAAAGGCTGAGGACCTGAATGCAATTAAAACTAACTTTAAACCAAAAACGGGCTAACAACTTCCAATAAGCTCGTTTGAACTTATTATCCCACCAAAACTGTTCTAGTTTTTTGCACAATGCTTAAAAAACAAAATAAGCTAGGTATCTCAAAGGAAACATGTTGAAACTAACTAAAACAAAAGTTAGCTTATTCTAATAAGCCAACAATAAGCTACCAACTAAATTAGACATACACACTTGGATTTTTTTATCAAAACTGATTAAGCTAGTGACAAGAGGACGGGAATGTAAAAAATCTTTGAAAATGATTAAGCCAATAATCTGGAAACTCAAAATAAGCTAACTTGGCTTATCGTTGACCAACGTTGACCGACTTTTTGACAAAAGCTAAAAACTTCCAAAAATGCTTAAAACATGTTTCTAACCAAGAATCAACAAGAAAACTGGATGTTTTATGAAGTGGAATAAGCTGGAATGAAATAGGCCAAGACTGAAAACTATGTGTATTACAGAGAATAAAAAATGCTTATTTTTATAAGCTAATCTAAAAACTGGCAAAAGCTCTATAGCAAACTAGAAAGCTGGTAAGCTGAGGATTTCAAAAAACTAAGATTCGATCCTAAACTCCTAGAACTGAAGAAATGAGAGCAATTTGAAAATTCTAGTAACTTGTTTGAGGTCTGACCCAATGTTTTTGTGTGCACTTTGCCTGTTTGACTTATAGATTGACTCTAAAAATGTACACTCACTTGAATAGGACTAGTGAAGAGATGTAAACTTGATTACTTAAAAACACTTTCTCAATTTCACAATACTCCTAATTCCAAACACTGGTAAAAATCTGACGAAGAAATTTATCAAAGAAATCTTGATCAAAAGACTGTGAATTGAACTAAGGACTATGAGTCTGTCTTATTATAACAAATGCACCAGAAATGAACCAAAATCAAACACAATGACACAAGTTCAAAACAGTTAGCTACTAGGACAGATAAATGCCGTAAAAGAGCTAAATTTAACTAGTCTTAAACAAAATTAAGCTAAGAAACTCAATCATAATCTAACAAAGCTTATCAGTAACATCAATTAAAACACAAATCAAGCATATTCAAGCAATGTAACTGATTAACTAGAATTTAGCATGCATAACTGATTAGAGGAACCAAAATAAGAATCTAAACACCTTTTAGTATGTTGCCTCCTTTAATGGAGTGGAGAGGCTCTGAGCCTTCTAAACTACTTCCTTCAACCCAAAATCAACAATCAACTGCCCTTAATTCATCATCATCCTCAAAATCAATTGCTTGATCTTGATTCAGCTATGTGTGCTACTTCTAGAAAGAAACTGAGCTAGGAAAGACTGGTAATGAACTAGAAGCTTCCAAATCACTTACAACATTCCTATTGATCAGTTGTGATCAACAAGAACTAAGCAGTAACAGTATAGGTGTGATTATGCAGTAAGAATGAGGTATGAAGTGAACTGAATTTGTATTGATGAAGTAAAGTTGTTACAGAGATGGTTACAAAATCTAACTAACTGTCTCAAGTGGTTGACAATCACTTGAGATTAGTTCTAACTAATTTCTATAACTGAAAAAGGGAGAGAACTAAGAAGTGTGTGAAATTTCACACACTAGATACAATATACAAATGAAGAACAAACTGGGCTATTTATAGAGCTGAGTTGGAGTTTTTTGGGGATGACTGACGTGTTGGAGCCAATCCCCAGCTTCCACATGGCCTTGATAGCTTAATTGACTAATTCCGTTGAAGAACAAATTTGGGGATTTCTTCTTGTGTTGATTTCAGGCTAATTAGATGCTTGGATTGAATTTGTCTTGTGATTTAGAGCACTTTTGATGTTGAAACCTTCTTCTGAAAATCACTCTTTCTCGATCTTGATTCTAGGCTTGTTTATAGTTTGAATAGACACGTGTTGTATTATTATTGGTTGAAAATAGTATACATGGATCGTTATTTGAAAACTCAAATATGATTGGTGGAAACTTTACTAATGGAGTGCATTGTTGGGATTTTGTTTATTAATGGGTGGCGGCTGTGACTGGCCAGCTGGCGTGATTTGGCAATCCATGTACACAAAATAGAAGCCCCTCATTGGTTGATTGTGTATATACCCGGATTCAACACAAACTTCTCACTTTTTAGGCAAGTTTAGTCCTTGTTGTTTAGTAGAATGTTGATTTGAGATAGAATCTTCACTAAGTTGTCATTTCTGATCCTTCAAGCTTCAAACTTGTACACAATTTATCCTTTGACTATTTGACTTGAGAGTTGACCATATTTGACTTTGTTCTTGACTTTCTCATAATTGCACTTTTAGTCCTTCATCTTTGAAAGTAGTCAAGAAAGGTCCTTTGACTTTGATTGGCTTGTCACTTTTCATCCTCCTTTTGTCTTTTCTTCATCAATAAAGCTTTAATTCACTTTTTTGCTCCATAATTGTATCTCTTTACCTACACAAGCACAAACAACAAAAAATACCCATAATACTGCTTTTATGAATCAAAATTAGGTATTTTGCTTTGTGTTTTAGGGTGATTTATGATATAATTGATATGAGATACCACTCATATCAACGACTCCCAGAGGTACTCTTTCTATCAAGGCAGCACCCAGCATAGTCTGAGTCTGAGTAGGCTTTGAGGTCGAATCCTGATCCATTTGGATACTAGAGACCCAGAGAGGGAGATCCTTTTAAGTACTTGAAAATTCTTTTGACAGCTACAAGGTGGGATTCCTTGGGGTTAGCTTGGTACCTAGCATAGAGACATGTGGAGAATTGGATGTCTAGTCTGCTTGTTATGAGGTACATCAGTGAACCTATCATGCCTTTATATAAGGTCTCATTCACAGAGACCCCTGAGTCATCAGCTCCCAAGTTGTTGGGAGGAAGCATGGGGCATTTCACTAATGCACAATCAGACAGATCATACTTCTTGAGTAAATCTCTAACGTATTTTTCTTGACAAATAAAAATTTCTTTTGAATTTTGTTTGATTTGAAAACCTAAGAAAAAAGTTAGTTACCCCATCATGCTTATTTTATACTTTTTGGTCATAATTTTAGCAAATTGTTTGCTCAAGGTAATGTTGGTTGAAACAAAAATTATATCATCCACATAAATATGTACTATAATGACATCAACCTTAGACCTATAGATGAACAAGGTTTGGTCAATAGTACCTCTGACAAACTTATTTTCAAGTAGGAATTTTGATAGAGTTTCATACTAGGCTCTAGGCGCTTGTTTCAGCCCATAGAGTGCTTTGTAAACTCTGTAAACGTGATCAGGATAGTCATTGTTTTCAAACCCTGGGGGTTGTTTGACATATACTTCCTCTGCAAGCTTCCCATTAAGAAAAGCACTCTTTACATCCATCTGGTATACCATGAAACCCATATAAGCCGCATAGGCTAGGAAGATTTTGATAGCTTCTAATCTGGCCGCTGGTGCAAATGTTTCATCATAATCAATACCCTCTGATTGATTGTAACCCAGCACCACAAGCCTAGCCTTGTTTTTAACAATCATGCCAGCTTCATCCCTTTTGTTCCTATAGACCCATTTAGTTCCAACCACTTGTTTTCCAGTTGGAGCTTTTACCAGAGTCCACACCTTGTTTCTCTTGATCTGATTCAATTCCTCTTGCATGGCTACAACCCAACCTTCATCCACCAAGGCTGCAGCAACGTTCTTTGGTTCATCTTCAGAGATAAAATCAGCGAAAAGGCATTCATTCGCTGCGGCTGTTTCCATAGATCTTAGCTTTCCTCTGGTGGTGACTCCCTTGGAGGGTTCTCCAATAATATTCACAAGAAGAATATTTGGCTCCTACTCCACTTGGATTGAGGAGCAGGAGTCTTTGTGGGCTCAGGAGTTACAGCAGGTTCTGAACATGCTGGTGGTTCATCACAAATGATTTCTTCATCCATGATATCTTTATCCATTTGAGAGACAGGAGATATATAATCAGCATTATCTTCAGTAGGAGGTGGAGTATGTGTTTCGACAACAACCACCTCTAGAGTGATATCAGATATTGAGTGAGGATCAAATGCATGAACATAAAGGAAGTCCTTGTGACATTTTTGAGATGATTCCTTGGGGATTGAGAAATCATCCTCTGGGTATGATTTGACCTCATTGAAGTCAATGTCACAAGCATCTGAGTTGGTGTGAGTGATTATAGCATCTGCTTCATTGAAGGTGACATGGATGGATTCTTCAATTTCTTGCTTGCAAATATTGAATACTCTGTAAGCTCTATAGGTAGGAGAGTATCCAAGAAAGAACCCATCATCTGACTTTTCATCAAGTTTTCCCAGATAATCCTTGTAGTTGTGAATGAAAAGAGGGCAACAAAAGATATGGAAGTAGCTTACATCGGGAGCTCTCGTCCTGGTCTTGTCGTGTCTATTCACAATAATGGATTTGTTTTGTGTATAACACGACGTATATACAGCTTCACCCCAAAATTGCTTTGGAAGTCTTGATTCGCTGAGCATGGTTCTGGCAGCCTCTATGAGGGTTTTGTTTCTTCTCTCAGCGACACCATTTTGTTCTGGGGTGCCTGGGTTTGAAAAGTTCTATGAAAATCCCTTTTCATCACAAAAGGCTTCCATGGCATGGTTCTTGAATTATGTGCCATTATCGCTTCTTATAGCCTTAACTCTGGAGTCATTGAAATTCTCTATTTCTATGATGAAGGACATGATCCTCTTAACTACATCACTCTTTCTTTTAAGAAATAATACCCAAATGAACCTGGAGAATTCGTCGACAATGACCAGAGTGTATTTGTTGTGATTAAGGGATTGAGGTTTTACTGGTCCAAATAAGTCCATGTGAAGAAGATTGAGGCACTTATTAATGGAGAATGATTGTTTGGTTCTAAACGATGCTCTGTGGTGCTTCCCTTTTTCGCAGGCTAAGCATGGTCTGTCTTTAGTGAAGGTCAGTGAGGGAATCCCAACGACTAAATCATTCTTGGCCAGTTTGTTGAGGTTTTTGAAGTTGAGGTGGGAGAGTCTCTTGTGCCAGAGCCAATTTTCACTATCAGATGCTTTGGCAAAGAGACATGTGTTATTTTCTTCTGGACATGATGTCATGTCAATAACATACACATCTCTTCTTCTTGGTGCAATAAGAACAACATCATCATTTTGATTGAATATTGTTCCTTGGGTCTTGGTGAACAGAATTTTGAAACCAGCATCACAGAGTTGACTGATGCTGATTAAGTTGTGCTTCTGTCCATTGACATAAGCGACCCTTGTGAAGGTAATTCCATTGCAATCCGCTGAGTTGTATCCATCAGTAGCCCCTGAGGAGTCATCTCCAAAGACTACCTTGGGACCAGACTCCTTTTTATATTTATGCTGATATTGTTTAACACATGTCATGTGTCTAGAGCACCCACTATCCAGATACCAAACAAGATTTCTTCAAGTATTCCTGCATAGATATAATAAAACAAAATTAGCTTCGATAATGAACCCATTCACAATAGGTTCATGCTGTCTCTCACCAGCGACATATGGTCGTCTTTGGTTCCTATCTCCCCCTCTTTGGTTGCAGTCTCTAGGTTCATGATGCATACTTCCACAGATGTCACATCCGGGATAGTGTTCACACTCATCAGAGTGATGATCATAGAAGCCATAGTACTTGCAAGGATGATAGGGTCTGAAATTTTGATGGCAGTCTCTTGGTTTGGGTTCTGGTCTCCTAGACTTGTGAGGAGTTTTAGATCTTAATTGAAGTCTAGCCTTTTGGACAGCTATGGTCTCCTCATGCTCACTGGAGGTGTGTTCAGTTGACTTACATGTGTTACATTTGGGTTTCTTTGAGCAGTTGTCAGATGAATGATTTTTGAACCCACAATGTTTGCAAGGTCTAAACAGGGCTCCTCTCTTAGAGCTACTACTAGATCCTTCACCATGAGAGTTAACAAATGAACTGTTAGCCAGAGGTTTGATTTGTTCTTTCAAACCATTTACTTCTTTCATAAGGGTAAGGATAAGTTTCTTGGTGGGAGATAGCTCTTCAGTGGAAGAAATAGGTTTAGTTTCTTTTGGTTCTTTAGCCAAAAAACCTTCTTTTGGATTTTCTCAGCATCTCTAGTAGAAGGTTTAATATGGCTAGGTGTACCAGGGGATTTGATGGTCGGCTTTGGACCAAGTAAAGAGTCAGATGGATCATCTCTAGCAAGTTTAGGTAAGGCTGGAGGGGTGATAGTGTCCTCTAACTCCTCTTCAGATTCATTCTCATCCACAGAGGTAGATATAGGAGAGGGGTCATCAGAGGGAACGAACTTTACTTTGGCCACGGGTATATGTTTCTTATACCTACCCTTCCCCCCAATAGAATGAACCACATTTCCAGGTAAGGTTTCAATAACAAAATCTTCCATAGAGTATTGACCCTTATTTCACTTTTCAATGGTCTTTCTAAGTTCAGCATTTTCATCAGACAAAGACTCATTTTCAATGGAAAGTTTGCTTACTTCATTTTGAAGTTGATTAGCCAGATTTACAAAAGGTTTAAGATTTGTTAACTCAGACTGGCAAAGATTTAACTTAGTTTTAAGATTATGAAATTTGTTTAACAAATTCTTTCTTTGTTCTTCCACAAAATAAAGTTCAACCAAAGTGTAGTCACTGACATGGTCTCTATCAGGACCTTCAAGCATAGTAAGCAATCTCTATACCTTTTTCATGGTGATATCCACCCATTGTCCAAATCTTTCTTCGCTTTTACCAACAGCTGGTTCCTCATCAGCGACGACCATAAAATCTCTAACAGTAGTGGTTGATTCATCCTCTGATGTAAGAGGTTCATCGTCCCAATTGAAGGAGGAAGTGATAAGACCCTTTTCAGTCTTCTTGTTATCTTTTTTCTTTGCTGATTCATCAGCCTTTTGATTGAGTTTCACCAGCTCAGCTTTCAGAGCTTTATATTTGACCTTGTAATCCTTATTTCCCTCAGAGTCAGAGTGAGCAGTTTGTTTGAAGGGAGTAAACTTCTTCTTGCTGTTGTGATCATTGCTGGATGAGGGAAAGCTTGGGTAGGAAGTCTTGTTTGACCAGCGGTCCTTTTGGAAGTGACCAACTTTACCACATGTATAGAAAATCACTTTGGATTTGTCAACTTTAGCAGCTCCAACTCTGCCTGATCTCTTGTAGAATCTCTTTTGATCAACAAGAAGAGCTCTATCATGG
This sequence comes from Glebionis coronaria, assembly GCA_025667525.1. Classification (NCBI taxonomy): domain Eukaryota; kingdom Viridiplantae; phylum Streptophyta; class Magnoliopsida; order Asterales; family Asteraceae; genus Glebionis; species Glebionis coronaria. The sequence continues at coordinate 21,586,622 of CM046882.1, read as the reverse complement.
AATTCAACATGTAGCTCATCAAGAAGTTCTTGACTGCTTCTAGTATCCTCTTCTATGTCAAAGTCGATGTCCTGAAAAGAATGATTAGCAACAAGAGCTTTCGATCTAGTGACCTGAGTGGTAAATCTGTCAATTTAAGACTTATAGATGGAGTCTATTAAACCTTCTTCATAACTGTATCTACCAAACAGTTGGGCCAGAGTATCATTCTTTATAGCATTATTTGCTCTTAAGGTCTGATTTAGGCAAAGCCATTTCCTAGGTAAACTGTTAACAAATGTAGCATTAACCTCAGCCTTAGGTAGAACAACACCATTGTTTCCTAAATCATTCAGCAAAATCTTAAGCCTAGTATATGTTTGAGCAACAGTTTCAGTTTAGAAAGCTTTAAAAACATTAAACTATAGTCTTTAGGCTTAGATTTTGGTTTCTTTTGTTTATTCTGGACCTTCATACCCTAGAACCAATTTTGTCCATATCTCTTTTGCAGAGTTGCATTTGATGATGGACTTTATTATATTCTTAGGTATGCAAGAGGCTATGATACTTTTGAGTCTCTTGTCCTGGTTAGCTAGACGTCTATCCGCTGGAGACCATTGCTTAACAGGCTTCTTAATTGGTCTCTCAGGGGTGGAAGAAACAACCAATAGAACATAATGCCCATTATCTAATATTTCTATCAAAAAAGGTTTTAAACCGTCTAAGTATCTTAGAAATTCACTTTTCCAGCTTGAAAAATCTTCTTCATCAAAAGCTGGAACATTGGACACATGTGACCCCCTCGAACATCAAGAAGTTGAGGAAGGTCATCATCATTATTACCAGGGCTTACAACAGGTGTAGGCATGGTAGTAGTAGATGTGGTGACCAGTGCGAAGCATTAGCTTGACTGGTTTGACCAAAGGGTGGTGGCATAGGAGGCAAAGTATCAGTCATATTAGGATCTTGATTTTAAAAACAAGCACGGTTTATAAAAGTTTTATAAATCAAACCGTTCTGATACCAACTGAAAGTCCCAAAATATAACTATTGTTGATACAATGGCTCGTATACAAGATAACACAATATGATTACTTTTCAAACGCGTAATGCTTTATTAATCTTTATAAACAAAGTATTACAAAGTGCTATGAATACACCCGTTGGGTGACAATAAGAAATGAACCCAAGAACAAGTAAACTTGATTCGAGACTCAAGTTTACGAGAGAACCTTAGAGTCGATGGTGGACAGCTGGGGACTCAGAGGTTCTACTTGGAGAAAGAAACTTAGATAAATTATCCAAGCACAAGGGTTGGTTTTCTTACTTGGAGAAAGAAACTTAGATAAATTATCCAACCACAAGGGTTGGTTTTCTCTTCTTTCTCCCTCCTATTTATAGTGGTACGAGGTTGCTTCCTTAGTGGGAGTAGTTGATATGTGTCATCTTCTAAGTGGAAGAGTACAACGTATTAAATGCATGTCTAAATCGAGACATGCCTTTAAACTACTTTAGGTGAACAGTTCTACCAACTGTTCACTTTTGTCCCACTAGGTCGTACTAGGCTTTATCTTGAATATCTTGTTTTGTCCCGCTCAAAACACTTTGTAGATTCTCTCGCCTAAACTATAAAGGGTAAGACAAGCTTTGCTTGCATAAGTCTTCATAGGGTTGTAAGTGATCTTTGATAATTGTCATCTTAGAGATCCTTGAACACCAACACATTCCTTCTACATCCCAGTTGTTCATAATCGCTAGTGAGTATGACTTTAGATAATCTTCGACTTCTCTGACGTTGTCTTTGACTTGAATGTTCCTGGTGTGCCAGCTGAGGCTTTGCCTTCAGCTGGTCTGGTCTCTGTCGCTGGTCTTCTCAGTGACTCGTAACACTTAGTCTAATTTAAACAAATCTAGACTGGGCCATAGTTAAAACTTTCATTGGCCCAACAATCAAAATGATCAATCAAATGAAGCTGCTGATGTACAATCTGAGCCTCTTGCTCAAAACTCTCCTATTATCTATTGGGAATTAGGTCTTGGATGTGTTGCTTCTGAACAAGAAGGAAACCCTCCACTAATTGAACCATTGTCTATGGAATATCCTTCAGTAGACACTAGAGATAGTCCAATACCAGTCCCATGTCATGGACTTCCAAGCTCTAGCTCTCATCATGATACCAATGCTTATTCTCCAGCTCCACAAAAATCTTGGACTAATAATAGTTACATACAACTGGTGAACATAATAGGCAATCCTGGAGAAGGTAGAGTCACTAGATCTATGGCAAAGAAACTGAGTGCTGCTTCACCTAGAGAATGTCTTTATGCAAATTTCTCTCAGAAATTGAACCTACAAAGATTTCTGAAGCACTCACACACCCTTGATGGGTGGATGCCATGCAAGAGGAAGTAAATCAATTTGAAAGAAATAAAGTCTAGAAATTGGTTCCTCTTCTATATGGTAAATCAACCACTGACACCAAATGGATTTACAAACTCAAAAGAGATGGAACCAATGTGTGACCAAAAATAAAGCTAGGCTGGTGGCTCAAGGATTCAATCAAGAACCTGGTGTTGACTTTGATCAAACCTATGCTCCAGTTGCACGTATGGAAGCCATACGAATCTTCCTTGCTTATGCCACTTACATGAACTTGACCATCTACCAAATGGATGTCAAAAGTGCATTCCTAAATGGTGACCTAAAAGAAGAAGTTTATGTTAAACAGCCTCCTGGCTTTGAGAGTAGAAAATACCCAAATCATGTCTACAAACTTTACAAAGCTTTGTATGGACTGAAGAAATCCCCAAGGGAAGAAACCCTTAGGCAAAAACCGGGTCAACACATCATGAAGACAACACAACATGGACCCAGTGATGTAATACACAACCCTTCCCCAGCTGACTCAGGCTTCTCTCAAAATAAGTTTGTTTTATTGTCACAGAGATCAACACGACTTCTATTGACTTTCTCACTCCGAGATAGTTAATATTGAGTAGGTGGCATCTGTTCCAGCCTCCGACCACTAAAAGTGAACAAATCGAGTCTAGAGCCTAGAGATCAATCAAATCTCGTTAGGACACACGGAATGACAAATGAAGAGAGTCCTACGCTATATCCTTGTGATATTGCTAGAACACTCAGAGTGATACTACTTAGTATTCACAATGATGAGTGGAAACCCTTCCAGTGTTAATATCAAACACCACTGTGGTAGGTCATGTGTAAGAATATTTATGAACTGAATATATGAAAAAACTGAAAAGCAACAGTGGTTTGATTCTTTATTGATTCAAACTCGTTTCAAGTTTCTACGCAATATCTTTATGGTCTTGCTAGAACATTCAGAGTGATATTCATTAATATTCACAGTGATGAGTGGAAACCCTTCCAGTGTTAATATCAAACAACACTGTGGTAGGTCATGTGTAGGAATATTTATGAACTTAACATATGAAAAAACTGAAAAGCAACAGTGATTTGATTCTTTATTGATTCAAACTCGTTTCAGGTTTCTACGCGATATCTTTATGGCCTTTCCAGAACATTCAGAGTGATATTCATTAATATTCACAGTGACGAATGGAAATCCTTCTAGCGTCAACCTCAAACAGCGTTACGGTAGGTGACTTGCAAGATTCTTTATGGATCAAGCTTGTGTCAACTGGAAAGCAACAATGGTAAGATTCTTTATGAATCAAACTTGTTCCAGGAATTTGAATTGACGACTTTAATCAAGCGGATATTTATCCAATTGGTTCACTCTTTATGTTCGTAGTCTTGCTTTGAGACGGTCGAGTAAAGAGAACGGATACAACCGCGAAACCCTGTCAAGGAAAATCGTAATTGAATCTACCTAATCACAAGTACGATATTTAATATCGTCTAACGGTCTTCACCGACCGGAGGTAAAACGCTATCGATTTAGGACGAATGTCAAAGCCATTCAGTCCGTGTCTATGTGTTGTCTCAAGAAGGTGGCGTTACAGTGTACTTAGCAAAGTCGAAGATTCAAAACCACATACTCATGCCCAAAGACATTCAACAATCAAGAAATCTAAAGACTTCCGCAACTCTGATGATCTAAGCAAGCTTTCAAGATGATGAATAGTGTGAGCATGTGGATGAAGACACAAGATCGCAAGATGGCAAAGACAAGTCAAGGATAGTTTGAAGATCTCAAGTTTAAAGACAAAGTTTAAAGACAACGACAAAGGCTCAAAGATAACAGCATGAAGGAACAAGATACTATTACACATTCAAGACTCAGTTATGGCGAGACTAGTAATCTCTACAAATCTCCAAATGTCAAAGGGGAATGACCTCTCATTGGGGGAGGTTGTTAGCCTCAAAATATTGAGTCATGAAAGAATGATCGGTCACAGGTTTATTATGTATTGATTATTATAACGTTGTAATAGGCAGTAAAATAGTCGTAACAATATGGGCTTGATGGCTAGCTTAAAAGGCCTCTTTCAAGGTACTAAGATATTATTCAAGCCCGGTCCAATAAAAAAATATAACCCATTATGCCACATGTAGGCCCGACTATATAAACCTCTCCTGGAATGTTAGGAGAGGGTTGGTTGTTTCATTTTCTCTAATCTAATTTCACATAGTTATTATCTCTCTCTCTACTTTCTCTCATTACTTTCTCTCTCTAAAATTCATCTATTCTCTTACTTTAATTCTTATATTATCATCACATCATGGGACAACATATAGCAAGAACAAAAATGAACTATGGAGGATCATTGTGTCATGACTATATGTCTAGATTAACACACCTCCAATATTAATTTTATTTTAAATCCATGCATTTTGGTCAAAATCTTGTTTAATGAGTTCTTGTGTGTTTTCTGTGTCTATTATTACTTCTTATCATGTCTCTATGACTAGTTAGACTAGAAAATTAGGATTTGCTGAATTGGAAAATTCTCCTTATCCACCAAAACACAGCCTCTGTACGCGGTTCTCCAAATATCCCATGGATCCATATATATATGGAACCGTAGGTGGAGATAAGGAACCGCGGGCAGAGCCTTCAAATTTCGCGTTTTCTGTAACTCCAAATTTGTTCCAACACTTTTAGGAATCTTTGGTTTAAACTTTTGACCATCCCAAAAGTGTCTTGTTCTTTCTTTATTTAACCCTAAGCATTTTGCATCCTTTCTCATATCAAAATGTCTTATTCACCAAATTAAAGCCTTAATTCTCCTCTATTTTACCAAATCTCTTTCAATCCAAATTCACCCAAGAACACTCAAAATCACATCTATTCTTCACCTAAGAATGTTGAATGTGGAACCTCTACATTTTCACCACTTCCTTTTTGTGTTCTTCCTCCTTCACATGATAATGTCATGCATCATGGAGAATATTATCAATGTTTTCAATATCAACATCTTGCCATGGCTCATATCTATAAGGAGTTAATTTACATCAAAAGTCTCCTAGTCAAACCTCCTATTCACTATGACTATGATATTACTACCAAGCCACCTCCACCTACTTCCGCCACTACCTTGTATTTCATTTAAGCATATGGATTGCTTATCTCCAAGACATCTAATTCAAGCAAATCTTAGAGTTCTAGTTAACTAGGATTCGATTTATGCTTTTCTTTTGGCTTGTTTTTCTTCTTTATGAATCTTTGTATGATTTATTTCCTTTTAACATGACTTATCTTGGATCTTAGTTATCTGTTTTTTTCTTATCTTATTTTTTTGTGACCTATACTATATCTTGTTGGGTGTTTATTTTCTTCTACTAACCCTTCCATGTAGCTTGTCACCATAGGTCGATTCCTTAGCGGCCCAAGCAAGGGGGAGTAAGCACCAAGGGGGGGGGGGGGCATTTGCAAAGTCCGATTCTTTTCTTCTACAAAGACTTTTGCATCCTTTTTGCTTCGACAAAGGGGGATAAATGAAATAAACTCGTCTTCGAAAATCTTGTTTTTTATGTGATTGGGTTTATGTATTGTCGAAATAAAAAAAGGGGGAGATTGTTAATGCAATGATGCCTAAAAACGTTAATTGCATTTTTCGGTCTTACTTTGTTTGGATTACGACAATATCTAAAAACAAGCATTTACGAAAACAACGAAAAACGAATTCTTGAGTTCAAGTATTTTTCCATTTCAACCATTATCAATTAAGGTATGAATAAACAAGTTTTCATCTTAATTAAGTGATCAAGGATTTAAGTTTTTTTTAAACTCACATATTATTAAATGTGACAAAATTCTTATTAAACATTATTTTTAAGAAAATGTTTTATTAAATTAAATATTTGAAAATTTGAAAATGGCATATTCCATATGGTTTAGGAATATCCTTTGAGGATAACTATTCCACCAGATGTGACTACACCACAAAAAGACAAAAGGGCGCGAAGTCTACCTCCACAGTTCCTTAAATTCCTATGCGGTTCCTTATCGATATGGAACTGCATGCATCAATAAGGAACCACGTACAGAAGTAGCCTTTGGACTCTTGTCTTATAAATAGTGGATCATTCTCAAATTTTCTCTTCACCTCTTTTGCACATATATTTTCAGATTCAATCATACTTCTTAAATCGTTCAAATCCTTGGTTATTTGGTTGATTACTACTTGTTTAGAAGTGAATCTTTCTCCTCCCGTCTCTTCCTCTTCAAGTGAAAAGAGAATAACACTTTCATCCTTGAAGTGTTGAGTCTACCTCGAGATCGATTAAAGATCATGTTTTATTTATTCATTTTAGTTGTGTTGTGAAGATCCAAGTAGTTGTGTTATTTGGAAGTTGTGTTGTGAAGATCCAAGTAGTTGCATCTATTTGGAAGTTGTGTATGTAGCGTGGTTAATACTTGGTCCTTAAAGTATATTAGTGTAGATTGGTCCTAGCTAAGATTAGGGCTCGACTTTTAGCTTAGAGTCGGAAATTGGTTAAGCGACATCGTGTACGATTTCTCCACCTTAAGGAGTTTGTTGATTAGTGAACTCTCGAGTAAGGAGTACTCGAGAAGTGGAGTAGGGACGAGGAGTGAGTTTCATTGTCGAACCACTATAAATCATTGGTGTTTGATTTGATCTTTCTTTTCATTATCTATTTACATTCATTATTCTTTACTTGCACATACTTGTGATTATTAGCTTAGTTACACTATCCTTGTCCATATTGTGTATAAGAAGATTTCACATATTCGCTCAAGCCAAAGTTTTTGACAATGATTTTTTTAACAACTCATTTTTAACAAGTAAATTTAAGAAACTATTCAACCCCCTTTTAGTTTCTACAACTTGTTTAAAGATCGGTTTTCAAAAATATTTTTTCAAAAACTTAGACTTGAATGATTATGTGAAATCTTCTATTGCATAATATGAACAATAGATAGTGGATCTAAACTAATAATCACAAGTATATGCAAGAAAAAAATAATGAATGTAAAGAGATAAGGAAAGGAAAGATTAAACCAAACACCAAGGATTTATAGTGGTTCGACAACGAAGCTCACTCCTCGTTCCTACTCCACTCCTCGAGTAGTCCTTACTTGATAGTTCACTAATCAACAAGTTTCTCAAGGTGGAGAAACCGTACACGTCACTTAACCAATTTTCGACTTTAAGCTAAAAGTCGAGCCCTAATCTTAGCCAGGACCAATCTACACCAATATACTTTAAGGCCTAAGTATTAACCACAATACATACACAACTTCCAAATTTACACAACAATTTGGATCTTCACAACAACACAAGAATAAAAATAAAGTTTGATCTTCAATGGATCTTGAGGTAGACACAACACTTAAATGATAAAAGTGTTATTCTCTTTGCACTTGAGAGGATGAGAGGGGAGAAGAAAGATTCACTTCTAAGCAAGTAGTAATCAGATAAATAACCAAGGATTTGAGTGATTTAAGAAGGTGGATTAAATCTGGAAATTTATGTGCAAAAGAGGTGAAGAGAAAATATGGAAATGGTTCATTATTTATAAGACAAAGCTCCAACAGATCTATTTTCCTGCGGTTCATTAATTTACCTGTAGTTCATTATCAATAACGAAACGCCTAGCCATTTAAGGAACCGCCTAGACTAGACTCTGCTCCTTTTTGTCTTTTAGTGGGTTAGTCACATCTAGTGAAGTTTTTATCCTCAAAAGATATTCCTAAACCATATGGAATATGCCATTTTCAAATTTCTAATTTAACAAAACATTTTATTAAAAATAAAACGAGTTTTAATAAAAACTAAATCCTTAATCACTTAGTTAGGTTGAGAACTTGTTTATTCACACCGTAAGTGATAATGGATGAGATGAAAAATACTTGAACTCAAGAATTCGATTTTCACTATTTTCGTAAATGTTTATTTTTATATATTGTCGTAATCAAAACCAAGTGAGACCGAAAAATGCAAGTAACGTTTTTAGATATCATTACATTAACAGGTCATACGTTGTGGGATGTTCCAATGCGGGCTGATATGAGTTGCGGCTAGAGGAAATTGCTTCAGCTTAGAGATGATATCAAGGTTTGATAGATCGGACACTAACTGCCCAATTATTGATTATATTACGCCTCGTGATATTAATAGGGATGGTTTCAATATGAAGTCGTGTGTAGCTGATTTGATTTCTAACGGGTCCTATAATTGGCTGCAAGAGTGGCTTCTTAAGGCTCCAAATTTACTACATATGTCGGTTCTTGTTCTTACTACTAATAAAGTTGATGTGGTTAAATGGCAAGAGCTTAATTGGGATTTGTCAGACTTCACGGTGTCTCGGGCTTGGGAGGCATTTAGGCCTAGAGGAATTGAAGTGGATTGGCGACAGATTGTGTGGTTTTCCATGCAATCCCACGTCATAGTTTTCATCTATGGTTGGTTATGCGGTCCGCTTTGAAGATACAAGATAAAATTCGGCATTGGGATTTGGGTGCTGGTGTGATATTAACACGCTTCAGTGTTCATTGTGTCAACTTCAACCAGATTCACATTCGCATCTTTTTTTCGAGTGTGCTTATGCAACTAAGGTATGGGAGTATGTTTGTCCTTTGGCGGATATGGAGGAGGTGAATCCGAATATGCATGATATTGTTACATTGCTTAAACCTTTGGCGCATAAGAGGCCATCAAAGAGCATTATTGGGAGGTTGGTTGCTGCAGCGAAGACTTATTTTGTGTGGATAGAGTGTAATGCACGTCTCTTTAAATAGGTTAGGCGGTCTGTAGAGGAAGTTCGTGATGCTATTATAGTATTATGGTAACGGTTTGGCTCAAACTGTTAACGTTCAGGTTCAAGAATCGTGATCCAGTGAAAAGTATGTTGCTTTTGTGGAATTTGCCTAGATCATTTCGTGTGTATGGAGATGGTTAGGCTTGTTTAGTTTTGTTTTATTTGTAAGCTTGATGGCATGTATCGAGCTTTGGTTGTTTCAAGCTTGTTGCTTGAGGTAAATGTGGTATTTCAGTCACATTCCATTGTACGCTCATTGTTCTTGTGATTAGTACAGATTTATCGAGGTAACCCTTTAACCAAAAATACTTCAGCTTCGATTTGATTTGTTTTTCGATTTTTACAAGTCATACCAAATTATATACAGACTAACCAAAATTAAACGACTATGGGCTGAACATATATAACAACACATCCAAAAAGCAATCAATCCACAATATTAGATCACAAGGCCCATAAAAAGTTAAAAACAAACAAACCCACTAGCCCACAAAAACAACATCGGCCCAAGGCCCATTAAAAAAACTAGGGTTCCTTATAACAACCTTATTCATCCATCTGTTTCACTTTCATTTTTCAGCGCCTCCATTCCCAGAACCCTAACACAAAAAAAGGTTCATCTTTTTTTTTTTTTTTTTTTTTTTTTTTTTTTTTTTTATATTTATTATTCTTTAATTTTAGCTTCTAAATTGTTAATATTAGTATTCCAAATAAGTTTAAATCTGTTAAAATGTTTTTTTTTTAATAACTTTTATGGGTTTTTGAAGGTTCTTTTTGGTGTTTAAGTTCAAAAGGGATATATAATTTGTTTAAGTTTATGGGTATTTGTTTTGGCTTATGAAATATAAGCTGGAATGGGCTTATGTTTCATAAGCTCCATTTTTGTAGCTGATTTTGACTTATCGGCTTATATAAGTTTATTACTATATGATAAACTTATAATAGCCAACAAGTCTCGAGATAAGCTACTAAATTATGGATTTTGATATATAAGCCGACTTACGGCTTATGTTTCATACGATTCTGTTTTGTGGCTTATTTCGAGACTTGTTGGCTTGTATAAGTTTGTCATATCGTAATAAACTTATATAAGCCGATAAGTCTCAAAATAAGCTACAAAATTGGAGCTTATGAAACATACGCCCATTGCAGCTTATGTTTCATAAGCTTAAACAAACACCCCCTAAGTTTTAAGGTTTTTTCTTTTTTAAAGTTTAAGGTTTTTTTAATGTTTTTAATGAAAATGTGAATATGAATGTAGGTAAGGTTGAAGCATAAGAAAAATGGTGGACAAGACTAAGGGAAGAAAGGAAGAGGTTGTGACCAGGGAGTACACTATCAATCTCCACAAGCGTCTTCATGGATGGTATCTTTTTTTTCCTTTGTTCGCTTTATTATTTATATTAGCTTATTTGGTGTATATGTTTGATATGCTGTTCAATGTTGCGACACTAATAGTATATTCCAAATTGTTGATGCTTTAGTTAGGCGTTGTTAAGCTGGCTTATGGTTTATTGATTTGGGGCTGCTGTTTCATAAGCTTGCTTTTGGTGATGTTTTTTTTATTATTTTCTGCTTATATAAGTTTCTTAGCTTATACTAGCCAAAATGGTTCAGTTTATGCCACTAAAAGTGAGCTTATGAAACACAGACCCAAAACTAAATGAGCAATAAGTCGGCTATGTAAGCTGAAATAAACACTCCCATTGGATAGATATTTTATTGTAACTGCTCGTTGGCTAGCTTGAAACCTTGGGCTAATGATTTTTTTTTTAAAATTTATAGCTTGAAACCTTGGTGTTTTCAGTTAGGGGTGTTTGTGTTTAGCTTGTTTACTGGACTTAGAAGCTTATGTATTTTTGGGGAAGTTCATGAGTTCACTTATTTCGCCTCATAAGCTTATCAAGATAAGTTTTTGACCAAAGTAAGCTATAAGCTTAACTTGATGCTCATAAGTCGAAAAAGAGGCCTCAAGTGTGTTTCTAAGTTCGCATAAGCTCATTAGCTGGGTAAATAAGCTAACACAGATAGCTCATAAGTTGAAAAAGAGGCCTCAAGTGTTTTTCTAAGTTTGCATAAGCTGATTAGCTGGATAAATAAGCTACAGACACCTAAAGGTTTTTTTTGGTGTATTGCTTATTTAATTTTTGGCTTATGTGTCATAACCTCACATGTCAAGAATTTTTTGTATTTTTTTGGCTTTTATAAGCTTCTTATGTTATAATAAGCATATATAAGCCAAAACGTTTATAATAAGCCATAAAAGTCAACTTATGGAGCATAACCCCAAAACCAGATAAGCAATAAGTCGGATATAAAAGCCAAGACAAACACCTCTTACTTTCCTTATACACAGTTATATGTGTGCTCATTTTAAAAAAAATCATTGTTGTAACTAATCGTTTCAATAATAAATTATGTCATGTCGGGTAGATCTTGAACAGATAAAACTACAGCAAATATAAGGAAAATTTGAGTTACTTTTTGGGAAAATGATCTGACTTTTTACTGTGATTTGTATACGATGTGGCTACTTCTTTTAGTTTAATAAAGGGCGGGTACAAGGTGCTTGTGAAACTACATTGGCGGTTTTAAAGTTTTTAGTATCTTTCACATGGTGTGCAGCAACATTATTGTGTTTTCTTGTTCTTTATTTGACTAATATGTTCAAGTTGCTTGTGATTTGTTTTAGTTTTGGCAGAACCTTACTGATTAAACTCATTTGTAAATTGGATAAGCTGTTTTTAGCATATTTTCGTTGTTATATTCCTCACATTGCATCATAGGACTATGCCATAGAAATCGTCTTTTGAATCAATTTACGCCAGCATACTTTATTGTTTCTGGAGTCGCTTTTGGTGCCAGCATACTTTATTATTTCTGGAGTCGCTTTAGCCCAAAAACTCCAACTCTTATCTGTGTGCTGATGCACAAGTTCACTGTGGGCTGAGTATATGTTATGATATGTGCTTGGGCTTGTGTAAGGGTTTTCGGTTTTGGTTCGCATGCCGGCATTTGTCTAATCTGCTTAACAACTCTTTCAAATCAGTAATATATCAAGTTGGTAAACAAACTATTTAGTGGTGCATTTTAGAAGGCTGTAATCTTTCGAAAGGTTTTATAGGATTGTTACCATTAGACCCGTTTTCTAAGTAGTCGGGCCTTAGCATTTTCTAAATTGCATTCTACTATGTTGTTTGTGTCTTCTCTTGACCTGTTCTATTCTTTCTGATGCAGCACTTTCAAGAAGAAGGCCCCAAAAGCCATTAAGGAGATAAAGAAATTTGCACAAAAGACCATGGGGACAACCGACGTGAGAGTGGATGTCAAACTAAACAAACACGTGTGGAGCCGTGGAATCAGAAGTGTTCCAAGAAGAGTCAGAGTTAGAATTGCTCGCAAGAGGAATGATGATGAAGACGCAAAGGAAGAACTTTACTCTCTTGTCACTGTTGCGGAGATCCCAGCAGAAGGGTTGAAAGGTCTTGGCACTAAGGTTATTGATGATGAAGATTGATTCATCCTGAATATCTTTTCTTGAATTATGCAGCTGGGATTGCTTGTTTCGAGTTTTGAATTTTGTTAGTATCTACATTTTCTCTAAGTGTACGTTTTGGGTATCTAGAACCTCTCGTATGTTGAATGTGATGAAAGATTTTGGTAATTGTCTTAATCTGCAAAAGATTATAGCACTTGGGTTCATGTGTACTGCGTTTTACTACTTTTGTTTCTACCAGTACCCAGTGTTGCAATTTGACAAGAAGCTATATCAGACTCGGATATTGAACTAGCGGCTGAGCTGAGCCTGAACATATTTGTCTATTGACCAGACCGACTGAAAATATTTCTGTCTGTTCTTTGGTCTATTCTTTTCTTTAAAGTCTGACCTTGTATGGTCTGTCAGGTTTAGTCTTATGAAAAGCCAGGCGAGTATGTTTTGTTTGACTGTACCAAAGACTCCGGACCATTTTGCTTCGGACCATGTGTATTGTGGTTTTTTACTTTTGTTTCTACCTATAGTGTTATTGCAATTCGACATGAAGCTATATTAGTCTCGTATATTGAACTCGGAACTGAGCATAATGGACTGCCGACCAGACCGACTGAACATATTTTAGTCTGGTACTTAGTCTATGCTTTTCTTTACATTCAAACCTTAGTACAATCGATCCGGTTTAGTCTTATGAAAATCTCGGTGATTATGCTTTGTAGGATCTAACCAAAGACTCCAGACTGCAGTTCTCAATCCCGCGTTTTGGAAATATTCATGAGATATTTTTATATTTTTGGTTTTAGAAAAGATAATTACGATTTAAATCAATGTCAAAGGGGCAATATGTAAAAACATTAACTAGATCAGATGGACAAACTCCCCGAAGATCTACACGTCGACATACTGAGACTACTCGACTCAGTCGACGTAGCGCGCTGCAAGGTGGCTTCTCAGATTTTCGATGATGCATCTTAGCACCTTCGATCCATCAAGCTTAAATGGACTATTGTACCCTCCTCAAAAGATGGTTTTAAGAAAAAATTTATGGATCTTATATCAAACATGAGAGATGTTGAATCTCTTTGTATTGACGTCGACGAGCTTTGTTTCGGTGATGATTTAAACCTCCCGACCCATAAAACTTTTATTAAGGAGTGGCTACCTAAGGGTTCTCAAAACTTGAAATCACTATGAATAAGTTATTTTTTCAAACCAAAAAAAAAAAAAAAAAAAAAAAAAAAAAAAAAAAAAAAAGAAAGTTATTTTTTTGACAAGAGTTGGTGGCAAGCGAAAGTGTTGGTTGCCGTTTTTGCCTACTGTAAGTTTGTTATATAATGTTCCTTATTACTTATGTATATCGTTTTGATGCCACAATGCAGGTCATAAACTTGTTGAATTAAAGATGACACATCGCTTATGGGCGATTTAAAACCAATGCTAATGCTTACAAGTTTGACACTTGAATTTATACTTTTAGATGACGAGGTCCTAAATAAGTTGAACGCTTGCGTCCCTAATCTTCAAGTTCTTAACTTGACAGATATTGAAGGACTTAGGAAACCAAAGATCCACCTTCTCAACCTCAAAAGCTGTCACTTATTAACTGAAGTTGCTATTGAACAATTTTTTTTTTTTTTTTTTTTTTTTTTTTTTTTTTTTTTTTTTTTAAAGTTTAATCACTCCGAGACTCATCACACTCAGAGTTAAAGAGATTGAAAGTATCTCTGCACTTTATATTGAAGCTCCCGTGTTATACATATTGACTGTCGTTATGTAGAAGATGCATTCTCGTTAAAAAATTTGAGAATTTGAAACACTGTTCAATTACGTCTCCACATATCGGCTCCATACTTTACAACTTGACGATTGCAGAAACTGTGGAATATCTGACGGTGGAGGCACGAAATTTAACAGTTGTAGCCAATAAAAATTTCAGATTTACCCTTGAGAAGCTGTTTACTGTTTTCCCGAAGGTGACTTGTCTATGTATTAAATCATCCGCGTGGTGGGAATTAGATGATTGCTTCGACTCAGAAATTAGTTCCAAAATAACACAAGGAATGAAAGGATTGAAGACATTAAGGATTGAAAACGTTATGGTTTTTGACCCGTCAAATTTTTTTCGCAGTGTTGCTTTTGTCTTGGACCAATTTGATACAAAAGTTGGATGATCCTTGCTAGACCCGAATTAGGCTTAATTCGGGTTGGCTGGGCTCCGGCTCTTGCACCAAGTGAATAGTCTTGCTGAGATCCTGCACACTAAAGCAACACGCGTTAGGCTTACCGTGGGAATGTATCTTACGATTAGACTCCGGCGTGAGAGTAAGTAATCGGTTAGGGTTAAGAATCGGATGAGAGGTTTAGAGTATGGGGAATGTAATATCTTTGTGGAACCCTTGGGGGTTCCTTATATAGGCAGTGAAACCCTAATGGGCTCACTGTTTACTTCGGCCCCAAGCATAAGATAATCACCATAATTAGCTTGATTGTTATCTTCTAATTATGGTGAGTGGATATCCTATTCTTTGAGGCAAATCCCAATCCTGATAGGATTGTGATTCTGTCTAACCCTGTTCCGGCCGTGCCGGGTCGTGGGCCGCATACATCTTATGCGACCACTATTCATCCAAGCCAATAAGCTGAGATAACATTAATCCAACCCATCCGTGATGGGCCGGATACGGGAGTACCCGTGGGCCGGGTTCATGACCCGGTTGGGGACTATACGTCATCATGTCCCCACAGTCTAGTTGTTACAGCTGTATGCGTGACCTCTAGACTAATAAATGTCTCGTAAATATTGCTGTCATAAACATATTAATGAACACATTAATGGCATTCTTTGAGCCGTATCCCAATAAAGGCCGGCCGGGACAATATTAATGAACGCATTAATGGCAGTCGTTAGTCGGACGCCATGTCTGCAAAAGTGCACCAATCGGGCCCACCTTTAAGCCTTGCAAAACTGTTAAAGAAGTGACCCGTGGGTCCTTTCTGACGTTTCAGAATTGTCAGACATCCCCACCGTTAGATAGGCGTAGTAGGTTACACGTGTCAAACATCCATGGTGCCTCGTAACTCGAGGCAACCCTATAAAAGAGTTGGTGTGTGTAACTGTGTAAACACACAGTTTATACCTCTATTTCCGCCATTGTTAGACTTGTGCTCAATCCTTCATTCATTCTCTCCTTTTTCCACGGAATTTCACCACACCAGGTTAGACCACTGCGCCCTTCTAATCCTTTTCATAAACCATGGTGAAAGATAATCCCGTTATCACGGACGTCCTCAATGTGATGAAGCTGGAGAAATATATAGACTTCCTGTCTGAATATTATATTCCGGAGAGCGTATACCCCACCTATCCAGGTGATGGTGAAGCGATCACAGAGGCTCCTAGGGAAAAAATAGGTGTGTATGCGCACCTATTTGACACGGCTAACTACCGCATCCCCCTATCTAAGTTCCTCGTAGACATGTTGTTGTATTATGACTTCCACATAACGCAACTTCACTGCATAGGAGCGTGCAAGATTAACCAATTCGAGGTGACTTGCCACGCCTGCATAGTGACCCCCACAATTAATCTATTCAGGGTATTCTACTTACCCCATATGGTAAATGGGTGGCTATCGTTTAAAAAAGCGATCCGCAACAGCCCCCATGTCGTATAGGAAACCCCTAGATTCCCATAAGAAGTGGTATGACCACTACTTCTTCGTAGACGCCAAGGTATTCCCCACCCCGTTTGTTATGAAATACAGAGTACGGCTCGACCCTTTACCCTCATCCAAGGATTATAGTAGCAAGGATGTGAAAATGCTAGACACCCACTGTACCGACTTCCATAGGGGCCTGCCGGAGCACTTCCTATGCTTAATAGGGATCAGCCGCAACTATTTTGTGAGGGAGGATAGATATCCATGCTTTCTGACCGAGCATAGACATGGTAGGTATTCCACATATGAATATGCGTGCCAGCATGTCCAAAGTATTTGAAAGCTTACTAATACATATGTATTTTTTATGTCCACAGAGATGAAGTTGTTTGGTCTTCTACGCCAAGGCGATCCTAGCAAGGTACCGCAGGGATTCCGACCCCTAAAAGTGGGCGAGCCTCCCCTACTATATGCCACAGTCAACATGACTATCCCTTTGGAAGAAACGACCGAGCAGCGGTCAAATGAGCAGGAGCCCGTGATCCAAAAGTCACCCCTGGATTTCCACAATGAAGACGGTGGTGAGCTGCTGCTGGAGAATGCCATGTCACACCAAGATGAAGAAGAACAACTCACAGACCCCTCCATCAACCGTGACGAAAGAGAAGACGAAATGACACAGGATGCCGGATCCTCCCAGCCATCACAGCCCATGTCCAGGAAGCGCAAAACTACCAGGAAGATGGTGAAGAACGTGGAGGCTGAGGCGGGGGAACACAATGATCCCCCAAAGAAACTAAGGCAAGACCACCTGTAGTTCCAAGAGGGAAGCAGCACCACCATGCCCCAAGGCAACCCCCCGCCGCAAGTAGATGAACATGTCTGGCAGGCAACTCCTGTGAATGTCATGGCTCCTTCTATCACGGAACACATGATTGACACAACGTAAGTACCGACACTACTCCATAATACATAGTCCACTAACAAAAACTCATAAGTGTGTTTCAATAACAGGGCGGATCCGTCGACAGTAGCATAGGAGAATGAGGTGGAGAGGGAACCCTCACCCATGATATCTATGAGACCCCCATCCCCCCTTTAACTCATGAAGAGGAGCCACGTTCTGAGGGTCCTGATACCAACCTCCGCCCGGCCTGGAACTTGTCCAGCTTAACAAGATTAGAGGCGGAGTCTGAGTGTAAAGAATTTATAGATCACGTAACCCCTCCAGCGCTGGCGCAAGATTTGGATGAACTCGAGCATGAAACGCTGATGTGGCCATGGCGCACCAGGTGACAGTTGGCGCGGCCCTACGGTGCCGTCTGGAAGGAGCCTTGGCTAACATGAGCCGTGCCGAGAGGAGGATCGCTCGCAGAGAAGAACTGGTGGAAAAACATGAGAAAACTATATCCTCCTTGCAGGCAACCTTGGTTGTAGCGGAATCGACAATTAAGGAACAATCCAACCACGCCAACGCCCGCGAGAAGCGTATTGCTGAGCTGGAGGTCCTCCTGGCTGCATCTAATGAGAAGGTACGCGCTCTTATTGATACTCATTGTTCACATAAGACCTATCTTGTCTTGTAGTAATTCCAAGTGTTATTCACAGGTATCCGCAGCCGAAGCCGCCACCCGAGCCGTAACAGAACAAGCCTCCACCCTTGCTCAAGAACGTGATACACTCAAGGAAGAGCTCACCAGGCACAAATTTTCATGGAAGAGCGAGCCGTGGTAGCAGAGGGAGAGCTGAACAGGCTAGCGACGGACTGCGCCGAAGTGCTGTGCCCTCCATTGCTCACGGCCATATCCGGGCGTAGGTGGATGGTGGGCCATGGGATGCGCCTTGCCGTGACCCAGGTAACGGAGGCTCCTCATTTTGTGCAGGCTTTTGCGGATGTTGTATCAGACGGCTTTGACCGTGGTAGGCACGAGGGTTTGATCAAGGCTGTAAAATTGATAAGCAAAAATAAAGACATCTTTCAGCACGCCTACCACAATCCTGGAGCAGAAGATAAGATGACCGCCTCCATGGCTGCCCTTGGGGAAATCCATCACCCATTCCTAGATGAGCTTGAGTCGCTAAAGGATGATTCCAACGAGGCGGTCATGGCCAAGCTCACCACCGACCCCATCCAACTAACCCTGCCAACATACGATGCTAGTTTGAAGGTGATGAAAGGTGAGAAACTTTTATCTGAGGCGTTGGATGCCAATATGACTATGGCGCAGAGTGGCAAGGATGCTCGTGGCGAGGCCCTCCGTGCCCTGATTGCAGAAGGAAAGAAAGAAAGAAATAGGAGAGTTCCTACTTCCTTTGTAATTTACCTTGTAAGCATTTTTATCTTGTTCTTATTTGCCCGTGCATGACACGGCTGGAACTCATAATTTTGTTAGGATATTATATATAAGTTTGTGGTGACCACGACCATTTTGTGTACTGAATTTGAAACTTGTTTATTTTCTTTAGACATCGTATATCTTTATTGCATGACATGTCACGGCTTATCAAGAATAAAACTAAGTCTATATTTTACTAGACGTACAACGTGTGTCTTTACCATGTCCGGCACTATGTAAGTGTGGCATGTGGAAACTTATTACAACGTCTTGTAAATAAGGTGTCTAGTAAGGATTCATGATCCGCGTCACTGGGGTTGCATCCCTCTTATGCGACAAGTTGAATTATTATCTTCACTTAATCCTCTTACCCCGCCTGGGAGCGAATAGTACATGTACGGTTTGAATGAATGCATATGAATAAGAAATGGCATATTATGGAAATAACAAATAAATCTAAGACATGAGACAATATTTTGCACCAGAACAGGCCGTGGAGCTAGCTAGGCACCACAACATTTTATTAGAACGTTTAAGATTTTTTGGCAGAATTAAAATCCTAAAACAAATAGAACCTAGAAAACATGAAAACTAAAAATACATGGATCTTCATTGAAGCCAGCCATAGCGAAGTGTCCATGCGGAGGCCGTAGCCTTTAAAAGATAGCATTTTTTAAGGTTGCAGATATTCCATGTACGTTCCAGGTCACGTCCATCCATATCACGCAACTTGTACGCGCCCAGTCCCAAGGCTTCGTAACCTCATACGGCCCTTCCCACTTGGGACCCAGCTTTCCTGTATTCTCCGCGCGACTTGCCTTGTTAGCACGATAAACAAAATCCCCCGGTCGAAAGGAAACACCTTTAACCTTGGCATCGTAATAAGCCTTCATCCGTGCCTTGGACTTGGCCTCATTGATGGCCGCTATTTCTCTTTTTTCCTCTAACAAGTCCAGATTAATCCGGAGTTGCTCATCGTTCGTGACGACATTAACCTCCGCCGTGCGGATGGTTGGCATTTCAATTTCTACTGGTATAACAGCCTCAGTCTCATAAGCCAGCGCGAATGGAGTGTCCCCATTGGTTGTTTTAATCATAGTCCTATGCGCCCATAGAACATGCGGCAGCTCATCTACCCACTTGGCATTCCGTTCATCTAAGCGTGCCTTGATGCCTTCACCTAGGCTTCTATTTTCCCGCTCCACAAGACCATTAGTCTGCGGGTGCTTAGCCGATGCGAAGCGCCGCGTGATGTTCAATGCCGCACACCAATCCCTGAATGGATTATCCGCGAACTGCTTCCCATTATCCGAGATGATTTCTCTTGGTAAGCCAAATCGACACACAATATTTTCCCAACAAACTTTTTGACCTGTTTGCCTGTAATGGATTTAACCGCCTTAGCTTTTATCCAGCGTGTAAAGTAGTCCATTGCGACGATCAAGAACTTAACTCCCCCTGAAGCAACGGGAAAAGGTCCTGCGATGTTGATCCCCCACTTATAGAATGGCCATGGGGATGTGATGGGTGTTAGTTCTTGCTGTGGATATCGCGGTACTGGTCTGTGCACTTGGCAATCACTGCATTTACGAATCATGTCACGTGCATCCTGATGCATAGTAGGCCAATAATATCCTGTGCGTAAAGTTTGGGCTACTACGAATCTGGGGCCTGCAGGCATACCGCATGACCCTTCATGTATCTCACTGATCACATAGGTAGCCTGGCGTGGTCCGACACACCGCAACCATGGCTGTAAGAAGGAACGCTTGTACAAACTACCTTCTCGGAGCTCAAAGTGCTGCGACTTCCTTCTGATACGCCGCACCGCCTTTTCATCGTCTGGAAGGGTCTCATCAGTTAAATAGCTGATGATCGGGGTCATCCATGTAGGTCCTTCTTCCTTAACTATAGCTGCAATTTCCCCTTCCGTTATAGATTTTTCCTTTAGTATTTATACCAAGACTTGCTTGGATAAGTGGGCGAAGCTTGTAGACGCAATCTTGCTAAGAGCATCCGCCTTCTTGTTTTCACCTCTTGGTACCTGCTTGATAGAAAACTTCCCGAAAGTAGCTATGAGTGACTTGACTTTCTCCAAGTATCGAACCATGTTATCCTCCTTGGCTATGTAACCTCCTAGGATGTGATTCACGACAAGCCGTGAGTCCACGTAAGCCACAAGGTTGCGGACTCCCATCCTAGCGGCGATTTTTAAACCCACAATCAATGCTTCATATTCTGCCTCATTATTAGTGGCTGTGAACTTAAAACGGAGGGCGTAGGTAAACTCCATTCCTTCCGGATTCGTGAGAATAAGGCTAGCTCCTGACCCGTCCGTGCATGAAGATCCGTCAGTAAACAAAACCCATGGTTCCGCTGGAACTTTCTCTCGTTGTACCATTGGTCCGTCCTCCTCTGGCTTCTCAATTAAGAAATCTTCTAAGATTTGGCCCTTGACCGCTGTCCTTGGTCTATAGGAAATGTTATGCTCTCCTAGTAGAATGTTCCACTTCTGTAGCCTCTCGGCCACATCTGGCTTGGAGATGATTTGTTTTATTGGCTGATCAGTGATAACCACAATTGGGTGCGCCTGGAAGTACCAGCGCAACCTTTTCGTGGCGTATACCAACAATAAAACCAACTTCTCCATAGAGGAATAGTTCAAATCTGGCCCTTGTAATGTTCTACTTATGAAGTAAATCGGAGTCTGGACTGCATCCCTATCTGTCATGAGTACTGCGCTTATTGCTCTGTGTGTAGCAGATAGATACATGATGAGCTCTTCCTTAGGTCTGGGAGCAACTAGCATGGGGAGAGCCGTGAGGTGCTGCTTAAGCTGCTCAAAGGCTTCCTCTACCTCCTTTGTCCAACGGAAATCTCCTTTCTTTATGCACTTCTTGAGTGTCTTGAATAGAGGTAATGATTTCTCCGCGGACTTCGACAGGAACCTTTTTAGCCCAGCCAGCTTTCCATTTAGTGATTTTACCTCTTTTCGTGTCCGAGGGGATGGTAACTGTATCACCGCGTCCGTCTTTTCCGGACAAGGCTTGATGCCGTTTGGATCAATCATATATCCAAGGAACATCCCTTCAGTTTCCCTAAACGTGCACTTTTTTGGATTCAGTTTCATGTTGATTCTCCTCAACGTGTCGAACGTCTCCTGGATGTCACGGAGAAGTGCTTCCTCCGTATGAATCTTGATGACTAGATCGTCAACATAGACCTCAAGGTTGCGGCCTATCTGAGAATCGAAGGCTTTATCAACAAGTCGCTGATATGTCGCTCCGGCGTTCTTTAGTCCAAACTGCATTTTTGTGTAACAATACACGCCCTGACTAGTATGAAACGCCGTCTTCTCCTCATCTTCTTCTGCCATTTGGATCTGATGGTATCCTTTGTACGCATCTAAAAAACACTTGAAAGGGTATCCACATAAGGATTCCACCTTCCAATCTTTTCTGGTAGCGGATAGCAGTCTTGCGGACAAGCTTTGTTTAAGTCCGTGAAGTCTACACACATGCGCCAACTCCCGTCATGCTTCTTGACCATGACTGGGTTGGATAACCACTCGTGGTAGTATACCTCGCGCATAATTCTTGCGTCTACTAATTTCCGTACCTCATCCAGTATTACCTGGCTGCGCTCTGGTGCTTGACCACGCTTCTTTTGTTTAACAGGAGGATATCCCTGGCGGATTTGAAGTTTATGTTCTGCTATCGAACGCGGCACACCTGTCATATGCTTAGGCTCCCATGCGAATACATCCAGGTTTGCTTTTTAGGAGAGAGTACATGACCTTCTTACCGTTATCCGAGAGCGTTCCCCCTATGGACACCTCTTGTTCCGAGTAATCGGGATGGATTGCCACCTTCCAATTGGGGGGTGGTGATCCTTCCTTAATGGGAACAGGCTGGACAGATGTTGTCACGGTGTGGAATTTGGATGCTGGCATGATTAAATTGTAAATAGTAACAATTCCCCCTTCAACAGGGAACTTAATCATGTCGTGAGCCGTGGACGGAACTGCCCGTATGGCCAGGATGACTGGTCTTCCAATAATCCCATTGTATGGATACTGTGAGCGTATCACCATAAAGTTCATCCACGCCGTGGTGGAATGCTCTTCATTCCCAATGGTTACTAGCAGACGCAGTTGTCCTATTGGCCAGATAGTGTCTCCACTAAAGCCAATGAGTGGCGACGTGGCCGGTACTAATTGGCTTCTTATCTCTGGTCGTAGCTGTACGAAACAGTGTTCGTAGAGTACTTCCACCGATGACCCTCCATCCACATACATATGGCGAACGTTGTGGGTTCCAATGCTTACCTCAATCGTGAGAGGTGCATCAGCCACGTCGCTTGCTGTGATGGGAGGAATGATATTTATCTGCCGCGTGAAATTTTTTGACTAATTTTCTTCTTTGTGCGGCGCTGCCAAGATTGGATCATATATATAGTTGAAGGTTTGTCCTTTTGGGGATCCTTCTTATCGTGCTTTTTGTTATCCTTTCCATCCTTCTAATCCTTGACCAAATGCTTGAGTTTGCCTGACTTGATCAGTGACTCAATGTGCTTCTTGAGCTGGATGCATTCCTTCGTTCCGTGGCCCTTGTCGTTGTGGAATTTGCAGAAGCGATTTCCTTGACGGCGGTCCACCGGAGTCGTCATCGGGGGAGGCCTTGGGAAGTTCGCCCCCTCTATCAACAAGATGTCCTAGTAAGTCATCTTTAGAGGGGTGAATTTTTTATCCGACTGCCCTCCTTTATTCTGACTCTTGTAGTCCGAGCGCCTTCTATTGCCTTGGTTGCTTTGACCACCCGACTGCCTCTTGGGTTGGTCGTTCGATCGATAGTTGTGGTTTCCCTTTGTAGATAGACCGCGGCTACCGAGGTTTCTCCTTCTACAAAGTTCCTGACCCTTTCCATGAGGTCGTCATACTTCTCCGGTCGCTTGTCATTGAGGCGCCTAATTAATTCCTTGTCCGTTATGGCATGCATATAATCAGAAATTTTTAGGAGCTCGGGCATTGTCTTTGTGCGCGTGCACTCGTCATTAAAATGTTCCATGAAATCCTCTGTAGACTTTCCGGGCCGTTACTTGACAGTTGCCAATGAGACCGGATCTCTATTATACTTCTTTCGCTGAGTATAATTGTTTTTGAACATAGTACGCAACTCACTGAAGCTATCAATTCTTCGGGGAGGTAGCCCCTCGAACCAGTCACGGGCGTTGCCAATCAAGGTCGAATTGAACATGTGGCACCATATAGGCATTGTACATCATTCTATCTTCGCCTGCGTGTCAAATATCTTTAGGCGATCATCCGGATCACCAGATCCATCATAGGTTTTGACGCATGTTGGCATACGACGCTTCTTATCCTCGGAGTAGTTTCGTATGCGGAGGGTGAAGGGATCCTCCCTAGGATCACACCATGGGCGGGAGAGGTCTTCCCCCTCTAACTCACGATAGTAAGGGCCATCGTAGTATCCTTCATCATCTGATGGTGGTGGAGGAGTATGCCTAGGTCGGCGACGCTTGGGGGGATGGTCATCCGAATCCGACCCTGAGGGGCCGGGAGAAGGGGGCGGTGCTCCACTTCTCGGTTGAGGACCCCTTTTGTGAGAAGAGCTAGGAGCCTTCTTCCCACTGTCCACCCTATCCCAAACGCTGGTGCGGCGATTGTTCCCGGTTGATTCCAACACTGGGCGCTCGGCAGAGCCGTCGGACCTATCTCCTTCATCACGAGATTGTAGTAGTTCCTGCATAACGCGATCCCCTATGCGCTCGAACACATTCCGGGGTCGCGAGTTTTCCTCCAAGTGGTTTCGCTCTTGTGGGCGCGCCTTCCTCTTCTTTTAAGTTTGAGGAGAGGCTCCGGATACGGCCCTGCCAAAGTTGAGCCTATATTGGAGGTTCCTACCTAGGCTTAACCTTGACGCGATACCCGGGACGATCCTCTCAAAGTTCTGCGTGAGAACATGAGCGAGGTCTTCGTCACTAAGTGGTTCCGCTTCCACTTCTTCTTGATTGATGGCCTACGTGGCTCCTTGTTAGGGGCGTTAGGCGCACTCCCTGGATCAGGGTTATCCATGGTTATGGTTGGTGGTGGGGTATTAGCGGACGTGCCTGTCCCACCCAAAGACTGGAAAACATTTCGGTTATTCGGTCCACCTGTTTGGCTACCAGGGGACTGGTTGGGGATGAGTAACCCATCCCCTGTGGACTTCCGATTCGCAGGATTTGTGTTCCTGGGATTCCCTTGTGGATGACCCTTCGTCATTGAAAGAGATCGAGATGAAATTTGTTCTAGCTTAGTGTTTTGGTCCCAGGGATGGCGCCAACTTGTTGATACAAAATTTGGATGATCCTTGCTAGACCCGAATTAGGCTTAATTCGGGTTGGCTGGGCTCCAGCTCTTGCACCAAGTGAATAGTCTTGCTGAGATCCTGCACACTAAAGCAACACGCGTTAGGCTTACCATGGGAATGTATCCCACGATTAGACTCGGCGTGAGAGTAAGTAATCGGTTAAGGTTAAGAATCGGATGTGAGGTTTAGAGTATGGGGAATGTAATACCTTTGTGAAACCCTTGGGGGTTCCTTATATAGGCAGTAAAACCCTAATGGGCTCACTGTTTACTTCGGCCCCAAGCATAAGATAATCACCATAATTAGCTTGATTGTTATCTTCTAATTATGGTGAGTGCATATCCTATTCTTTGAGGCAAATCCTAATCCTGATAGGATTATGATTCTGTCTAACCATGTTCCGGCCGTGCCGGGTCGTGGGCCGCATACATCTTATGCGGCCACTATTCATCCAAGCCCATATGCTGAGATAACATTAATCCAATCCATCCGTGATGGGCCGGATACGGGTAGTACCCGTGGGCCGGGTTCATGACCCGGTTGGGGACTATACGTCATCAGGTCTCGTTACACATCCGCAGTGATGTTGGTGGTGATGTATTCGAAAGTGAGATTGCTAAGTGTGTGGCTCATTGGCCTAGATTGAAGTTGAGATGGAGAATGTATGCTATGTTTAGAGGGCACGGTACAGTAGTTGGCCACGACGGCGCGAGCCGACGGCGCAGCTAACTGTATAGTGGCTCGTGTTATGGGAGTTTGCGCCGTAGGTACCAGTCGACGGCGCGACAACTGCACCGTGGCTCGCACCGTCGGTCGCGTTATCAATATTTTTTTGGGCTAATATTTGACCGTTTGAGGGGTTTAAATACCCCATTTTTTCAATTATTTTCACTATAAATATCCTATTTAACTATCAAAAATATATATACCATCTTGTACAATATATTCACACACTAGTTTCTCAAAATGAATGCCGGGTATTCCTATTTATCCGCGATTTACGAAAGCTAAGATCAAGATGATATGGAAGATTATGCACGATATCTTCATGGATGGTATCTTTTTTAATCGCCTCGTTCGCTTTATTATTTAGATTAGCTTATTTGGTGTATATGTTTGATATAGTTGTTCAATGTTACGACACTATTAGTATATTTGAAATTCTTCATACCAGTAAGGTGTTGTTCAACTGGCTTATGGTTGATTAGATTTGGGGCTGATGTTTTATAAGCTCGCTTTTGGTGTCAAGATGAGTTTTTCACCAAAGTAAGATATAAGCTTAACTTAATAAGCTCATAACTTGAAAAAGAGGCATCAAGTGTCTTTCTAAGATTGCATAAGGTATTTGGTCGGACTGAACATATTTCTGTCTGGTATTAGGTCTATTCTTTTCCTTAAATTCGGACCTTTTATGGTCGATCAGGTTTAGTCCTATGAAAAGCCTGGCGAGTATGTTTTGTTTGACCGTACCAAAGACTCCAGACCGTTTTGCTCCGGACCATGTGTATTGTGTTTTTCCACTTTTGTTTCTACCCATAGTGTTATTGCAAGTCGACATGAAGCTATATAAGTTTCGTATATTGAAATAGAGCTGAACTGAGCATAATGTATTGCCGACCAGACCGACTGAACATTTTGGTCTATGATTTTCGTTATATTCAAACATTGGTACAATTTGTCCGGTTTAGTCGTGTTAAAATCCCAGTGATTGTGTTTGCTAAGTGGCTTAATTTGAAGGGTAAATGTCAAAAATACACAACGTATTTTCAAAATTAATCCATTATACCCACTGAACTTTTTTATGTACAAAATACATACTCGTCACGTAGGACTTTGGTCAAACATTTGAATATACCTTTAACTTAACGGAACCGTTAGTTATTTCGTTAACTTGGAATTTAGTTTTACATTGTTATACCTTTAACTTAACGGAACTGTTAGTTATTTCGTTTACTTGGAATTTAGTTTTACATTGTTGTCCCATAGCTAACTATCATCAAATCATCATCATCTTCTAACATCATCATCATCATCATCAACATCAACAATTACCAGATCCACATCCACATTACTAGGTTAACCAATACACAAATTATACAACATCATTTTCGAATCACTCTTCATTTCAACATCAACATCACCACAATTAAAACCCTAATTCCATATCTTCGCATCGAAAACTCAAGAACTATAAAATCAACATAAACCTAAAAAAATCGATTCTTTAGTTCAAATAATCCATTTGTGTGGCCAAAGAAAACGAATCCATCTTTTTTCTTCGTCTCGATTGTTCTTGTTTCGATTTCATCAGATTTGTGAGTAGATCTGAATATGAGTACTTCTTAACTGATGTTGGTTTGTTGATGGTGATGTTTATTTAATTCGATGATGGATCTGATTTGGTTTGGAACTTGATATGTATATTCGAGATGGTGAAAGGTGATTTAGTGACGTGATGATTGTTGGTTTGTAAATCATGGTTTTTTTATACCAAAGAATAGTTATACCAGATTTGAAAGTTTGGAATTAACCAGCCACAAACTGTCAATTTTATGATGAAGTTGGTTCGTAAATCATTTTGAAATTAACCAGCCACAAACTGTTATTTTTGAATCACTTCTCAGTTGGTTTGTAAATCATGATGAATATGATGTTAAAAGTTAGTGAAAGGACCAAAAATGTTAAACAAAATTCGAACTTCTGTTAAGTCAAAGTTAACTTAAATGGTTTGATCAAAGTCTTACGTGACGAGTGGGTATTTCGTATATAAAAAAGTTCAGTGGGCATAATGGATAATTTTAAAAAGGACATTGTGTATTTTTGACATTTACCCTAATTTGAACTGTTTTGGCTAATATAAGTTAAGAAACTTATATAAGCATAAAATAATCAAAAAAAGTCACAAAAGCGAGCTTATAAAACATCAGCCCCAAATCTAATAAACCATAAGCCAGCTGAACAACACCTTACTGAGGTATGAAGAATTTGAAATATACTAATAGTGTCGTAACATTGAACAGCTATATCAAACATATACACCAAATAAGCTAATCTAAATAATAAAAGCAAATGAGGCGACTAAAAAAGATACCATCCATAAGATATCGTGCATAATCATTCATATCATCTTGATCATAGCTTTCGTAAATCACGGATAAATCGGAATACCCGGCATTCATATTGAGAAACTAGTGTGTGAATATATTGTAGGAGATGGTATATATTTTTTAATAGTTAAATAGGATATTTATAGTGAAAATAGTTAAAAAAATGGGGTATTTAAACCCCTCAAATGGTTAAATATTAGCCAAAAGTAAAGAAAAAAATATAAAGAAATTGATAACGCGACCGACGGCGCGAGCCACAGTGCAGTTTTCGCGCCGTGGGCTCGCCCCGCCGGCTGGTACCTACGGCGCAAACTCTCATAACACGAGCCACAATAGAGTTGGCTACGCCGTCGGCTCGCGTCATCGTGGCCAGCCAACCGGCCAGCCACTGTACCGTGCCCTCTAAACATAGCATACATTCTCCATCTCAACTTCAATCTAGGCTAACGAGCCACACACTTAGCAATCTCACTTTCGAATACATCACCACCAACATCACTGTGGATGTGAAACGAGACCTCTGACAAACCGATACATTGGTCCAAGACAAAAGCAACACCGCAAAAAAAATGTGACGGGTCAAAAGCCTTAACGTTTTCAATCCTTAATGTCTTCAATCCTTTCATTCCTTGTGTTATTTTGGAACTAATATCTGAGTCGAAGCAATCATCTAATTCCCACCACGCGAATGATTTAATACATAAACAAGTCACCTTCGGGAAAACTGTAAACACCTTCTCAAGGGTAAATCTGAAATTTTTATTGGCTACAACTGTTAAATTTCGTGCCTCCACCGTCAGATATTCCACTGTTTCTGCAATCGTCAAGTTGTAAAGTATGGAGCCGATATGTGGAGACGTAATTGAAAAGTGTTTCAAATTCTCAAAATTATTAAGTGAGAATGATGCATCTTCATCGTAGAAGGAAATATATAAGCCAGATAACAAGGGAGCTTCAACATATAGTGAAGTGATACTTTGAATCTCTTTAACTTCGAGTGTGATGAGTCTAGGAGTGATTAGACTCAAATTCTGCGGAATTGAAGGACATTCTATGTAACAGCTTTCAAGGTTGCGAAGTTGGATCTTTGGTTTCCCAAGTCCTGCAACATGTATCAAGTTAAGAACTCTAAGATTAGGGACGCACGTTAATAAGTGTGAAAACACTTATCCTTTTACCACTTATTTCCAATAATAACTTGACCAAAACGTGTATTTTATGTCGTAAAAGTCGGAATTATGCGTGGTTTGTGTTTTTATTGTGTTTTAGGACCAAAAGATGAAAAAGGAAGAAAACACGGGTTTTCACGAGCTTTTATCGAAGAAAACGAGAAAAGACGAAGTCAAAAGATCAAGAGTGCTTAAAGAACGGATGTCCAAGACCTATTCTGAATATTTATCGAAGAAAAAGTCTAAAGACGGAAGTTTAATGAAGTCAAAGAACTCAAGTCTAAATTAAAGAAGAAAATTACTAAGACAAATTCAAATCCCGAGACGACGTCGAGAAAAGACAAAGAATTAAATCGAGTCGAGAAGAAAAGAAAGAAGGAAGCACACCACACATGCACTCCCCATGTTCCTATAAATACCCTCCTAAACACATTTAGGAGGGTTGGTTAGTTTTAGTTAGCTAGTTTCATTTTCATTTTTCCTTTCTAGTTTTTAAAGAGAGAAAGTTCCAAACTTTCTCTCACTAAGTTTTCATCTTTTCCTTCTTTTAATCTTTCAAGATTAAGCTTTTTGTATTTGAGTTTTATTAATCAAAGTTAAGTTTCTTTTATCTTTAATCTTCTTCTACCTTTCTTTATTTTGATCTTGATTCGTTATAATCTTTGATTTTATATCATCTTTATGCTTATATGATTAAAAAGTTCATCTTTTTATTCATCTATAAGTTTTTATATGGATTAAGCTTTGAGCTTATCATGCTTATTGGCTTAATTTGTGTTTAGCTTATTTACTTTTTAAAAGTTTTCTTAAAAAGTTTCATTTTTTATGGTTTGATTTAAAAGATTGCTAGTTTTAAGATTGGATAAGTTGTTATTCGTGTTTATTTAGTTTGTTTCATTACTGATTTGGTTAAGTTTTGGTGTTAGCTTATCAATATAGCTTATCACTAGCTTATTTTCGAATCACAAAGTAATCGGAAAAGTATAAACCCTTTTTCGATTGAAGCATTTCGATTAGCCCCCTCATTCCGATCAACCTGATCGGATTAGGGTTTCATATTCCGATTGCATTAGTTATATTCCGATCATTGGATCGGAATAGGTATTTAAACATTCCGATTGGGACATTTCTACAATATTCCGATAGGATTCAATTGCTCTATCATTCCGACTGAAGGATTATTGATATTCCGATCTGGGGTGTTATTATTGATATTCCGATTGGGGTGGTTTTGACTCATTCCGACAGCAAGTTTCCATTAATATTCCGATTGCAGTTCCGATTAGGGTATATTCCGATCGCTTCCTGTTACACATTCCGATCAGCATATTCCGATTTGGCATTCCGACGGGATTCCGACCGGGGATTCCGACGGACTTAAGTTCTTGTTTTTGCAAAGTTTTCAAGTGTTAGTTTCATTAAGTTTTCAAGTATTTTTCTAATCTTTTCTTTAAGTTTTCAAGCATTTATTTTTAACTCGTCATTTTAGTTTAATCTTTAAAGCTTTTACTTTACTCAACGACATTTTCATATTTGCCATTAGTTTAAACTAGATAATCAACCAAACCATTTATTATTACACCAAGAACAATTGAGTCACACTTTCTACCAATAGTCAATTCGAAGAGATTTGGAACAACGAATTTTGATACTTGGTTAAAACCCTTGTATTAAATGGCGCCGCTGCCGGCTCTTTTCGTTAAGATTAAGGGTTTTAAGTGAGAGACGCGTTGGATTTTGGGATCCGTTCATCTTTGAACGTTATTTTCCTTGCTTTAAAATTTTCAAAAATCCTAAAAAATATAAAATTTTCATAAATACAAAAAATAGAAAAAACATAAAAAACCAAAAATATTTCTTGCTTTGTTAGTTCTTTTGCAGGTGTATGCGCACTCGATCAACGTCTTATCAAGAGCTCGAGACTCTCGATAACTTAGACATGGCCAGTGTACACAACAACAATAATAATCCACCTCAAAACAACATGAATAATAACAACAATGAACCTCTACCGGACAATCGCCCTATGATCGAGCTTTTGCAAGCACATGTAGAGGGCAACCACGATGCTATTGTCATACCCGCGATTGGAGCCAACAACTTTGAGCTCAAATCCGGCTTTATTCAAATGGTCTCTGCTCGACCATTCTTGGGGCGTACCATTGATGATCCTCATGACCACATCAAAAGGTTCCTTCAACTCACGAATACGGTCAAATTCAATGGGGTTTCACAAGAGCTAATTCGCTTGCAACTTTTTCCTTTCTCCTTAGAGGGACAAGCCCGACATTGGCTTGATAAGGAACCGCCACAAAGTATTCTTACGTGGACGGACTTAGAGACCAAATTCATAAACTACTTTTTCCCACCCTCTCGTACTACCGCTTTGCGGAATGAAATCATTACTTTTGAACAAAAGTACGATGAGACTTTTAGTGAATCTTGGGACCGTTTTAAAGAACTTTTAAGAAAGTGCCCACAACATGGTTTTACCAAAGTGCACCAAATTAATACTTTTTACAATGGTTTAAGCATGAATGACCAAGATTCACTAAATAGTGCCTCGGGGGGGGGGGGGGGGGGGGGGGGGGGGGTAATCTTTTGGTTAAGTCTGCTAATGCCGCTTGGGATATTATTGAGAACAAGTCTAGAGTGCAAACTAAGAGTGTTCGGACCAATGTGGCTAGTGCTAGCACTAATGAGAGCGACAAGAGACTTGATAAGCTTACTTCGCTTGTTGAATCACTTGCTCTCCAAGCCGCCAACAATACTAAAGCTATCACTGCCCAAGCCAATGCTATGACTCAATCTTGTGATATATGCGGGGGATCTCACTCATACACCGATTGTCCTTCGACTCATGACAATCCGGAAAATGTGTATGCCGCCAACGGTACCTATTCTACGGGAGGCTATCAAGCACGTCCTCAAGGTGACCGTAACTTGCTCAGCTATCGCTCAAACAACTTTATTTCACCACCCGATTTTCCCCCACAAAACCCAAACAACCTCAATCGCAACAATCAAAACCAACCTCGTGCTCCAACTCCATATCAGAACCAAAGAAATCCATATCCACCTCAAAGAAACAACCAAATTTACCAACAACCTGCTTATCAACCACCCGCCTACAATCCTCCTCCCAACCAACCCAACGCATTACACCAAGATATTGAAACCTACATGAGGACTAATGATGTGATCGTGCAAAATATTCAGCGGGAAATGGCCAACATGAAAGCAGATATGGTGAAGCAAGGGAATGATCTTCGTGTTGATATGCGCAACACTTTTGCAAGTCAAACGAATGACTTGAGGAACATGATGGCTAGTTTCTTCCCTAGTAATCAAGCCTCTGGATCGGGTTCTCTTCCGAGTAACACCATTTCTAATCCAAGAGGGGAGATGAAAGCAATCACCACTCGCAGTGGAAAAGGTTTACAGGAACCCGGCTTCCTACACCTACACCAGTGATTGTGACAAAGGAAAACGAGTCTCCTTCTTCGAATCCTCCATCTTCTATTCCTCCAACTTCTACTTCTCCAATTCCACCACCGTCTACTTCTACCCCTCCACCACCCAAGGATGTGAGTGCGAATTCTATCCCAAAGCCTTCATCTCAACCCAATATACCTTATCCTCCGAGGTTGCGGAAAGAGAAATTGAAGAACAAGGATGATATTCAGGTTTCTAACTTTCTCAAAATGTTTAAACAACTGAATTTCAATATCTCCTTTGCTGAGGCTCTCGCTCACATGCCTAAATATGCGAAGATGTTTAAAGATCTTCTTAGTGACAAAGAGAAGCTTCTTGACATTGCTCAGACCCAACTTAATGAGAATTGCTCCGCAGTTCTCTTAAGGAAATTGCCCACCAAACTTAGTGATCCGGGTCGCTTCTTGATTCCTTGCAACTTCCCGGGAGTAGAGAATTGCATGGCCCTAGCCGATCTAGGTGCTAGTATTAACGTAATGCCATTAAGTGTTTGGAAGAAATTATCTCTACTCGAGCTAGTCCCCACACGAATGACTTTGGAATTAGCCAACCGTACGGTTGCTTATCCAGTGGGGATAGCCGAAGACGTCTTCGTTGGTGTCGACAAATTCACCTTCCCGGCGGATTTTGTTGTCGTTGACTACGAGATGGATCCCCGTGTTCCATTAATCGTTGGACGTCCGTTATTGAGGACCGGCCGCACTCTCATCGATGTAGCCACGGGCGAATTAATCATGAGAGTTGGTGACGATAAAATCGTCTTCAACATGGGTAAACTTTCTAAGCAGCCTTCGGAAAACGAGAGTGTTAATTTTATTGACGTTCTTGATGAGGCTTGTGAAGAACATTTCAAAGATGCTTGTAAAAGTGGTTCTTCTTCTCTACCAATTGTTGAGACCGTTGCCTCTATTGCTCCATCACTGACTCCATTTGGAGAAAGTGATTTCATCTTGAAAGAATTTGAAGCAACTTTGGGAGATGTGGACTTAAAATATGACGATTCTCCCTCCAATTGGGATGAAGACATTCGTACCATTGAGAAACTTCTCAATGAGGACCATACTTCTCCACCATCTCCTAAGAATATCTCTATCGATGAACCGAATTTGACTACGCCTTCCATCGAAAATCCTTTGGATTTAGAGCTTAAGGACCTACCGTCTCATCTCGAGTACGTTCTTCTTGAAGACAACAAGAAGTCTCCCGTCATCATCGCTAAGGACTTGAAAGAAGAAAAAAATCCCGACTTATCGCCGTGCTGAAGAATCACAAGAAAGCTATTGCATGGAAAATCTCCGATATTCGTGGAATTGATCCTCACTTTTGCACACATAAAATTCTCATGGAGGGCGACTTTAAACCCACTATTCAAAGCCAAAGAAGGGTGAATCCTAAAATCCACGACGTAATAAAAAAAGAGGTTATCAAACTTCTTGATGCGGGAATGATCTATCCTATCTCGGATTCACCGTGGGTTAGTCCCGTCCATTGTGTGCCTAAGAAAGGCGGAATCACCGTTGTTCCCAATGAAAACAACGAGTTGATTCCTACTCGTCTCGTTACAGGGTGGAGAGTTTGTATAGACTATCGCAAACTCAATGATGCTACGAGAAAGGATCATTTCCCCTTCCTTTCATGGACCAAATGCTTGAACGTCTAGCGGGTAATGACTATTACTGCTTCTTAGACGGTTTCTCCGGGTATTTTCTAATTCCCATCGATCCCAAAGACCAAGAGAAAACCACATTCACTTGTCCTTATGGAACATTTGCCTACAAAAGAATGCCTTTCGGCTTATGCAATGCTCCCGGGACATTCCAAAGGTGTATGATGGCTATCTTCCATGACATGGTTGAAGAAACTATGGAAGTCTTCATGGATGATTTCTCGGTTTATGGTGATTCTTTCTCTGCTTGCCTTGCCAATCTAGAACGTATGCTTAAGCGGTGTGAAGACACTCGCCTTGTTCTAAATTGGGAAAAATGCCATTTCATGGTAAAAGAAGGCATCGTGCTAGGACACAAAATCTCCAAAGCCGGTCTTGAAGTGGACCGTGCTAAAGTCGATGTTATTGCTAAATTGCCTCCACCTTCAACCGTGAAGGGTGTGAGAAGTTTTCTGGGTCATGCGGGCTTCTATCGTCGTTTCATTCAGGATTTTTCTAAAATCGCTCACCCGATGACCCATCTCTTGGAAAAAGATACTCCTTTTATCTTTTCCAAAGAATGTCTTGAATCCTTCAATCTTCTTAAGGATAAGCTAACTAAGGCACCGGTCTTGGTTACCCCTAGTTGGGAGTTACCTTTTGAGTTGATGTGTGATGCTAACGACTTTGCTATTGGAGCGGTTTTGGGCCAAAGAGTGAACAAACACTTCCAACCAATCCACTATGCTAGCAAGACAACGACGGGGGCTCAATTGCATTATACCACTACCGAAAAGAGCTTTTAGCTGTAGTGTATGCTTTTGAAAAGTTCCGCCCCTATCTTGTCCTTTCTACCACCATCGTATATACCGATCATTCCGCGTTGAAGTACTTGATGACTAAGCAAGATTCTAAGCCAAGACTTCTTCGTTGGGTTTTGCTCCTTCAAGAATTCAACATTGAAATTCATGACAAAAAGGGAGCTGAAAACCTAGCCGCGGATCATCTCAGTAAACTTGAGGATCCTTATCAAGGGGATCATCCGAACAAAGAGATCAATGACTCTTTTCCCCTTGAGGCCTTAATGTCTATCAATCCAAATCTCGATGACACCCCGTGGTTTGCGGACATCGCAAACTACTTAGCGGGTGGAATTCTCAAGGAAGGGTTAACGTCCCAACAAAAGAAAAAGTTCTTTAAAGATATTGAACATTATTTCTGGGACGACCCTTACCTTTTCAAACAATGTGCTGATCTGATTATTCGTCGACGTGTTGATGGGCCGGCAGCGGTACAAATCCTTGATGCTTGCCATAAAGGACCCACCGGTGGTCACTTTGGTCCCAATTACACCGCGAAGAAAGTATTCGACTCTGGATTTTATTGGCCCACCATTTATCGTGACGCTCACGACATGGTTAAACATTGTGATGCTTGCCAAAGACAAGGCAAGATCACACATAAAGATGAGATGCCTCAAAATTTCATACAAGAATGTCTGGGGTATCGACTTTATGGGGTCATTTCCATCATCTAAAGGGAACAAGTACATCCTCGTAGCCGTTGACTACGTTTCTAAATGGGTTGAAGCCAAGGCTCTCCCTACGAACGATGCGAGGGTGGTTATGAACTTTTTGAAGCAGCTCTTTGCTCGATTCGGCGTTCCTCGTGCTATTATCAGTTACCGCGGGACTCATTTTTGCAATGATCAATTCGCAAGAGTCATGGCTAAGTACGGTGTCAATCACCGTCTTTCCACCGCTTATCATCCTCAAACCAATGGTCAAGCCGATATTTCCAACCGTGGATTGAAGCGAGTTCTGGAACGTGCCGTGGGAGAGCATCGTGCCGCGTGGGCCGATAAGTTAGATGATGCTCTGTGGGCTTTTCGTACTGCTTATAAGACGCCGATCGGTTGTACACCTTATCGTCTTGTGTACGGGAAAGCATGTCACCTCCCTATCGAGCTGGAACATAAGGCATACTGGGCCTTGAAGTGGGCTAACTTCGACATCAACAAAGCCGGTGATCTTCGGAAGATTCAACTCAACGAGCTTAATGAACTGAGGAATGAAGCTTACGAGAACTCATTGATCTACAAAGAGAAGACCAAGATCATCCATGATGCAAGAATTAAGAACCGAGAGTTCCACGTTGGTGATCAAGTCTTACTTTTTAACTCTCGGTTGAAGATCTTCTCTGGCAAGTTGAAGAGCCGCTGGTCTGGTCCATTCACCGTCGCCAAAGTCTTCCCATATGGCACCATTGAGATTTCTCAGCCAAATGGGCCCAATTTCAAGGTGAATGGCCTGCGTTTGAAGCTATACTTTGGTGAGGACATCTCTCATGAGATGATTCCATCCCTCACCACGTTTCCCATGAACTAATTTTGGGTCGAGTCAGGCTCGTGACTCGGTGAACAAAAACAAGCGCTTCTCGGGAGGCAACCCGTGGTCTATCCTTTACCGTTTTCATAATAAGTGTAGGGGGAGCCCCGTATGTGTTTGTTGTCTTGTTTATGATTCTCTACAGGGATTCAAGCTTCAAAGATCCACTCTTGATGACATTTGACGAACCGTGATCTCGTGTTCCCATCTTTCCGGTTCTATCCTAAACTCTTGTGATTCAATATTTCATATCTTATATGTTCACATTGAATTCACTATAGTTTTCCTTTCCTTAGCAAGATTTAAACAAAGTGCACAATGTCCTAAGTGTAGGGGGGTTTACTCCCACATGCTTAAACATTGAGGACAATGTTTATATCAAGTGTATGGGGGACTTCTATCGAAGTAAGTGGTCTTTTCCATGAATTTGCCCTCATTTTAACCGGAAAATTTTATTTTTCGACATTTTTCAAAAATTTTAATCTATTTTGGCCTAGTTGTATAGTTCTATTTTCCTTTGTTATGGTTATTTTTCTTTCCTTGCTAAAATAAAGTGGTTTTAAATTTTTCAAAGTCGTGAATATTTTGACTCAACCCGAGTTTACTTATCTAAGTTTACTCTAGCTAGTATCCTTAACGTGTTTAAGTCAAGTTTTGCTAGGCTTTTATATAGGGAGCTTTAAAACGCGAAAGTCTTAACTCTCACGGGTTAAGAACAAGAACTTTTCGCAAGCTCCTATAATTGATCCTAGAGAGTCGTTTATCAAGGGAACTTTAAAATGCGATTTCTAAACTTGAAAAAGTCTAAGAAGTTGCAAGATCCTATAGGCGACTCGAAAACCCAAAACTTTGATTTAATTGGCTAAGCATCCACGAGTCTCATTCCTTGAGATTTTAAACTGTGGAGGATGAGAGATGATAGAGTCAATTTAAGTTTGGTATTCTTTCGTGAATTTATGCGAGTTAATTATGAGCCTATTCTCCCATCGCTTGTTAATAAATTTATCTGCAATAAACAAGGTTGTACGATTTGAAAAGTTACTTAGCTTCTAGCCCAAGATCATTTAAAAGTTGCTCGGTGTTAATTAGAGTTCATAGCCAAGGAATAACTTATTGAAACGGGATGCGAAGATTGGCGAGTCCGAAAAGGCCCTAACAAGGCATGAGGGATACATTTTGTTGCTAAAGATCCAAAAGTGATGTGAAGAATCATTTATCGAAAATCAATATGAAGGATCGAGACACACGACGAAAAGCAAATACTCCCCAAAAGATCATGGAGAAGTCTATCCAAAAAGGCCCTAACAAGGTATGAGGATAAATAGATCTGATAGGTGTGAAAACACCCATCCTTTTACAACTTATTTCTTACTAAAACAAGACCAAAACGCGTGTTTAATATCATTTGTTTGGAATTATGCGTGGTTTTTGTGTTTATTGTGTTTTCAGAGCCAACCGGATGAATATTGAAGAAAACATGGGATTGCATGGGTTTTATCAAGGAAAAAGACTAAAGACGAAGACTATTGTCCAAGAGATGCAAAAGATTTGAAGTCAATGGGCCTATTTGAAGATTTATCAAAGAAAAGGACCAAAGATGGAAGATTTACACATGTCGAAGAAACTCAAGTCTATTAAACGAAGAAATTAAAAGACGAGTTGAGTTTAATCGTCGACAAATCCCGAATCAGAATCGAAAACGTCAACTTTTCTGAAAAGACGATAAGACAAGAAGAAATGGAGAAAGCCCACTCACCAACCAACCACTTAGCCTATATAAGGAAATCACCCTCACAAAATTTGGCACCTAGTTTTTTAGTTTTTCTTTCTGTTACTTTTTTCCTAGTTCGTAGGAAGAACCATCTCCCCTAAGGAGTGGTTTTCATCTTCCTTGATTTCTTCTTGAATCTTGTAAGTTTAATCCTTCATTTTGTTTACTGAATCTTAATCATCAATACAAGTTTTTATTTAATCTTTTCATTCATCTTGTTCATCTTCATCTTCTTATTCAAAATTCTAAAGTTCTTGTTTGATTGATTTTGATGTTTAAAAGTTAATGGTTTTGTGTTTTTAGGATTGGGATTTATTGTTTATGACTAGTAGATGATTTGTGATTAGTCTTGTTTATGATTTGGTTAAAAACTTGGTCGATTTTGGATTAAATTCGTTTCCCATGTTTTCTACTGTTTTGTTCTTCACTTTCCCCAGTTATTCCGAGTAAAACATTATTCCGCATAGCTTTGATTTCCACATTATTCCGGATAACATTAACTTCAAATTATTCCGCATAGCTCCATATATTCCTGATAGTCTGCTTTTCTTTTTCTTCCATTCGGAATGTTTGTTTATTCCGCATAGAGGCTCAATTATTTCGTATAACCCTTTATTCCGGGTAGTGTTTTTTATTCCGCATAAGCCTAGTTATTCCGAGTAACAAGTTATTCCACATAGAACTTAAATATTCCGCATAGTACAATTCCGAATAGGATTTTTATTCCGAGTAAGATATTTCGCATAGCATTGATTTCTCAGTTATTCCGAATAGTTCTTTGTATTCCGCATAGCTTAAATTATTCCGCATAGTCATCATTATTCCGGATTGCCACCATTATTCCGAATAGAGTAAGTTTCAGTAAGGGTATTTTTCTGTTTTATCATTTAATAGTTTAAATTAACTTCAAGCTTTATTTCATTACTTCATTCATTTATCTTTTTAATAGAATAGAAAATCAAACCCACTTTTTGTCACCAAGAACAAATCATTCCACTTTTAGCTGTGATCAATTCGAGGAGATACCGAGATTAAATCTAGAACCCCATTGCAAATATTTGTATCAAATGGCGCCGCTGCCGGCTCTTCTCGTTAAGATCAACAGCTTTTTGTGAGAACTTGGATTTTGGGATCCGTTCTCCGTGAACGTTACTTTTTCACAAAAACTTTCAAAAATCCTAAAAAATATAAAATTTTCAAAAATACAAAAAAATTAAAAAACCATAAAAACCAAAAATATTTCTTGTTTGCCTTGTTAGTTCTTTTGCAGGTGCATGCTTACACGATCCACGTCTTATCAAGAGCCCGAGCCTCTCGAAGACTTAGACATGGCCGGTGTACAAAACAACAACAATAACCCACCTCTCAACAACAATAATCCACCTCTCAACAATAATAATAACAACAACAATGAGCCTCTACCGGACAATCGCCCGATGATTGGACTTCTGCAAGCACATGTAGATGGCAACAATGATCCAATTGTTATACCCGCGATTGCAGCCAACAACTTTGAGCTCAAATCCGGTTTTATCCAGATGGTCTCTGCTCAACCATTCTTGGGGCGTACCATTGATGATCCACATGACCACATCAAGAGATTCCTACAACTCACGAATACGGTCAAATTCAATGGTGTTCCACAAGAGGTAATCCGTTTACAACTTTTTCCCTTTTCTTTAGAGGGACAAGCCCGACATTGGCTTGCTAAGGAACCGCCACAAAGTAACGGATTTGGAGACCAAGTTTATCAACTACTTTTTCCCACCCTCTCGTACTACCGCTTTACGGAATGAAATTATCAATTTTGAACAAAAGTACGATGAGTCTTTTAGTGAATCTTGGGATCGTTTCAAAGATCTTTTAAGAAAATGCCCACAACATTGTTTTACCAAAGTGCACCAAATTAACACTTTTTATAATGGTTTAAGCATGAATGACCAAGATTCACTAAACAGTGCCTCGGGGGGTAATATTTTGGTTAAGACTTCCAATGCCGCTTGGGATATCATTGAGAATAAGTCTCGTGTGCAAACCAAGAGCGTTCGGACCAATGTCGCTAGTGCTAGTACTAATGACAGCGACAAGCGACTTGACAAAATTACTACGCTTCTTGAATCGCTTGCCGCCCAAACCGCCCGCAACACTAACAGCATCAATGCTAAAAACGCTAAAGTCAATGCTGTCAACCAACCATGTGAGATATGCGGGGGTCCTCACTCTTACACCACTTGTACTGCCACCCAAGACTACCCTTCTGAGAATGTGAATGCAGAATACGGTACCTATCCTCCGGCCGCTTATCAAGCTCGTCCTCAAGGTGACCGCAACTTGCTTAGCTACCGCTCTAACAACAATCTCTCACCACCCGGTTTTCCTCCTAACAACCCAAACCAACAACAAAACCCAAATCGCCCTCCTCAACAACAACAACAACCTCGTACACCATACATACCACCTCACAAACAACCATATCCACCTCAAAGAAACAACCAAGTTTACCAGCAACCTGCTTATCAACCACCCGCATACAATGCTCCTCCCAATCAACCCACCGCATTACACCAAGACATTGGAACCTACATGAGGACTAATGATGGGATCATGGACAATCTCCAACGGGAAGTGCTCAACTTGAAAGCAGACCTGGTTAAACAAGGGAACGATCTGAGAGCTGATATGAGAAACACTTTGGATAGTCAAACGAATGACTTAAGGAACATGATGGCTAGTTTCTTCCAAGGTAATCAACCCTCTTCTTCGGGTACTCTTCCGAGTAACACCGTTGCGAATCCAAGAGGGGAGATGAAAGCAATCACCACTCGCAGTGGCAAAGGTACCAAGGAACCCGAGCTTCCTATACCTCCACCGGTGATTGTGACTAAGGAGAACGAGTCACCTGCTCCTATTCCCCATCCTTCTACTTCCCCAATTTCTCCACCTCTTACTTCTACCCCTCCTCCACCCAAGGATGTGAGTGATCCTATTCTACCAAAGACTTCCTCTTCTTCCAATATACCTTATCCCTCAAGGTTG
This sequence comes from Glebionis coronaria, assembly GCA_025667525.1. Lineage (NCBI taxonomy): Eukaryota > Viridiplantae > Streptophyta > Magnoliopsida > Asterales > Asteraceae > Glebionis > Glebionis coronaria. Next base: position 21,544,960 of record CM046882.1, on the reverse strand, counting down.
AGGAAAGAGAAGCTCAAAAGCAAGGATGAATTCAGGTTTCGAACTTTCTAAAAATGTTTAAACAATTGAATTTAACATCTCCTTCGCTGAGGCTCTCGCTCACATGCCCAAGTATGCGAAAATGCTCAAAGATCTTCTTAGCGACAAGGAGAAGCTTCTTGATATTGCTAACACCCAACTTAATGAGAATTGCTCTGCAGTCCTCTTAAGGAAATTGCCAACCAAGCTTGGTGATCCGGGTCGTTTCTTAATCCCTTGCAACTTTCCGGGAGTAGAGAATTGCATGGCCCTAGCCGATCTAGGTGCCAATATTAATATAATGCCTCTAAGTGTTTGGAAGCAATTATCTCTCCCAGAGCTAGTCCCCACCAAAATGACTTTGGAATTGGCTAACCGTACGGTTGCTTATCCAGTGGGGATAGCCGAAGACGTCTTTGTAGGAGTCGACAAATTCACTTTTGCTGCCGATTTCGTCGTCGTTGACTACGAAATGGACCCTCGTGTGCCATTGATCATTGGTCGTCCATTCTTGAGGACCGGTCACACTCTCATCGATGTTGAAGCTGGTGAGCTTATCATGAGAGTGGGTGACGATAAAATTGTCTTCAACATGGGAAAGTTGTCTAAACAGCCTTATTCTAACGAGAGTGTTAATTGTATTGACGTTCTTGATGAGGCTTGTGAAGAACACTTCAAAGATGCTTGTAAAAGTATTCCTACCTCTCGTCCCAATGTTGAGACCGTTTCCTCTATTGATTCATCACTATCTCTATTTGGAGAAAGTGATTTCCTTTGGAAAGATTTGGAAGCCACCATGGGAGATGTGAACTTAGCTAATGACGATTCTACCACCGATTGGGATGAAGATCTTCGCCTTATTGAGAACATTCTTAAAGAAGACAATCTTTCTCCACCATCTCCCACGGTTATTGCTATCGATGCTCCGACTTTGAAAATGCCTCCCATTGAAAATCCTCTGGATTTAGAACTTAAGGAGTTGCCGCCTCATCTCGAGTACGTGTTCCTTGAAGAAAATAAGAAGTCGCCCGTCATCATCGCGAAGGACTTGAAAGAAGAAGAAAAATCTCGCCTAATCGCTGTGCTTAAAGATCATAAGAAGGCAATTGCTTGGAAAATTTCCGATATCCGCGGAATTGATCCAAACTTTTGTACTCACAAGATTCTCATGGAAGACGACTTTAAACCCGCAATCCAGAGCCAAAGAAGGGTTAATCCTCGCATTCATGATGTCATCAAACAAGAGGTTATCAAACTTCTAGATGCCGGCTTGATTTACCCTATTTCGGATTCGCCTTGGGTAAGTCCCGTCCATTGTGTGCCCAAGAAGGGCGGAATAACCGTTGTTCCCAATGAACACAACGAGTTGATTCCCACTCGTCTCGTTACTGGGTGGAGAGTTTGTATTGATTATCGCAAACTCAATGATGCTACGAGAAAAGATCACTTTCCTCTTCCCTTCATGGATCAAATGCTCGAGCGTCTAGCTGGTAATGACTATTACTGCTTCTTAGACGGTTTCTTCGGGTATTTTCAAATTCCCATTGATCCCAAGGACCAAGAAAAGACCACATTCACTTGTCCCTATGGAACATTTGCTTACAAACGTATGCCTTTTGGTTTATGTAATGCTCCTGGGACGTTCCAAAGGTGTATGTTGGCTATCTTCCATGACATGGTGGAAGACACTATGGAAGTATTCATGGATGATTTCTCGGTTTATGGCGATTCTTTCTCTGCTTGCCTTGCCAATTTAGAACGTATGCTTAAGCGGTGTGAAGACACTCGCCTTGTTCTTAATTGGGAAAAATGCCATTTCATGGTAAAAGAGGGCATCGTGCTAGGACACAAGATCTCCAAAGCCGGTCTTGAAGTAGACCGTGCTAAAGTCGATGTTATCGCTAAGTTGCCTCCACCTTCAACCGTGAAGGGTGTGAGAAGTTTCCTTGGTCATGCGAGTTTCTACCGTCGACTCATCAAAGATTTTTCTCAAATCGCTCGCCCGATGACCCACCTCTTGGAAAAAGATACTCCTTTTATCTTTTCCAAAGAGTGTATTGAAGCCTTCAACTTGCTTAAGGATAAGCTTACTAAGGCACCCGTCTTGGTTACCCCTAATTGGGAGCTGCCTTTCGAGTTGATGTGCGATGCTAGCGACTTTGCTATTGGAGCGGTTCTGGGCCAAAGAGTGAATAAACACTTCCAACCAATCCATTACGCTAGCAAGACAATGACAGGGGCCCAATTGCATTACACGACAACCGAAAAAGAGCTTTTAGCTGTTTTCTATGCTTTTGAAAAATTTCGCCCCTATCTTGTCCTTTCCACCACAATCGTTTACACCGATCATTCCGCGTTGAAGTACTTGTTGACTAAGCAAGATTCCAAACCAAGACTTCTTCGCTGGGTTTTGCTACTCCAAGAATTTAAAATCGAAATTCGCGATAAACAAGGAGCTGAAAACCTAGCCGCGGATCATCTCAGTAGACTTGAGGATCCTTACCAAGGGGAACATCCGAACAAAGAGATCAATGATTCTTTTCCCCTGGAGACCTTAATGTCTATCAACTCGAGTTCTGATGAAACCCCGTGGTTTGCGGACATCGCAAACTACTTGGCGGGTGGAATTCTCGATGACGGGTTAACATCCCAACAAAAGAAGAAGTTCTTCAAAGACATTAAGACTTAATTTTGGGATGACCCGTATCTATTCAAACAATGTGCTGATTTGATTATTCGCCGATGTGTTGATGGACCGGCAGCTTTAGAAATCCTTGACGCTTGCCACAAAGGACCCACCGGTGGTCACTTCGGTCCCAACTACACTGCCAAAAAAGTGTTTGACTCGGGATTTTATTCGCCCACCATTTACCGTGATGCTCACGAGATGGTTAAACGATGTGATGCTTGCCAAAAACAAGGCAAGATCACACATAAAGACGAGATGCCTCAGAATTTCATTCAAGAATGTGAAATCTTTGATGTTTGGGGTATCGACTTTATGGGGCCATTCCCTTCATCTAAAGGAAACAAATACATCCTTGTAGTCGTTGACTACGTTTCAAAGTGGGTTGAAGCCAAAGCTTTACCTACTAATGACGCAAGGGTGGTTTGTAACTTTTTGAAATTGCTGTTCGCTAGATTCGGTGTGCCTCGTGCCATTATTAGTGATCGCGGGACTCATTTTTGCAATGACCAATTTGCAAGAGTCATGGCTAAGTATGGTGTCATACATCGTCTTTCCACCGCCTACCACCCACAAACTAATGGCCAGGCTGAAATATCTAACCGAGGATTAAAGTGAATTCTTGAAAGAACCGTGGGAGAGCATCGTGCCTCATGGCTGATAAACTTGATGATGCTTTGTGGGCTTTTCGTACCGCATACAAGACTCCGATTGGTTGTACACCATATCGTTTCGTTTACGGGAAAGCGTGCCACCTCCCCATTGAGTTGGAGCACAAGGCTTATTGGGCCTTGAAGTGGGCTAATTTTGATATCAACAAAGCCGGTGACCTACACAAGCTCCAACTCAATGAGCTGAATGAACTCCGTAATGAGGCTTATGAAAATTCTTTGATCTATAAGGAGAAGACTAAGCTCATTCACGACTCTAAGATTAAAAACCGAGAGTTCCAAGTTAGAGACAAAGTTTTACTCTCTAACTCTCGGTTGAAAATCTTTTCGGGCAAGCTGAAATCTCGTTGGTCCGGCCCATTCACTATTGCCCAAATTTTTCCATATGGTACTCTCGAGCTCGCTCAACCTAATGGACCTAATTTTAAGGTGAATGGCCAACGAGTGAAGTTGTACTTTGGTGAGGACATCTCTCAGGAGATGATTCCATCCCTCACCACGTTTCCCATGAACTAATTTTGGGTCGAGTCAGGCTCGTGACTCGGTTATCAAAAACAAGCGCTCCTCGGGAGGCAGCCCGAGTATCTATCCTCTTCTGTTTTAACCTCCTAAATGTAGGGGGACTTCTATAGGTCGTTTGTTTTTGTGTGGTGATGTGATTACAGGGATGAATGCACTTTTGGAACCTTTGAAGAACCGTGCTCCCGTGTTATCCGAAATCCGGTTCTATCTCTCAACTATCGTGATTCAATTTTCTTCATACTCACATTTGAAATTGATCACGTTAGTCGTCTCTTCCTTAACTTGAGTTAACCAACGTGCACAATGTCATAAGTGTAGGGGAGACTTTTACCACATGCTTAAACATTGAGGACAATGTTTATCTTAAGTGTAGGGGGGACTTCTATCGAAGTTTTAAGTGGACTTTTCCATGAAAATGCCTTCATTTAACCGGAAAATCATCTTTTTCAACATTTTTCAAATTTTTAATTAACTTTGGCCATTTAGTCGTGATTTTTAAATTTTTATCGTTGCTTTCATATGTATATATCCCGCAATAAAGTCAAAAATATTAATAAGTGGTGTAGCTAGTTTTGAAACCTTTGACATATTAGGCCCGTTGCGATTATTTTGACTCAACCCGAATAGACTTATCCAAGTTTATTCTAGCTAGTATCCTTAACCATGTAGACCTTAAGTGGTTTATTAGGCTAAGCATCCACGAGTCTCATTACTTGAGATTTTAAATTGTGGAGAACGAGAAATGATAGAGTCAATTATAAGTCAGTATTCTTGCACAAGCTCACTTGGTGTAATTATTTGCCTATTCTCCCATCACTTGCTAATAAATTATCTGCAATAAGTAAGGTCGTACGATTTGAAAAGTTACTTTGCTTCTAGCCCAATATCGTTTAAAAGTTGCTCGGTAATGATAAGAGTTCATAGCCAAGGCATAACTTATGAAGCGGGGCACGAAGATTGGCGAGTCCGAAAAGGCCCTAACAAGGCATGAGGATTCCATTTTATTGCTGAAGATCCAAATTGATGTGAAAAGCATTATTCCCAAAATCAATATGAAGGATCAAGACTCACGACGAAAAGCAATCAACTCCCATAAAGATCATGGAGAAGTCTATCCGAAAAGACCCTAACAAGGTATGAGGATAAATAGATCCAAGTCCGAAAAGGAGGCGGATCGTTGTATCTCAAAATACCAATTAGAGATTGAAGAAATAATCATGAAGTCGTGGTCAACAAAGTTGGAGTACCCCTCAAAAGTCTCCAAGTGAAGAAACTCTATTAACGATGAGAAGACCATTATTTCAAGAACGTCTCTCAAGATATGAAGTATGAAGTACATACCAAATATCGGCCCGAGAAAGGTCTCAAATCGTGAACCAAGTTATGCCAAGATATGAACTTTTTGATATCCCGAGAAGCAGTTTTAAGAGATTTTGTCCTTTAGCTAACTATTGATCAAATCGTCCTACTTTGCTTTCAGCCTTAATAAACTATCGAAATAAGTCCAAAAATGCATCTTCATGATCATTCTAAGACAAAAATAAAATATAAGAGATACCTCTAGGAATAAGGGAGTTTAAGCATTTAGTTAAGCCATGTGTGTAAGTGTTTGATTTGCTAACTTATAATAACAATGATCTCGTTTTTAAGCTTAGTTTGGGGAACGTGAAACTTGAGGGTGATAAATCTTCGCTGCACCAAAGCCCTAATGTAAGTCCTTGATCTTTTTGCAAGTTATTTCCATATAGCTATTTTCAAGTGAAAATGGTTTTCTATCCTTTTGTTTACTTTAAAGATTTAATTTCTCTTAGTACTTTAATTTTTTATTTAGTAGTATTTTAATAAGGCCAAGGTTGATTGATTATGAGAAGACTGTAAATTTGCTTTATCACTAAGCATTGCATGAGGGCATGACAATGGTTAAATGTAGGGGATTTGATAGGTGTGAAAACACCCTTCCTTTTAGCACTTATTTCTTACTAAAACAAGACCAAAACGCGTGTTTAATATCATTTGTTTGGAATTATGCGTGGTTTTTGTGTTTATTGTGTTTTCAGAGCCAACCAGATGAATATTGAAGAAAACATGGGATTGCACGGGTTTTATCAAGGAAAAAGACTAAAGACGAAGACTATTTTCCAAGAGATGCAAAAGATTTGAAGTCAATGGGCCTATTTGAAGATTTATCAAAGAAAAGGACCAAAGATGGAATATTTGCACATGTCGAAGAAACTCAAGTCTATTAAACGAAGAAATTAAAAGACGAGTTGAATTTAATCGTCGACAAATCCTGAATCAGAATCGAAAACGTCAACTTTTCTGAAAAGACGAGAAGACAAGAAGAAAGGGAGAAAGCCCACTCACCAACCAACCACTTAGCCTATATAAGGAAATCACCCTCACAAAATTTGGCACCTAGTTTATTAGTTTTTCTTTCTGTTACTTTTTTCCTAGTTCGTAGGAAGAACCATCTCCCCTAAGGAGTGGTTTTCATCTTCCTTGATTTCTTCTTGAATCTTGTAAGTTTAATCCTTCATTTTGTTTACTGAATCTTAATCATCAATACAAGTTTTTATTTAATCTTTTCATTCATCTTGTTCATCTTCATCTTCTTATTCAAAATTCTAAAGTTCTTGTTTGATTGATTTTGATGTTTAAAAGTTAAGGGTTTTGTGTTTTTAGGATTGGGATTTATTGTTTATGACTAGTAGATGATTTGTGATTAGTCTTGTTTATGATTTGGTTAAAAACTTGGTCGATTTTGGATTAAATTCGTTTCCCCTGTTTTCTACTGTTTCTGTTCTTCACTTTCCCCAGTTATTCCGAGTAAAACATTATTCCGCATAGCTTTGGTTTCCACATTATTCCGCATAACATTAACTTCAAATTATTCCGCATAGCTCCATATATTCCGGATAGTCTGCTTTTCTTTTTCTTCCATTCAGAATGTTTGTTTATTCCGCATAGAGGCTCAATTATTCCGTATAACCCTTTATTCCGGGTAGTGTTTTTTATTCCGCATAAGCCTAGTTATTCCGAGTAACAAGTTATTCCGCATAGAACTTAAATATTCCGCATAGTACTAAATTCCGAATAGGATTTTTATTCCGAGTAAGATATTCCGCATAGCATTGATTTCTCAGTTATTCCGAATAGTCCTTTGTATTCCGCATAGCTTAAATTATTCCGCATAGTCATCATTATTCCGGATTGCCACCATTATTCCGAATAGAGTAAGTTTCAGTAAGGGTATTTTTCTGTTTTATCATTTAATAGTTTAAATTAACTTCAAGCTTTATTTCATTACTTCATTCATTTATCTTTTTAATAGAATAGAAAATCAAACCCACTTTTTGTCACCAAGAACAAATCATTCCATTTTTAGCTGTGATCAATTCGAGGAGATACCGAGATTAAATCTAGAACCCCATTGCAAATATTTGTATCAAGATCCAAGTCCTAAAATGAGACGGATCGTTGTATATCAAAGTCCAAAATAAAGATTGGAGAAAAATGAAGAAGTCGTGGTCCAAATATGAAGAATCTCTCAAAAACTTCAAGTGAAGAAATCCCTATTATGAAGAGAAGACCATAATTTCATGAACGTCTCTCAAAGATTTGAAGTATGAAGCCGCTGCCAAATATCGGTCCGAGAAAGGTCTCAAATCGTGAAGCGAGTTATGCCAAGATATGAACTTTATGAGGTCCCGAGAAGCAGTTTTAAAAGATTTTGTCCTTTAGCTAACTATTGATTAAATCGTTCACTTTATTTTCGGCCTAAATAACTATCGAAATAAGTCAAACAATGCATCCTCGTGATCATTCAAGACAAAATATAAAATATAAGAGATACACCTAGGAATAAGGGAGTCTAAGTAAATAATTGGCCCACATGAATTCATGTTAGTCTGCTAACTTATAATAACAATGATCTCGTTTTTAAGCTTGGTTTGGGGAACGTGAAACTTGAGGATGATAAACGTTCATGGCAGCCAAAACCCAATGTAAGTCTTTGATTTCTTTACTTGTTTCTATCTTTTTATGTTTAGTATTTAATAAAGGCCAAGGTGGGTTATTTATGATGGGAAATGTAAACTGTGCTTTAAAATTAATGCATTGCATGAGGGCATCGCAATGGTCAAGTGTAGGGGATTTAATAAGTGTGAAAACACTTATCCTTTTACCACTTATTTCCAATAATAACATGACCAAAACGTGTATTTTATGTCGTAAAAGTCAGAATTATGCGTGGTTTGTGTTTTTATTGTGTTTTAGGACCAAAAGATGAAAAAGGAAGAAAACACGGGCTTTCATGAGCTTTTATCAAAGAAAACGAGAAAAGACGAAGTCAAAAGATCAAGAGTGCTTAAAGAACGGATGTCCAAGACCTATTCTGAAGATTTATCGAAGAAAAAGTCTAAAGACGGAAGTTTAATGAAGTCGAAGAACTCAAGTCTAAATTAAAGAAGAAAATTACTAAGACAAGTTCAAATCCCGAGACGACGTCGAGAAAAGATAAAGATTTAAATCGAGTCGAGAAGAAAAGAAAGAAGGAAGCACACCACACATGCACTCCCCATTTTCCTATAAATACCCTCCTAAACACATTTAGGAGGGTTGGTTAGTTTTAGTTAGCTAGTTTCATTTCCATTTTTCCTTTCTAGTTTTTAGAGAGAGAAAGTTCCAAACTTTCTCTCACTAAGTTTTCATCTTTTCCTTCTTTTAATCTTTCAAGATTAAGCTTTTTGTATTTGAGTTTTATTAATCAAAAGTTAAGTTTCTTTTATCTTTAATCTTCTTCTACCTTTCTTTATTTTGATCTTGATTCGTTATAATCTTTGATTTTATATAATCTTTATGCTTATATGATTAAAAAAGTTCATCTTTTTATTCATCTATAAGTTTTTATATGGATTAAGCTTTGGATTATCACGCTTCTTGGCTTAATTTGTGTTTAGCTTATTTACTTTTTAAAATTTTTCTTAAAAAGTTTCATTTTTATGGTTTGATTTAAAAGATTGCTAGTTTTAAGATTGGATAAGTTGTTATTCGTGCTTATTTAGTTTGTTTCATTACTGATTTGGTTAAGTTTTGGTGTTAGCTTATCAATATAGCTTATCACTAGCTTATTTTCGAATCACAAAGTAATCGGAAAAGGATAAACCCTTTTCCGCTTGAAGCATTCCGATTAGCCCCCTCATTCCGATCAACCTGATCGGATTAGGGTTTCATATTCCGATTGCATCAGTTATATTCCGATCATTGGATCGGAATAGGTATTTAAACATTCCGATTGGGACATTTATACAATATTCTGACAGGATTCGATTGCTCTATCATTCCGACTGAAGGACTTCTTGATATTCCGATCTGGGGTGTTATTATTGATATTCTGATTGGGGTGGTTTTGACTCATTCCGACAGCAAGTTTCCATTAATATTCCGATTGCAGTTCCGATTAGGGTATATTCCGATCGCTTCCTGTTACACATTCCGATCAGCATATTCCGATTTGGCATTCCGACAGGATTCCGACCGGGGATTCCGACGGACTTAATTTCTTGTTTTTGCAAAGTTTTCAAGTGTTAGTTTCATTAAGTTTTCAAGTATTTTTCTAATCTTTTCTTTAAGTTTTCAAGCATTTATTTTTAACTCGTCATTTTAGTTTAATCTTTAAAGCTTTTACTTTACTCAACGACATTTTCATATTTGCTATTAGTTTAAACTAGATAATCAACCAAACCATTTATTATTCCACCAAGAACAATTGAGTCACACTTTCTACCAATAGTTAATTCGAAAAGATTTGGAACAACGAATTTTTATACTTGGTTAAAACCCTTGTATTACACGTGTTCAACTTATTTAGGACCTTGTCATCTAAAAGTATAAATTCAAGTGTCAAACTTGTAAGCATTAGCATTGGTTTTAAATCGCCCATAAACAACAGCTTCGAATGTGTCATCTTCAATTCAACAAGTTTATGACCTGCGTATGCATCAACCAAAACGATATAAGCATTAGCATTGGTTTTAATATGAAGTAATTAATACTAAGGAACATTATATAACAAACTTACAGTAGGCAAAAACCTCGGCTAACACGTCCGCTTGCCACCAACAATTGACGAGTCACTATGTTTTGAAGAAGAGGGTAGATCACCAGTGAACACAGACTTTGTGAAACCATATAATTATGCTTATGAAAATAGTCTTTATGAAATTTTCAAACCAAAAAAACAGAAGTCTCGTGAGCAAATATTTTATGAAGGTGAGCAAATAAGAATTAAATGGAGACAAGTATTTGCCACTAAGAAAATAAATGTTTCAAAATATATCGGGTACTTGCCGCATCAAGCTTCTATAAGTAAGAGTAAGCAAGCACTTAGTATTCTTAAGAGTAACATTGAAAACTTCAAAAAGGTTGTTGACGATGATTGGAAAAAACGTGAACTTTTGAAAGGTGAAAAAGAAATTCCTCATGATATAACTATTCTTGTGAAAACTATTTTGATTCCTCTTGCGGAAAGAACAAAGAAACATGCTTTGGAATTTGAAAAGTTAATAGAGCAAGAAATGTTTGATGATTTGAAATATGTGAAATCTCTTGAAAAAGAAATTGACGATCATCAACCTGAAAGAGACGATTTTTCTATAGCCTATGATCTACTGTTGCAAGAATGCCTCTCCAAAGATATTATGTGTGTTTATGTTACATCTTGTGCTGATATTGATGAATATTCTGATGTTGCATGCAAATATCTTGATCAAGTTAAAGAGTGTGAACGTCTTGAAACTGAGCTTTCGAATAAAATTGACAAAAAGTAGTTTTCGTTACTTCAACATATATATGATTATCTTCAAAAACATTTTTACTCACTTGAACTTGCTTTGCATAAGAAAGTTGGCAGTTTTTCAAATGATACACCTTTGGAAGTAAAATTATCTGAGTCACGTCGATTACTAAACGAAAAAAGTCTTGATATTTCGGATTTGAAAGCTCAGTTACAAGAAAAAGACATAGCAATAGCAGAGTTGCAGAAACTCGTTCCTAAGATGGGTGGGAAAGTTGTGGAACCTAGCATTAAGAAAACTGTTGTTAGACAACCCAATGCCTCTAAAGTGAATAGATCCTCTATCTTGGGAAAACCATCCGCTTTCTCAAATTCCTCGTTTCCAAAACCCATGTTTGCCCCCAAGATGGATGGAAAGGAAAGGTTACCACAGAATCAACCCATAAGGAATACTATAGCACCAAGCGTTATGGACACTAATGTGATTAAACCAGGAATGTATAGAATGATCACTAAACCCACAAACAAAGTTAGTCAATCGCCTCAGACTTCTAGAAACACTAATATTCGTGTGTCTTCTACTACAGGAGTAGTCTCCACTGCTAGTGTTAGCCGGCCTCAGCTTAAGCGCACTCATGTGAATGATAAGGTCTGGAAACACAAGAGTCAAGGGAAGATGAAGGAAGTAGAAGAACACCCTAGGAATTTGAATGTTGTTAAGAATAAAAAGTCTGTAATCGCATGTAATGACGATTTGAATGATTTGAATGCTATGAATGTGAAATTTGTTTGTGTCAAATGTGGAAAATGTGCTAATGCTAATCATTCTATGTGTGCTATGAATAATGTGAAAGGCGTAGATACTAGAACTAAGAAGCAAGTTGTGATGCCTATTAGTGCTAGTAAACCCAAACGCAAAGTGAACCATTCTGGTGCAACCCCCACTAAGAAAAGTAATGCATCAAACTCCACCACTAAGAACCCTAGAAGCAGAATTAGGGAATTATATGAGTCTGCTAGCAAGTCTTGGAAATGGTGGTTTGCTAATCAATGTCCTCCAGGATACCAATGGATGCCTAAAGTTAGGACAGAAAATGTGACAACGAGTGTTAGTATGCCTTCAAATGTTACAAAAGCTCTTTTGAAAGAGAGGTTTACGTATCTAGTTTGGCAAATTGGTATGAGATGTTTGACTCCAGCAGAACTGGAGATTCTGGTAATGAAGTCTACTTGATCCATCTATCAAACATCTACATGTATATATTTTAAAAAAAAGCAAAACACAAAATTAAAAATCTTTCAAAATCCAAAAAGATTCTTCTCAACATGTCTTTCAGTATCAATAATATGGACGTACCTAGAAATGTCGCTCAATAATGACACGGGTGTGTACATAAAGCTCGAATGAAAGTTGTCAATATTTTTCAAAACATGTCATTTCTATCGTTTATAAAGGAAATTGTCTATTTTGGATAATTTTTCCAACAACGGGTAGAGCAATCTATCTTGGGTTGAGCTTGTCACAAAACATTCAACGTTTTGAGCTCAACACAATGTCTTGTAATCACTTTCAGATTGTAACCCGGATCTATATTCACGGGGGAGTGTACGCTTTAGTGCCCTTACCCTCAACAAAAGAAGTTAAAATTTTCTTACACTTGAGTGAATTTGTCAAGACATTCAAAGTCTATGAGCTCAAGTTTATGCTTTAGAAAAACTTTTTCGCCAAAAAGAAATAGAGTTTTTTCAAAAAGCGTTGAACATTTTTTTATCAAGAATTTCTCAATGATCATTCAAAATCTTTCAAAAATTGTGTGTTCAACAACTCCTATCCTCAAAAGTTTAATATGGATCACATCCTCTTAATGACAATTCAATTGGATCAATTTTTGAGGGGGAGCGTTACAAATTCATGCTAAGTTTGACACATCTTTCTCCCGAATATTTTCAAGACTATTTATCAAAATATATTTTAATCAAATTTGGTAATATCTCCAATATCAAACGATTTTATATATTAGAGATAGGGGAGAAAATGGGATTAAAATATGATCTAAAGACTCAAGCACTCATGGTTACGATCAAATACCCACATCTTTAATTCACGACGTTATTGGTGTCAAAATAGTGGTTAGGTTTAAGTCCTATGATCCTACCAGAACCGGAGGGATCTTTCCAGGGACAATCCAATAGATTATTAGAAGTCCTTGGGAAAGATGGAGTAGAATGTGAACGTTAGCTGAATGCCGACTAAGTATTAATGCTAGCACTGCAACAATCACAACAAGGTGCTAGTAATAATGTCTTGGTAAGCATTGAAGAGGTTGAAGAATGAAAAAGAAATGTAAGGATAAAGGGTCTAAAGAAAGAAGCCCTCCATACAACTTAGGCAGAAACCGGGTCAACACATCATGAAGACAACACATCATGGACCTAATGATGTAATGCACAACCCCTCCCTAGCTGACTCGGGCTTTTCTTGAAAGAAGTTTGTTTTATTGTCACGGAGATCAACACGACTTCTATTGACTTTCTCACTCCGAGATAGTTGATATTGAATAGGTGGCATATGCTCCAGCCTCCGACCACTAAAAGTGCACAAATCGAGTATAGAGCCAAGAGATTAATCAAATCTTGTTAGAACACACGGATGACGATCAAGAGAGTCCTACGCTATATCCTTGCGATATTGCTAGAACACTCAGAGTGATACTACAGAGTATTCACAATGATGAGTGGAAATCCTTCCAGTGTTAACATCTAACAGCACTGCGGTAGGTCATGTGTAAGATTCCCCCAGAATTGAACATGTGTAAACTGAAAAGCAACAGTGGTTTGATTCTGAATTGATTCAAACTCGTTTCTGGTTTCTACGCGATATCTTTATGGTCTTGCCAGAACATTCAGAGTGATATTTAGTAATATTCACAGTGACGAATGGTTAATCCTTCTAGCGTCAACATTAAACAGCGCTACGGTAGGTAACTTGTGAGATTCTTATGAATAAAGCTCGTGTCAACTAGAAATCAACAATGGTAAGATTCTTAATGAATCAAACTTGTTCCAGGAATTTGAATTGACGACTTTAATCAAGCGGATATTTATCCAATTGATTCACTCTTTATGTTCGCAGTCTTGCTTTGAGACAGTCGAGTAAAGAGAACGGCTAGTACAGCCGCGAAACCCAGTCAAGGAGGTCCTTAATTGAACTTACCTAATCACAGGTACGATATTTAATATCGTGTAACGGTCTTCACCGACCGGAGGTAAAACGCTACCGGTTTAGCACAAATGTCAAAGCCATTCAGTCCGTGTCTAAGTTTTGTCTCGAGAAGGTTACGTTACGGTGCACTCAACAAAGTCAAAGATTCAAAATCACATACTCATGCCCAAAGACATTCAACAATCAAGAAAGCTAGAGACTTCCGCAACTCTGATGATCAAAATCTTTCTTATCAATTAATGTAGAGGAATGACCTCTCTTCAAGAGAGATTGTTAGCAAGCTTTCAAGATTGTGAAAAGTATGAGCATGTAGATAAAGACACAAGATCGCAAGATGGCAAAGACAAGTCAAGGATAATTTGAATATCTCAAGTTTAAAGACAAAGTCGAAAGACAACGACAAAGGCTCAAAGATCACAGCATGAAGGAACAAAAATACTATTACACGTTCAAGATTCATTTATGACGAAATTCGTAATCTCCATTATACTCCAAATATCAAAGAGGAATGACCTCACATTGTGGGAGATTGTTAGCCTCAAAATATTGAGTCAAACAAGAATGTTCGGTCATAGGTTTATATTGTAATATTATTTGAACGTTGTAATAGTTAGTTAAAATAGTCGTAACATTACGGGATTTATGGTTATCTTAAAAGGCCTCTTTCAAGGTACTAAGCATTTATTCAAGCCCGACCTAAAACAAATATAGTCCATTAGAGAGCCCGCATGTGGGTGGACTATATAAGCACCGTCCTAGCATGTTAGGAGGGTGGAAGTTCTCATTTTTCTTAATCTAATTTCTCCTAGTTAATCACTCCTTCTCTCTACTTTCTCTCACTACTTTCTCTCTCTAAAATCTTCCATTTTTCTTCTTTATTTCTTATAATCTATCATGGTGAAGTGAATAATTATGGGTACAATAGATTAATGCTGAAAAGTGGGAAAAGCATATAAACTTCTGGAATGATCCGGCCAACAAAAAAGATCCCAGACAAATCGCAAAATCAGGCTAAGATGAAGACCCCGTGTCGGCAGGGATCCCGATCACTGGCCCTCCTTCGAGACAATTTGGTAAGAAATTCTATAATTAATTTACATACATATATGTCTTTGATTATATGTTTTGGTGTGTTGTGATTTTTGTTTTGAATTTGTTTCATTCTATATGTGTGTCTATGTATGTACAAACGCAAGTTGCAGCTGATCATGAGCCCCCGTCTCTCATTGATCAATTCTTCTTTACGCACACCAATAGGAATGGAGAGTTTTTTCACGACGAGGACCGCGCTAAGCATGTAAGTATTTTTTTATTTTTTAAATTAATTTATTTATATTTTTTTTGGATATTACCTTGGTTTCCGACTATTCTTTGCCGAGAAATAATGTAGCAACCCGACTAATAAATAATATATTAACTATCGTCTGTTTTTGTCACTTCATTAGGAGGAGATGCTTGCTTTGAAGGATACATGAAAGTATACGGAGGACGAGATCGACCGTAGAGTCAGAGGCGGTAAGCAGCGCAGTTACATGCCAGATGTCGGTCAGATAGTGTCGGTACTCCCCCACCTGCCATCGACCCGCGAACGGAGCAAATGTGGACTTTTTTAAAAAGTGACCATAGGTTCGCCGTGCGTTCGCACAACACCAATCGGGTGGTGCTAGCAAGAGTGGCACGGGCGGCAGCGGGAGTGGAGCGGGTGGGAATGGCATGGGTGGGAGTGGCGCGGGTGGGAGTGGCGGTAGTGGTAATGAGATTAATGACGAGTAGCATGGCACCAATGATTACTATTTCTTGTTTTTCCTACATTAGCATGCAAGGTTAATAATTGTAAACCCCAAATTGTAAACCCCGAATTGCAAGTTTAATAATTGTAACTAGGAACCAATGTATTTGTACTCAAGTTGTGATGTATGTATTTGTATTGAGTTAATCGATCAAGAGGTTACATGTTATTGTCTTTTGGTACTAGCTTTGTGGATGTTTTATAGCAGATTTTATTCCCAGGTTTTGGTAGATTTTTCTAGAAATTTTTTGGAAATAGCCTGCTGTGCAGGTTGTATTAAAAAATATCGAAGTTTCCTGGAGACATGTCGCGGGGGAAAACTATAGCGTGTTTGACTTTTTAAAAAGTCAACAAAACTTTCTTTGACTCTTAAAAAATTCATCAGAGTATCCCTGGCGACGTGTTGCCGGGGGAACTTGGTCAAGTAAATAAGTTGCAACGTGGCCAGTTGACTTGTCAATGTAAGGGAAAGTTTCCCCGGCGACACGTGTCACCGGGGAAAAGGAAGATTAATTAACATTTTACCTAAGTGTGATTAATCACTCCCTTTTTCCCCGGCGACATATGTCGCCAGGGATACCTTCCCGTACAAGTGACAGCGTGGCACTAATTCCATGACCATAAAGCAGTGGATCCACTTCGTCGTTGGGGAAAACAATAATTTTTTGTCGGGAAAACAATCCCTTACGCCTGATCCCTGGCGACAAGTCGCAAGGGATAGTTTTCCCTAACGACATGTCGCTGGGGAAAAGTGGGGAAGTTAGCCAGGGAAGGCCTTGAATTTTGTAGTGACGCTTCTAGGTTAGTGTATATATACCGTGAAGAGAATTGATTAACATAGTATTAAATGGAGTTTTGAGTGAGTTTTTTAATAATAAAATCTCGTGTTAGGCAGCCATACTTGGTGTTTCTTGTTTTCTTGTTATCTTGTGTCGTGCATTAGCTGCTGCGTGAACTCAGATTACCACAACTATTCTAAACTATAGTAAGTATATATTGAATCTTAAACATATTTTTATGATTTTAGTTAGCTATTAAGGAAAACCATCCCTGGAACAGGTTAGAGGGCACGGTATGGTCACACCGTGCCCCGGTGTTGCCCGGCGTGACCACACCCTGGTTCGTCGCGTGGAAGACGTTGTAGCCACAACCATATGCGTGAAAATGGTACCCATTTTTCAAAACACCCCCTTAGCAACTTTACAAAACACCCCCTTTTGAAATTAAACATACCAAACACCCCTTTAACGGCTAGTTTTAAATTTAAAAAGAATTGAATTTTTTTGAAACAAACAAGTAGCCAACGGCTACTTTTTTCAAAATAAAAAAAACAATTTTTTTTAAATAAACCAATAGACAATGGGTAGTGTTGGGTCAAAAGTTGATGAGTCAAATCACTATGGAAACAAGAAGGACCAAATATGGCATTAGGAGAAACTTCAAGCTGGTGGACAAAATACAAGAAAGTTTCCTCTGCTACAAAACTTTCCACTGCTGTGAAGATTCCCCTGCTATATACTAAAAAGATGGAAATTTGGTCAAGTAGTGATAAGAATGAATAATTCTGTTTTGATTTAGTCATTATTATCTTATTTAGTTTCCATGTATCCCTGGGTTCCTTAAGTTATAAAAGGAACACCAGACCGTAGGTTTATTTATCAATTCATACTACTCAAATGTAACCTACAGAGTCTTTGATCTCTAGGCATGGGATTCAATGTATACATGCCTAGAGTGATTTGTGTTAATGATTAATACAAATCCTTTTGGGAATTATTCGTCTTTGTAAAACATCTTATTCATGATCATTGTTCTTATTCCGCTATGTTATCATATGAATGATGATCAACCTAGATAAAACGGTTTCGACTGTTTGAGTCTAACGATCTTGGATTCAACAAGTGGTATCAGAGCGGGTGGCTCGATATCTAGGTGAATCAAGATGTTTAATTTTGTTGCTGTGAAGTGAAGATGATTTTAGGGTTTATTGAGAGGTAAATTCCTCAAATCCCTAAAATTATTGGTGAATATTTGAAGCAGTGATATATGATGCTGAATAAAAGGTATGTGACGACTAAAGAAAAAGAGTATGTGCTCCAATCATTGCGTATCAATTATGATACAGACGACAAGAATGTTTGGTTGTCGTTTGATGTGTACATTGATTAATGGTGCATAACTGGTTCTCGTTGATTTAAACAAAAAGAAAGTCGGTGCCATGCAAATAATTATATTAAACAAATTGAATTCGTCTCTTATCTAGTTATTATAATTTTTTGTGGAACTTTTGATTGGTTATGAGCTACTAAAAGGGACGGATCATAATGATAATAATTTACGAGGCACTACAGTGGAGAAAAGGGAATGGGTAGCAAGTTGTGTGTTCACACAAATGATAATTGACTTTGGTCACAATTTTGTGTTCACACGAATTAAAGGCATATCCAAATGACACAATGTTACTTCACATGATTGGTTCAATTGTATTTGTGTTAACTGGCGATGTGGGGTAGAGATGAATGTTTGGTCAAACATTGCTGCTGTCTATGTCAGTAAACCACCATCGAAGTCGTCAAAGTTAGTATGTCTGTTTAATGCAACGAGACAACCAAAGGGTAAAATCATGTGATGATGATTACTCATTTGCCGATTTTGTTATTAAGCTATTCAGAATGGGCCTAAGATACAAAGGAATAGCATTGACCTACTATTTCTTTATTCGATTGTGATATGGACAGCTGCTCACATGGGATGTGGTTAAATGTATTTACACGAAAGGTGCAGATCAGCAGATCAGAAGCTACAAATTTTTACAGCAGGTATATTTTTCTCACAGTAGGGTACATTTTTAATAGTCTTTGTTTTTGTTATTTGTTTTACTGTTATAAATTCATTCCCACTTTATGTGGGTTTGGCACAGTTAATAACAAAAACAGGGGCATTAAAAGTTCCCCATGCTTTTGAAAAAGTTTACCCTGCTTTCATTAAAAGTTCCCCCTGCTACGTTCCCCTGCCTTCAATAGTTCCCCTGCTTCCATTAATAGATTCCCACTGTTTTTGAAAGTTCCCCCTGCTGTCAGATATGAGTTTTGGGACAGCAAGGTTTTGGAGTTTGGTATATTCACAACAACTGGTCTTAAAGGTATAAAAGGCTTTCAAATTGATTGTTTACATAGTCATGAAGGTAATTGACTATTGGCTATTTGAAGATGAAGTATAATTGGTTGAGTATGTGTTTTATTCATGCTTTATTCCGTAATGATGCATTGACAAAAATACGCAAAGGTATGAGATTTTTCTTAGGTTGCTCTATGCTCATATTTGCTAAGATATTGGTTTTTGTCAAGAGCCTCATCCACTCCCTATACATTCTGAGATGTATACGTTCGCTGTTATGTGGATATTACATGGTATAATACACAGATTCGGGTTTTTCTACTACTACATCAAATAGGTGATACTGAATTTTCTTCGCTTATGATTATTACTTTCAAAGCCTACAGAATTGAAGATTCATAAATGACTAGCACAATTTAAGGGGAAGCTATATTGTTAAAGTGTTAGTCATTCACATATGACACTGAAGTGAAGATTTATGCTACTGCTCATTGATATTACTATAACTAATGTAAGTATCTACTGCTCAAAATCATTTTTTATTAGGAACACTATCCCCTATGTGCTTCATGGAGGGTATTTTGAAAAGTAGAATACTTGGGTTTGATGTATGATATTGGTTAGTAGTAGTTGAAAATCAAGGTTGTTCACATAGAAGACCCCTATTTGATCATGTCAAAAAGGGGAAGTTGTCTACAAAGAATGTTCAGCCTGTTGATCCTTGGTGTTGTATGCTTAAGGGGAAGTGTTTTGACATCATCAACTAGGGGAAGATTGTTGGGTCAAAAGTTGATGAGTTAAATCACTATGGAAACAAGAAGGACCAAATATGGCATTAGGAGAAACTTCAAGCTGGTGGACAAAATACAAGAAAGTTTCCCCTGCTACAAAACTTTCCACTGCTGTGAAGATTCCCCTGCTATATACTAAAAAGATGGAGATTTGGTCAAGTAGTGATAAGAATGAATAATTCTGTTTTGATTTAGTCATTATTATCTTATTTAGTTTCCATGTATCCCTGGGTTCCTTAAGTTATAAAAGGAACACCAAACCGTAGGTTTATTTATCAATTCATACTACTCAAATGTAACCTACAGAGTCTTTGATCTCTAGGCATGGGATTCAATGTATACATGCCTAGAGTGATTTGTGTTAATGATTAATACAAATCCTTTTGGGAATTATTCGTCTTTGTTAAACATCTTATTCATGATCATTGCTCTTATTCCGCTATATTATCATATGAATGATGATCAACCTAGATAAAACGGTTTCGACTGTTTGAGTCTAACGATCTTGGATTCAACAATCTACTGAGGCTTTGGCAATGAAACAGGTTTCATTATCTTGGGGAGAGATGTCCTTGAGATCAATTGTGTACATGTTCTTTTGTCTTGGTGTTCTGAGTACAATAGGAGTGTCTGGTGGTAAGACAAACTCCTTTCCTAACACCAGACATTCAGTGTCAGTAAACAAGACAAAATTCTTGTTATCAGTCATCTGTGACACACTGAAGAGATTATACTTGAGTTCTTTCACCAAGTAAACATTGTCAAAGGTCATCCCATTGGTGACAATAGTTCCTTTTCCTGTTATTGTTCCATGCCCATCTCCAAAAGAAACACCATCATTGTTATGCAGGGGCACAAAGTTAGACAGATAAGATTTTTGTCCAGTCATGCTTCTTGAGCATCCACTGTCCCAATATGCTCTATCATCCTTTGTCTTCTTTGTTACCTGCAAAAAGAAAAACAAATTAGTTTTTCTTGGGGACCCAAGCCATTATAGACTTGGATCTACCTCGTGTATCAATGTAGGATAGCTTATCAAAAACTAGAGATACACCATTAGATTGAGTACCCCTTTTGGGTACCCAAAGCCAACGAGCTGAGGCTTTCACAGCTTTTCCCCATCTACCCATGCTCCTAGAAGGCAAAACTTTGTTAACAGGGGATACCCCAGTTTTAGCAGGGGAATCCCTATGCTTAGCAGAGGGAACCCATTTTTTGTTTTGGCCTCTATTCATGTGTTGGTAAGGTCTAGGGCCAGATCTATATGCGTTATAGGGTGTTGGGGTGGTCACAGAAGTGCTTAGCTTGGTGTGAACATCATTCTCCTTTCTAAGTGCAGGAACAACATATTTGTGTGGCACCCTGTTTCTCAAGGCAGGGGCAACATACTTGGCAGGGGAAAAGGATTTTGCCCCTGCATTTAGAAGAATGGTTTTAGGTTTCATATCCTTTAAAGGATTTGCAGCCACCACTTCCATTGGTGCCTTACACTCTTGAAAAGTGTGCTCAAAACTGCCACATGTAAAGCAGGGCTTGGTGTTAATCACAAAGTCTTCTCCTAATTGATGAGAATTTTGGTCATTCCAATTTCTTTGATTACCTCTAACAGTCCTGTACATACCAACATATTTAATGGTGGACTTAGGAGACTGTGATCTAGTTTTAGATTTGGGTGAGCTACTCTTAGAACTAGAATCACTACCAAAAAGTCCTTCTCTTGAAAATAGAACAGGGTTATCAATTTTCCATTGTTTTAAAGCAACCTGTTCCTTTTCATAATCCCTAATAACACTAATTTTTACTAGAGGCTCTTCAGTATCAAGATTATTAGGTATGTAAGCACTCAAGTCAAACTCAATATCATCCTGTTTTTGAAAACAAGGGAGACCAGTCCAAGACAGGTCTTTTCTAGGAAAAGGTGCATGGATGTTGGCAGGGGGTGGTGGTATGGTAGCATGCTCATTTTTAATCCCAAACCCCGTTTTGTCCCTAGGAGATTGTCCAATTTCAACTTCTTTGGTTAAATCTTTTGAAGCTTTTCCAAATTTTTCAACAGTTTCCTCATCTATCTTTTTATTAGATTTAAAAATTTCAAGTTCAGCAGTCAAATCCTTAATGGATTGGTTATTCTCCTTGGCATCTCTTTCTAGAATCACAATGTGATCCCTATAATCACTTTCTCTTTGCTTAAACTCTCTTATGGTGGACTCTAACTGTTCTAAAGCACGTCTATAATTATCAAGGTCATTGTCACAATTGATATAGTCAGCTTTTACCTTTCTGATTTGATCATTCAATGACTCAGTATTTTTACTACAAGCTTTAATACAATATGAATCGTCATATACCTCATTGTCAGAGCTGGAACTTGACATGGCCATTAGTACAAACTCTTCTTCTTTTTCCTTGTGGCTTCATTTCCTCCAAAGGTTGTTCCTATGGCTTCCCATAGTTCCTTAGCTGTTTTGTATTTTCTGAATCTTAGTTGATGTCTATCAGGTAGAGCCAACAACAATGAGCTGTGAGCCCTGACATCATGCCTTCTGGCCAGTATTTCCTTATCACAAAGAGCAGCAGATTTCTTCTTGTCCTTACCTTTGGAACTTTCACCTTTCTCTTCTTCCTTGCCCTCTTCAACTGCTAACATTTTGTTGAATTGGTCACCAAATTCTATGATCTCCCAGAGAACATAGTGTTCCATTTTTAGGTATTGTTGGATTCTGAATTCCCATAATTCAAAGTTTTCAGGATCCAACATAGGTAACTTGAGGTTATTGTGGTTGTTGCTGTTTGAGGAAGAGTCTGAAGACATGGTTGTTATGAGGGTTTTGTTCTTGATTTAGACAGTTTCTCAACAAGCTCTGATACCACTTGTTGATCCCAAAGTCAGATCTTAAACCTTAATAGCTTATTTAAGGGTTGTGATAGAAAGAAAGAATTCAATCTAACACTAGAGAAACTTTGCAAAGCAAAGTAACTAAACAAGATGCGGAATATAATGTTTAGCACAAGAACAATATGATTGAAACGTTGAACTTTAATATATCAATGATATACGAATACCCTAAAATGGTATTAGGATTTACAAAACCTTAAAGTATAATAATGAAAGACAATAGAGAAAGACACACATTGCATGCTAACCTAGTGAGTCCTTTTATAGCCATAAGGACTCACGTACAAGATCACTACTAACAAACTTGGAAAGTATTAAGGAATAGTAACTGAAACGCGTAAAAATCTATTCCAAGTTTATCTCTAACGGCAGGGCCTTTGACTTCAGCAGGGGAACCAATCCCCCTGCCTTTGTTATTTAGCAGGGGGAACTTACACTAGCAGGGGTACGGATAATCAACTAGCAGGGGTAACAAGTAAGCATAGATTTATTCCCAACAGGTAGTTTTAAAAAAATTAAACATATAGCCAATGGCTATTCTTTTTGAACAAATTTATTTTTCAAACCCCTATATATACATAACTAAATATCCTCTAAATTCACACACTCCATATCCTTTTAATCATTTACGTATCACATACGAAATCATGTTCAAAACCCCAACAAACCTTCTTTCGTTGGCCTACTTGACACCTTACCGGAGGTCCGTCTTCACAAGAACTATATTCGGATGACCCGGAATGGCTAGAAATCCAACGACAAACATACGAAAATTTCCAACGACAAAGATACACTTAATTTCAATCCGATGAGGATATTCAGTTCCTAAAGCTTCAAGAAAACCTACCATCCTTCGATGAACCACCATCCTCACAATCCTCACAACCCACACCCCAATCATAAAAAAACCCCCGTAAACGGGCGGCCAAAATAATGTTGATTTGAGTCAACTAGGGGTGGATTTTGAGAAAAACCCGGATAATAGGGATGAGCTCGGGACCGATCCCGTCCCGAACCCGTCCTGATTTAGTGGTCCCGATTTTTTCCCGATCTAAAAAGTTATGTACCGATCCCGTACCAAACGAGATTCGGGTATCGGTACCGGTACCGGGAAATCGGGACTTTCCCGCTTTTTTCGGGAATTTCCCGATCCCGTCCCGAATTAGTGGTCCTGAATTTTTTTTCACCTTATTTCGTAGTCCCGATCCCGTACCGAACGGGATTCGGGTATCGGGAATCGGTACGGTTCCGGGAACGGTTCGGGTTCAGATTCGGGATTCGGATCAAAATGCTCGTCCCTAGTCGAAAACTAAGTTACGTTGGGTTGCATCGGAGGAGGAATTGCTTGCCAAATTTCATGTTGAGATTTCGGAGGACCCGAATATCGGGAGATCTCAAAAAGGAGAAACGTTTTGGTATAAGGTTATGGGGTCTTTTAATAACCAAAATTTTCAAAACCGTACCAATGATATGATTACAAGTAAATTTAGGGATTTGAACCACGCTTGCCAAAAGTTCAATGGTTGTTACCAACGTAGCAATGCGGCAATCAAAAGTGGGGAAAGTAATTTGGATGTGATGGCGAGGGATCGAACAATGTACCGGGAAGAAAATAAAAACAACACTTTCCACCTCGAAGAAGTTTGAAATGTTTGAAATCCCATGCGAAATGGGACCCTCCCGAAGTCGTTGATACCGGCGACGTTCCGTCGCTTGCAAATGAGGCTCTTTTTGCACCGGATGCAAGACCCCGTCTCCCCGGCAAAGAACGAACCAGAAAGAAGGCAAGATCGAGTCGACGAGCACATGAGCGAGTAGTGGGTCGCACCCATTCGGGGATGCTATAACCGCCGAGTTTCAACGCAAAAGACAAGCCGCCCAAGAAACCTTCGAAGTGTCGATAAACAAAGACATTGAGTGACTTATGATGGAGCAACTAAAATTTCTCACAACATCGACTCGGGATTGTGACGAAACCGGCGCTCGTTTGATCAATGCGAAAAAGGATGAAATCATAAAGAAACTTGATCAAAGTCGAAATTAGTTTTTATTTTATGCACTTTTTTTATTCCGGTATTTTCTTATTTCGGTAATGTTGTTTTTATTTTTCTTTTAGTAATGTTTTTTATGAATAAAGTAAATTAGGATTTGAATAAATTAACTGTTAAGTGTAGTTTATGAAAATAAGTGGAAAATTTGATGTGGTGGTGTGGAAATTGTGTGACTATAAGATGTGTTTTTTTTTGTGGATGTGGAAGTGAAAATGACATGGCATGGTGTTTTTTGGTGTAAAGGTGTAACCAATCCATGTGTACCATTTTATCATTATAGTTATTACTTATAAATTCAAGGAGATAACACTAATAAAAGATAAAGATTTGCATTTGTTATTAATCACTTAGGTTGAAGGGAGGGGCTGTTAAGCCACAAGTGAGTTAGTATAACTCACGGGTGAGTACAATTCCTCCCCTATAACTCGCGTGCGAGTAAGTGCCTTAGAGCAAAAAAACAGGGGCAAACTCACCTTGGGTGAGTTTATTTTTGTGGGCCCGAATGATTTTATTTTTTTGGTTAGGTTTATTATTCGGTGTTTTTTGTGAGTGGTGTGTGTTTAAATAATAAAAAAATAGGTATGAAAGGTGAGTTGTAGTGAGTTTGAGTGAGTGTCATTACCCCGTGTGAAGAGTTTGTGTGCGTTTGTTAAAAAACTGAAATGACACTGACGTGACGGTGAGTGAGTACCTTGCCACTCCTCCTAGTCTTAGAGGGGTTGTAACTTAGATAAAGTTAAGGAATTATAGTAATTAATTGTGCTTAGTATATTACGAGTAACTTCTTAATTAATTAAGGTCGGTTAAAATTTCTATAAAAAGAGGGGCATGGATGCATTCTTGTCGACAAAGACGATCGAGCTAATCATAGTCTAAGGTATAACCTAGTTTAACATTGTTCGTTTATATTCACTATCAGTACGTATTTGTTATGGCTTGTCTTATTATTATGTATTGTATTACGTAGTACGTAGTCATGCATGGTTTTGTTAGGGTAAACTGCAAATTTCGTTCTTTGATTTTGTAAAAACGGTAAACTTACATCTAATTATTCTCGTATCGAAATCACTGTGTATATAGTATAGTACGTCGTCACGTATGGTTTTATTACGTAGTTGTACGTTTAGTTTGCATGTTAAGTTAATTCTGTAAACTTTTATAGGGTTCTTATCGACTTCCATTTGTCTTAGATTCCTTATTGTGATTACTGTATCAAATTGATTCCACATGTTGACTGTTGGTTAGTTTTGCTGGATCCGATTATGTTATGCAATATGAGAGTGAGTGAGTTCCTGTATTGTTGGACCCGATTATGGGAGCTGTTTGTTTGTTTCGCCGCCTTCTTATATCAGTCACGGCTTGCTTATGAGGGTGCTTATTTTGATTTCGTCTTATAAGTTCTGGCTTATATTCTCACTTTTTATAAACTTGATATAAGCCGAAACCAAACACCCCCTAATTCCCTCCATCTGTTCTTGTCCCACTTTCCTTCAACTTGATCATTTCATTACTTATCACTTGCTGCTTTCTGTTTGTCGCTTATTATTAGTAAGATTTTTTTTTCTCAGTGTCTGATTTAATTTGCCTCATTTTATAGATACGTCAAGCAAATTGTTCAATCATGGAAGCTGAAAATTTGGATGAGGAAAATGTAAATTTGGTTGAGGAAAATGAAATGTTGACGAGAATGTTACAAAACCTCAAGGTTTCTTGTAAATCTCGCAATGCAAATCTGGAGAAGCGAGTTGAATCGCTAGAAATCAGTGTTTCGAAGCTTAAAACTGATAAGATGGATCTGGAGAAGCGAGTTGAAGCACTAGAACTTGATATGGACGAGCAGGAGGAGGAGTTCAATGAAAACATTCGCTGGCTTGAGAAAGGCCAAAAAAACATCATCATCTTCATCATCTTCATCATCATCGTCCACAACTTCATGTTATTTGTTTTTTTAGGAGACGTTTAGATTACACTATGTTTTCAGAACCATATGCTGTCATGGAGGAATTAGATTGCAGAATGCGTTTATACCCACATGTTACTTGATCCTGCCGATTCTAGGTTCTGGTAGCTTAAGTACATGAGTAGAAGGAACATGTTTAATGATAAACAATGTAGTTTGGGTAATTGTTGTTCTGATTTTATGAATACAATGTAGTAAGATGCTGCAAGTGTTTGGTTTGAGCTATTGCTGCAATTGTGTTTTTAAAATGCTACTGTCGTCAAAATAGATAAGCAAATAAGCTGACCCAAACCACCACCCTTAAAAACATGCAGGTACCAAAATTGGATTATATCTACAATAAGCATTATTATCCAGGCACGTCAGAAGTAAGTTATAAAACAGTAAACAGCTCAAATGTAGTTAGTTGACTAGTTTAACAACATCAAAGATAGATACATTTTGGTTTAAATAAAACACACCTTAACCTTTAAACATAGCATACAACGAGCCACACACTTAGCAATCTCAACGTGTAGATCTTCGGAAGTTTGCAGGCAAAAACGAATGGATGGAAGGTATATCGTACTAGTTAATGTTTTTACATATTGCCCCTTTGACATTGATTTAAATCGTAATTATCTTTTCTAAAACAAAAAATATAAAAACTATCTCATGAATATTCCAAAAACGCTGGAATGAGAACTGCAGTCTGGAGTCTTTGGTTAGATCCTACAAAGCATAATCGCCGGGATTTTCATAAGACTAAGCCGGACCGATTGTACCAAGGTTTGAATGTAATGAAAAGTATTGACCAAATACTAGACCAAAATATGTTCAGTCGGTCTGGTCGGCAGTCCATTATGCTCAGTTCAGCTCTAGTTCAATATACGAGACTTATATAGCTTCATGTCGAATTGCAATAACACTATGGGTAGAAACAAAAGTAGAAAAACACAGTACACATGGTCCGAAGCAAAATGGTCCGGAGTCTTTGGAACAAACAAAACATACTCGCCAGGCTTTTCATAAGACTAAACCTGACCGACCATACAAGGTCCGAATTTAAGGAAAGAATAGACCAAATAGCAGACAGAAATAACTTAGAAACACACTTGAGGCCTCTTTTTTAACTTATGAGCTTATCAAGCCTCTTTTTCAACTTATGAGCTTATCAAGTTAAGCTTATTACTTTGGTCAAAAACTCATCTTGATAAGCTTATGAGCCGAAACAAGTGAGCTCATGAACTTCCCCAAAGATACATAAGATTCTAAGTCCAGTAAACAAGCTAAACACAAACACCCCTAACTGAAAGCACCAAGGTTTCAAGCTATACATTTTAAAAAAAAAAATCATTAGCCCAAGGTTTCAAGCTAGCCAACGAGTAGTTATGATAAAATATCTATCCAATGGGGGTGTTTGTTTCAGCTTATATAGCCAACTTATTACTCATTTAGTTTTGGGTCAGTGTTTCATAAGCTCACTTTTAGTGGCTTAATTTGAACCGTTTTGGCTAATATAAGCTAAGAAACTTATATAAGCAGAAAATAATCAAAAAAAGTCACCAAAAGCGAGCTTATAAAACATCAGCCCCAAATCTAATAAACCATAAGCCAGTTGAACAACACCTTACTGAGGTATGAAGAATTTGAAATATACTAATAGTGTCGTAACATTGAACAGCTATATCAAACATATACACCAAATAAGCTAATCTAAATAATAAAGCGAACAAGGCGATTAAAAAAGATACCATCCATGAAGATATCGTGCATAATCTTCCATATCATCTCGATCATAGCTTTCCTAAATCACGGATAAACGGAATACCCGGCATTCATATTGAGAAACTAGTGTGTGAATATATTGTAGGCGATGGTATTTATAGTGAAAATAGTTGAAAAAATGGGGTATTTAAATCCCTCAAACGGTAAAATATTAGCCAAAAGTAAAGAAAAAAATAAAAAGAAATTGATAACGCGACCGACGGCGCGAGCCACAGTGCAGTTGTCGCGCCGTGGGCTCGCGCCGCCGGCTGGTACCTACGGCGCAAACTCCCATAACACGAGCCACGGTACAGTTGGCTGCGCCGTCGGCTGGCGCCATCGTGGCCAGCCAACCGGCCGGCCACTGTACCGTGCCCTCTAAACATAGCATACATTCTCCATCTCAACTTCAATCTAGGCCAACGAGCCACACACTTAGCAATCTCACTTTCGAATACATCACCACCAACATCACTGTGGATGTGCAACGAGACCTCTGACAAACCGATACATTGGTCCAAGACAAAAGCAAAACCGCGAAAAAAATGTGACGGGTCAAAAACCATAACGTTTTCAATCCTTAATGTCTTTAATCCTTTCATTCCTTGTGTTATTTTGGAACTAATATCTGAGTCGAAGCAATCATCTAATTCCCACCACGCGAATGATTTAATACATAAACAAGTCACCTTCGGGAAAACAGTAAACAGCTTCTCAAGGGTAAATCTGAAATTTTTATTGGCTACAAGTGTTAAATTTCGTGCCTCCACCGTCAGATCTTCCACTGTTTCTGCAATCGTCAAGTTGTAAAGTATGGAGCCGATATGTGGAGACGTAATTGAAAAGTGTTTCAAATTCTCAAAATTTTTAAGTGAGAATGATGCATCTTCAACGTAACAGGCAATATGTAAGCCAGATAACAAGGGAGCTTCAACATATAGTGAAGTGATACTTTGAATCTCTTTAACTTCGAGTGTGATGAGTCTAGGAGTGATTAGACTCAAATGCTGCGGAATTGAATGACATTCTATGTAACAACTTTCAAGGTTGCGAAGTTGGATCTTTGGTTTCCCAAGTCCTGCAACATGTATCAAGTTAAGAACTCGAAGATTAGGGACGCACGTGTTCAACTTATTTAGGACCTTGTCATCTAAAAGTATAAATTCAAGTGTCAAACTTGTAAGCATTAACATTGGTTTTAAATCGCCCATAAACAACAGCTTCAGATGTGTCATCTTCAATTCAACAAGTTTATGACCTGCGTATGCATCAACCAAAACGATATATATAAACAAAGTTTCATATGCAGTAATTAATAATAAGGAACATTATATAACAAACTTACAGCAGGCAAAAACCTCGGCCAACACGTCCGCTTGCCAACACTTGTCGAAAAAGTAACTTATTGAAAGTGATTTCAAGTTTTGAGAAACCTTAGGTAGCCACTCCTTAATAAAAGTTTTATCGGTCGGGAGGTTTGAATCATCACCATGATTCTTATTATATTCACAAAGCTCGTCGTCGACGTCAATGCAAAGAGATTCAATAACTCTCATATTCGATATAAGATACATAAATATTTTCTTAAAATGATCTTTTGAGGAGGGTGCAATTGTCCATTTAAGCTTGATGGATCGAAGGTGCGAAGATGCATCATCGAAAATCTTAGAAGCCACCCTGCAGCGCGCTACGTCGACTGAGTCGAGTCGTCTCAGTATGTCGACGTGTAGATCTTCGGGGAGTTTATCCATCTGATCTATTGCAATTGCAGGCAAAAATGAATATTTCCAAAACGCTGGAACAAGAACTGCAGTCTGTAGTCTAAGGTTTGAATGTAACGAAAATGAAACAGGTGAATGAACAAGGTTGTTATAAGGAACCCTAGTTTCTTTTTGTGGGCCTTGGGCCGATGTTGTTTGGTTTAGCGGGTTGATGAGTTTTGCTAGTGGGTTAAAAACGGTTTAAAACCATGTTAAAACCAACACGATCCGGTTTAAAACAAACGGTTTCAAATCCGGTTTTAAGTCAAATCCATTTGTTAACTCAAACGCACCGGTTTAAAAACTGATCCGGTTAAAAGAAAAAATCGGCTTGCACACCTCTAATTAGGGGTGTCCATGACTTGAGTCTGATTTACAAAAAATGAAAACTAAATTCAATCAAAATCGAAAATCGAACTGAATTCAAAAGGTGTAATTCGGATGTCCATGACTTGGGTCTGAGTTATAAATAGTAAGCAATAGTGTTTTGGGTACTATAAATACCCTTTGCATTTAATACATTATCATCATTATTCACACACTACTTTGGCCACCCGGCTCTCAAACAGTCACTTACTCTCACACCGGAGTTGGTCTCGGGCCTCCCACCCGAGGCGAGCTAACGTGTGCTATTCTTTTGTAGGCTTGTGGAGAAGATAGCCCAAGCGGCCCAATGGAGTACTCAGCCCATTTAGTGGCCCAACGGACTTCTGCATCTACAAACTGGCGCCATCCGTGGGACCCTAAATTCGATCTACCAAGTAGTTAAAGAATGGCGGGTTCTACACCAAACTCACCTGAAACTAAAACTCATGATAACACAAACAACAACCTCACTAACGAACAAATCATTGAAGGACACCTTTCGGCCCTGAAGGAGTTGCTGAAAGAGAAAAGTAATAGGATTACATCAAACCTAGGCTAATTAGCTTTGAAGAGGAAGAAGAAACTTCTGAAGACCGTGAGAAGAGGACAGAAGGTCAGTATACGGGATCAAAAAAGGATAAAGGGAAAAAAGTGGCGGACGATGACTTGGCAAAGCCATTCAAGTTAGTGTCCAAATGCCCCCTTAGTAGAAGGATTATTGAGTTCTCCTCCACTAGTCATAGGATGCCAGCTAACGTGAAGATATACGAAGGAACGCGAGATCCAGCCGACCACATCAACCGTTTCAAAGGAATGGGGAACCAAGGAGAATGACCCATGCTGGTGTGGTGCCAAATGTTCCAACAAACGCTAGATGACAAAGCTAGGGCATGGTTTGACGAGCTTCCACCGGGAAGTATTGATACTTGGGATGATTTGGAGGAAAAGTTCCTCACACGATTTAGGATGTTGAACGCATGTGCAAAAGACCCTACGAAAATTACAAAGATTGTTCGGAAGGTCAATGAAAGAATCCATGTGTTCAAAGAAAGATGGGTAAGTGAGTCTAACTCCATTCCTAATGTACCTGACCTTATGAGGATCTCTTCGTTCATGGGTTCGCACAATTGCCCCGAGTTGGCCAAGCGGTTTGCCAAGTGTATACCAAAAACTGTGGACGAGATGTTAAAGCACGTGGATTATTTTGTTCGTGTCGAGGCAGCATTCCGGGACGCCGAGCTACCCAGGGGGAGTTCACCCGAAGGGACACGTTCCCAACGGGAGGCCAACGGTATGACTGTCCTCACAGGGAAGGCTTTGGAGGAAGAAGGGGTGGAGCCGAGGCGCCTATCAAAACAGAACCCCTTACGCTCAACCTTACACTTTACCCTACCGACCTCCTTACCGTCCACAAGAGGTGAATAGGATATTCACTCTGGAAGACCTGTCTAGCACACCCAATGAAATTTTGGCAGCAGAACACCAACTGAACCTCCCGGCCCCACCTCCATTGGTAGGGACGCCAAAGAAGGAAAACATGGATAAATATTGTGACTACCATGATGCGAAGGGGCACCACACAAACGATTGCTTCTAGTTGAGGAGACAATTGGAGGCTTCTTTAGAATCCAGGAAGTTCAACCGCCTGATTAAGGACATAAGGCAGAAAGGGAAGGGCGGCCAAAAGGTCAACCCACAGAGGGCCAAAGTGATTAACATGGTGTCTGGGCATAGTGACAACCGGAAGAGGAAGTCAAGATAGGTAAGTAAGGACTGGATGAACCTTCCAATAAGATTTTCACTATGCCCGGACGAGGATTTATCAGAAGATGTAATCGTGGTGGAGGCCAAAGTCGAGGGATACCTAGTAAGGAGGGTGCATGTGGATGGTGGTGCTTTTGTAGAAATAATGTACGAACATTGTTTCCACAGCCTCCACCCAAGTATACAGGCTAAGATGACCAAGACATATAGTACGGTGTTAGGATTCTTGCCATCTTTCTTTTTCCCACCCCATCCCTGTACAACATCATCCTAGAGAGGCCAAGGATAAGGAAACTACGTGCCATCCCATCTACTATCCATGCCATGATGAAATTTCCAACACCCCAAGGTATCGCAACTCTTGTCACTTCATCATCAATTATTAATGAATGTAGGGAGTTGGGAAAAAGAAAGATGGCAAAGGAAGAGCAAAAAAAAGAAGAATGGCCAAGCGGTCAACCTAACGGAGGAGGTCATGATCAAACCTGCCTTCCTTGACCAGCTTGTCACCGTTAGGGGACACTTATCCACAGAAGGCTCGGAACAGCTGAAACGACTAAAAGACAACCTGAATGTCTTTGCATGGGAGTCGCAAGACATGACTGGAGTGCCAAGGAGGATAACACAACATAAACTTAATGTTAATCCCTCAGTAACACCGGTGAGCCAAAAACAAAGGGTATTATCTGCTGAGAAGAGCGAGGTCGTGGCAAAGGAGGTAGAAGAATGGGTGAAAGCAGGGATAGTAAGGCCGGTAAGATATCCCACGTGGATATCCAATACGGTCTTAGTAAAAAAGTTGGATGGAGCATGGTGGATGTGCATAGACTTTAAGAACTTGAATGCCGCATGTCCGAAAGATTATTATCCTTTGCCAGAGATCGATGCCAAGATAGAGGACGTCATGGGATACAAATATAAGAGCTTTCTGGATGCCTATAAGGGTTACCATCAAGTTCAAATGTCACAAGAAGACGAAGAGAAAACAGCCTTCTATATCGAACAAGGTACATATTGTTACACCAAAATGTCATTCGGCCTAAAGAATGCAGGCGCAACATATAAAAGGTTGGTGGACACGGCCTTTGAGTAACAGATTGGCTGAAACTTGGAGGCCTATATGGATGACATGGTCATAAAAAGCAAGACGGAAAAGGAAATGTAGGCCGAAATAACCAAAACGTTCGACAAGCTATGAAAGATAAACATGAAACTTAACCCTAAGAAATGCTCATTTGGTGTAGAGGAGGGTAAGTTCCTAGGTTATATGGTGACGTCGGAAGGAATCAGAGCCAACCTGACCAAGATTAAGGATGTCACGGATATGTAGTCACCCAAAACATGGAATGAGATGCAAAGTTTAGCTGGGAAGTTGGCCGCACTAAACCGTTTTCTTTCAAAATCGGCCTAGAAGTCACTAACTTTCTTCGATACATTAAGAAACATAACCAAGGCCAATAAGGAGGAATATAGGTGGACAAAGGAAGCTGAGGATGCCTTCCAGTAGATGAAAAATATGGTGTTGGAGTTACCATCACTTACCACCCCACGACCCAAGGAAACACTTTCAATATACATAGCGGCAGCGAAAGGGGCAATCAGTGCGGTACTGTTGGCCAAGAGGAATGGAATCCAAAGGCCAGTCCGTTATGTCAGCAGAACACTACACGAGACATAGAGAAACTATGCGCCACTAGAAAAGATGGCCCTGGCCCTTCTAAGCACGTCAAGGAGACTAAGGCGATACTTCGAAGGCCACCCAATCAAGGTCATCACAGATCAACCCGTGAGGCAAATTCTAAATAAGGCCGAAGCATCAGGCAAGCTTGCAAATTATGCCATAGAATTGGGGACATATGACGTCATCTACGAACCAATGAGTGCGATCAAAGGCCAAGCCTTGGCAGACTTCCTAAACGAAGTACCAGTAGTGACAGACACTTCGAAGGACCTCGACATACATGTTTCCAAAGAAGAAAAGGTCGATAAGGAAGAAGAGTGGGTGTTGTACACCGACGGAGCATCAAACCCAAAAGGATCTGGTGTAGGGCTAGTGTTAATCATCCCCAACGGCATGGAATACACATATGCCCTAAGGCTTAACTTTGGCAGCACAAACAATGAGTCAGAATATGAGGCCTTGCTAGCTGGTTTGAGAATTGCTGAAGAAATGAAGGTGGAACACTTAGCATTGAAAGTGGACTCGAAACTCATGGCTAGCCAAATCAATAGAGACTTTGTAGCAACAAATGAAAGCATGATCAAATACCTAAACAAAGACAAAGATCACGTGACAAGATTCAAAAGCTTCAACATCATGAATATCCCAAGGAACCAAAATCAAAAGGCCGATGTATTGAGCATGCTAGCATCAGTAGCATTCAACCACTTGCAAAGGAGGTGCTAGTGGAGGTGCTAAGCAAACCCTCCATAGATCGAGAGGAGGTAAATGCCATTGTTGAGGAAGAAGGGTACAACTGGATGACTCCCATAATAAGATGCTTGGATCAAGTATTATGGCCGGAGGACCACAACGAGGCACGTGCCCTCCAAATGAAGATTAATCAATATGTGATGGAAGAAGGGGTGTTGTTCAAATAATCCTATTTAATGCCAATGTTAAGATGTGTGGGCCCACTCTAAGCTAACCATGTAATCCGGGAGATACACAGAGGAGCTTGTGGTATGCATTTGAAATAAAGATCTGTGATGGCAAAAGCGCTAAGACATGGATACTACTGGCCCACGATGCACCAGGACGCGAGGGAGGAGACGAAAAAATGTGATGCATGCCAAATCCATTCTCCCGTACCAAAAATGCCACAGACGATTATGACATCAGTCATGGCCCAATGGCCTTTCTTTCAATAGGGCATGGATGTGTTAGGCCCATTCCCCGCCGCGCCAGGTAAAGTAAGGTACATCATTATGGCAATTGATTATTTCACTAAGTGGTTGGAAGCAAAACCCATGGCCAACGTGAAAGGCAAGGATGTGGTCAAATTCGTATGGGATAACATTGTTTGTAGATTTGGCCTACCACATGTGATAGTAACTGACAATGGAACTAACTTTGTGAATGACCCGTTTAAAACGTGGTGCAAAAAGCTCAACATCAAGCAAATGAATACAGTAGTGGCACACCCACAGGCTAATGGTCTCGTAGAAAGGGCAAACAAGTCAATAATGGAAGGGCTAAAAAAAGGCTAGGGTGTGAC
Source organism: Glebionis coronaria (assembly GCA_025667525.1). Taxonomy (NCBI): domain Eukaryota; kingdom Viridiplantae; phylum Streptophyta; class Magnoliopsida; order Asterales; family Asteraceae; genus Glebionis; species Glebionis coronaria. The sequence goes on along the minus strand of CM046882.1, from coordinate 21,509,589 downwards.
ATGACCAGATGGGCGGATGAACTCCCAAACGTACTTTGGGCACACCGAACCTTGCTGAAAACAAGCAATGGGGAGACTCCATTCAGCCTTACGTATGGAAACGAGGCGGTAATCCCTGCGAAGATTAGCATGCCAACCCATCAGACGTTGATAATCAAGGACGCAGAAGCCAACGATGAAGAGCTTAGACTCAAATTGGACTTGTTGCAAGAAATACGGGAGGCTGCAACCATCCGAGATGCCATATACAAGAAGAAGATGAAGCAATACTACAATTAGCGAGTCAGAGCCAAGTCCTTTAAAGAGGGAAGCTATGTTTACAGAAGAAATAAGGCTAGCGGTGTGGTAAACCAGGAAAGTTGAGCCCAACATGGGAAGGTCCCTACAAAGTGACATAGGCATACATGAATGGTTCGTACAAATTGGAAATAGTCAATGGCAAGGCAGTACCACGAATGTAAAACCCGTATTTAAAATCCAAATCCTCGAATATTAAATACGCGTAATCTCAGATTTAACCTTAATTAAACGTAAACAGTAAATACGTAGTCTCAGTTTATTTATATACTACAATAAAATAATTATTTAGAAAATAATTATTGGGTTAAGAAAATAGTACGTATATGGTTTTAAACCCACAAGTATAAATTTCACGCGTCCCAGTTTTATTTAAAATGTTACGTAATTTATTTTATTCAGAATAGTAACTAACTTTAACTATATATTTATCACGTAAATATTATTTTATTCAGGGAAAAATAAATAAAGATATGACGGGATTAAAAACACGAACACGCAAGTTAAATATTATAATCGAAGCGAAACGAAAACCAAAAGTTATGTATACTAATTATGCGCTGGCGGCTAGAGCTAAGCAAGGAAAGCATGTGGGCTTAGGGTCTATTTTGGGCAAAACAAAAACAAAAACAAAAACGGGGGGTTTACCCAAACTTTGACAAATACGGGAAACAAAAAAAAGACAATATTAGGGTTTGTTTGATCAAGAACCGCCGACAAGAACAACCAAAATAGGGTGACGGGCTGTGCTTCTTTTACTTGATTGATTATGTGTTAATAATCCATCCCTAATCTCAATTTAAGGTGATCACTCCTTACTTTCATATTTTTTCTGAATCTATCCTAAAAGAAAACCATGAACACACGAATCTATAATTAGAAACATGTAAATAAATCAATTGCTAGTCGGTGTGTCGTTCTTGGTACAGCCGTATAGACGAGGGTAGTGGGTGTTGGTCGGCAACAATTGGGGAAAACACCAGGGGTGCTGAGTATTAAAACAGTGGGAACCATAAAACAAATAGGGGTGTTTGGAATTACCTTGCAAACAGGGTGTTTGGATGTAACAGTGGGATATTATATCTAACGGTGGGAACAGAAAGCCAAACAGTGGGAACATGACTATAATTCATCAGTGGGAAAAGTTAGACAGAAAAATGGTGATTTTATTTTGAAATTAGCGACGGTTTAGTGACACTAAATTCCGTCGCAGAATTGTTTATGACAGTTTTATTAACAGTTTTTAAAACTCAGTTTTTAGTGACACTTTTAGTGACGCAGATTTCTGTCACTAATTCATTTAGGCAGATTTTATATAGTTTGGTTGAATTGTTTTAGTGCGACCGAGAAGGGATATCTCGGTGGGCTCGGGATATAATTATAAAAATAAAAAGGAAGATTTTAGATTATACCTTTTTATTAGTTACTCTTTTTATATAAATGTTTTAATTGTATATTTTTAATGAATTAAATTAAAATAGTTTTTATAATATTTTAAAAAGGGTATAATTTTATTAAATGAATTAAATTAATTTGGAAACTTTCTAATTTAGGAAACTTTCTATTTTTAGCAGGTTACTTAATATAGTATTACTATAGCGTCAGAAATACGTTTGTACCGTAATTAATAGTAGAACAATAATACATTAAAAGGAATTACTATAAGATCAGATTTATCAACTAATATACGTACAAAATTTCAGAATTTAAATAAATAAATGAGAAGTCAATAAGATCAGTAAATTATAAGAAAGATCAGATAACTTATTCGCGTCTATTATTATTGTAGCTTCCGTGAAGCCCGAGTAGTGTTCGTTCAGTCTTCCTTCAGTCAGTTTCCGGACAAGAGGTACGGATTTTCCGTCCTTTCAGTAAGGACTTCCTTTCTATACATGATTAGGATTTCCCGTCTGCAACCAAATGTTTTCCCCAGTATATGTTATAAATTATCAGAAATTATTTTAATAACTAAAATATTTCCTGAGCCTTATATACAAGCATGACCAGTCAGTAGCACTAGTTACGGAGGTACCGTAACCATGACACTAGAGGCACCGGTGTTATGTGGGAGAGTGAATCTCCCAGCATTCCACTCAGTTCAGCTTGGCCATTTTATCAGTATTATTAGTGGGGCGCATGGATGCATCCTAGGCTTATCAGTTTACAATTATCAGGTGAATGTGGTGTGTGCTCTACATCCTTCACATTGGAGCTGATCCCTCCACCCATCACATTATTTATAGGTCACCCATCTACAGCATGACGAGGCCACCCCTCCAGTTATTCATGCAACAGTTGTTTCAACACATGACCTATATAAGCTCTTGGCAATTAAAATACAGTAAATACATGTCTTCAGATTTAACAGATAACAGTTCAACTTTATTATTTATAAATCAGAGTTTTCAGATTTTACACAGGCTTCCGTTGAAACTTTACTTATCAGTCTTACAGCTTCAGTATTTTATCATCTGCTTCATTTCAGTATTTCTTATCATGCTTTATATCCGTTCACTGGGTGTTATGCCCAGCCGTAGTTCCTTTCGTGTTCTAACGACAGGTACACCATGATGCTCTTAGGATTCTGAGAGCATGTGCATTTGGATGGAAGCTATCCAAACTTCTTACTTTATGCATTTCTTACATTATTCAACTTATTTGGACATTGTTTAGTCCTTTCCTTTAGTATTTACTTTTTAGGTTTTGAGCTTATGTTTGGACTACCAATGTTTGATTCCGATATTTCCTTTATGGCCAGTTAATGTTTTAGGACATTTACCTTATGCTTTGATGACACTCCATAAATACACATAACAGTCCAGTTATCCAAGTGGGGTGTTAGAATTATGGTATCAGAGCTATAGGTTCGACCTGTAGGCTCTAAAACTTGACCTGTGACTAGTCGGTAGTCACCAGGAGCTTCCTAGATTTCGGCGTTGTTATCTTTCATGTTTCTCATGCATTTATCAGTCGATTTTCTTCATTTATCAGTCAGTTTTCTTAAAATTTTGACTAACTAAAAGGTTGGTACAGGACTGGCCATATTTAGTCGCCTTTGCTTTTCTACGAATTTTGTTTTGGTGAACCGACCCATAGGCGTTCACCCTTGCCCGTTCAGATTTTGTATTGGTGAACCGAACCATAGGCATTTGATAGGTGTGTAAACACCCATCTTTTCTACCACTTAATTACAATAATAACCGGACCAAAACGTGTATTTTATGTCTTTTGTGTCGGAATTATGCGTGGTTTGTGTTTTTGTTGTGATTTAGGACGAAATTGTGAAAAGTGGAGAAAACACGGGAATTCACGGGCATTCACGGCTTTTATTGAAGAAAAAGATGAAAGATGGAGTCGAGAAGTCAAGAGTGGAAAAAGAACGGAAGTCCAAGACCAATTCTGAAGATTTATCGAAGAAAAAGTCAAAAGACGGAAGTTTATCAAAAGCCGAAGAATTCAAGTCTATTTTATTGAAGAAATTAAAGACGAATTCAAAAGAAATCCCGAGCCACAAGTCATTAGAGTCCAAATTTAAAAGAAAGATTAGAAGGAAAGGACTAATGGTGCAATTAAAAGAAGATTAAAGAAGGAGGGACTAAGCATGCAATTAAGGAAGCTTCCTAAGCAAGCCTTAATCTCCCCTATATATAGACTAGATCATTTTCATTTTTCTCTTGTTGGCTAGCTTGACAAATTAGCTCTTCCACTTTTATTTTATGCACAATTAAATACTTGTCATTTAATTACCTTGTCTTGCACCTTAATTACCATTTAATTCAAGTAAGTTTTTTTCTTTTTAATTCTTGTCAAGCTTTATCTTTATCTTGTTAATCTCATTCTTCCTTTCTTAATCTTTGTGTTGATTTGTTTATGTTCATGTTCTTAATTTTGGTTGATTTATTTAAGTGGGTTTTGATTATTTTGATTAAGTTTTGTGAGTTTGATTGTTTTGGATTGATTGTTTATGATTTATATTTGTTTAACAATTTGTTTGATTTAATTTTGAGTTTGATTTGGTTAAGTTTTATTTAGATCCGTGTGTTTTAGCTTTTCCTTGTTCTTCGCATACTGTTACTGTTAATTCCCAGATCGAGCCAGAAACTTTCCGAATATAGGTTTGTCAGTTGTGCTTTATTCGGAATTTTAGATATTCCGAGTAAGGGTTTCGCGTTGGTGCTTTATGCGGAATATCCTATATTCCGAGTAGGGTGAACTTTCCGAATAAGGGTACATTCCGAATAGGAGGACTTTCCGAATTGGTGACAGGATTCCGAATAGGCCAATCATTCCGAGTGGACAACTTATTCCGAAGAGTGGGAATTTTCCGCATAGGACTAGTATTCCGAACAGGCATTTCTTTCCGAATAGACTGGACATTCCGAATAGGCTCAAGTTTTTCGAATAGGCTCATTATTCCGAGTAGGACTTTATTCCGAATAGGGACAACTATTCCGAATAGAGAATTATTCCGCATAGGGTCTACTATTCCGAGTAGGCAAATATTCCGAGTAGGGTAACATTCCGAATAGGGACAGATATTCCGAATTGCCTTTTATTCCGAATAGGAGTTTATTCCGGATAGGGAATTCTTAGTTTTTAGTTTTTTGCCTTTTCATTTTAAGCTTTATTTTTCCCGCCTTTTTCCTTACTTGCACTTTAAGTTTATTTGCCTTAGTTTAAGTTTTAGTTTTAGTTGCGTTTTAAGTTTGCCTTAGTTAGATTTAAGTTTGCGTTATTTACTTTATTGCCCTTTAGTTTTAATCGTGCTTTTAAATACTTGCACTTTATTTTTATTAGACTTAAATTTACTTTAATTGCATTTTTACTTTAATTGTTTTGCATCTTTTATTTTCAACACTACAACGACACATCTTTATTCCACCAAAGTTCAACTGAGTCACACATTAAACAATAAAGTTTTTCAATTCGAAGAGACATACTAAAACGAATCTTTTAACCTGAGTTAAATCGAGTTATCAGCATTCATCCTTACTCATGGCAGATTCATGTTTTCAGTTGAATATAACTTGGTGTACCGACCCATATGTGTTCACCATTTCTCAAGTCAAATTTCATGCTTTTCAGTCGAATGATGTTTTGTGAACCGATCCAAAGTTGTTCACCTTTTTCATATCAGGACATTTTATAAACTTTGACAAGTATGGATTGGACTACAGCAAACCATATTTAATCCTAGATTATAAATTTCTATACATGACAGTTCTCAAAATTTTTGACAAGTATGGTTCGAACCAGAATCGCCCATACTTAGTCACATGCTTCCTACTTTAAATTATGTGGATTTAACCATAGCCATCCACACCAGTTGATGTGAAACCTCATTTGAGTTCCTTCTATGTTCTTTGTATCAGTCAACTTTGATACTCTCTCGTGAATGTCATTTTCATGCTGATAAAGTTTCATGTCTCCTTTTGAGGATTTCGTTTCCAACAAGGTGATGATGTTTTCATGCTAAGATACATAAGGGTTACAATAAAATCCCATTTTCTTAATAAATCATGTTTGGTCTTCATCAGGCATGTCTTCATGCTGACCATTGTTGAAATTTCGTTTAATCATATTCTTGAACCTCTATACAACCAACATTAAGTCTACGCAGGAATCACCAGGTCATGTTACTCATTTCAGTTCAGTTTACTACCGTTTAAATCAATTTATTTCTTTGATCATGTCAGACAAGCGACACCAGTATCGATCATCCCATAAAATTTCCTACCAGTACCATGTACAATATTCCATATATACCCCATGTATAGTGTCTCAGTTATACTCCATGTATAGTATTTCATGTGTACTCCACGTACAGTGTCTCAGACATGCTCCATGTGAAATATTCATTTTGTATTTCATGTACAGTAGTCCAGGTGTACTCCAGGTACCCAACTCCATGGATATTGCTAATCTATCCTCAATCATCTCAGGCGTTATCACTTGGCGATATTCTACCAGATGCTGATGCTGCTCGTGAGTTGAAGATTTTACCAGATGCTGATGCTGCTAACACTTGGAAGACCTCACAAATGCTGATGCTGCTAATACTCAGTTAAGATGTAACACGTCTCACAACCATATTTCCAGTTAGAAGAGTGGGAACCGGTACACAGCCGGCCACTCAGCAGAAATAGCTACATAAATCACGGTCATGATAATGACCGTCATAAAATTGACAGACAAAGCAGTAGTGACAACCACAGTGCTTATATTATCAGTCAGTAGCTATCGGAACTCTGGAACGGACGTGACCAAAAATACAGAGGTCGGCAGTCTAACCGGTCCGCCAATCCTAGCAGTTACCAAAAATTTTCAACCTTATTCGTATCCTCCTACCAAAACACATGTCAAAAAGTCAGTTAAGACACAAGTCTCAAGTATCAGTTCGGAAGACACTTGTCAGGATACCAGTCATGATACATGTCATAAGAATATCTTCTCAAGCCACGAGTTAAGACTCATAACTCTAGTATGCCTGCTAAACTAGGTCCTCAGTAATTCAAGGTACCCTCCAAGGGAGTATACCTATTTTGTCGTGCCACGCAGAAATCAAATCATTGAAGATTCAGTCACCACCACTGGTGTAGTATTCAGGTTAGACACGCAGTATTCATTGGTGAGGTTATAGACGGACACATTCAATGAAAGTCGCCATGTTTACTTCACGTATTTCTATGTCAGCTTTATTTAAAACAGGTATTTACCTACCTCCTAGCCAGAAAACACTCCATAGTATCACCAATATTTATTAAAGTTTTCGTTCAGTTAATGAAGAGATCCGTCTTACTAACTCCTGATCATATTCATTATACTTCTGCCAGAAAAATCAGTACAAACTGTTTCCTTTACCGACACATGAATTATTATCTTATAGCTGCGAAGACTTTTAGTCACCATTCATGATGCGACTTCTAAAATTCCTTAAATTCATGATCAACAGATTATTCCAGAGTTTTCAAATGTAATTCCAGAAGGGTTTCCAGAAAGCCCTCTCTAACCACGAGACGGAGTTTACCTTAGAGCTTGTCTCATGTACAAAACCTGTTTTTAGAACTCTTTATCGCAGGGCTTCAGCCGAGTTAAAAAGAGTTGCAGCATTTGCTGCAACAATTACTGGCACGAGGCTTTATTCGCCCTAGTGCACCACCAAGAAGCGCTCCGCTTCCGTCTATCAGGAAGAACGCCGGTAACATGAGATCATGGATCGACCACCAAAAGTTTGACAAGATCACCATCCTCTATCAGAGCTGTTATAAAATCTTAAACGTCTTTTCAGAATAATTCATGATCATACTACCATCCGTGGCGAGTGAAAGAACGTGATGCTTTGTAGACTGTTGTTGCACATATTATAGTCTCTCTAAAATTTTGGTTTATACTGCTGAGCTCCCTAATGCTCCAGCTATAGTATGAAATTGATGAATAAAATTTTCATGAATTCTCAGGCAAAATCATCAGTATCATAATTGATAATATCTGACCTGCTAAATTCTAGAGAAGTACAAGAGAATCACCCTCTCACAGATGTACAAAATCTCCGATAGGAGGAAATTATATAAGCCGTTTCCCTGATGTGAATCCCAGTTGAACAAGGTGACATTCTGAGCCACCCTATTTCAGCAGTAAGAAATTTCAGACAATCCTCCGAAGGTGAAGGCTATTACCAGAAGGTCAAGATCGATGTTTGTGACTAAAGTATAAATTTTTAGAACTCAGTTTAATACCACCGAAGAAATTGCTGAAAATTCTCACGATTAGCTTTCCATGACCAAGCTTATGCATAAAGGAGATGATCTACACTAAAATTTTGTATTCCATCAGATCCTATGCTAAGGGAGAGTTCTAATTTACCAAGACTCATAAGTCTTTCATGAATATTCATCCAGATTCCATGAGAATATACCTTAATCCCAGGCAGGATTTTGATGGGGGCAGTATAACACATTGATGCAGCTATGTTCATATTTTGATGCCTGACTACCAGCAGGTTCAAGATAAAACAACGACATGCTAGTGAGTTATTACAACCATCAAAAATTTCTGAACAGAACGAGGCAGGATTCCATAGAAGTGGTTATCAGTTACCATAGACTGAGAAGAAGTATAATACTATCTAAGTCATTGTCAACCATTTAACAAGCCTACACGTTTTCTTTCATCCGAAAGAATTTTGCAGTAGCAGATCTGCAAGAAATTCAGCAATAGATCGTACAATTCAAGGTATTCCATCAACAATCAGGTCAGATAGAAATTCATGTTCGCGAATCACGCTCCTTTCAAGTTCACGTTTACGTTCACTTTCACGTTACATCTCGCGTTCACATTATGATGTTGTTTCAGTCCATAGTTTGTGGTATTGCATGATTTAAATTCACGATCGCAATCATGACCTCATTCACGATCAGGTCCGTGTTCCACCTTAGTATATACGTTTCAGGTCTTGTACTGGAGTTGGCTATAGAAAGCTTAAGAAACCAGACTCAAATTTAGAACAACTTTTACATACCCGGGCAGACGTTTCACGTCTTAGTCCGTATCGTTTGGCGTTCATCCTCAGCCAACATACGTTCATGATATGTTCTAGTGTCACGTTCACAGTATGTTCATGTATCACATTCACGATATATTTCATGCACAGCGTTCCTCATGTAAACGCAAACTACGTTCACAATTGCTCACATAGCACGTTCAAAATTATTCACGTAGTTTGCCCCTATATTTTTCAGCAGCTTGCTCAGAGATATAAATGTTATCTTTTCAGAATATTTACACATATTTTTCATGTATCCTACATGATATGGTTTTTCATTCTATCAGATTCAGAAAATCCATCTTAAGTATGGAACCAGAAACTATTCAACATCATCACGACATGGTCATCAGGACCAAGATTTTTTTTCTTTATTATGTTTAGACCTTTGAAGGAATCGTTTCGAGCGGGAGGCCACTCGAAACGGAGGAGTCCATCCGGACCTCTCATCCTTCTCCTTCAATAATTCAGTTAAGTTCTTTCAGTCATGTTATGTTCCTGGTTCTCTTCAGTCAGGTCACGATTTACTCTTTCAGCAACATTGTGTCCTAATTTGAGGACGAATTATCTTTCAGTTTATATGTCCTTTCAGCTTCCATATTCTTTCAGCCTATGCGTCTTTCCCAGCTTTCATAATTTTGTCACCTTGTTACTTTTAATTCGAGGACGAATTTCTCCTTTTTAAAGGGGAAGAATTGTAAAACCGCAGTATTATCGCATCCTTAATTCGAGGACGAATTATTTTTTTAGAGGGGAAGAATTGTAAAACCCGTATTTAAAATCCAAATCCTCGAATATTAAATACGCGTAGTCTCAGCTTTAACCTTAATTAAACGTAAACAGTAAATACGTAGTCTCAGTTTATTTAAATACTACAATAAAATAATTATTCAGAAAATAATTATTAGGTTGGGAAAATATTACGTATATGGATTTAAACCCACAAGTATAAATTTCACGCGTCCCAGTTTTATTTAAAATGTTACGTAATTTATTTTATTCAGAATAATAACTAACTTTAACTATATATGTATCACGTAACTATTATTTTATTCAGGGAAAAATAAATAAAGATATGACGGGATTAAAAACACGAACACGCTAGTTAAATATTTTAATCGAAGCTAAACGAAAACCAAAAGTTATGTATACTAATTATGGGCTGGCGGCTAGAGCTAAGCAAGGAAAGAATGTGGGCTTAGGGCCCATTTTGGGCAAAAGAAAAACAAAAACAGGGGGTTTACCCCATACTTTGACAAATACGAGAAACAAAACAAAAGGAAAAAAAAAGACAATATTAGGGTTTGTTTGATCAAGAACCGCCGGCAAGAACAACCAAAAGAGGGTGACAGGTTGTGCTTCTTTTACACAATTCACCTTTAAAATTTTGTTATATTACACTTGTACATTTAAAAGTGATAAATTATCAGGTGGTGATGATCAAAAGAGTCTGATTAGCGAAGGTGTTAATTAGCGAAGGTGATGGTCCATTACAAGCTTCACCTGTATGCAATGTGATCGTGGTTTATAGCGCAAGATAGCTTGAATCTTGAGACACACGACAAAGTGGATCGAGCTGTTGATGATATGCAATTTCTAACCCAATTCACTTTCTGTTTACATGTGACGAAATGATTCTTTCAATGAACAAATATGGACTGAAGAATTTGGTAGGATTGCTCGATGACAAAAGCATCATAGAGATTTTACATATAATAAATGATAGTCAGAGTAGGAGTCCAATTTGTCTTATTTACTTAACGTGTTATAATTATCTTTCAGCTTATTTTATATAATTATTAGGTTAGGTATAATGTAATCCTAGTTATAATCTAATGCGTCTAGGTTATTGTATATATTCTGTGAAGAGAATGGATTAACATAGTATTAATTGGAGTTTTGAGTGAGTTTTTTTAATAATAAAATCTCGTGTTAGGCAGCCATACTTGGTGTTTCTTGTTTTCTTGTTATCATGTGTCGTGCATTAGCTGCTGCGTGAACTCACATTACCACAACTACTCTAAACTATAGTAAGTATATATTGAATCTTAAACATATTTTTATGATTTTAGTTAGCTATTAAGGAAAACCGTCCGTGGAACAAGTTATAATGCAATACCATTTTATCATTATAGTTATTAGAGCCTTAGGTGTAGTAACGCACCAACGGGCGGTTGCCCCGCGTTGTTGGGCGTTACTACACCCCACAACCCAAACCCCCAACGGCGTTGCGCTCGGTGTTGGCTGGCCAACGCGCGTTAGGAATTTTTTAAAAAAAACAATTCGTTTACCCCTGCAACATCTCTTTTTATGTTTCCCTTTTCGTCCCCCAGTTTAAAAAGGATCAAAAATGATAACTTACTTGATCTTGTTGCCTGGGATCTGTTTTGTATGGATAACATTTTTTTTCTTGTTGCAGGTGAAGAAGAAGACGAGTTTAGAAGAAGACGATTTGGTCATAAAAAAAACAAAAGCCCAATTTGTTGTATATATTTTGTTTTAAAGCCCACAATTAAACATATTAAAAGCCCACAATATAAAAGCCCCAAAAAAAATTTTTAACCAAAAAATTAATAACATGTATTCTTTTAAGTTTTTTATGTTTGTAATATTTTTTTATAATTTTCGTAATATCTTTTTTAATTTGTATTTTTAGTTTACGGATGAAATAATGTGTTTATTTAAAAAATAGGATAACTGTTGAGGGGTTTTTTGGAAAAAAAGATAAAATTGTGTTAGTGGGTGTTATGATTAGAGAGTTTGGTGTTATTTGGATGTTTTACTGGCGTGGCGCTGATGTATCGAAATAACATGGGGGTTTTCATGTTACGGTACCTAGACCTCTTACATATAAGTTCAAGGAGATAAAAATTAATAATAAAAGATAAGAGTTTGCATTTGTTATTATAATCACTTAGAGGGTTAGGTTGTAACTAAGATAAACTTGAGGGAGTTATAGTAATTAATTGTGCTTAGTATATTACGAGTAACTTCTTAATTAATTAAGGTCGGTTAAAATTTCTATAAAAAGAGGGGTATGGATGCATTCTTGTCGACAAAGATCGATCGAGCTAATCATAGTCTAAGGTATAACCTAGTTTAACATTGTTCGTTTATATTCACTATCAGTACGTATTTGTTATGGCTTGTCTTATTATTCTCGTATCGAAACCACTATGTATTGTATTAAGGTAAACTGTAAATTTCGTTCTTAGACTTTGTAAAAACAGTAAAGCATCGAAATCACTGTGTATAGTATAGTACGTAGTCATGCATGGTTTTATTAGGGTAAACTGCAAATTTCGTTCTTTGACTTTGCAAAAACGGTAAACTTACATCTAATTATTCTCGTATCGAAATCACTGTGTATATAGTATAGTACGTCGTCATGCATGGTTTTATTACGTAGTTGTTTAGTTTGCATGTTAAGTTAATTCTGTAAACTTTTATAGGGTTCTTATCGACTTCCATTTGTCTTAGATTCCTTATTGTGATTACTGTATCAAATTGATTCCACATGTTGACTGTTGGTTAGTTTTGCTGGATCCGATTATGTTATGCAATATGAGAGTGAGTGAGTTCCTGTATTACTGGATCCGATTTTAGGAGCTGTTTGTTTGTTTTGCCGCCTTCTTATATCAGTCACGGCTTGCTTATGAGGGTGCTTATTTTGATTTCGTCTTATAAGTTCTGGCTTATATTCTCACTTTTTATAAACTTGATATAAGCCGAAACCAAACACCCCCTAATTCCCTCCATCTGTTGTTGTCCCACTTTCCTTCAACTTGATCATTTCATTACTTATCAGTTGCTGCTTCTGTTTGTCGCTTATTATTAGTAAGATTTTTTTTTCTCAGTGTCTGATTTAATTTGCCTCATTTTATAGATACGTCAAGCAAATTGTTCAATCATGGAAGCTGAAAATTTGGATGAGGAAAATGTAAATTTGGTTGAGGAAAATGAAATGTTGACGAGAATGTTACAAAACCTCAAGGTTTCTTGTAAATCTCGCAATGCAAATCTGGAGAAGCGAGTTGAATCGCTAGAAATCAGTGTTTCGAAGCTTAAAACTGATAAGATGGATCTGGAGAAGCGAGTTGAAGCACTAGAACTTGATATGGACGAGCAGGAGGAGGAGTTCAATGAAAACATTCGCTGGCTTGAGAAAGGCAAAAAAAAAACATCATCATCTTCATCATCATCGTCAACAACTTCATGTTATTTGTTTTTTTAGGTTAGACGTTTAGATTACACTACGTTTTCAGAACCATATGCTGTCATGGAGGAATTAGATTGCAGAATGCGTTTATACCCACAGGTTACTTGATCCTGCCGATTCTAGGTTCTGGTATAGCTTAAGTACATGAGTAGAAGGAACATGTTTAATGATAAACAATGTAGTTTGGGGAATTTTAAACTGATATATACTGTACGTGTGCGGGTAATTGTTGTTCTGATGTTATGAATACAATGTAGTAAGATGCTGCAAGTGTTTGTTTTGAGCTATAGCTGCAATTGTGTTTTTAAAATGCTACTGTCGTCAAAATAGATAAGCAAATAAGCTGACCCAAACCACCACCCTTAAGTGGCGTTTGGGATTGCATTTTATAAAGTGCTTATCTGCTTAAAAACACGCAGGTACGAAAATTAGATTATATTTACAATAAGCTTTATTATCGAGGCACGTCAGATAAGTTATAAAACAGTAAGATAGATACATTTTGGTTTAAATAAAACACACCTTAACCTTTAAACATAGCATACAACGAGCCACACACTTAGCAATCTCAACGTGTAGATCTTCGGGAGTTTGTCCATCTGATCGATTGCAGGCAAAAACGAATGGATGGAAGGTATATCGTACTAGTTAATGTTTTTACATATTGCCCCTTTGACATTGATTTAAATCGTAATTATATTTCCAAAACGCTGGAATGAGAACTGCAGTCTAGAGTCTTTGGTTAGATCCTACAAAGCATAATCGCCTGGATTTTCATAAGACTAAGCCGGACCGATTGTACCAAGGTTTGAATGTAATGAAAAGTATTGACCAAATACTAGACCAAAATATGTTCAGTCGGTCTGGTCGGCAGTCCATTATGCTCAGTTCAGCTCTAGTTCAATATACGAGACTTATTTTTTTTTTGAAAAGCAATATACGAGACTTATATAGCTTCATGTCGAATTGCAATAACACTATGGGTAGAAACAAAAGTAGAAGAACACAGTACACATGGTCCGAAGCAAAATGGTCCGGAGTCTTTGGTACGATCAAACAAAACATACTCGCCAGGCTTTTCATAAGACTAAACCTGACCGACCATACAAGGTCCGAATTTAAGGAAAGAATAGACGAACTTAGAAACACACTTGAGGCCTCTTTTTCAACTTATGAGCTTATCAAGCCTTTTTTTCAACTTATGAGCTTATCAAGTTAAGCTTATTACTTTGGTCAAAAACTCATCTTGATAAGCTTATGAGCCGAAATAAGTGAGCTCATGAACTTCCCCAAAGATACATAAGATTCTAAGTCCAGTAAACAAGCTAAACACAAACACCCCTAACTGAAAGCACCAAGGTTTCAAGCTATACATTTAAAACAAAAAAATCATTAGCCCAAGGTTTCAAGCTAGCCAACGAGTAGTTATGATAAAATATCTATCCAATGGGGGTGTTTGTTTCAGCTTATATAGCCAACTTATTACTCATTTAGTTTTGGGTCTGTGTTTCATAAGCTCACTTTTAGTGGCTTAATTTGAACCGTTTTGGCTAATATAAGCTAAGAAACTTATATAAGCAGAAAATAATAAAAAAAAAGTCACCAAAAGCGAGCTTATAAAACATCAACCCCAAATCTAATAAACCATAAGCCAGTTGAACAACACCTTAGTGAGGTATGAAGAATTTGAAATATACTAATAGTGTCGTAACATTGAACAGCTATATCAAACATATACACCAAATAAGCTAATCTAAATAATAAAGCGAACAAGGCGATTAAAAAAGATACCATCCATGAAGATATCGTGCATAATCTTCCATATCATCTTGATCATAGCTTTCCTAAATCACGGATAAACGGAATACCCGGCATTCATATTGAGAAACTAGTGTGTGAATATATTGTAGGCGATGGTATTTATAGTGAAAATAGTTGAAAAAATGGGGTATTTAAATCCCTCAAACGGTAAAATATTAGCCAAAAGTAAAGAAAAAAATAAAAAGAAATTGATAACGCGACCGACGGCGCGAGCCACAGTGCAGTTGTCGCGCCGTGGGCTCGCGCCGCCGGCTGGTACCTACGGCGCAAACTCCCATAACACGAGCCACGGTACAGTTGGCTGCGCCGTCGGCTCGCGCCATCGTGGCCAGCCAAACGGCCAGCCACTGTACCGTGCCCTCTAAACATAGCATACATTCTCCATCTCAACTTCAATCTAGGCCAACGAGCCACACACTTAGCAATCTCACTTTCGAATACATCACCACCAACATCACTGTGGATGTGCAACGAGACCTCTGACAAACCGATACATTGGTCCAAGACAAAAGCAAAACCGCGAAAAAAATGTGACGGGTCAAAAACCATAACGTTTTCAATCCTTAATGTCTTTAATCCTTTCATTCCTTGTGTTATTTTGGAACTAATATCTGAGTCGAAGCAATCATCTAATTCCCACCACGCGAATGATTTAATACATAAACAAGTCACCTTCGGGAAAACAGTAAACAGCTTCTCAAGGGTAAATCTGAAATTTTTATTGGCTACAAGTGTTAAATTTCGTGCCTCCACCGTCAGATCTTCCACTGTTTCTGCAATCGTCAAGTTGTAAAGTATGGAGCCGATATGTGGAGACGTAATTGAAAAGTGTTTCAAATTCTCAAAATTTTTAAGTGAGAATGATGCATCTTCAACGTAACAGGCAATATGTAAGCCAGATAACAAGGGAGCTTCAACATATAGTGAAGTGATACTTTGAATCTCTTTAACTTCGAGTGTGATGAGTCTAGGAGTGATTAGACTCAAATGCTGCGGAATTGAATGACATTCTATGTAACAACTTTCAAGGTTGCGAAGTTGGATCTTTGGTTTCCCAAGTCCTGCAACATGTATCAAGTTAAGAACTCGAAGATTAGGGACGCACGTGTTCAACTTATTTAGGACCTTGTCATCTAAAAGTATAAATTCAAGTGTCAAACTTGTAAGCATTAACATTGGTTTTAAATCGCCCATAAACAACAGCTTCAGATGTGTCATCTTCAATTCAACAAGTTTATGACCTGCGTATGCATCAACCAAAACGATATATATAAACAAAGTTTCATATGCAGTAATTAATAATAAGGAACATTATATAACAAACTTACAGCAGGCAAAAACCTCGGCCAACACGTCCGCTTGCCAACACTTGTCGAAAAAGTAACTTATTGAAAGTGATTTCAAGTTTTGAGAAACCTTAGGTAGCCACTCCTTAATAAAAGTTTTATCGGTCGGGAGGTTTGAATCATCACCATGATTCTTATTATATTCACAAAGCTCGTCGTCGACGTCAATGCAAAGAGATTCAATAACTCTCATATTCGATATAAGATACATAAATATTTTCTTAAAATGATCTTTTGAGGAGGGTGCAATTGTCCATTTAAGCTTGATGGATCGAAGGTGCGAAGATGCATCATCGAAAATCTTAGAAGCCACCCTGCAGCGCGCTACGTCGACTGAGTCGAGTCGTCTCAGTATGTCGACGTGTAGATCTTCGGGGAGTTTATCCATCTGATCTATTGCAATTGCAGGCAAAAATGAATATTTCCAAAACGCTGGAACAAGAACTGCAGTCTGTAGTCTAAGGTTTGAATGTAACGAAAATGAAACAGGTGAATGAACAAGGTTGTTATAAGGAACCCTAGTTTCTTTTTGTGGGCCTTGGGCCGATGTTGTTTGGTTTAGCGGGTTGATGAGTTTTGCTAGTGGGTTAAAAACGGTTTAAAACCATGTTAAAACCAACACGATCCGGTTTAAAACAAACGGTTTCAAATCCGGTTTTAAGTCAAATCCATTTGTTAACTCAAACGCACCGGTTTAAAAACTGATCCGGTTAAAAGAAAAAATCGGCTTGCACACCTCTAATTAGGGGTGTCCATGACTTGAGTCTGATTTACAAAAAATGAAAACTAAATTCAATCAAAATCGAAAATCGAACTGAATTCAAAAGGTGTAATTCGGATGTCCATGACTTGGGTCTGATTTATAAATAGTAAGCAATAGTGTTTTGGGTACTATAAATACCCTTTGCATTTAATACATTATCATCATTATTCACAAACTACTTTGGCCACCCGGCTCTCAAACAGTCACTTACTCTCACACCGGAGTTGGTCTCGGGCCTCCCACCCGAGGCGAGCTAACGTGTGCTATTCTTTTGTAGGCTTGTGGAGAAGATAGCCCAAGCGGCCCAATGGAGTACTCAGCCCATTTAGTGGCCCAACGAACTTCTGCATCTACAAACTGGCGCCATCCGTGGGACCCTAAATTCGATCTACCAAGTAGTTAAAGAATGGCGGGTTCTACACCAAACTCACCTGAAACTAAAACTCATGATAACACAAACAACAACCTCACTAACGAACAAATCATTGAAGGACACCTTTCGGCCCTGAAGGAGTTGCTGAAAGAGAAAAGTAATAGGATTACATCAAACCTAGGCTAATTAGCTTTGAAGAGGAAGAAGAAACCTCTGAAGACCGTGAGAAGAGGACAGAAGGTCAGTATACGGGATCAAAAAAGGATAAAGGGAAAAAAGTGGCGGACGATGACTTGGCAAAGCCATTCAAGTTAGTGTCCAAATGCCCCCTTAGTAGAAGGATTATTGAGTTCTCCTCCACTAGTCATAGGATGCCAGCTAACGTGAAGATATACGAAGGAACGCGAGATCCAGCCGACCACATCAACCGTTTCAAAGGAATGGGGAACCAAGGAGAATGACCCATGCTGGTGTGGTGCCAAATGTTCCAACAAACGCTAGATGACAAAGCTAGGGCATGGTTTGACGAGCTTCCACCGGGAAGTATTGATACTTGGGATGATTTGGAGGAAAAGTTCCTCACACGATTTGGGATGTTGAACGCATGTGCAAAAGATCCTACGAAAATTACAAAGATTGTTCGGAAGGTCAATGAAAGAATCCATGTGTTCAAAGAAAGATGGGTAAGTGAGTCTAACTCCATTCCTAATGTACCTGACCTTATGAGGATCTCTTCGTTCATGGGTTCGCACAATTGCCCCGAGTTGGCCAAGCGGTTTGCCAAGTGTATACCAAAAACTGTGGACGAGATGTTAAAGCACGTGGATTATTTTGTTCGTGTCGAGGCAGCATTCCGGGACGCCGAGCTACCCAGGGGGAGTTCACCCGAAGGGACACGTTCCCAACGGGAGGCCAACGGTATGACTGTCCTCACAGGGAAGGCTTTGGAGGAAGAAGGGGTGGAGCCGAGGCGCCTATCAAAACAGAACCCCTTACGCTCAACCTTACACTTTACCCTACCGACCTCCTTACCGTCCACAAGAGGTGAATAGGATATTCACTCTGGAAGACCTGTCTAGCACACCCAATGAAATTTTGGCAGCAGAACACCAACTGAACCTCCCGGCCCCACCTCCATTGGTAGGGACGCCAAAGAAGGAAAACATGGATAAATATTGTTACTACCATGATGCGAAGGGGCACCACACAAACGATTGCTTCTAGTTGAGGAGACAATTGGAGGCTTCTTTAGAATCCAGGAAGTTCAACCGCCTGATTAAGGACATAAGGCAGAAAGGGAAGGGCGGCCAAAAGGTCAACCCACAGAGGGACAAAGTGATTAACATGGTGTCTGGGCATAGTGACAACCGGAAGAGGAAGTCAAGATAGGTAAGTAAGGACTGGATGAACCTTCCAATAAGATTTTCACCATGCCCGGACGAGGATTTGTCAGAAGATGTAATCGTGGTGGAGGCCAAAGTCGAGGGATACCTAGTAAGGAGGGTGCATGTGGATGGTGGTGCTTTTGTAGAAATAATGTACGAACATTGTTTCCACAGCCTCCACCCAAGTATACAGGCTAAGATGACCAAGACATATAGTACGGTGTTAGGATTCTTGCCATCTTTCTTTTTCCCACCCCATCCCTGTACAACATCATCCTAGAGAGGCGAAGGATAAGGAAACTACGTGCCATCCCATCTACTATCCATGCCATGATGAAATTTCCAACACCCCAAGGTATCGCAACTCTTGTCACTTCATCATCAATTATTAATGAATGTAGGGAGTTGGGAAAAAGAAAGATGGCAAAGGAAGAGCAAAAAAAAAGAAGAATGGCCAAGCGGTCAACCTAACGGAGGAGGTCATGATCAAACCTGCCTTCCTTGACCAGCTTGTCACCGTTAGGGGACACTTATCCACAGAAGGCTCGGAACAGCTGAAACGACTAAAAGACAACCTGAATGTCTTTGCATGGGAGTCGCAAGACATGACTGGAGTGCCAAGGAGGATAACACAACATAAACTTAATGTTAATCCCTCAGTAACACCGGTGAGCCAAAAACAAAGGGTATTATCTGCTGAGAAGAGCGAGGTCGTGGCAAAGGAGGTAGAAGAATGGGTGAAAGCAGGGATATTAAGGCCGGTAAGATATCCCACGTGGATATCCAATACGGTCTTGGTAAAAACGTTGGATGGAGCATGGTGGATGTGCATAGAATTTAAGAACTTGAATGCCGCATGTCCGAAAGATTATTATCCTTTGCCAGAGATCGATGCCAAGATAGAGGACGTCATGGGATACAAATATAAGAGCTTTCTGGATGCCTATAAGGGTTACCATCAAGTTCAAATGTCACAAGAAGACGAAGAGAAAACAGCCTTCTATATCGAACAAGGTACATATTGTTACACCAAAATGTCATTCGGCCTAAAGAATGCAGGCGCAACATATAAAAGGTTGGTGGACACGGCCTTTGAGTCACAGATTGGCTGAAACTTGGAGGCCTATATGGATGACATGGTCATAAAAAGCAAGACGGAAAAGGAAATGTAGGCCGAAATAGCCAAAACGTTCGACAAGCTATGAAAGATAAACATGAAACTTAACCCTAAGAAATGCTCATTTGGTGTAGAGGAGGGTAAGTTCCTAGGTTATATGGTGACGTCGGAAGGAATCAGAGCCAACCTGACCAAGATTAAGGATGTCACGGATATGCAGTCACCCAAAACATGGAATGAGATGCAAAGTTTAGCTGGGAAGTTGGCCGCACTAAACCGTTTTCTTTCAAAATCGGCCTAGAGGTCACTAACTTTCTTCGATACATTAAGAAACATAACCAAGGCCAATAAGGAGGAATATAGGTGGACAAAGGAAGCTGAGGATGCCTTCCAGTAGATGAAAAATATGGTGTTGGAGTTACCATCACTTACCACCCCACGACCCAAGGAACACTTTCAATATACATAGCGGCAGCGAAAGGGGCAATCAGTGCGGTACTGTTGGCCAAGAGGAATGGAATCCAAAGGCCAGTCCGTTATGTCAGCAGAACACTACACGAGACATAGAGAAACTATGCGCCACTAGAAAAGATGGCCCTGGCCCTTCTAAGCACGTCAAGGAGACTAAGGCGATACTTCGAAGGCCACCCAATCAAGGTCATCACAGATCAACCCGTGAGGCAAATTCTAAATAAGGCCGAAGCATCAGGCAAGCTTGCAAATTATGCCATAGAATTGGGGACATATGACGTCATCTACGAACCAATGAGTGCGATCAAAGGCCAAGCCTTGGCAGACTTCCTAAACGAAGTACCAGTAGTGACAGACACTTCGAAGGACCTCGAAATACATGTTTCCAAAGAAGAAAAGGTCGATAAGGAAGAAGAGTGGGTGTTGTACACCGACGGAGCATCAAACCCAAAAGGATCTGGTTTAGGGCTAGTGTTAATCATCCCCAACGGCATGGAATACACATATGCCCTAAGGCTTAACTTTGGCAGCACAAACAATGAGTCAGAATATGAGGCCTTGCTAGCTGGTTTGAGAATTGCTGAAGAAATGAAGGTGGAACACTTAGCATTGAAAGTGGACTCGAAACTCATGGCTAGCCAAATCAATGGAGACTTTGTAGCAACAAATGAAAGCATGATCAAATACCTAAACAAAGACAAAGATCACGTGACAAGATTCAAAAGCTTCAACATCATGAATATCCCAAGGAACCAAAATCAAAAGGCCGATGTATTGAGCATGCTAGCATCAGTAGCATTCAACCACTTGCAAAGGAGGTGCTAGTGGAGGTGCTAAGCAAACCCTCCATAGATCGAGAGGAGGTAAATGCCATTGTTGAGGAAGAAGGGTACAACTGGATGACTCCCATAATAAGATGCTTGGATCAAGTATTATGGCCGGAGGACCACAACGAGGCACGTGCCCTCCAAATGAAGATTAATCAATATGTGATGGAAGAAGGGGTGTTGTTCAAATAATCCTATTTAATGCCAATGTTAAGATGTGTGGGCCCACTCTAAGCTAACCATGTAATCCGGGAGATACACAGAGGAGCTTGTGGTATGCATTTGAAAACAAGATCTGTGATGGCAAAAGCGCTAAGACATGGATACTACTGGCCCACGATGCACCAGGACGCGAGGGAGGAGACGAAAAAATGTGATGCATGCCAAATCCATTCTCCCGTACCAAAAATGCCACAGACGCTTATGACATCAGTCATGGCCCAATGGCCTTTCTTTCAATAGGGCATGGATGTGTTAGGCCCATTCCCCGTCGCGCCAGGTAAAGTAAGGTACATCATTATGGCAATTGATTATTTCACTAAGTGGTTGGAAGCAAAACCCATGGCCAACGTGAAAGGCAAGGATGTGGTCAAATTCGTATGGGATAACATTGTTTGTAGATTTGGCCTACCACATGTGATAGTAACTGACAATGGAACTAACTTTGTGAATGACCCGTTTAAAACATGGTGCAAAAAGCTCAACATCAAGCAAATGAATACAGTAGTGGCACACCCACAGGCTAATGGTCTCGTAGAAAGGGCAAACAAGTCAATAATGGAAGGGCTAAAAAAAGGCTAGGGTGTGACATGACCAGATGGGCGGATGAACTCCCAAACGTACTTTGGGCACACCGAACCTTGCTGAAAACAAGCAATGGGGAGACTCCATTCAGCCTTACGTATGGAAACGAGGCGGTAATCCCTGCGAAGATTAGCATGCCAACCCATCAGACGTTGATAATCAAGGACGCAGAAGCCAACGATGAAGAGCTTAGACTCAAATTGGACTTGTTGCAAGAAATACGGGAGGCTGCAACCATCCGAGATGCCATATACAAGAAGAAGATGAAGCAATACTACAATTAGCGAGTCAGAGCCAAGTCCTTTAAAGAGGGAAGCTATGTTTACAGAAGAAATAAGGCTAGCGGTGTGGTAAACCAGGAAAGTTGAGCCCAACATGGGAAGGTCCCTACAAAGTGACAGAGGCATACATGAACGGTTCGTACAAATTGGAAATAGTCAATGGCAAGGCAGTACCACGAATGTAAAACCCGTATTTAAAATCCAAATCCTCGAATATTAAATACGCGTAATCTCAGCTTTAACCTTAATTAAACGTAAACAGTAAATACGTAGTCTCAGTTTATTTATATACTACAATAAAATAATTATTCAGAAAATAATTATTGGGTTAAGAAAATATTACGTATATGGTTTTAAACCCACAAGTATAAATTTCACGCGTCCCAGTTTTATTTAAAATGTTACGTAATTTATTTTATTCAGAATAGTAACTAACTTTAACTATATATTTATCACGTAAATATTATTTTATTCAGGGAAAAATAAATAAAGATATGACGGGATTAAAAACACGAACACGCAAGTTAAATATTATAATCGAAGCGAAACAAAAACCAAAAGTTATGTATACTAATTATGCGCTGGAGGCTAGAGCTAAGCAAGGAAAGAATGTGGGCTTAGGGTCTATTTTGGGCAAAACAAAAACAAAAACAAAAACGGGGGGTTTACCCAAACTTTGACAAATACGGGAAACAAAAAAAAGACAATATTAGGGTTTGTTTGATCAAGAACCGCCGACAAGAACAACCAAAATAGGGTGACGGGCTGTGCTTCTTTTACTTGATTGATTATGTGTTAATAATCCATCCCTAATCTCAATTTAAGGTGATCACTCCTTACTTTCATATTTTTTCTGAATCTATCCTAAAAGAAAACCATGAACACACGAATCTATAATTAGAAACATGTAAATAAATCAATTGCTAGTCGGTGTGTCGTTCTTGGTACAGCCGTATAGACGAGGGTAGTGGGTGTTGGTCGGCAACAATTGGGGAAAACACCAGGGGTGCTGCGTATTAAAACAGTGGGAACCATAAAACAAATAGGGGTGTTTGGAATTACCTTGCAAACAGGGTGTTTGGATGTAACAGTGGGATATTATATCTAACGGTGGGAACAGAAAGCCAAACAGTGGGAACATGACTATAATTCATCAGTGGGAAAAGTTAGACAGAAAAATGGTGATTTTATTTTGAAATTAGCGACGGTTTAGTGACACTAAATTCCGTCGCAGAATTGTTTATGACAGTTTTATTAACAGTTTTTAAAACTCAGTTTTTAGTGACACTTTTAGTGACGCAGATTTCTGTCACTAATTCATTTAGGCAGATTTTATATAGTTTGGTTGAATTGTTTTAGTGCGACCGAGAAGGGATATCTCGGTGGGCTCGGGATATAATTATAAAAATAAAAAGGAAGATTTTAGATTATACCTTTTTATTACTTACTCTTTTTATATAAATGTTTTAATTGTATATTTTTAATGAATTAAATTAAAATAGTTTTTATAATATTTTAAAAAGGGTATAATTTTATTAAATGAATTAAATTAATTTGGAAACTTTCTAATTTAGGAAACTTTCTATTTTTAGCAGGTTACTTAATATAGTATTACTATAGCGTTAGAAATACGTTTGTACCGTAATTAATAGTAGAACAATAATACATTAAAAGGAATTACTATAAGATCAGATTTATCAACTAATATACGTACAAAATTTCAGAATTTAAATAAATAAATGAGAAGTCAATAAGATCAGTAAATTATAAGAAAGATCAGATAACTTATTCGCGTCTATTATTATTGTAGCTTCCGTGAAGCCCGAGTAGTGTTCGTTCAGTCTTCCTTCAGTCAGTTTCCGGACAAGAGGTACGGATTTTCCGTCCTTTCAGTAAGGACTTCCTTTCTATACATGATTAGGATTTCCCGTCTGCAACCAAATGTTTTCCCCAGTATATGTTATAAATTATCAGAAATTATTTTAATAACTAAAATATTTCCTGAGCCTTATATACAAGCATGACCAGTCAGTAGCACTAGTTACGGAGGTACCGTAACCATGACACTAGAGGCACCGGTGTTATGTGGGAGAGTGAATCTCCCAGCATTCCACTCAGTTCAGCTTGGCCATTTTATCAGTATTATTAGTGGGGCGCATGGATGCATCCTAGGCTTATCAGTTTACAATTATCAGGTGAATGTGGTGTGTGCTCTACATCCTTCACATTGGAGCTGATCCCTCCACCCATCACATTATTTATAGGTCACCCATCTACAGCATGACGAGGCCACCCCTCCAGTTATTCATGCAACAGTTGTTTCAACACATGACCTATATAAGCTCTTGGCAATTAAAATACAGTAAATACATGTCTTCAGATTTAACAGATAACAGTTCAACTTTATTATTTATAAATCAGAGTTTTCAGATTTTACACAGGCTTCCGTTGAAACTTTACTTGTCAGTCTTACAACTTCAGTATTTTATCATCTGCTTCATTTCAGTATTTCTTATCATGCTTTATATCCGTTCACTGGGTGTTATGCCCAGCCGTAGTTCCTTTCGTGTTCTAACGACAGGTACACCATGATGCTCTTAGGATTCTGAGAGCATGTGCATTTGGATGGAAGCTATCCAAACTTCTTACTTTATGCATTTCTTACATTATTCAACTTATTTGGACATTGTTTAGTCCTTTCCTTTAGTATTTACTTTTTAGGTTTTGAGCTTATGTTTGGACTACCAATGTTTGATTCCGATATTTCCTTTATGGCCAGTTAATGTTTTAGGACATTTACCTTATGCTTTGATGACACTCCATAAATACACATAACGGTCCAGTTATCCAAGTGGGGTGTTAGAATTATGGTATCAGAGCTATAGGTTCGACCTGTAGGCTCTAAAACTTGACCTGTGACTAGTCGGTAGTCACCAGGAGCTTCCTAGATTTCGGCGTTGTTATCTTTCATGTTTGTCATGCATTTATCAGTCGATTTTCTTCATTTATCAGTCAGTTTTCTTAAAATTTTGACTAACTAAAAGGTTGGTACAGGACTGGCCATATTTAGTCGCCTTTGCTTTTCTACGAATTTTGTTTTGGTGAACCGACCCATAGGCGTTCACCCTTGCCCGTTCAGATTTAGTATTGGTGAACCGAACCATAGGCATTCATCCTTACTCATGGCAGATTCATGTTTTCAGTTGAATATAACTTGGTGTACCGACCCATATGTGTTCACCATTTCTCGGGTCAAATTTCATGCTTTTCAGTCGAATGATGTTTTGTGAACCGATCCAAAGTTGTTCACCTTTGTCATATCAGGACATTTTATAAACTTTGACAAGTATGGATTGGACTACAGCAAACCATATTTAATCCTAGATTATAAATTTCTATACATGACAGTTCTCAAAATTTTTGACAAGTATGGTTCGAACCAGAATCGCCCATACTTAGTCACATGCTTCCTACTTTAAATTATGTGGATTTAACCATAGCCATCCACACCAGTTGATGTGAAACCTCATTTGAGTTCCTTCTATGTTCTTTGTATCAGTCAACTTTGATACTCTCTCGTGAATGTCGTTTTCATGCTGATAAAGTTTCATGTCTCCTTTTGAGGATTTCGTTTCCAACAAGGTGATGATGTTTTCATGCTAAGATACATAAGGGTTACAATAAAATCCCATTTTCTTAATAAATCATGTTTGGTCTTCATCAGGCATGTCTTCATGCTGACCATTGTTGAAATTTCGTTTAATCATATTCTTGAACCTCTATACAACCAACATTAAGTCTACGCAGGAATCACCAGGTCATGTTACTCATTTCAGTTCAGTTTACTACCGTTTAAATCAATTTATTTCTTTGATCATGTCAGACAAGCGACACCAGTATCGATCATCCCATAAAACTTCCTACCAGTGCCATGTACAATATTCCATATATACCCCATGTATAGTGTCTCAGTTATACTCCATGTATAGTATTTCATGTGTACTCCACGTACAGTGTCTCAGACATGCTCCATGTGCAATATTCATTTTGTATTTCATGTACAGTAGTCCAGGTGTACTCCAGGTACCCAACTCCATGGATATTGCTAATCTATCCTCAATCATCTCAGGCGTTATCACTTGGCGATATTCTACCAGATGCTGATGCTGCTCGTGAGTTGAAGATTTTACCAGATGCTGATGCTGCTAACACTTGGAAGACCTCACAAATGCTGATGCTGCTAATACTCAGTTAAGATGTAACACGTCTCACAACCATATTTCCAGTTAGAAGAGTGGGAACCGGTACACAGCCGGCCACTCAGCAGAAATAGCTACATAAATCACGGTCATGATAATGACCGTCATAAAATTGACAGACAAAGCAGTAGTGACAACCACAGTGCTTATATTATCAGTTAGTAGCTATCGGAACTCTGGAACGGACGTGACCAAAAATACAGAGGTCGGCAGTCTAACCGGTCCGCCAATCCTAGCAGTTACCAAAAATTTTCAACCTTATTCGTATCCTCCTACCAAAACATATGTCAAAAAGTCAGTTAAGACACAAGTCTCAAGTATCAGTTCGGAAGACACTTGTCAGGATACCAGTCATGATACATGTCATAAGAATATCTTCTCAAGGCACGAGTTAAGACTCATAACTCTAGTATGCCTTCTAAACTAGGTCCTCAGTAATTCAAGGTACCCTCCAAGGGAGTATACCTATTTTGTCGTGCCACGCAGAAATCAAATCATTGAAGATTCAGTCACCACCACTGGTGTAGTATTCAGGTTAGACACGCAGTATTCATTGGTGAGGTTATAGACGAACACATTCAATGAAAGTCGCCATGTTTACTTCACGTATTTCTATGTCAGCTTTATTTAAAACAGGTATTTACCTACCTCCCAGCCAGAAAACACTCTATAGTATCACCAATATTTATTAAAGTTTTCGTTCAGTTAATGAAGAGATCCGTCTTACTAACTCCTGATCATATTCATTATACTTCTGCCAGAAAAATCAGTACAAACTGTTTCAGCTTTACCGACACATGAATTATTATCTTATAGCTGCGAAGACTTTTAGTCACCATTCATGATGCGACTTCTAAAATTCCTTAAATTCATGATCAACAGATTATTCCAGAGTTTTCAAATGTAATTCCAGAAGGGTTTCCAGAAAGCCCTCTCTAACCACGAGACGGAGTTTACCTTAGAGCTTGTCTCATGTACAAAACCTGTTTTTAGAACTCTTTATCGCAGGGCTTCAGCCGAGTTAAAAAGAGTTGCAGCATTTGCTGCAACAATTACTGGCACGAGGCTTTATTCGCCCTAGTGCACCACCAAGAAGCGCTCCGCTTCCGTCTATCAGGAAGAACGCCGGTAACATGAGATCATGGATCGACCACCAAAAGTTTGACAAGATCACCATCCTCTATCAGAGCTGTTATAAAATCTTAAACGTCTTTTCAGAATAATTCATGATCATACTACCATCCGTGGCGAGTGAAAGAACGTGATGCTTTGTAGACTGTTGTTGCACATATTATAGTCTCTCTAAAATTTTGGTTTATACTGCTGAGCTCCCTAATGCTCCAGCTATAGTATGAAATTGATGAATAAAATTTTCATGAATTCTCAGGCAAAATCATCAGTATCATAATTGATAATATCTGACCTGCTAAATTCTAGAGAAGTACAAGAGAATCACCCTCTCACAGATGTACAAAATCTCCGATAGGAGGAAATTATATAAGCCGTTTCCCTGATGTGAATCCCAGTTGAACAAGGTGACATTCTGAGCCACCCTATTTCAGCAGTAAGAAATTTCAGACAATCCTCCGAAGGTGAAGGCTATTACCAGAAGGTCAAGACCGATGTTTGTGACTAAAGTATAAATTTTTAGAACTCAGTTTAATACCACCGAAGAAATTGCTGAAAATTCTCACGATTAGCTTTCCATGACCAAGCTTATGCATAAAGGAGATGATCTACACTAAAATTTTGTATTCCATCAGATCCTATGCTAAGGGAGAGTTCTAATTTACCAAGACTCATAAGTCTTTCATGAATATTCATCCAGATTCCACGAGAATGTACCATAATCCCAGGCAGGATTTTGATGGGGGCAGTATAACACATTGATGCAGCTATGTTCATATTTTGATGCCTGACTACCAGCAGGTTCAAGATAAAACAACGACATGCTAGTGAGTTATTACAACCATCAAAAATTTCTGAACAGAACGAGGCAGGATTCCATAGAAGTGGTTATCAGTTACCATAGACTGAGAAGAAGTATAATACTATCTAAGTCATTGTCAACCATTTAACAAGCCTACACGTTTTCTTTCATCCGAAAGAATTTTGCAGTAGCAGATCTGCAGGAAATTCAGCAATAGATCGTACAATTCAAGGTATTCCATCAACAATCAGGTCAGATAGAAATTCATGTTCGCGAATCACGCTCCTTTCAAGTTCACGTTTACGTTCACTTTCACGTTACATCTCGCGTTCACATTATGATGTTGTTTCAGTCCATAGTTTGTGGTATTGCATGATTTAAATTCACGATCGCAATCATGACCTCGTTCACGATCAGGTCCGTGTTCCACCTTAGTATATACGTTTCAGGTCTTGTACTGGAGTTGGCTATAGAAAGCTTAAGAAACCAGACTCAAATTTAGAACAACTTTTACATACCCGGGCAGACGTTTCACGTCTTAGTCCGTATCGTTTGGCGTTCATCCTCAGCCAACATACGTTCATGATATGTTCTAGTGTCACGTTCACAGTATGTTCACGTATCACATTCACGATATATTTCATGCACAACGTTCCTCATGTAAACGCAAACTACGTTCACAATTGCTCACATAGCACGTTCAAAATTATTCACGTAGTTTGCCCCTATATTTTTCAGCAGCTTGCTCAGAGATATAAATGTTATCTTTTCAGAATATTTACACGTATTTTTCATGTATCCTACATGATATGGTTTTTCATTCTATCAGATTCAGAAAATCCATCTTAAGTATGGAACCAGAAACTATTCAACATCATCACGACATGGTCATCAGGACCAAGATTTTTTTTCTTTATTATGTTTAGACCTTTGAAGGAATCGTTTCGAGCGGGAGGCCACTCGAAACGGAGGAGTCCATCCGGACCTCTCATCCTTCTCCTTCAATAATTCAGTTAAGTTCTTTCAGTCATGTTATGTTCCTGGTTCTCTTCAGTCAGGTCACGATTTACTCTTTCAGCAACATTGTGTCCTAATTTGAGGACGAATTATCTTTCAGTTTATATGTCCTTTCAGCATCCATATTCTTTCAGCCTATGCGTCTTTCCCAGCTTTCATAATTTTGTCACCTTGTTACTTTTAATTCGAGGACGAATTTCTCCTTTTTAAAGGGGAAGAATTGTAAAACCGCAGTATTATCGCATCCTTAATTCGAGGACGAATTATTTTTTTAGAGGGGAAGAATTGTAAAACCCGTATTTAAAATCCAAATCCTCGAATATTAAATACGCGTAGTCTCAGCTTTAACCTTAATTAAACGTAAACAGTAAATACGTAGTCTCAGTTTATTTAAATACTACAATAAAATAATTATTCAGAAAATAATTATTGGGTTGGGAAAATATTACGTATATGGATTTAAACCCACAAGTATAAATTTCACGCGTCCCAGTTTTATTTAAAATGTTACGTAATTTATTTTATTCAGAATAATAACTAACTTTAACTATATATGTATCACGTAACTATTATTTTATTCAGGGAAAAATAAATAAAGATATGACGGGATTAAAAACACGAACACGCTAGTTAAATATTTTAATCGAAGCTAAACGAAAACCAAAAGTTATGTATACTAATTATGGGCTGGCGGCTAGAGCTAAGCAAGGAAAGAATGTGGGCTTAGGGCCCATTTTGGGCAAAAGAAAAACAAAAACAGGGGGTTTACCCCATACTTTGACAAATACGAGAAACAAAACAAAAGGAAAAAAAAAGACAATATTAGGGTTTGTTTGATCAAGAACCGCCGGCAAGAACAACCAAAAGAGGGTGACAGGTTGTGCTTCTTTTACACAATTCACCTTTAAAATTTTGTTATATTACACTTGTACATTTAAAAGTGATAAATTATCAGGTGGTGATGATCAAAAGAGTCTGATTAGCGAAGGTGTTAATTAGCGAAGGTGATGGTCCATTACAAGCTTCACCTGTATGCAATGTGATCGTGGTTTATAGCGCAAGATAGCTTGAATCTTGAGACACACGACAAAGTGGATCGAGCTGTTGATGATATGCAATTTCTAACCCAATTCACTTTCTGTTTACATGTGACGAAATGATTCTTTCAATGAACAAATATGGACTGAAGAATTTGGTAGGATTGCTCGATGACAAAAGCATCATAGAGATTTTACATATAATAAATGATAGTCAGAGTAGGAGTCCAATTTGTCTTATTTACTTAACGTGTTATAATTATCTTTCAGCTTATTTTATATAATTATTAGGTTAGGTATAATGTAATCCTAGTTATAATCTAATGCGTCTAGGTTATTGTATATATTCTGTGAAGAGAATGGATTAACATAGTATTAATTGGAGTTTTGAGTGAGTTTTTTTAATAATAAAATCTCGTGTTAGGCAGCCATACTTGGTGTTTCTTGTTTTCTTGTTATCATGTGTCGTGCATTAGCTGCTGCGTGAACTCACATTACCACAACTACTCTAAACTATAGTAAGTATATATTGAATCTTAAACATATTTTTATGATTTTAGTTAGCTATTAAGGAAAACCGTCCGTGGAACAAGTTATAATGCAATACCATTTTATCATTATAGTTATTAGAGCCTTAGGTGTAGTAACGCACCAACGGGCGGTTGCCCCGCGTTGTTGGGCGTTACTACACCCCACAACCCAAACCCCCAACGGCGTTGCGCTCGGTGTTGGCTGGCCAACGCGCGTTAGGAATTTTTTAAAAAAAACAATTCGTTTACCCCTGCAACATCTCTTTTTATGTTTCCCTTTTCGTCCCCCAGTTTAAAAAGGATCAAAAATGATAACTTACTTGATCTTGTTGCCTGGGATCTGTTTTGTATGGATAACATTTTTTTTCTTGTTGCAGGTGAAGAAGAAGACGAGTTTAGAAGAAGACGATTTGGTCATAAAAAAAACAAAAGCCCAATTTGTTGTATATATTTTGTTTTAAAGCCCACAATTAAACATATTAAAAGCCCACAATATAAAAGCCCCAAAAAAAAATTTTAACCAAAAAATTAATAACATGTATTCTTTTAAGTTTTTTATGTTTGTAATATTTTTTTATAATTTTCGTAATATCTTTTTTAATTTGTATTTTTAGTTTACGGATGAAATAATGTGTTTATTTAAAAAATAGGATAACTGTTGAGGGGTTTTTTGGAAAAAAAGATAAAATTGTGTTAGTGGGTGTTATGATTAGAGAGTTTGGTGTTATTTGGATGTTTTACTGGCGTGGCGCTGATGTATCGAAATAACATGGGGGTTTTCATGTTACGGTACCTAGACCTCTTACATATAAGTTCAAGGAGATAAAAATTAATAATAAAAGATAAGAGTTTGCATTTGTTATTATAATCACTTAGAGGGTTAGGTTGTAACTAAGATAAACTTGAGGGAGTTATAGTAATTAATTGTGCTTAGTATATTACGAGTAACTTCTTAATTAATTAAGGTCGGTTAAAATTTCTATAAAAAGAGGGGTATGGATGCATTCTTGTCGACAAAGATCGATCGAGCTAATCATAGTCTAAGGTATAACCTAGTTTAACATTGTTCGTTTATATTCACTATCAGTACGTATTTGTTATGGCTTGTCTTATTATTCTCGTATCGAAACCACTATGTATTGTATTAAGGTAAACTGTAAATTTCGTTCTTAGACTTTGTAAAAACAGTAAAGCATCGAAATCACTGTGTATAGTATAGTACGTAGTCATGCATGGTTTTATTAGGGTAAACTGCAAATTTCGTTCTTTGACTTTGCAAAAACGGTAAACTTACATCTAATTATTCTCGTATCGAAATCACTGTGTATATAGTATAGTACGTCGTCATGCATGGTTTTATTACGTAGTTGTTTAGTTTGCATGTTAAGTTAATTCTGTAAACTTTTATAGGGTTCTTATCGACTTCCATTTGTCTTAGATTCCTTATTGTGATTACTGTATCAAATTGATTCCACATGTTGACTGTTGGTTAGTTTTGCTGGATCCGATTATGTTATGCAATATGAGAGTGAGTGAGTTCCTGTATTACTGGATCCGATTTTAGGAGCTGTTTGTTTGTTTTGCCGCCTTCTTATATCAGTCACGGCTTGCTTATGAGGGTGCTTATTTTGATTTCGTCTTATAAGTTCTGGCTTATATTCTCACTTTTTATAAACTTGATATAAGCCGAAACCAAACACCCCCTAATTCCCTCCATCTGTTGTTGTCCCACTTTCCTTCAACTTGATCATTTCATTACTTATCAGTTGCTGCTTCTGTTTGTCGCTTATTATTAGTAAGATTTTTTTTTCTCAGTGTCTGATTTAATTTGCCTCATTTTATAGATACGTCAAGCAAATTGTTCAATCATGGAAGCTGAAAATTTGGATGAGGAAAATGTAAATTTGGTTGAGGAAAATGAAATGTTGACGAGAATGTTACAAAACCTCAAGGTTTCTTGTAAATCTCGCAATGCAAATCTGGAGAAGCGAGTTGAATCGCTAGAAATCAGTGTTTCGAAGCTTAAAACTGATAAGATGGATCTGGAGAAGCGAGTTGAAGCACTAGAACTTGATATGGACGAGCAGGAGGAGGAGTTCAATGAAAACATTCGCTGGCTTGAGAAAGGCCAAAAAAACATCATCATCTTCATCATCTTCATCATCATCGTCCACAACTTCATGTTATTTGTTTTTTTAGGAGACGTTTAGATTACACTATGTTTTCAGAACCATATGCTGTCATGGAGGAATTAGATTGCAGAATGCGTTTATACCCACATGTTACTTGATCCTGCCGATTCTAGGTTCTGGTAGCTTAAGTACATGAGTAGAAGGAACATGTTTAATGATAAACAATGTAGTTTGGGTAATTGTTGTTCTGATTTTATGAATACAATGTAGTAAGATGCTGCAAGTGTTTGGTTTGAGCTATTGCTGCAATTGTGTTTTTAAAATGCTACTGTCGTCAAAATAGATAAGCAAATAAGCTGACCCAAACCACCACCCTTAAAAACATGCAGGTACCAAAATTGGATTATATCTACAATAAGCATTATTATCCAGGCACGTCAGAAGTAAGTTATAAAACAGTAAACAGCTCAAATGTAGTTAGTTGACTAGTTTAACAACATTAAAGATAGATACATTTTGGTTTAAATAAAACACACCTTAACCTTTAAACATAGCATACAACGAGCCACACACTTAGCAATCTCAACGTGTAGATCTTCGGAAGTTTGTCCATCTGATCGATTGCAGGCAAAAACGAATGGATGGAAGGTATATCGTACTAGTTAATGTTTTTACATATTGCCCCTTTGACATTGATTTAAATCGTAATTATCTTTTCTAAAACAAAAAATATAAAAACTATCTCATGAATATTCCCAAAACGCTGGAATGAGAACTGCAGTCTGGAGTCTTTGGTTAGATCCTACAAAGCATAATCGCCGGGATTTTCATAAGACTAAGCCGGACCGATTGTACCAAGGTTTGAATGTAATGAAAAGTATTGACCAAATACTAGACCAAAATATGTTCAGTCGGTCTGGTCGGCAGTCCATTATGCTCAGTTCAGCTCTAGTTCAATATACGAGACTTATATAGCTTCATGTCGAATTGCAATAACACTATGGGTAGAAAAACACAGTACACATGGTCCGAAGCAAAATGGTCCGGAGTCTTTGGTACGAACAAACAAAACATACTCGCCAGGCTTTTCATAAGACTAAACCTGACCGACCATACAAGGTCCGAATTTAAGGAAAGAATAGACCAAATAGCAGACAGAAATAACTTAGAAACACACTTGAGGCCTCTTTTTTAACTTATGAGCTTATCAAGCCTCTTTTTCAACTTATGAGCTTATCAAGTTAAGCTTATTACTTTGGTCAAAAACTCATCTTGATAAGCTTATGAGCCGAAACAAGTGAGCTCATGAACTTCCCCAAAGATACATAAGATTCTAAGTCCAGTAAACAAGCTAAACACAAACACCCCTAACTGAAAGCACCAAGGTTTCAAGCTATACATTTTAAAAAAAAAAATCATTAGCCCAAGGTTTCAAGCTAGCCAACGAGTAGTTATGATAAAATATCTATCCAATGGGGGTGTTTGTTTCAGCTTATATAGCCAACTTATTACTCATTTAGTTTTGGGTCAGTGTTTCATAAGCTCACTTTTAGTGGCTTAATTTGAACCGTTTTGGCTAATATAAGCTAAGAAACTTATATAAGCAGAAAATAATCAAAAAAAGTCACCAAAAGCGAGCTTATAAAACATCAGCCCCAAATCTAATAAACCATAAGCCAGTTGAACAACACCTTACTGAGGTATGAAGAATTTGAAATATACTAATAGTGTCGTAACATTGAACAGCTATATCAAACATATACACCAAATAAGCTAATCTAAATAATAAAGCGAACAAGGCGATTAAAAAAGATACCATCCATGAAGATATCGTGCATAATCTTCCATATCATCTCGATCATAGCTTTCCTAAATCACGGATAAACGGAATACCCGGCATTCATATTGAGAAACTAGTGTGTGAATATATTGTAGGCGATGGTATTTATAGTGAAAATAGTTGAAAAAATGGGGTATTTAAATCCCTCAAACGGTAAAATATTAGCCAAAAGTAAAGAAAAAAATAAAAAGAAATTGATAACGCGACCGACGGCGCGAGCCACAGTGCAGTTGTCGCGCCGTGGGCTCGCGCCGCCGGCTGGTACCTACGGCGCAAACTCCCATAACACGAGCCACGGTACAGTTGGCTGCGCCGTCGGCTGGCGCCATCGTGGCCAGCCAACCGGCCGGCCACTGTACCGTGCCCTCTAAACATAGCATACATTCTCCATCTCAACTTCAATCTAGGCCAACGAGCCACACACTTAGCAATCTCACTTTCGAATACATCACCACCAACATCACTGTGGATGTGCAACGAGACCTCTGACAAACCGATACATTGGTCCAAGACAAAAGCAAAACCGCGAAAAAAATGTGACGGGTCAAAAACCATAACGTTTTCAATCCTTAATGTCTTTAATCCTTTCATTCCTTGTGTTATTTTGGAACTAATATCTGAGTCGAAGCAATCATCTAATTCCCACCACGCGAATGATTTAATACATAAACAAGTCACCTTCGGGAAAACAGTAAACAGCTTCTCAAGGGTAAATCTGAAATTTTTATTGGCTACAAGTGTTAAATTTCGTGCCTCCACCGTCAGATATTCCACTGTTTCTGCAGTCGTCAAGTTGTAAAGTATGGAGCCGATATGTGGAGACGTAATTGAAAAGTGTTTCAAATTCTCAAAAATTTTAAGTGAGAATGATGCATCTTCAACGTAACAGGCAATATGTAAGCCAGATAACAAGGGAGCTTCAACATATAGTGAAGTGATACTTTGAATCTCTTTAACTTCGAGTGTGATGAGTCTAGGAGTGATTAGACTCAAATGCTGCGGAATTGAATACCAAGTCCTGCAACATGTATCAAGTTAAGAACTCGAAGATTAGGGACGCACGTGTTCAACTTATTTAGGACCTTGTCATCTAAAAGTATAAATTCAAGTGTCAAACTTGTAAGCATTAACATTGGTTTTAAATCGCCCATAAACAACAGCTTCAGATGTGTCATCTTCAATTCAACAAGTTTATGACCTGCGTATGCATCAACCAAAACGATATATATAAACAAAGTTTCATATGCAGTAATTAATAATAAGGAACATTATATAACAAACTTACAGCAGGCAAAAACCTCGGCCAACACGTCCGCTTGCCAACACTTGTCGAAAAAGTAACTTATTGAAAGTGATTTCAAGTTTTGAGAAACCTTAGGTAGCCACTCCTTAATAAAAGTTTTATCGGTCGGGAGGTTTGAATCATCACCATGATTCTTATTATATTCACAAAGCTCGTCGTCGACGTCAATGCAAAGAGATTCAATAACTCTCATATTCGATATAAGATACATAAATATTTTCTTAAAATGATCTTTTGAGGAGGGTGCAATTGTCCATTTAAGCTTGATGGATCGAAGGTGCGAAGATGCATCATCGAAAATCTTAGAAGCCACCCTGCAGCGCGCTACGTCGACTGAGTCGAGTCGTCTCAGTATGTCGACGTGTAGATCTTCGGGGAGTTTGTCCATCTGATCTATTGCATGGTTTGAATGTAACGAAAATGAAACAGATGAATGAACAAGGTTGTTATAAGGAACCCTAGTTTCTTTTTGTGGGCCTTGGGCCGATGTTGTTTGGTTTAGTGGGTTGATGAGTTTTTCTAGTGGGTTTGTTTGTTTTTATATTTTGGGCCTTGTGATTTTATATTGTGGATTGCTTTGTTTGATGTGTTGCTGTATATGTTCTGCTTTTTCTTAAAACTGGTTTTTAAAGATAGATACATTTTGGTTTAAATAAACCTTAACCTTTAAACTCTACATACATTCTCCATCTCCATCTCAATCTAGGCCAACGAGCCACACACTTAGCAATCTCACTTTCCAATACATCACCACCAACATCCACTACTAGAAAACAGAGCAACAGCGACAGCCTTTTCCGTCGGAAATCCGTCGGTATAAGTGCTTTCCGACATATTAGTGACGGAAAACGGGTTTCGGTGAATTCATGCTCGGTACCGTCGGGTTCAGTTGGAAATAGTGACAGAAAAAAGCGTCAGAAGTCCGTCGGTAATACTTCTATCGGAAGTCAGTCGAAAAAAAAGTTGTCAGAAATCCGTCGAAAATATACATTATCATTAGTCTGTTTGTAAATAGCCACATTACTGTTCAAAATGGATGATTCAAAACTAAACATTTAAAACAAATAAAAAACAACCAATAAATGGAAACAGATAACTCAAGATAAAAACGTTCAAATTTTATACTTACGTTAAGTCGAACATATCTAAACTATTCAATATGAAACTATCTAAAGATCGAGTTAATATCATCCAAATTGTATGACATTATCCAACTAAGAAGGAGGACAGAAATCCATAAATTTTTCTAAGAACGAGTTGATGTCATCCATCTTTTTCTTCCATTCACTCTCTCGAGCTTGTTCACGAGCATTTGCCTCTTGTTCACGAGCATTTGCCTCTAGTTCCCGTTGTTGCATATGCTCTAGTATTTAATGTTCCACTTGTCTTTGTACCTCAATTTGCATCTCCATTTGAAACGGCGATCTTATTTATGTGTTCTCATCCTGCAATCTTCTTACCGTCTCTTGCAAAGTTTGTACCTACATTGTATCAAGTCGTGTTACAAAACTTAAAACATATCTCCCTTCTAAGTGCTTACTTCTTCTAAGTGCTTAGTTCTAAGTAATTAGCACTGTACTGGTATACACTTCTAAGTGCTTACTTCTAATAGTAAATAATTCTAAACACTCTCTTAAACTAATGAAAGTTCACATTTTTCCTTGATATATTTACTAAAACCAGCATATGAACGCCTTTAATGAAGTTTTAAGTAGATAGACAACTATTTAAACACTTAATTTACATATTCACAGTATAATACATCTTTATCGTTTTAAGTTTGACCCTACCTGGGCTATACCTTGTATTGCATAGAGACGAAGTTTACTTTGTATCAGTACCATTTTATGCAAATAGTATTGGGCATAACTATCACATTCTATGCAAATAGTATTGGGCATAACTATCACATTTTATGATTAGACCCGTGAGACCTGCAATGTAGATCAACGTGCTGGTTTTTGAGAAACCATTAACGCTAGCTATATATAAAGTTAGGAATGACAGATACATGTAGTGCAGGCTGCAACATAAAAAAGTATTGTATCAAAGGACGATATTTGGGAATTTACCTAATTTCGAGTTTCTATCGCGTCAATAACTTATTGGCTCACAAGTCACGATACTCAATATATGTATAGTACATTGAATAACATAAGCTATCATGACAAGTAAAACTAGCTTTCCAGTAAAATTGTTTATTTTCTCATAAAGGAATATGCATGTACATTGAGGATTGGATGCAGAAATAAATTTTGCTAATATGCAAGCTTTTATCTAGCCGCATAAGAAACTAAATGAGCCTTGCTGCTCTCTCTCAGGAGATCAACCATTATGATAGTTAATATAAAATAAATTTTCTTATAATGCAGTCAAGTTCATTCTGAAGTCCTTTAAACTTCGATAGTTTCATTTGCTTAGTACCAAGCTGTCG
This sequence comes from Glebionis coronaria, assembly GCA_025667525.1. NCBI lineage: Eukaryota > Viridiplantae > Streptophyta > Magnoliopsida > Asterales > Asteraceae > Glebionis > Glebionis coronaria. The sequence goes on along the minus strand of CM046882.1, from coordinate 21,470,861 downwards.
AAAGGGGTATTTCTCTACTGCTCTAAACCATTATAGTATCGTTTTGCACCAAAGGCAGTAAAAAAAGGGTAGTAAAAAAGCCCTATCTAAATTTTTTTGATTATTATTATTGTTGCTGCAGGGGTCATCCTGTGTGTAATCTTCTACAAGACATTCGGGATCATTGTTTGTTACATTTGTATCCTATTGACGAGGCTTTACTTCTCTAGGATCCTACTGTATGTCTTCTGTACTTTGGGCTTTCTTTAATTACAGTCTCATATCTAAAGTGATTAGAACAGCTAATAAACGTTGCATTTAAACATAGTATATATGTATCATAGTTATATCTATTACATTAATAAAATGAGTCATCAGATCAACTTAAACGGTCCAGACCTCTAATGATTGGCATTTAAAGACCCCTTAGTTCAGACCCATTTTTACCTGTTATCAAATTCATTTTAGCTCAAAACTTACCTTGGCAGCCTTATGGGATGCCCACATAAACTTTAGTTGCATCCAGTTTATCACAGAGGCTGTTTTCTTTAAAATCTAGAAGATATGTACGAGATAGCAAAACCAAAAATGTGAAACTCATTGCGGTAACATGACAGTTCCATACCCTTTTGGTATTGGACAAGATAGACACTTGTTAAAGGTCACACAACCTTTGTCTTGCCCAATTCCAAAAGTTATGGAACCGTTATGTTAATTACCGTTATGGGTTTACAGTTTGGCTTTGCTATGCTATACATACTTCTTGAATTAGCACATTGAAGTTTTCCCTTGGTTTTTTTTTCTTGGTTAAGTTAAAAACAGTGTGTTTGCAGCTTAATTCTTTTCTGAAGTTTAAACAGAAATCCACTCGATCAGATTCCATTGGCAAGTACGCCTAATTTATGTTAGCAACACAGTACTAGTTATGTCAAGCCATACTTTTACCAATAGGCCAGTTGATATATAGATCATGCGCCCATAATTAAATGTTACACAGTAATGCATTGGTGTTAATGTACGGCTACATAGAGCATGACTCTATATCAAAGCTCTTACGGAGTAAGTTTTAGAGTGGTGGAGTGGTAGTAAAAGGTGATGGGGCGGCGGGTGATGGGGGTGAAACAAAGTAGTACATAGTACTGCTATTTATGTCAAGCCATGCATCGCCTAACAAGTTACGATAGTAACTACTCCGTATTCGTTTATCTACTACTTTTAAGGTTTGACAATAAGTCGGTTAATAAGTCATGAACATACTTCTACAGTTCTACCAATAAGCAATATGCCACTAGATAAGTTATGCACGTTAGTGATATTAGTAGTTTTTAAAGTTTGCTTTTAATGTTTGTACATTTTATAAAGTTTGTGATTTAACCCATAAATAATCACATAAGTATCACTACCAAATCCCATCAATTGACGAGTGTGTTAGAATTTTATTAGGCTATAATTAACTAGTGAATAACGAGTAGTAACGATTGATCATCTGATTTTGGTATTACCTAAATTTATGCCATAACAACACTTACAATTTAGTACATATCATAATGGGTTATGGCGAGTAAAAACAAGTTAGGTAGAAACCTGGAATTCTTCAAACATGATGTCTCCACTTTCTTGGTCGACTTCTCTCCATGTCGCCCAAGGACCATAAAACATGACTTTGAAAATACTGATTATATCACGGGGTAACGTGGCCTTTTGCAAAACTACAGGATTGAAACAATAAACATCAAGCAAAAAAGGAAGTAGCTTTCACCGTAGTTATAGATTTAAGTACTTAGATACATACCCGCCATAATATAGTGTAGCCAGTGGCCTTTGTGATGGATGATCAGGTATTGATTGTGGCAAGTTCGAACCACGTACACGTTGTGATGTTCCATTTTCATTAGTATCACCATGGGTCCCATCCTCATATCAACATCTGGATTCCCGCATCCAGATACATGCTAAAGCTAAATCTGTTCAATTATAAGATTTACAAACTAAAGCAAACATACTACAGAAGTAAATATGTATAAAGTTGTGTGACTAAAGCTGTTCTATGTGTAAAAAGTACTTATGTACACACAATGTAACCATGTATATAAAATATCCCTAATGACTCGTATCCATGTGGCTTGTTACCCAACGCGAGTGTTTTACCACCTACAAGTGTCATTACAGTTAAAAGAACAAAGACCTTCAAGCTCGTTACTCAATACCCATAGACAATTGGTTCGACATGTAACCCTATTCTGTGGTCTATCTTGGACGCAATGCGACCCTTCTCCTCAAATTCAGACCTTAAGAGATACCACAGCTTTACCTACTTATTATTCAAGCCTAGTACCACATATGACCAACAAAATACAAGTTCACATTAACTGCATTACACTAGTTAGTTCCTAAAACCCTTACGCGCAAACCTCAGATATTACCATGTGCCAATGTCATGATATAGGAATGCACACCACTATGACCATTTTTAATCTTACATGAGCTAATTTGGTAACTTGATCACCAAAAAACTACATCTTGCTTATGTGGCATCTTTAATCTTTTTCTGATGCGCCAGCTTAAAACCAGATGAGGAAACTACCCCTTTCAGAAAATAGCACATTAACTTCATAGCTAAATATGCACAAGTCATATTCTATAATTCTATAAATGTACCAAATAACACAGTAAAGCAATATACGGTTAACCAAATATGTTCAGTAAACTGGTTACTAAAAACAGTATTTAAAGCCAACTTTGTATCAATAAAATCTTATCCTCATGTGACACCAGAGCATTGAAGCTTATACAAGTTTACTAGCAAATTAAACTCTAATACCAGGTTAATTTTTCAGAAAAATTATTTAATAGTTCGAATTTGCAATACTGCAGACAAGTGCACACCATAAATCTCGAATGATAAAGACTACAACTAAGAGCGCTTACAATTTTCAGAGTTTTAGACAGGTTTTCCCCTGGTCAGGTTGAACCCGGGAAGGGGGAGTCTTTCGATGAATAAGGGTGCCTGACCACTAGGCACCATGGTGGTTGTTCACACGAAATAACAGAATCAGTTGGTTAATTTGCAACGATTATTCTTAGCTTGACACGCTTTGTATGTCAACAGAAATGATAGTAGTTTAACAAAATTAGCAGACCCATATTTTTTAAAGATCATGCTTAGCTTGACACGCTCTTGGGCAAATAGATCACAAGCTCCAATATAATCAACCTATGTGACCTGAACCAGAACATAACAATTATACAAGAAATGCTAATCTGAATATCAAATGCTCGATCCATCTAAAGTACTCGATCCATCTAAAGTAGTTAACAACACTCGATCCATCCAAAGTACTCGATCCATCTATCCTAACTATTTAACATCAATCAAATGCTAACCTGGATACTTAACAACACTCGATCCATCTAAAGTACCCGATCCATCTATCCTAACAGCAATAAATATCAACAATAAATATTTAACATCTATCCTAACAGCAATCAAATTAGGGAAAAATTAAAAATAATCAAATTAGGGCAAAATTAGAATCGATTTCAACATTTAATCGATGGTAGGCAACGTTGGAGACGACGGCGGCGATCGAAGACGTTGGAGACGATGGCGGCGATAGACGACGACGGCGGAGATCAACGACGGCGGCGATCGACGACGGGCGGTTGATAGCGAACGTTTGGAGACGATGGGCGAAAATCGTGTTCAGAAGTGGAGCTTATTATACGCGCGTTTAAAAAATTTGATTTTAAAAATGTATTTTATTTTAAGTTTAAAAATGTATTTATTTTTCACTAAAAAAAATGTATTTTATTTTAAAATATAAATGTTAAAAAAAAATTATTTTATAAGTTAAAAAAAAAGTGATTTTAAAAATGTATTTTATTTTAGTTGTAGGCAATTTTTTAGACCCGGTCGGATCAACTGGTTAATTCGATTTTAATCGAAAAACGAGTCATATTGACCCGGGTTTCGCATTTTCGAAACCTGGCTAGACCCGTCGGGTTTGGGATGACCAGGGTCAACCCGGTTCTCGAGACCCGGCCGGATTTTAATTTTTTGGGTTTTTTTTTTAAAATGTGTAAATTTTACGTATTTGCGATAGAGTTTTATTTTTACATATTATATTGGTGCGTAAACAATTTATATTTTAAATATACGAAAGTTTTTACGGTTTTTATATAAATTTTTTGTTAATTATTAAAAAAATGAAAAAAAAATTTATAAAACAAGGGGAACCCGGGTTGACCCGGACCCAGTCACTCAATCGGGTCGATTTGAAAACCAGGTTTCAAAAGAATGGTTTTAGGTCGTAGTTTTGTTTGGGTTGAATTCAGCATTCAATTTAGATATCGTGCGTGATTTTGTTACGGATTATCTGGCATAAAAAAATTTAAATGACGTAAATTATTACGCTTATTTTACAACTCAAAACCTTACAAATTAACGAAACTTATAAAAGCAAACTTGCAAATAAATTGTTATGAAGCACTCAATAATAAAATATTTTATGTATAAAATATTAATTTTAAATAGATTGAGCTTTACAAATTAAATAGGCTTAGCAAAACTTCATTTTATCATATTATTAAACATTTGTCAGAAATTCGTCGCTAAAGGGGTTTAATTTTCGACAGATTACCAACTCAAAACTTATATATAGCTAATATTTAACACTTTCCGACAGAATAGCGACAAATAAGAAAAATTGTCGGTAGACCCTCGGAAATTAGACGCAATATAAGTTATTTACCGACGGATTTCCGTCGATATCTTTATCCCTCAGAAATATGTCGGGAATCTGTCGGAAACTCGTAGCAAAAAAATGATCACAATATCAGTTACTAATCTGTCGGAATTTCGTCACTAATTTCCGACGGAAAAATTTCTGTCGGAAAATCCGTCGTTGTTGCTCTGTTTTCTAGTAGTGATCACTGCAGATGAGCAACGAGACCTCTGACAAACCAATACATTTTTCCAACACACAAGCAACACCGAGAAAAAATATGACGGGTCAAAAACCTCAACGTTTTCAATCCTTAATGTCTTCAATCCTTTCATTCCTTGTGTTATTTTGGAATTAACTTCTGAGTGACCTTCGGGAAAACTGTGAACAGCTTCTCAAGGGTAAATCTGAATTTTTCATTGGCTAAATTCACTGTCAGATCTTCTACCATTTCTGTAATCGTCAAGTTGTAAAGTATGGAGCCGATATGTGAAGACTTAATTGAAAATTGTTTCAAATTCTCAAATTTTTTTAAGGAAAATGAATCTTCTACATAAGAACCGTACCGAACGGGATTCATATACTGTAATCGGTACGATTCCTGTATAATTTCGGTTCAGTTCCGGGATTCAGGTCCAAATGCTCATCCTAGTATGGAATCTGGAAAACTAGAAAGCGGCATCATTTTGATATAATTTATGAATACATTTGCACACCTTTGTTTACTCTTATTCTTATGTCTAATAAGAAACTAGCTAAAACATTTCAAATAGGTTTTGCTAGAACTTGATATCTTTTGCCTACTAAATAAAAGATTTATTTTTATTTTACTTTTTGCTTATTAAATATTGAGTAAGCATTGACATTTAGGACTCCCCTTACTCTTTTGTTTGTGTTTTTAGTAGGAGTTTCCGAAATAGCTTTTAGTGGATCTTTTCTCGTCTTTTGCTTACACTTGTTTAAGTAAGAAAATCTCGTAATAAACTTAGATAACACAAAAAAATTCGAAGGTTGCACATGGAAGAAAAAGACAGTTTTAAAACTTTTTTGCATTTGGTAATCTTAAAATGGGTGTAGCCCCTGCTACTCGACATCCATGTGATGTGGATTCTTCCCTGTTGAGTTCATTGCTTAAGAGATCAACTAGATAATCTTCTAAGTCAGCAAAACGAATGCATATAAATTTTCTAAACTTGTGCATATATAGTTTACTTTCTTAAACGGATAGGTGCCACTAAACTTTATGTTGAAGCTCCCATGTTATCTGACTTCCGTATTGAGCATTTCTATTTTTGGGTTGATGGCCAATTTGTAGAAGATGCATTCTCACTTATAAAGTTTGAGAATTTGAAACACCTCTCGATTAAGTATGGATGTATCGGTTCAGCACTTTACGACATGACAACGCCTATAAAAACTGTAGAAAATCTAACAGTGGATTCACAAGTGGCAAATTTACACTTGAGAAGCTGTTTACTGTTTTCCCAAACGTGACTTCTCTATGTATTAAATCAGAAGCGTGGCTGGAATTACAATGGGGTTTGGTCCCAGAACTCCATAACCACTCTTTAAATGCCATACAAGATATACCTATATCAAGAATTACCAACAATGACTGTGTGAAAACGGAATCAAGTAACCTTGTCTAAAATGGGTTTGATTCTCTCAGATCTGATCACAGGAAGAAGGTTGAATTGCTAGAAGACGATATTTTGGCGCTCAAGTTTCAATTTTCTGCTGTGCAAATTGAAAAGATGAATCTTTTAGAGTGTAATGAGGAGTTCAAGTCGAAAGTATCTCGACTTGAGTCTGAAAAGAGCCAAGTTGAAGAGCGCTTATGGAGTTCTGCAATGAAATATTATCTAGTTCATCAAGGTGTGTGACTAAATTTGTGTAAAAAAAGTAGCTAGTTTGACTGATAAGATATGACACTGATAAATTGTCTTTTTAGCAAAGCAGCAACCATTTCTGCACCCCCAATCATCTTGGTTTATGATAGGTCCATGTTCCTTAATGGTTCGAATTCATCGTTTTCATTCTTGTTTAGGCAGAAGAAACACATGAGAATTTGAGAAGAAATAAGTGTGTTTGGTTGTATACATAGAGTACTCCATGTTGGTGACTATACCTCCTCCAAAAATCCATATCACAATGATGATTGGTTAAACACCTAAACTAACACCCCATTAAAATATTTTCGTCCGTTTTTTTAAGTTTTCATATTTTTTAAAGTGAGTGTGATGCAATACCTTATAGTCTACTTTGAAACTCTATAACCTGTACGATTTTAATCCGTGTCTGTTACATAAACAATAAAAGGCCACAAACCAAAGTACCAAACCACATACTATATAATAGTACCTCATACTACAATGAAATACAAATAACTTCTAAACATAGGTTGCACTATCCTTTAAAAATCCTTGAAACTGTTCACTATCAGACCAGTATTCCGTTCCTTGACTCCACATTCCCCATCTCCACTTAAATCTAGGCCAACGAGCCACGCAGTCAGCGATGAAAGTTTTCAACACATCACCATCAACGTCATTGCGGATGAGCAACGAGACGTCAGACAAACCGATACATTGGTCCAACACACAAGCAAGACAATAGAGAATTTTTGACGAATGATCAGCTATACGCAAATACGCACTTAATGTTTTCAATCCTTTCATTCCATCTGTAATCTTGGAACTAAATTCTGGGACCAAACCACATTGTAATTTCAGCCACGCTTCTGATTTAATACATAGAGAAATCACGTTCGGGAAAACAGTGAACAGCTTCTCAAGTGTAAATTTGCAAGTATTGATGATGCCACTTAATATACCTTGTGAATCCACTATTAGATTTTCTACTGATTTTATAGGCGTTGTCAAGTCGTAAAGTGCTGAACCGATACATCCATACTTAATCGAGAAGTGTTTCAAATTCGCAAACTTAATAAGTGAGAATGCATCTTCTACAAATTGGTGATCAACCCAAAAATAGAAATGCTCAATACAGAAGTCAGATAACATGGGAGCTTCAACATAAAGTTTAGAGGCACGTATCCGTTTATTAAGTCTGAGTTTGATGAGTTTGGGTGCGATTAGACTCAAAGATTGCAAAGGGATAAGTGAGGGGATCAACTGACATCTTTTAAGGTTGAGAAGGTGGATCTTTGGATCTGCTAGTCCATAGACACTTACCAAGTTAAGAACTTGAAGATTAGGGACACACATGTTCAACTCGGTTATATGCTCGTCATATAAAGATACTGATTCAAGTGTTAAACTTGTTAGCATTAACATTGAGCTCAAACTGTTAGATAGATATGCATGCTTCACCTTTAATTCAACAAGCATAGGACCTACATGATCAACCAAAACAATAAGCAAAGTTTCATATACAAGGAACAAATAAATTCAGCGAGTTATGAATAGCAACGTTAGTTTTGCAATCTAAAAAGGGTTTGCGCCGCAGCTTGTTGCTCGCTTGACATCTACAGCTATATAAGTAGATTGTTTATAACTAAGTTACAGGTTGAAATCATTATAAGGAACAACTATATAGTTAAATCCAATGACTTGAGACATGGCATGTTATTGAAAGTAATTTTAGGTTTTCAGAAAACTTACAGTGGATAGAAACCAACCCCAACACCTCTGATGACTGGCATAATTTTTGTGGCTGTTTTGAAAAATCAGTTAATGAAAGTGATTTCAAGTCTTTAGATACCTTAGGCAGCCACTCCTCAATAAAATCCTTATTGGTCACTAGGTTAAAAAAATCCTCATTATAACCACAAAGCTGTCTACGCCAATACGAACGGATTCAACAACTCTCATATTCGATATAAGATTCACAAAAATTTTCTTAAAAATATCTTCTGTGGATGGTTTTACTGCTGTCCATTCAAGCTTGACAGATCGACCAAGGTGCGGATATGCATCATTGAAAATCTTAGAAGCGAACCTGCAGCGCGCTACGTCGGCTGAGTCGAGTCGTCTCAGTATGTCGAGGTGTAGATCTTCGGGGAGTTTGTCCATTGCCCCTTTGATTTAAATTCCATATATATATTTTTAAGAAAGTGAACTATTATATACGCACAAGTTTAGGAAATCTCTTTTTTAATATTACCCGTTAAACTTGAAAGATGAAAAAAAATCTATCAAAATCTGGCCCAACTAACTAAGAAAGCCCAATTAAACTTAACAAGCCTATAATACTAGGGTGGAAGACTGGAAACGAGCCCTCGTGAAAAGCTCGAGATCAAATTGGTGAAAAGCATCGAACGACCCGAGCCTGAACGAGCTCGATCCTAAGTTGTAGCTCGTTTATTAAACGAGCTCGAGCCCAAGCTTTACTTACAAAGCTTGTTTGGGCTCGCGAGCCTAATGTTTTATATATGAGCTTATTTAAGATCTTAATCACAAGCTTACCAACGAGCCTAATTAGATATATCACGAGTCAAGCTTTATTTTTACATTTTCAAATCGTATAAACGAGCCGAACTTGAGCCGAGCCCTAGTCTGTCTAACATACCACGAGACAAGCCCGAGCCTAAATAATAAGGCTCGAAACGAGTCAAGGTCGATCTTTGTAAAACCTAAAGGAGCCGATTGTTATGTCATTAGGCCATAGCCGGTTAAGTTGAACTTGTACTGCTAATATAAACTAGGGTTGAAAACGAGTCGAGCTCAATACTAACAGTCCAAGTTCAACTTAACAGACCATGGACTAGTAAGTTTTAACAAACAGGGGGTTAACCGATGTTTGAATCTAACTAACCAAGGATTGTAACTGAAATGACACTTGTATACAATAAAGGACTAAGTGCATACTTTACTAAACATGAAAACAAAGAAAACTGATAGCAATTCCAGGAATAACAACTCGAAGAATGCTAGAAACTAATTCAGGAATCATGATTAACAAAAATGTATTTCGAAAAGTAGTTTCAATGATTATAGATGAAGTTTGTTACAAGTGGCATGTGAGAGATAGAACTACACATAGAAGTGTTTAATAACAATCAGAATGAATAAATGAGAGACTTAGAATAGTTTATATACAAAACATAATACATAACAGAATTGGGCGGGAAAAGCTGTTAGGAGAAGAGTAATACACGTGCAACTCATGTGTTAGGTAACCCCCCTCTCACGTGCACCTCATGCGTCCTCACCCTAACACACTTATCACTCCTCACTCCTTAAAAGGGTTCTTGTCCTCAAGAACCTATGTCAAAGTGTATATACTGGACACTTAAATCAGTAAGTAGTTCTCATGTAGCATCTGCAACACTAGCATCCACCCACTGTACTAAACCATACACAACAAATGCATTGTTTTTCTTGACCATCTTCCTATCCAGTATCTTAAGTGGTTCTCTGTGGAGACTTTCAACCTCATCATAGACAGGTAACTCGCCTTGTGATACTGCACTAGGATATCCATGAAATTTCTTAAGCTGAGACACATGGAACACACTATGAATTGTATAATGAGCAGGTTATTGACGTCTATAGGCCACTGACCCAATCTTGCCCACTATCTGGAAGAGACAAAAATACTTTGAAGAAAACTTGTGGTGCTTCGCTTGCCTCAAAGATTCTTGCCTATAAGCTTTAAGTTTCAGCAACGCCTAATCTTGGACTGCAAACTCCCTTTCACTTCTATGTTTGTCTGCATGTTGCTTCATCCTGTTTTGTGCTCTCACCGAATTAAACTTAAGCAACTTGAGTGTAACCTCCACAACCACCAAAGATCTATCAACAAACTTCGTCTTGCTCAAACCACCCAAATATGGAACATGGATTGGAGGTGTTTGACCGTAAAATTTCAAAAAGTGTAGTAAGTATAGCAGTATGGTAGTTGGAATTGTACCTCAATTCAGCTAAAGGTAGCCACTTGCACCAATATTTTGGAGATTCACCACACATGAACCTCAAGTAACACCCCAAACATCTATTAACCACCTCTATCTGACCATTTATTTGGGGATGATAAGCAATAGACGTAAGCAGTTTGACTTGGAGAACTTTAAACAACTCTTTCCAAAAAGCACTTGTGAATACTTTATCTTTGTCTGACACTATGCTATCTGGTAATCCATGCAACCTATGGATTTCATTGATGAACACTTGAGCCACCTGAACTACTGTAAAGGGGTGTGCCAGTGGTAGAAAATGAGCATACTTGCTTAATCTGTCCACTACTACTAAAATCACATTCTTCCTTTGAGACTTGGGCAATCCTTCTATAAAATCCATAAAACATTAGACCAAATCTTTTGAGGAATTGACAATGACTACATAAGGCCAGGGTAAGCTGCTAAGTCTGGCTTATACTTTTGACATACTGCATAATTTCTCCCATATTTCTTAACTTATTTCCTCGTGCCATTTCAATAGAAGGTAAAACTCAACTTCTGAGTAGTGACTTGAACTCCCGAGTGACCCCCAATAGAACTGTTGTCGAAGTAACTAAAGTAGATCCATCTTTAGTTGAGCATCATTTCCAATCATTAACTTGTCTTTTCTTAGCAACTTTATACTAACCCAAACACAGTGTTTGTTTCCTAGCAGTCTAATTTTAAGTGCATTTATAAAAGTCTATAATTAAGTATCATGCTCCCAACTCTTAACCATTCTCTCAAACAACACAATAGTAACCATAAAGCAAGTAATGGTTGCCAATTCAGGACAATCATTCCGGATAAAGCATCTGGTACTACATTCTCTACTCGCCTTTTATAAACTACCTCATAGTCGAAGCCCAAAAGTTTTGGTAACCATTTTAATTGAGTAGGGGTAGAACACCTTTGATCCAAAAAGGTGTTTAAGACAAATATGATATATCTTAATCACAAAGTGTCTATCCAAGAGATACCCCATCCACTTCTCTACGGCCAAAATAACTGCCAAAAACTCTATTTCATAAATAGACAAAGCTTGATGCTTAACTGACAAAGACTTGCTCAAGTAAGCTATTGGATGCCCATTATGTTATAAAATTACTCCTATATCACCACCTGAAGCATCTGTTTCAATGATAAAGGGTTGTTGAAATCAGGTGGTCCTAATACTGAAGCTTTGGTCATGACACCCTTATGCTCCTCAAAAGATCGTTGTGCTTCTTCACTCCAGTGAAAAGCATTCTTTCTAGTCAATAAGGTAACTTGTTTACTGATTTTTGCAAAATCGTTTATAAACCTCCTATAGTAACCTGTCAGACAAAAAACATCTCAACTGCTTGATATTTTTAGGTATTGTCCAAGTTTTTATTGCATGTACCTTGGAAGGGTCTGTAGCAACTCCTTCAGCTGAAATAACATGCCCAAGGTACTCTACTTGGGTTGTGCCAAACACACATTTACTTTGTTTTGCAAACAAATGATTTTTTCTCATAAGTTCCAAAACTACAATAAAGTGTTGAACATGTTTCTCCAAGCTCTTGATGGAGAAACTGGCCACGTGGCAACTCAGGATTAGCAAAGTGTGTGCATTGGGATCAATAGCCAAAAAGTTGAAAAGTGCTTGCATTTATTATGCAATGTTGGTGATCCATGTGACATGGTTTGGTAAGATCTGATTGGTCCACGTGGCCACTAACTTTGGACTTTAAGCAGTTGTCGCCATCTATCATTCCGCAGTCTCATAACATTCCCTCTACTCAACATACATTGGTTAGTGGCAAGTAACTCACATTGCTAGTAACTTTAGTAATTCGGTACAAGTGGCAAGTAACTCACATTGTTCCGACTGCAACTACTCAAAACCTCTTCTTCAAAGTTCAACAACCACAACTACTTTCGGGATCTACTTCCGGCCACCAACATTGTTCCGACTGCCAAAATCACCCCCACCAATTACTCTTAAAATAGCACATTTAACCATATCAAACTTAAATTCAAGATAATAAAAACGTAAGCGCTTCGCCCTCGGTTTGACCAACCACCCTTTGGTCATTATTCTATTACTTCTAAACGAATAAACGATGAGTCTGAATGCTCACCAACGATTACAATAGAAAGAATGTTGATAAAGCTCAAAATATACATATAAATTTCATTAAACTACTCTTGATTATCTATATAAATTAAACGATTGACACACAATAATACCTCGTTTGCTTGCATATACTCGAATGAAACACAAAATTCTAAGCATAGGTTGTTGTACTATCCTCTAAAAACCCTTGAAACTGATCAAAAGGAGAACAATCTTCCCATCCTACACTCCACATTCCCCAAATCCACTTTAATCTAGGCCAACGAGCCATGCAGTTGGCGACAAAAGTTTTCAATTTATCTTCGTCAATGTCATTGTTGATGAGCAACGAGACCTCTGACAAACCGATGCATTGGTCCAACACACAAGCAACACATGAGAGACTATATGACGGATCAATTATAGTCAAATTTGCACTTAATGTTTTCAATCCTTTCCTTCCATCTGCTATCTTGGAAATCAATTCTGGCATGATAGAAGATTGTAATTCATCCCATGCTGCTGATTTAATACATAGAGAAGTCACCTTCGGGAAAACAGTAAACAGCTTCTCAAGAGTAAATTTGTCACTTGGGATACCTTCTGAATCCAATGTTAGATTTTCTACTGTTTTTATAGGTGTTGTCATGTTGTAAAGTGTTGAGCCGATACATCCATACTTAATCGAGAGGTGTTTCAAATTCACAAACTTTTTAAGGGAGAATGCATCTTCTACATAGTGATCAACCCAATAAGTTTGGAAGTGAGATAACATGGGGGCTTCAACATAAAGTTTAGAGGGACATATCCCTTTAAGTCTGAGTTTGATGAGTTTGGGCGCGATTAGACTCAAAGATTGCAGAATGATAGCGGTCAACTGACATCTTTTAAGGTTGAGAAGGTGGATCTTTGGATCTTCCAGTCCTACGACACTTACCAAGTTAATAACTTGAAGATTAGGGACACACATGTTCAACTCGGTAATATCCTCGTCACATAAACATACTGATTCAAGTGTTAAACTTGTTAGCATTAACATTGGGCTCAAACTTTTCATAGCTAGCCATGCATGCTTCACCTTTAATTCAACAAGCTTAGGACCTACATACAACAACCAAAACAAATAAGCAAAGTTTCATATACAAGGAACAAATAAATTCAGCGGTTTATGAATAGCAACATTATGACACCTAAATCCACAAAGGTGAGTATTCATAGAATTAGTTTTGCAATCTAAAAAGGTTTGCGGAGCAGCTTGTTGCTCGCTTGACATCTACAGCTATATAAGTATATAAGTAGATTGTTTATAACTAAGTTACAGGTTGAAGTCATTATAAGGAACAACTATATAGTTAAATCCAATGACTTGAGACATGGCATGTTATTGAAAATAATTTTAGGTTTTCAGAAAACTTACAGTGGATAGAAACCAACTCCAACACCTCTGACAACCGCCATAATTTCGGTGGCTGTTCTAAAAAATCAGTTAATGAAAGTGATTTCAAGTCTTTAGAAACCTTAGGCAGCCACTCCTCAATAAAATCCTTATTGGTCACTAGGTTAAAAAAATCATCATCAAGGTTCTCATTATATTCACAAAGCTCATCTACGCCAATGCAAACGGATTCAACAACTTTCATATTTGATATAAGATCCACAAAACTATTCTTAAAAAGATTTTCTGTTGAGGGTTTTACTGTTGTCCATTCAAGCTTGACAGATCGACCAAGGTGCGGATATGCATCATTGAAAATCTTAGAAGCGACCCTGCAGCGCGCTACGTCGGCTGGGTCGAGTCGTCTCAGTATGTCGACGTGTACACCTTGAGGGAGTTTGTCCATTGGATCGATTGAATGCAAAAACGAATGGATGGAAGGTGTATATATATACCTAGTTAGTTTACACATTGCCCCTCGATTTAATTCCATATAGTATATTTTTTAAGAAAGTAATCTTTATCTTTATCTTTATCTTTATCTCTAATAAATGAAAAAGTTTTTGAATGACAAACTCCCCTATGTGACGTCATAATATTACGTCATAAATCATATATCACACGTTTCTTATCGTTATCAACTTTTGTATTATGGTTGTGAGATGGCGATTGCTTTTAGCCGTGATCGTTCATACCAAGTATTTTCTAGATCTAATTTCTAAAAACTTGATATAAAGGTTCTCGATGTTCTCTTCTAATTTCATAAACGTTGCTTGCCTCAGTTGTGTAAGTTTTCATCAATGCATGTTTTCAATTAGGTTCTAAGTTGTTTAGTCATTGAGGTTAAAAAGATTGATGATGATGATATTCATTTAATATTTGATTAGTGTTTCACTAATTTATGTTGTCGTTCATGTTTGATGGATTGGTGCCTACCATGTGCCTGAAAGTCCTCATATAATATGGTTTGTGGTGAGTTTTCAACTTTTTATTTCCTTAGATTAGAATCAAATTTTCATATATTATGCTAAACCGTTGTCTAAGGAAAACGAATTTATTAGATTTAGATGATCAGTTCATGGAATTTATAAAAATTATAAGTCTCTTCATTATACAAATGGTAAGTTTGTTGTTATAGAGTATCAATTTTTTAGTGTTATGTTGATCGATGGGGTGTTGATATTTTGTTTTGTAGGGTCAATTTGAGATATCGGTTGCATTTTGGAATGATGAATGTCAGGAGATCTATTCATGGAATAGGTATGTAGTATTTTCTCTATTTTTTTAAACCTTAGGCTAAACGAACTTTCCTATTGTTTTTGTTAGGGATTCAAGTACAAAAGGATTCAACGGGTACACGTCGAAGAAAGTCGTTACCATTGGCGACAACATCATCTTCTTGAAGAACCAAACAAGCCTTAGGTAACAATTAGTTTATATAAGCATTAGATACGAGTCACATACCTGAAAGTTAAATTTGCTATGTACAAAATAATAACAGAACAAAAAAGGATAAACAGTGACATATCTTTTACATGGAGTATGGACCCTAAGGGTTGTAAATACGGCTAATTAGATCCTGAATCACTTTTAAAGAGGAAAATTGGCCCAGTTACTTATAAGTGGTGTGTTTGAGTTGTATACTAAATCATTCTCAATTTCTATTTGTTTCATAACAAAATGGACGCGTTCTTTAACTCAAACAAGAATGAAAAAACCGATAGATTGCCCCTTTCAATTATTCCAACTGCATTAGTTATTTTGGCGAGTCTTTTTTTGTCTTATGCTTCTCATACACATCTTTTAGACCTAGATTTGAGCATCAGTTTACGTGCCACAAATACTTTGGAAAGTAAGTATTCTTCTACTGGTCTTTTTCTTATCTTCTAAGTTATAGGACTTATCCTAATAGCTATGCTATGATAGTGTTAGGTTCTCAATTGGCTTCTTGATTGGCATTGAACGTCAACTTGAGATCTTGATTAGGAATTAGTCCTGTAGATTCGAGCGAAAACAGAACATTATCAAACATAAATTTTCAGAAGATAAGAGAGTCATGTGAGTTGTAGTTTCTGTTTCTTTTTTCTTTGTTTATTTTCACGTGATGCCCAATTAGGTACATTACTCAAGTTATGAACTTTTTTTATTGATTCCCTCTCTTAATGTATAGTAGTATCTCTGCACAAATTTGTGACTTTTGATAGCACAAAATCCAATATATATAAGGTGATTCAATTCAATGAATAGACATATTAGACGAACGAGGAACCTTTGCATCAGTTCTTTGCATTATTTTTCTCTTTTCTTAAACAAACACACATGTATATTATTTTCACATAAGATGTTGAACAGATTCGTGGCAAATTCTAAGCAAATTCTGAATTTTTAGGAAATAAGTAAAAAAATAACCGACAACAGCAAATTTGTTTACGATGGTTGTATCGATGTACTGCACGACATATTATTGCTGAATGAGCATTCTTTATAAGCTTCCTCCTTCTCCAATGCAATAGAGAACATGTTCATTGAAAAGAGTTAGCCGAAGGTCCTCATTACTTGAATTCTTTTGAATTCTTTTGAATTCTTTTGATGTTTGTTGCAGGGGCTGCTTTATATTGCTGCAGATGTATGATGAATGAAGGTATATTAGTCAGTCGATATTGATTAGTAAGGAGAGTGGAGCTGGTAAAACGAAAAGCACACAAACAGCTCATGCGCTATCTTGCTTACAGGGGACAAGAATCCTTCTTTTAATGGATCAATTGAAAGGTACATTGATGTTCTTCTAAAAAAAACTCTTATGCGTAATACATTTTCACTGTAGAGTCTGGCACTGTATCTACAAATTTCGGATGTAACTTTGTTTTTCTCTTGATATTTGATTCAACTCATGTTTTTCGGTTATGGTAGATCCGACTTTGCCCATTGTAGTTTTATAATAATGCAAGAACTACTGTCTCTTTTTTTCATTACAAGCTGATTATTATGAGATAGAATTCTCATACACGACGCCGAACAATAGCTTTGACTTTCGTGTGGGTTTCTTATTGGTCATTTACAATGAGCATGCATCTGATTTCCCTAGGAACATCAGCATAGTTGTGTGTCACAAAGGAATGGGTCCATCAGGATTATGTAAGGTGAGATAAATGGAGCTGTAATGAATGCAAGTTTTGGTATCCATCAGGTTGGTTACGTAATTTTGTTTTGTTGATGTTGTGACTTACGGGGGTTGTAAATATATAACATATACTTGATATGTGCTTGCAGGATGTTGATGGGATAGCCGCTGATGTTGTGCTGGAAGGATTCATCTCTGTTTTTTATGGAACTTTATTTATCATACATCGCTTAACGGGCACTCGAATGGACTGTTGAACAGCTTCTTGGCCATGACCCCATTGTCCTCATTTGGCTTATAAGCTCTTTAAGCTCAGTTACCTGTTGAAATTGTAGCTTCTGTGAAAATAAATAAAGCCCCTTCTTATAAATGTTTCTTAGACAACTATAATGGGTTATTTTGCTAAAATTATAACAATGTATATGACATTGGGTGCATTTGTTTAAAAATGATGCTTATTTGTTTATGGGTTGACATTATGTATCTTCAGAATGCAAAACTCTAAAAAAAAGTAACATGTGTTGTATTTTTCGAGTTATTTTCAACTGCATATTTTTTATTGTCACCCGCGAAACCCGCGGGTCTATAGTCTAGTAAACTATATACGCACAAGTTTAGGAAATTTATATGCATAAGTTTAGGAAATTTATATGCACAAGTTTAGGAAATCTCTTTTTTAAGGGTATGTTTGGCATTCTTAGTAGTGTAGTGTTGAAGCGGGTTGCTGGAGTATGTAAATTTTAGCTTATTTTTACATGCTACTTCAACTAGTATGCTATTTAGCAGCTTATTTTTTTAACAAGCTCTTTCAAACTTTGTTAGTTAAACAAGACTTATTTTTAATATTAGCTTATTTTTTGAAAAATAATAAGCTCATACTACGATAAGATATAAAAAGGTTACGCGCCAAACATAGTCTTAATATTACCGTTAAACTTGAACGATGAAAAAAAAACCATCGTATGCATTTTGGGTTAAAAACCTTATGTGGCTTATGTGAGCTTATGTAATCTTTAAAAAGTTCATAAATTCATTTTCCGACTTATAAGATTATCTAGTTCAACTTATAATTTAAAATTAGCATTAAACTCAACACAATAAGCTTTTTTTCGGTTCGGGTTTTTATTAGGGTGTTTTGTTTCGGTTCGGTTTAGGCTTTTTTCCGGTTTTGTTTTTATTTTGCGAAAACTATATCTAAACCATTCAGTTGGTTTAGCTACATATTTGGTTTAATTTTTTTTGGCTCGGTTCGATTTTGTCAAATACGGTTTAGTTACTAATAAAAAAATGTAGAACTCAGGTGTGACTTATAATTATAGAAGGAGGGTGTTTTTATCATTAATTAGCATGGTACTTGCGCAATGCAACGACGGATACATAATGATTATTTTTGTTTGCGAACAAATGTTATATTTTTACCTATCAAGTTTGTATTCAAATGAAAATTGAAGTTATAAAAAAAGTTAAATAAAATAAAGTAAATTTATTAAAAATGAAAAAACAAAAAATTAATAAAATATATCAAAATGGATGTTGAATTAAAGGGCATGAAATTTTAGAAAATATGGTGAACTTAAATTATGAAGAGAAAAAAAAAAGATATTTCCATTTTTAAATAAAAGGTAACTTGAATAGTTTGTTACAAAATTGGTTAGAAAGGTTTGCTACAATAAAAATAAATGGATGAGATTAGTTTAACAAAATATGATCTAATGGCTTAAAAATCTCTTTATCTTAATTTTTTGTTTGGAGTTAGGTTTGTTAATTTTTGGTTTGGGATTAAGATCGAAGTTAGGTTTGGAGTTAACCTCTTTATATAATAGTATAGATATAGAAGTATAGAAGTATATAAGTATATATATTCGTTTCTAGTTTAGTTTGTTTTTCTCGGAATCATATGGAATTGATATCGGTTTATTCGTTTTGACTTACGTTCTTCGATAAACATTTTATATGTATTAGTGTAATATTGCAAAGAGTAAATTACACGGTTTGTCCTTACGGTTTGCGTTGATCGACGTCGTTCATCCCTTAACTAATAAAGTTACACCGTTCGGCCTTAACTTTGAAACCTTTTCCGCCGTTTGTCCCTCAGTTTAACTAGCCCCACAAGAGATTGTTAAGTCATTTTGCCACAGGGGTATTTCTGTCCTTTCCCTCTCTTATTCCGTCCCAATAAAACCCATCTATGTCAAATCTCTAACTGGTAATTTATTTTCAACAAATGCTTCATCAAATTCGTAATTCATAAATGCCATAAATGATAATTCATCTTTAACGATAAAATCAAATCCCTTAAATGATAATTCATCAATCCCATATATAAACAAATCAAATCCCATAAACACCAAGATCCGAAAATAAAATTAAACCCACCCACACACATCGACATCCCAATTCATAGTTTTGTATAATAAAATAATATTTAAATTAACTTAACTTATAAAACATGTCATTTGTTACTTAGGTTTTTTAGCAAAAATGGCGGATCTTAGACTTCTTGACATAGAGGTCTCATGTAAATGTGATGACAAATTTAACGAATACCTTCCAAGTTCTTTACGATTTATGAAATGGTGGCGTTTCTTTTTTCGAGTTTACTAATAAGTGTGAAAACACTTATTCTTTTACCACCTATTTATAATAATAACGAAGCCAAAACGTGTATTTTATGTCGTAAATGTCGGAATTATGCGTGGTTTGTGTTTTTGTTGTGATTTAGGAGCAAAATGTGAAAAGGGAAGAAAACACGATCTTTGACGGGCTTTTATCGAAGAAAAAGACAAAAGACGAAATCAAAAGATCAAGAGTGCAAAAAGAACGGAAGTCCAAGGCCTATTCTGAAGATTTATTGAAGAAAAAGTCTAAAGACGGAAGTTTAATGAAATCGAAGAACTCAAGTCTAATAAATGAAGAAATTATAAGACGAGTTCAATTAATTCCGAGACATAGTCGAAAAAGTCGAAGAATTTAGAAGACGAAAAGACGAGAGAAGAAAGAAAGGAGCAACACATGCTAACCTCTCTAATCACCTATAAATACCCTCCTAATAACACATTAGGAGGTGTTGACTATCTTGACAAAATAGTTCTTCCACATTTAATTTCATATCATTTACTTAATTGTCATTTAATTTCCTTGTCTTGCACCTTTAATTTGTAAGCTCTTTAATTCTTGCTTTTACTTTTAATTGTTGAATCTTATTTTTAATCAAGTTTTTAATTAATCTCTCATTCTACCTTTCTTGTTTTGCTTAATCTTTATGCTTATGTGCTTATTGTCATGCTTATTTGATTGTTTGTTATGTTTTTATGTTTACGATTGTGTTAGCTTATTGATTTTATAGCTTATTGTGTGTTTTATTTATATTTAATTAAGTGTTTTTAAAAGTTATTTTATAAAAAGTTGTTTTTAAATATTTTTATTAATTAGTGTTTTTAAAAGTTTTTAAATTTTGGCTTATTTAGTTTTTCCTAAAATTTATTTGGTTAAAGTTTTGGTTAAGTGCTTATTTGTTTTTAGCTTATTATTAGATTTTGGCTTATTTTCATTTAGCTCATTATAGTCCTTATCTGGGTTTCCAAAACCCTAAGATTCCGGATAGCTTTTAGTACATAGTTATTCCGAATAGTTTGTGTTAAGGTTATTCCGGATATTGCATTAAAGCTATATTCCGGATTAGATCCATAACTGGATTCCGGAGAGTGGAGGTTTTAGTATTCCGAATAAGCCTCACAGGGATTCCGGATAGCAAGAAAAACAAGATTCCGGATAACAAGCTGGAAATTTATTCCGGATTGGCCAAGAGTTGTGGATTCCGGATAAGAGGTAAAACCAACATTCCTGATAAGACTTCCAAGAACCATTTTCCGGATAAGAGCTTAGCTTGTATTTCGGATATGTGCTAGGAGTTGAATTCCAGATAAGAGACAGAACGAATTCTGGATAACAACAAGTTTGGTTATTCCGGATAAGTGTTCCAAGGAGTGAATTCCGGATAAGGCTTCGATTGTTGATTCCGGATAAGCTGCTTGTTGGAAATTCCGGATAGTGGGTAAGTTTTGGTATTCCGGATTGTGACAGGATCTTGGATTCCGACTTAGGTTTGGTTTATTTCCTGTTTTATTTCCAAGCATTTATTTTTCCCGCCATTTTTCTTTAGTGTTATTTTAATTGTTTTTCTTTATCTTCAATTTCAAGTTTGCATTTTTATTACATTGTCAAATTTACTTTTCGTTGAGCTTTAATTTTTGTCATTTAATTAATTTACTTTTAAAGTTTTAATTTTGCACCATTTACTTTAAAGTTTTGCACATTTATTTTACAACAACGACCAAAAAAATATTGTTTTCCACCAAAAGACGACTGAGTCGCATGTTTAACCAGTAATCAATTCGATTAGACATACTTCAAAGAACTTAATTTTTATACTTCTTAAAACCCTTTATTAAAATGGCGTCGTTGCCGGCTCTTTTCGTGAAGATTAACGGTTTTCTGTGAGAGACGCACTGAATTTTGGGATCCAATCACTCGTGAACGTTATTTTTTGCTCAAAATTTTCAAAAATCCATAAAAATTAAAAAATTTCAAAAATACAAAAACATTATAAAAACTTATACAAAGCATTTCTTTTTCAAAGTTTTACACCAAAAAGATTTTATTTTTATTGTTATAAGTACATATATATTCTCTATTTCTTTGGTTTCTTTTTCTTTTTCTTTTGCAGGTGTATGCGTACTAGATCTTCATCTTATTCTGAGCCCGAGACTCGTGAAGATTTAGATTTGGCTGGTATGCACAACAACAATAATCCACCCCACCCCAACATGAATAACAATAACAATATTCCCCCACCCGATCTTCGAACGATGGAGGAGCTTTGTCAACCAACCATGAACGGACGAGGAAGACCGATTGCGCCGATGCAAATCACGGCTCCAGAGTTTCCGTTGAAGCATCACATGATCCAACAAGTTCAAAATACTTTTCCATTTCGCGGATTGCCGGATGATGATGCCAACAAACACCTCGACAAGTTCATTACCGTAACTCAAAGCATGAAGTTGCCCGATGTTACCATGGATTTTCTTTGCCTTCACCTATTTCCACACACCTTATCCCACCATGCCCAAAAATGGTTTGATCATCTTCCGAAGAATTCAATTCATACTTGGGACGAGATGACTCAACGATTTTTGTCGCGTTACTTTCCACCATCCATGGTCACGAGCCTTCGGAATCAAATCAGTGGATTTACACAAGAACCTGATGAATCGCTTTTTGATGCTTGGGAACGCTATAATGTTTTGATCGATCGATGTCCAAACCACAACATGCTCCCCGTCACCTTAATTGATACTTTCTACAACGGTTTAACCTTTCGTGATCGTGATACGATTAATGCAGCCGCCGGTGGCACATTTATGAAAAGAAGACCTGAGGAGTGTAGAGAGCTTATCGAGAACATGACTACTCATCACAAAAATTGGGATTCATCCGCATCTTCAAGGAATAACCCGAGAGTCAATGTGTCTTCTACTTCTTCAAACCCTGATATCACTGAATTGACCCGCGCAATGGTTAAAATGAGCAAAAATATGCAACTCTTGGCTACAAATCAACAACAACAAGTTAAAGCTGTAGCAACTTCTTGTGAGATTTGCGGGGGTCCTCATTCATACACTGATTGTCCTTCTACTCATGACAATCCGGAAAACGTGTATGCGGCTCATGGTAACTATTCAACGGAAAGCTATCAAGCCCGACTTCAAGGTGATCGTAACTTGCTAAGTTACCGTTCTAACAACTTTCTTTCACCCGGTTTTTCTCCTCAAAACCACAACCCCAACAACTACAATAGAAGCAATCCAACCCCACCTCGAGCTTCTAATCCTTATCACCCACCCTCTCAACAAGCACCACCCATTAATCAAGATGTTGAAACTTTCATGAAGACCCAAGGAGAGCTAGTTAAGAATCTGCAAAGCCAAATCACCAACTTGAAAGGAGATATCACTAAGCAAGGGAATGATATTAGAACCGAGCTTCGACATGATATGCAAACCTCATTTAGCAATCAAACGAATGATTTAAAGAATATGATGACTAGTTTCTTTCCAAGTACTCAACCCTCTACTTCGGGCTCTCTTCCTTCTAATACCATCACCAACCCAAGAGCGAATGTGAGTGATATTACTACACGCAGTGGAGCAACCTTTGTAGGACCATCTATCCCTCCCCCAGTTACTCCATCTACACCTACTCCCTTGCCTAGTATTAGTCCTCCATTACCGTCTCCACCTATGCATGATGAAGTTCTCAAGAAACACCCTTCACCAACCCCACCTTCCACCTTTAAACCTTCAACATCTCAACCCTCACCTTTTACACCTACACCTTCTAAACCCAATATTCCTTATCCATCTCGATTAGACAAGTGCCAATTGCTCACCAAGGATGATATTCAAGTGTCAAACTTTTTAAAGAAGATTTCAGGAGTGACCATCACCTTTAGCCTTGTTGAAGCTCTAGCCCAAATGCCTAAATTTGTTAAGATGTTTAAGGAATTTATTAATAAGAAGGAGAAGATGGCCGAGTTTGTTAAAACTCGATTGAATGAGAATTGTTCTGCAATCCTTCTTAAAAAACTTCCGGAAAAACTTGGAGATCCCGGTCGTTATGTGTTACCATGTATATTTAACAAAACCGAAGAATTTACTGCCTTAGCTGATCTCGGGGCAAGTATAAATTTGATGCCTTTAAGTGTTTGGAAAACACTATCATTACCCGACCTTACACCAACAAAGATGACTCTTGAGCTAGCAAATCGCACTCTCGCTTACCCCGTTGGTATTGCCGAAGACGTATTTATTAAAGTTGGTACTGTAGAAACTAGAAGGGGGGGGGGGTTGAATAGTTTCTCTTCGATTGGTGACCAAATTAAAATTACTTTCAATTTGGTTTGTATCAAAACTATCTTTTACTTGATGCTAAGTTGCATAATGATTAGGTTCAATTGAAATACACTAGCAAGGATAATAAGCAAGTATAATGATAATGAAATAAGTAAAGAGCAAGGAAGGAGACAACCTAGTGGGAAGACACCAAGATTTATAGTGGTTCGACAACGAGGCTCTATCCTCGTTTCTACTCCACTCCTCGAGTACACCTACTCGAGATTTCCACTATATCCACAAGCTCCCTTCTCGCCGGAGAAAACCTTACATCGTTGCTTATATTATTTTCCGACACTAAGCTAAATGTCGAGACCTAATCTTTAGCTAGGACAAATCTACACGACGTTGCCTACTTCACAATTTAACGACACAAGGCTAGATGTCGAGTTCTAATCTTAAGGTAGAACCAATCTTCACGACGTTGCCTACTTCACCATTTTACGACACAAGGCTAGATGTCGAGTTCTAATCGAAAGCTAGAACCAATCTTCACGACTCTTCACTTTGAAGCTAAGTGAGAACTTCACACAACACAACTACTAATCACTTTAAAGTTTAGTGAGAACTCACAAGACACAACCACATCACTTTATAGTTTAGTGAGAACTCCTAATCAAATCTATTACAACTCAACTAGACTTATCCAAGTACACACATGTAGCTTGGATTTACACAACACAAATCCAAGCAAACACATATGAAATGGATGTACACAACAAATCCAAGTATCCACAAATAACTTGGATAAACACAACTAGTCCAAGTATTCATAAATACATTGGATTGACCTAAAACAAAAAGGGTATTATGATGAATATGACTAGCTCATAAATTCATCTTTATCACTACACTAGTGAGTGAGTGATCTTCTCATTGGACATGGTAAAGGAGGGGATCAAGAGGATAATCATATGTAAACATCCTTAACAATTTAAGTGATCATTTACTAATGATTATGCTATAGAAAATAGAAAGGGGGCTGAGAAAAACGTCCAAGAGGCTTGCTGGAAAATGAGATTTGACCCACTATTTAAAGGAGACAAAGTTACAACGGATCTATAACGGCTATTGTGCGCGGTACCTTATCTCACCTCGCGGTACCATATCGCTAAGGTACCGCGTAGGTACTTAAGGTACCGCCACTAGACTCCGCTCCGTTTTTTGTCTTTTAGTGGGGTGGGAATATCTGAGGTATTTGAACCCTTCAAAGGATATTCTAACAGCATTTGGAATATACCATTTTCAAATTTTCATTTTCCATTTTAATAAAACATTTTCTAAAAAAGAAAGTTTATTAAAAAGTCTTTTGTCTTATTAACAAAAGTGAGTTTTAAGGATAATCATTTTGATGATCACTAAGTATGATTAAGAAAGGTTAGTGATATGATTATTACCTTGATGATAGTGTTAGTTAAATAATTCATTTTGTGTTTTACACTAAATGTGTTGTATGGTTTGTTGTGATCAAAACTAAGAAAGATTAGTTAACACTAATAATGTTTTTAGGCATTAGTTGCATTAACAATCTCCCCCTTTTTGATTACGACAAACGATAAACTCATTTACGTAGAAACACAAACTATGGAATTATTAACTAGTTTATCACTATCATTTCTCCCCCTTTGTCGTAGCAAAAAGGTTAGCATAAGTCTTTGAAGAGCATCGAACTTTGCTAGTAGCTCCCCCTTGGTGGTTGCTCCCCCTTGCTTGGGGCACCAAGTTTGTGAGCTAAGGTGACATGCTACACAAAGGTTAGTAGAAAGGAAAGAAACACCAATGTATATATGATCACTACCTACTAAGTAACTTGAGAGGGAGAAAGAGAAGAATTCTCAAATTAGAAGCAAGTATTTTGCTAAGTATGTCCAAAGAGGTAATTGACAAAATCAAACTTCAATCCAATGAAGATGATAAGCTTGTCAATGGGTTAAAGCTTTAGAATTGATGGAATCACCCATAAGCAATTGTAAAGAATTAACCAAGATCAACTCAAAGTAGAACTAATTAGATATCACACAAATAACACAAAGGTTACAAAAAAAAATACAACAAAGAAGATAGTCATACACATAGTATGAGTATCTAAAAAACAATAAATATGGAAAATAAACCACTAAGCATAAGCTAGTCTAATAGTGATATTTTCCAAGATTGCTAAAAATAAAATAAAACTAAAAAGACGACGATGCATCATTAGAAGTTTTGTCCACCGGAACTAAAACTTGAATAGGAGGTCGAGTGAGGAGGAATTCAAGAAAATTTAACTTCTCATACACATGAGCAAGTTTAATTTGTTGAAATCGGCAACAATCACACGAGGATCCATGATGCAACACAAAATCGTTTGATGGGGGTATGGCATCAAACTTAGGGTTTGGTGGTGGTGGGGTAATGGGTTTGGGAATGTTTTCACAATGCCTTGTGAGGTTTGGGAAGGTTGCAAGGTCATTGAGTTGGGGGGTATTGAAGGATTGTGGTGGTGGTGGAACATGTTCTTTTGCTCCGGTGATGGGGTTTATGGTGTAAGTCTCATTCCAATACTTGATTGGAGAGAAGGTAGGGTTTTTGGGTGGTTTGGACGAAGATGGTTCATTCTTCTTAACCCAAACGGGTCGAACCGAGATTTTCGGTTTCTTTGAAAGCTTGGATGAAGAAGCTTTGGGTGAGAGGGGTTGTGACAAAGAAATGTCAAGGTTAGGAATGTAGGAGTTAGGCATTGTGAGAGTGTGAGAATGATATCTCAAGGTTATGTGAGAATGAATTCTCAAGGTTAGGAAGGTATGAGAATGAAATCTCAAGGTTGGGGTATAAGTAAAATGTAATCAAGGTAAAAATTTGAATACAAAATGTGTAGTGTCAAGGAATGTTTAGTCAGTTTGAGTAAACAAGGAATCTTGACTGGGAATAGGGTTTTAAAGGTTTTGACCAAAAAATCGTCAAAAGCCACTTTCTGGCCGCGGTACCTTATAGGGGCCGGCGGTTCCATATCACTAAGGAACCGCGGGTCTTTAAGGAACCGCGTCCAGAGGACTTTGAACCATGTTTTTCCTGGGTTTTGGGAAAAACTAAGACTTTTTCAAAAAGTTGCAAATCTTGGAATTTTACCTCTATTAGAACCAAAATATGCTAGGGTTGCATAAAGCAACACATTCACAAAGAATGTCTTGACAAAGGGTGACAAAATAATTTACATATCATTTTGAACCAATTTTAGTCAAGTTTAGGGGTTGTGATAGATTTAGGTTCAATTTTAATTTCAAATTAAAGTTGATTAGTGTGCACAAAAGGATAGAATCACACAAAGCTAAATCCATAAGACAAGAACATGAAACAATCATTAATGAGGCAAGTACAAAGATAAATAAAAACTAACTAATACATAGCTAGCTTAACATAGAATCTAGATAAGTAGTTTTCTTAGGCTTGGTTTTGTTGAAAACTCTTATTAAGACAACTCCATCATTCATCTCCTAGGAGGAGGCATGGAGAACAAAGTAAGCAAGAAATCTTGCAAACCCCTATGTAGTCCATACATATCCATCCTTAGGTTTTGGATGAGGAAGTGGTTGTAGAGACAACATGGACATCTAGGACCATGAGTTTGTTGAAACCCAAAGTAAGGATCACCCAAGAGGAGGGAAAGAGGGACACCCAAAATTGGGATGTTTGAGTTGGGTGGAGGTGGAGGAGGCAAGTTCTCCAAGGGTGATGTGGGTGAAAGTGGAGGCATGTTCCCCAAAGGGGAAATGGGTGAGTGTGGAGGTAAATCCTCCAAGGTTGGTGAAATGGGTGAGTTGTGAGGGGTAAATGGTGAAGTCACCAAAGAGTAATCAAATTCATTCCCAAAAGGAATGCTTTGGATTGGTTGAGGTTGTGTGGTCACTTCCAAGGGTGCACTTGGAGTGAAGGGTGAAGAAAGCTCATTCATTCTAGAATTAAATGAAGAGGAGGTAGAACCAATGGAGTGGTTAGTACCATGGGTGGAAGAAGTCTTGCATGGTGCAAGAGGTGGGGAAGGTGATGAAGAAATGAGGATAGGAGCATTCTCATTCTTAGGTGTGTGGAAAGGTGAAGAGTTAGGCTTAGCTACCTTAACCCTTATTTTGAGTGTTTTTCTTGGGGTGGAGGTCTTGGAAGTGTTTGAGGTTTTGGTACACACCATGGTTGATTAGGGTGGTTTAAGGTTTAGGGATGTATGTTTGATGTGTAAAGAACATGGCAAACAAGGTGGGTTTAAATGGGTGAGGGGATGATCCAAACTAGTAACGGGTTAAAATCATTTTAGGTGAATAATGAATTTAGATACCCTAGTTTAGGAAATGTGCAGTTTATTACTGAAAATCATGCAAGGTTTACACAAAACTAAGAAAACAGTGTAAAGCAAAGATGCTGTCGTGCACAGTGACCGGCGGTTCCTTATCTAGGACCGGCGGTACCTTATCGATAAGGAACCGCGGGTCGATATGGAACCGCGACCAGAAGGTTTTCAAAAATTTCCCATCCCAGTTTTTGATAAACTCAGATTTTTCCCAAAAGTTTTACAAGCCAAAGTTAACTACAGATCATAATCTAATAAGCTAACTATCATATGGCATGCACAAAGCTATGTAAAACACAAATATCATAGCGTAAGCAACATTTAGGATCAAAATAGGTAATAGTCCAAACATGCAACATAAGTAAATAAACAACTAAGCCAAAGTGTTAATAAGCAAATGTTTAAGCTGCAAAAGATAACCAAACTTTGACACTTCTCAAAGTCTTCACCTCCTTTTCTTCCCTAAGTCCTTGATCATTTTTCCCAGATACTTGATTCCCTTTCTTGACTCAATTCGGTGTTCATGCAAATCACCTCGGGTTCGAAGATTTTGACGGTAAAGTTCCTCTAAATTGAGATTACTAGGAACTTCACTAGAGGAATGGTGGGGAGGGGAAGCAATGACATCTAAACCATCCACGAATGAGTTTGTGGAGTGGTGAGAAGAACTCGAAGAGTCAATGGGAGCACTTGTGCCAATGCCATCACCATCACTTGTTGGCATGTCCATGTCCTCATCATTGAGCTCTAGTTGGTCGAATTTTCGATCAGATCTTGTCTTTCTCTTATATACCTCTTGAATAGGTAGCATGACCCGTTTGACCGGTTGAAACTGAGAAAGATCAAGATTTGGAAAATCACGGCCAACCCTTTTAAAAAGGCGGGGGAGGAGCATTGCATAAGGGAGGTTTGTTTTGGGTTTGTGAATAGCATAATTGATCCGTTGAGCGATAAAATATGCCAAATTGTACTTGGTGTTGGTAAAGATGCAATATAGCATATGCACTAAACACGCCGGAACATGATCCCGGTTTCCACCAAGACAAAACACATTTTCCCTAAGAATATTGGTCCACTGAACCATATTATCATTAAGGTCGCTCAAGAGAACCTCATGACGTTTTACCGAACGTACCTTAGTATGAAGGCTTCTCTTAACGGGTCGATTACGCTTTTTGGAGATGATGTCGATAATGAAGTCAAGATCAATTTCCTCATGATCATTTGAAGGACAATTGTAGGATTCAAGGAGAGCACTAAGCTTCCATTTATCCGTGAAGCGACAAGTGCCTTCAAATGGGACATCAAGAATTTGACCAAACACTTCGAGAGAGTATTGAATGAGTTGATCGTTCAAGATGAAACTAACAAATATTCCATCATTGTTTTCAATGACGGAGTATGTGCTAAAGAACTCCAATAGGAATCGAGGATAGATGTCTTCCTTAATGTTCAACAAACAACCAAATCCAATGTTTTCAAACATGGACTTGATGTAGACATAATCCTTGATATCTTTTTGGACAACTCTACCCTCATGAAAGCAACGAGATTGAAGAGAGGAAAAGGTATGGGCAAGGTGAGTTGAGGGACAAAAGTCGGATAGGTTAGGCATATATTGTTTGGTGAGTTGATGATCCTTTTGGTATTGTGAAGGCATCACTAGTACCTAAATAAACACAAGACAATATTTCTCCAATCACTCATATGAAAAATAAAAAGGAAAACGAAAAATTAAAATGTGTTATATCAATTTCTTGACAAACATAGGATTGAATCCATATCATTTTCATGTTCACAATGTGTCTATTCCATCATTGACCAAGAACACATGATCTATGTTAGATCAACAATGGATTAGAACATTGGTTTTCAAAACAAGGTTTTTAGGTAAGCATTAACAATGTCATTACCTACTTGTTCATGGGTTCATCTCAAATCCATCATTCAACCAAAATCATTTAGCCTAAATTCGGATTTGTTCTACAAGTGGGTTTTAGTGAAATCTTAATGAATATCAACCTAAGGAATCATAGTAAGATTACCATGTCAACCCACATTCCTATTAAGGTTTTAATTCAATTTCAATTTTAAAAATCCCCAATTATGAAAGGATGAACCCTAGAACAAAATAGATGAAATTGAAAGAAAATACTTACAATTAATTGATGTTAGATGAAGGATGAGTGAAACCCACAACTTGGAATCAATTAATTTGAGTGATTGAAGGTTTTGGAAGCTTCAACAATGGTGGAAAAGGTAAAACCCGTCGGCTGTGTGTTTTTGGGAGAGAGAGAGTTTGATTTAAAAAAGAATAAAAAACTCAAACTGGCGCTCTGACAAAAGTTACTGCCCGCGGTACCTTATCGATAAGGAACCGCGGGTTTGAGCCGCGGAGATAAGGAACCGCCTACAGAGGCAGGTTTCTATCTCTGAAAAACGCCAAATTTTGAAAATCCAGTTTTTCTAAAATACTTAAAATTAAATCATGAGCCTTTTAGAATATTATTGGATCATCATAACACTAAGCAATATGCCTTAATGAAGGATTACGAGTTAAATCAAGATCGAAAAGAACCGAAACGGACAAACGACTACTCGTAGCAAAATGACTAAGTGGAGAGAAGTCAAGAGAAGTGAATCAAGACTAGGATCAATGCTCAAGGGATTAATGACAATCTTCAAGTAGTTGAAACGAAGAGCTTGTGTCATATATAGTGGTTTAAGACGTGCCTTTCCGGCGAAACGATAAACGGTTTTGGTAATGAATAAGCACAAAGCAATTATTCAAGTCTAAACTAAGATCACTTTCAATAATAGTCTTAGTCTAAACTAAAATATGAGCAAAGTATTAATTCACTTTCTCTCCCACAAAGGGCCTACTAACCGTATGGGTGCAAAGCATAGAAATCATGCTTGATACTTTAAGCTTCTACTAACTCACTCTACATCACCATAGTGAGTCAAGTATCCAAGCAATGAAGGTTTGAGAGGATAAAAGAAAAGAAACACAAACCACAAATAAATGCCAAGGCAAGGATGCCGAGAACAAGCACATAGTCAAGTAATGATCAAAAGAATGATCAAAGGGCGTGTGGAAGAACGAAAACGTACCTTGGCCACAAAGAGCAATCCATGAAGGAATAAGTGCTATGCCCAATAAATGACTATGATGAGTACTAAGTCTTCAAGGACTAGTATCATTCCCAATCATCTTGGTATCATCATTCAAAGATGTTAAAGATCAATGAAGATGATTCTTCTAAAAGTGCAAGTAACTCAATCCATAACCAATAAATTGATTGATCTTCATGAGTCCCTACACAAAGCAAGATGCAAACTAGTAGATACATTTCAAAAGTATATCTAAAATGCATAAAGGCTACTAATCTTAAGTGGGATGCAAAATTATAAATTAAAAGACCTATTTTCAAAGAAAACATAGTTTTGACCAAAGAGAAACTTTAGTACAACTAGACCTTCTAATTTGAGGAGACAATAGATCGATCCAAGTTTCAAAGTACAATATACTTCAAAGATCTTGAGTGACCATCGCTCTGATACCAATTGTAGAAACTAGAAGGGGGGGGGGGGGTTGAATAGTTTCTCTTCGATTGGTGACCAAATTAAAATTACTTTCAATTTGGTTTGTATCAAAACTATCTTTTACTTGATGCTAAGTTGCATAATGATTAGGTTCAATTGAAATACACTAGCAAGGATAATAAGCAAGTATAATGATAATGAAATAAGTAAAGAGCAAGGAAGGAGACAACCTAGTGGGAAGACACCAAGATTTATAGTGGTTCGACAACGAGGCTCTATCCTCGTTTCTACTCCACTCCTCGAGTACACCTACTCGAGATTTCCACTATATCCACAAGCTCCCTTCTCGGCGGAGAAAACCTTACATCGTTGCTTATATTATTTTCCGACACTAAGCTAAATGTCGAGACCTAATCTTTAGCTAGGACCAATCTACATGACGTTGCCTACTTCACAATTTAACGACACAAGGCTAGATGTCGAGTTCTAATCTTAAGGTAGAACCAATCTTCACGACGTTGCCTACTTCACCATTTTACGACACAAGGCTAGATGTCGAGTTCTAATCGAAAGCTAGAACCAATCTTCACGACTCTTCACTTTGAAGCTAAGTGAGAACTTCACACAACACAACTACTAATCACTTTAAAGTTTAGTGAGAACTCACAAGACACAACCACATCACTTTATAGTTTAGTGAGAACTCCTAATCAAATCTATTACAACTCAACTAGACTTATCCAAGTACACACATGTAGCTTGGATTTACACAACACAAATCCAAGCAAACACATATGCAATGGATGTACACAACAAATCCAAGTATCCACAAATAACTTGGATGAACACAACTAGTCCAAGTATTCATAAATACATTGGATTGACCTTAAACAAAAAGGGTATTATGATGAATATGAATAGCTCATAAATTCATCTTTATCACTACACTAGTGAGTGAGTGATCTTCTCATTGGACATGGTAAAGGAGGGGATAAAGAGGATAATCATATGTAAACATCCTTAACAATTTATGTGATCATTTACTAATGATTATGCTATAGAAAATAGAAAGAGGGCTGAGAAAAACGTCCAAGAGGCTTGCTGGAAAATGAGATTTGACCCACTATTTAAAGGAGACAAAGTTACAACGGATCTATAACGGCTACTGTGCGCGGTACCTTATCTCACCCCGCGGTACCATATCGCTAAGGTACCACGTAGGTACTTAAGGTACCGCCACTAGACTACGCTCCGTTTTTTGTCTTTTAGTGGGGTGGGAATATCTGAGGTATTTGAACCCTTCAAAGGATATTCTAACAGCATTTGGAATATGCCATTTTCAAATTTTCATTTTCCATTTTAATAAAACATTTTCTAAAAAAGAAAGTTTATTAAAAAGTCTTTTGTCTTATTAACAAAAGTGAGTTTTAAGGATAATCATTTTGATGATCACTAAGTATGATTAAGAAAGGTTAGTGATATGATTATTACCTTGATGATAGTGTTAGTTAAATAATTCATTTTGTGTTTTACACTAAATGTGTTGTATGGTTTGTTGTGATCAAAACTAAGAAAGATTAGTTAACACTGATAATGTTTTTAGGCATTACTTGCATTAACAGGTACCTTCACTTTTCCGGTCGACTTTGTTGTTGTTGATTATGAAATAGACCCTCGTATTCCGTTAATACTTGGTCGGCCATTCTTGAGAACCGGAAAAGCATTAGTCTTGGTTGCCGAAGGTGAGCTAATCTTAAGGGTCGGGAATGATGCACACGTATTTAAAAAGGGGAAGATCACAACCACATCAAATGGAAGAGAATCAGCGAATATGATTAATGTGCTTGCTGATTCTATCGTCTACAACAATCCTCTTTTGATTCTTGCTATGATAATCCACTGTTCAAAGATGATGTGGATGATTCTCTCTCCAATTTAGATCCTCCACCAATTCATGAGTCTCCTCCAATTTATGATGACTATGATGATGATTATAGTTCTAACATGGATGATTCTGATGATTTTTCTTTTGAGTATAAAGACATGCCAACTTATGATGACTTTAATGATGCCGATACTCTTTCGAGTTATTCTTCACATGATGACCTTGCACCTACTTTTGATGAAGATCCTCCGCCAATAATACTTGATCCTACTTTAGATGACTACTCATTTGAGGAAGACGTTTCTACTTTTCTCAACACTTACTTCCCAAATGAGAATGATTCTCTTCCTTTGGACTTTGATGATGCTCTTTATCCTCCTTTGGATATGAAGAACCCCGTTTTAAAGGAGAAGAAGCAGGAAGACACCGATATCCGCAGTACTTATGTCTTGACACCTCTCTATCCCCCTTTTGAGGATGAGATTGTGCGATTTATGAGCGGATCTTCTTCAAGGTCTACTGAGCCTGAGTGTTATTTTCCCCTAAAGGAAAAGGTGTTCGATCCAGGTATTGCAATTTCTAAGCCATCTCAATATCCATCTGATGAAATAAAAGGAAAGATTATTGGAACTTTTGGAGATATGCTTGCACCTCATCACCCTTGCTACCACCGTGCTCAACAACTGCTTAGGGGAACCTTGCCTACTCTTCTTTGGCTTGCCTTATTCGCCTTAAGCTTGTGCTACTTGATGGATGAAAACCATGTATTTGATCCCCGGTGGATGTTCTTTAAGCTTCTTCCTATGCTAATCAAGGTCAATTCAGGCTCACGACTCGGTTAACAAAAAAACAAGCGCTTCTCGGGAGGCAACCCGCATTATCTATCCTTTTTCTTTGTTTTTATAATAAGTGTAGGGGAGACCCTAGTATGTGTTTGTTGTTTTCTTTCTTATCATGTGCACGGATTCGAGCTTTTAAAGATCCATTCTTGATGACTTTTGATGACCCATGATTCCGTGTACCCGTCTTCCTGGTTCTATCCTAAACTCTTTTGATTCTCTATTTTATATTCTTCAATATTAAAATAGGAATCAATTTAGTTATCTCTTCCTAAGCAAGATTTACACAAAGTGCACAATGTCCTAAGTGTAGGGGAGTTTACTTCCACATGCTTAAACATTGAGGACAATGTTTATATTAAGTGTAGGGGGACTTCTATCGAAGTTAAGTGGGCTTTTCCTTGCATTTGTCCTCATTTTAACCGGAAAATTGATTTTTCGACATTTTTCAAAATTTTTGATCTATTTTGGCCTATTAGTATTTACCTTTGTTATAGTTATTTTCTTTCTTTGCTAGAATAAATTTTGAATAAAGTGGTTTTAATTTTTAAATGTCATGAATCTTTTGACTCAACCCGAGTTTACTTATCTAAGTTTACTCTAGCTAGTATCCTTAACGTGTTTAAGTCAAGTTTTGCTAGGCTTTTATATAGGGAACTTTAAAAGGCGAAAGTGTTAACTCTTACGGGTTAAGAACAAGAACTTTTCGCAAGTTCCTATAATTGATCCTAGAAAGTCGTTTATCAAGGGAACTTTAAAATGCGAATTCTAAACTTGAAAAAGTCTAAGAATTTGCAAGATCCTATAGACGACTTGAAAACCCAAAACTTTGATTTAATTGGCTAAGCATCCACGAGTCTCGTTCCTTGAGATTTTAAATTGTGAAGAACGAGAGATGATAGAGTCAATTATAAGTTTGGTATTTTTTCATGAATTTATGTGAGTTAATTATGAGCTTTTTCTCCCATCGCTTGCTAATAAATTTAATTGCAATAAGTAAGGTCGTACGATTTGAAAAGTTACTTAGCTTCTAGCCCAAGATCGTTTAAAAGTTGCTCGGTATTAATTAGAGTTCATAGCCAAGGCATAACTTATTGAAGCGGGATGCGAAGATTGGCGAATCCGAAAAGGTCCTAACAAGACATGAGGGCTACATTTTATTGCTAAAGATCCAAAGTTATGTGAATAATCACTTATCAAAAATCAATATGAAGGTTCGAGACACACGACGAAAAGCAAATACTCCCCTAAAGATCATGGAGAAGTCTATCCAAAAAGGCCCTAACAAAGTATGAGGATAAATAGATCCAAGTCCTAAAAGGAGGCGGATCGTTGTATATCAAAATCCCAAATAAATATTGGAGAAAAATGAAGAAGTCGTGGTCCAAATATGAAGAATCTCTCAAAAACTTCAAGTGAAGAAATTCCTATTATGAAGAGAAGACCATTATTTCATGAACGTCTCTCAAGATTTGAAGTATGAAGTCAATGCCAAATATCGATCCGAGAAAGGTCTCAAATCATGAAGCGAGTTATGTCAAGATATGAACTTTATGAGGTCCCGAGAAGCAGTTTTAAAAGATTTTGTCCTTTAGCTAACTATTGATTAAATCGTCCTACTTTATTTTCAGCCTAAATACTATTGAAATAAGTCAACAATGCATCCTCGTAATCATTCAAGACAACAATAAAATATAAGAGATACACCTAGGAATAAGGGAGTCTAAGTGAATAATTGGTCCACATGAGTTTGTGATAGTTTGCTAACTTATAATAACAATGATCTCGTTTTTAAGCTTGGTATGGGGAACGTGAAACTTGAGGGTGATAAACATTCATGACATTCCAAAACCCTGAGGTAAGTGTTTGATTTTTTACTTGTTTTCTTCCTTTAAATATTTTGTAATTTTCTATCTCTTTAATAAAGGCCAAGGTAGGTTAATTATGATCAAAAATGTAAATCTTGCTTTGTAATTAATGCATTGCATGAGGACATTGCAATGGTCAAGTGTAGGGGATTTAATAAGTGTGAAAACACTTATACTTTTACCACTTATTTATAATAATAACCAAGCCAAAACGTGTATTTTACGTCGTAAATGTCGGAATTTTGCGTGGTTTGTGTTTTTTTTTATTTCGGAGCAAAATGTGAAAAGGGAAGAAAACACGGTCTTTCACGGGCTTTTATCGAAGAAAAAGACAAAAGACGAAGTCAAAAGATCAAGAGTGCAAAAAGAACGGAAGTCCAAGGCATATTATGAAGATTTATTGAAGAAAATATCTAAAGACGGAAGTTTAATGAAGTCGAAGAACTCAAGTATAATAAATGAAGATATTATAAGACGAGTTCAATTAATCCCGAGACATAGTCGAAAAAGTCGAAGAATTTAGAAGACGAAAAGACGAGAGAAGAAAGAAAGGAGCAACACATGTTAACCTCCCTAATCACCTATAAATACCCTCCTAATGACACATTAGGAGATGTTTACTATCTTGACAAAATAGTTCTTCCACATTTAATTTCATGTCATTTACTTAATTGTCATCTAATTTCCTTGTCTTGCACCTTTAATTTGTAAGCTCTTTAATTCTTGCTTTTACTTTTAATTGTTGAATCTTAATTTTAATCAAGTTTTTAATTAATCTCTCATTCTACCTTTCTTGTTTTGCTTAATCTTTATGCTTATGTGCTTATTGTCATGCTTATTTGATTGTTTGTTATGTTTTTATGTTTATGATTGTGTTAGCTTATTGATTTTATAGCTGATTGTGTGTTTGATTTATATTTAATTAAGTGTTTTTAAAAGTTGTTTTATAAAAAGTTGTTTTTAAATATTTTTATTAATTAGTGTTTTTAAAAGTTTTTAAATTTTGGCTTATTTAGCTTTTCCTAAAATTTATTTGGTTAAAGTTTTGGTTAAGTGCTTATTTGTTTTTAGCTTATTATTAGATTTTGGCTTATTTTCATTTAGCTCATTATAGTCCTTATCCGGGTTTCCAAAACCCTAAGATTCCGGATAGCTTTTAATACATAGTTATTCCGAATAGTTTGTGTTAAGGTTATTTCGGATATTGCATTAAAGCTATATTCCGGATTAGATCCATAATTGGATTCCGGGTAGTGGCGGTTTTAGTATTCCGAATAAGCCTCACAGGGATTCCAGATAGCAAGAAAAACAAGATTCCGGATAACAAGCTGGAAATTTATTCCGGATTGGCCAAGAGTTGTGGATTCCGGATAAGAGGTAAAAGCAACATTCCGGATAAGACTTCCAAGAACCATTTTCCGGATAAGAGCTTAGCTTGTATTCCGGATATATGCTAGGAGTTGAATTCCGGATAAGAGGCAGAACGAATTCCGGATAACAGTAAGTTTGGTTATTCCAGATAAATGTTCCAAGGAGTGAATTCTGGATAAGGCTTCGATTGTTGATTCCGGATAAGCTGCTTGTTGGAAATTCCGGATAGTGGGTAAGTTTTGGTATTCCGGATTGTGACAGGATCTTGGATTCCGACTCAGGTTTGGTTTATTCCCTGTTTTATTTTCAAGCATTTATTTTTCCCGCTATTTTTCTTTAGTGTTATTTTAATTGTTTTTCTTTATCTTCAATTTCAAGTTTGCATTTTTATTACATTGTCAATTTTACTTTTCGTTGAGCTTTAAATTTTGTCATTTAATTAATTTACTTTTGAAGTTTTAATTTTGCACCATTTACTTTAAAGTTTTGCACATTTATTTTACAGCAACGACCAAAAAAATATTGTTTTCCACTAAAAGACGACTGAGTTGCACGTTTAACCAGTAATCAATTCGATTAGACATACTTCAAAGAACTTAATTTTTATACTTCTTAAAACCCTTTATTAAAATGGCGCCGCTGCCGGCTCTTTTCGTGAAAATTAACGATTTTCTGTGAGAGACGCGTTGAATGTTGGGATCCGTTCACTCGTGAACGTTATTTTTTGCTCAAAAATTTTTCAAAAATCCATAACTAACTAATTAGTATTATGAGGGTAAGGGTATTTATAGAGGTGTCAGAGGAGATTAGAGGAGTGATGTCTACGTGTTTCCACTAATTAGAAGATGACACGTGTTCTTCAATTAGAGTTTTTATGAATCCCCAGAATGGGGCGAATTTATTCTAGTTGATGAGAGTCTAATTGGATGATATAGGAGTAATGAGAAGACACTTCTGAACATTTTTCATTTTTATTCCATCACATGAAATCCATTGAATCGTCCATTATAGGAGAATATGCCGTGTCGTTGTTTAATTGGATGAGAAGTGTAATCTCAGATCACAATCTGATCCATCCATTATTATCCATTACCGATGGCTGGGACTAAATGTGTTGGCAATCAAATTTAACCCTTTCTTGATATCTGATTGGCCCGCATTGAAAAACAAAAACTTACTAAACTTTCAGCTAGTGCCAAAGTTGGACCTTGTAGGTTTAACTTCCCTCTATTAGCCTTTAAAGTTTGATTTATGGCAAAATCAGTCCTCTTACTTGTAACTTTGAAAATGTGACAAGATAAACCCCTAAACTTTTTACTTTCCAACAAATGGAAAGTTTAGTCTTTTGACTTTCAAATTGACCATTTTGTCCTTAGACTTTTAACTTTGCAAAAACTTCATTACTGGTCCTTGATCTTTCTAACTTGTCAATTAAGGAACTAAAAAGGAAAATATTTTGAAAATGCATTAAACTTGTCTATTTTTATGATGTTGTGTAGCCAAAAAAATAAAATTCCCATGTTACTATAAAACTTTGAATTTCGACTCTTTTGTGTAGTGGTTTACCTGCTTGACCCTTAGTGCCTACATGGCACCAGTAACTTTAACATCCATTTACTTTTGCTTTAATGTTAGTCCTTTATACTAACGATGGTTTATCAATATATGATTTTTTTCTTAACCTTTTATTATTATCAACAAAAATCTTAAAAAATAATAATAATAATAATAATAATAATAATAATTATTATTAATTTGTCCTACAAATTCACAGATTCTTTACATTCATGGTTCTAACTAAAAAAATTCCATGTTGATCTACTGTTGCTATATAACAAATTTTCTATCACAAATAATTCTGCATTATAAACAATTCGTCCATGGTGGTTCTAATTTTTTTTTATTATTGATTTGTAGATCTACCAAAACTAGATCTTGAAACACATTTTTACAATAACAAAATCTTTAAACCAACATAAGATTAATTTATTGGGAGGGTCTGAGCAGCAGCGTGGTGGTGGTGGATCTCTCGATGGCGGTGTGTTGTGGTGGTGGTGGGTCTTGGCAGCGGCGGCGTGGTGTGGTGGTTGAGGGTCAAGGGAGCGACGCGGTATAGTGGTGGTGGATATTCTGAAGCAGTGGCGTGATGGATCTGGTGGTGTGGTGTTGGATTTAACCAGCAGCGTGGTGTGGTTTGGTAGTGGTAAATCTAGGCAGCGGCAGGGTGGTGTGGTTTGGTGGTGCTGGATCTAGGCAGCGGCGGGGTGGTGTGGTTTGGTGGTGTTGGATCTAGGCAGCAACGGGGCAAGTAATGTACATTCATGGATTGAATTTTACCATTGTTGTTAGATTTGAGTTTCACCTAGATCTGGAAATTTGGATTGGTATTGATAGAGGTGAAAGAGATGATTGTGTATTTTATTTTTTGTTTAGTGGAGATGATTGTGTTGATCAAGGTTCAAGCATAGGGGTGTAAAAGAGACGAGACAGCTCGTGAGTTACTCGAGATCGACTCATAAAGTACTCGAAATCGACTCGGTTTCAACGAGTCGAGCTGGAGTTCGAGCTACTCGAGTATACTTTCGAGTCGAGTTCGAGCTTCATAATACTCGGCTCGTGAAGCTCGCGAGGTTTATCGAGCTTCAATTAAATTACATTTTTACCCTTTTATAGTCATAAATTGAGCCGAGCCGAGTTTGACATGCCAAATATTTATCGAGTTCGAGCATAATTTGCAAAAATAGTCGAGCTCGAGTTTTAGTAATCGAGTCGAGCTCGAGCTCGAAATATGAAGCTCGAGCCGAGTTTCGAGCTCGAGTTTTAGTAATCGGGTCGAGCCCGAGCTTGGCAGTACTCGGCTCGACTCGACTCATTTACACCCCTAGTCAAGCAGGTAGATGAAGATGAAATGGTCACAAACTTGCAAACTTATGTAATAGAGAAGAAATTACGTAAGCTTTTACTTGCTTGACTTTTATGTAACAAAGAAGAAATTACATAAATGGCCCTTATAGTTTATTTAGACGTGAAGGGACTAACGATGCAAATATTTGTTAAATAAGTAACCGGTCAAGGGTCAAGCAGGTAAACCACTACACAAAAAAATCGAAATTCAAGAGTTTTATAGTAAAATGAAAAAAAATTTGGCTACACAACATTATAAAAATGGACAAGTTTAATGCATTTTCAAAGACTTTTCCCAATATAAAAAGCACACATAATTATGATATTTTTAACGCATAATATGGTATATTTGGTTGTGTTTAATGTAAATTTGGGCTATTAATGATGAGTGTTTACACACTTATCAATCATCGTAAAAAAATTACTAATTGGCATGCTTAACTGGTATACCTAAAGGTATGTCTAATTGGGGGTGACCATTCGTTCAAAACCAAACTGCTGACGAAAACCTAACTGTATTCCTTCCAAATGGGCTAAAAGAGGGAATACCTCGAATAATTAGTCTATTATTTTAGTTGTCTCTCGTTTTATTGATTGAAGAAACAGTCTTAGATGGTTATACGGGTATCCAAAATACAAACGAGATGGATGTTTGTTGTCCCAACTATTCCTTTACTCCAACAACATCTAGGGTTCCTCGAACAATGTGATATCTTACACCGGGTAAGGCGTGGGAAAACGGCACCAATTCTGTCCAATAACACCAAAAACCTAACCTCATTTTTAAGTCCTTCAAATCCTTACCCTCCCCTCTTACTAAGACTACAAAATGTTCTTGTGAATTATGGCCTTGAAAACCGACTTTGGGTAAAACGTAAATTGATGTTCGGCAAGAAATAGCAAAACCGAACCAAACTGACGTGACAAAATCGAATTGAGTAGATAGTTTATTCCGATTTCTTGGTATTAAAACGAAATCAACCAACAAAACTGAAATAGCAAAACCGAACCAAACTGACGTGACAAAATCGAATTGAGTAGATAGTTTATGCCGATTTCTTGGTATTAAAACGAAATCAACCAACAAAACTGAAATAGCAAAACATAAATATAAACCGAAAACCCAACAGAAAATGGTCAATTCGGTTTCGAATGACTCGCCTCGATTTTCGATTGGTTTTCAGTTCTGTATCGATTTGCCTTAATTTATGTTGTAGATAGCATAATGAAATACATTTTCAAAAACTAAAGTGATACATACACTACTAAAATTTGTGTGTACACCACTAAAGTATAGAAATGATGCATCCAATACAATACCTTCATGCATAAGAAATAATGTAGACATCAATTTTATGTTTGGTTCAATGAATGTTTTTGAGAGAATTGTAATTTGCGAATGAAATTGTAACTAAAATGAATTATTGTTCTTGCTACCGAGACCTCTGGGATCTCTTGGCTTTCTGTTTGAGTAGGGAATGAAAGGTATTGTATACACAGACTTGTGTATGATGTAGTGAAAACAAAACAACAATAACAACAAGAGATAGAATTTATCAAACGTACTTTATTAATCCTTTGAATCGATATGTTCTGATTTACAGGAATTGATCCTATAAATACAAGATGAATCGCTGCCATGAAGAGACATGTCGTTTCACATAATAACTGTAAACCTAATATAACCGTCATATATACATTTGATGGGTTTGTTAGCCTACGACCCAAACCATAATACTAAACTTACAGACCTTTTACTCCTATTTACATTTAGGCCATAAAATTTATAGAATATACTATATAACCTTGAGTATTTGTGATATTATTCCAACATTTCCCCCTAATATCACAATTACTCAAAACTTTGCTTTGCCTCGTGTGGATCTTCAAGCAATGACTGTGAAGTCATCACTGGTGTAGTCTTCATATTCCTTCTTTACCCTTGATGATCTTTCCGCATACAAATTTTGGTCTCCCTTGTAGTGTCTTGGTTATTCTAGGCTTTCATTGGTGTCTTCAAATTTGACACCAAAATGCTCTATGATTCCTTTTCCTTTGAGGACTGCAGGCCTCCTCCATTGTGCACCATCCTCACCAATTTCTCCTTGGTGATATCCATGACATTCTTTGTCTTTTCTTGCAGGTTCCAACATTGTATCCATGTTTCCTTGCCTAGGTGCTCTAGCAGTTTTGTAGTGAGATGTGAGAATCTCGAAAAAGTTCATATAGCCTCTTCTTATCTCCTATCCATTGCCTTTGGATAAGCCCATAATCTTCCCAACCATGTCAAATTCCTGATTAAAATGGACACCCAAGTATCCTCCCAAATTCTCCATAATCTTATTGAGGTCAAATAAGTGGATTTCAACACCATTAATAATTTGTGGAATGTTTCTAGGGAGTGATATGGTTAGGTAGTGGTTGAAAAACCACTTGATTACCTTATTGAATCTCTGCCTAAAGTAGTCCCATTTCTGACTTACTACATCATCAATTTTAATCAAATCTAGAAAAGATACAAAGTTAGTAAAATATTGAACCTTTGTAGTGTAAAGATTTCCTTTGATTATGATTGTATCTTGCTCCAATCCTTCTCCTTCCTTTGACATAGATTCAAAGTACTTCTGCATATAATCATTATGCATCCTCCTTAGTTTGTCTTCATCAAACCTCTTGATCTCTTTGTCCTTGAACATAAGTGATAAACAACATCTATTACCATCATAGGTTACTTAAAAACCTTGTTTATACAATTGTCCTTGTGAAAGGATGTTTAGAGTCACTTCTGGTGCGTAATATACACCAGGAATTATGTGACTGGTTCCATCTGCTTCTATCAGGATATCACCCAAACCACAGGCGAATAAAAACTTTCTGTGGTTCTCTAATTTGGATAGAAAACTCTTCTTTTATATTACATAAACTATCCAACCTGTAACAAACATGCCTATCAATTTTGTTACTTACATACCATACTTCGTCCCATCCTGTAAGGTCTGTCCCCTTTAACATACAAGTGGTGGAGAAGTGAACTTTCTCAGGGTATGTGATCAAAACGGTTTGTTTCGTGGCAATAATTCCTTCCATCCTCTTTTTTGTTTCCTTCTTTGCATCTGCGTTCTCAATTGTGGAATCCATGGACATCTTTTAACTATGTGCCCAAGTTGTTTACATTGAAAGCATTTATATTTCTTGAATTTATCATTGTTTTTTGGATGATTCGGATTAGTGTTGTGTTGCATGACTTCTTTCATCTTGTTGTTCAACAAGATCTTGCATTCGTTTGATATCTTCTTCATACAAGAACCAATATGTACTTGATTATCTCTCTTTAACTTCCTCTGAATGAATTCTAGTTGTTGTTCCCTTCGCAGACTTCCCAGACTTTGGCTCTGATGCCAATTATTGTTCTTGCCACCGAGACCTCTAGGATCTCTTGGATTTCTGTTTGAGTAGGGAATGAAAGGCATTGTATACACAGACTTGTGTATGATGTAGTGAAAACAAAACAACAATAACAACAGGAATTGATCCTATATATATAAGATGAAACGCTGCCATGAAGAGACATGTCGTTTCACATAATAACTATAAACCTAATATAACCGTCATATATACATCTGATGGGTTTGTTAACTTACGGCCCAAACCAGAATACTAAACTTACAGGCCTTTTATTCCTATTGACATTTAGGCCAAGAACTTTATAAAATATACTATATAACTTTGAGTATTATTGATATTATTCCCAACATGAATTGTAATTTGAAAATTTTGAATGTCTTAGTAATTGTAATGTATGAAATTGTAGTTGGTAAATTATGTCATCGTGTTTTGATGGCCAACAACGTATTGTAATTCTAAAAAGTAAAAATACTTTTAAAAATTAGGATGAAATCAATAAATCAATAAATATATTATATAACAGTAAGATATTAAGATTAAAAAGTATTAAAAAATATTCATAATAAGAGTCTAAATAAAAGATTTATAATAAAAAGTTATTATATAATAATTCATTACTCCATCCGTCTCAAAATTATAGTCTACGTTATTATTTTAGACGTT
This sequence comes from Glebionis coronaria, assembly GCA_025667525.1. Classification (NCBI taxonomy): domain Eukaryota; kingdom Viridiplantae; phylum Streptophyta; class Magnoliopsida; order Asterales; family Asteraceae; genus Glebionis; species Glebionis coronaria. The sequence goes on along the minus strand of CM046882.1, from coordinate 21,425,868 downwards.
CTAAATTAATTGTTCACTTCTAAAAATAGATAAAAATATTAAATTAAGTTTACCATATCACCCTCACTTGAAGGTATTATTACAAACAATAAAGAAATTGTAAATTAATTATATGAGGGTAAAATTGTCACTGTATAAAAAGTAAAAGAGAGAAAAGCTGAAAAAGTGATGTTTTTATTAAACTACGTATATTTGGTCGATGGAAAATAATTATGAGATGGAGGTAATATTATATAATAATTAATTATATAAATAAATATAATAAAAATATTATTTTAATATTTATTACTCCCTTCGTCCAAAAATTATTGTCCATCGACAAAAAAATACATTTTTAAAAAATTACACTTATTACAACATTCTCTCTTTTACTTTTTGACATGATGACAGTTTCACCCATAGCTAATTAATTTAAATCTTATTTAAGTTTGTAATTATAATTTTAAGTGATAGTAATATATTGAATTTGATCAAACTGTTATTTCTATTATTAATAGTAGACAAATAAATTAGGACATCCAAAACAACAACAACAACAATATTAGGACAAAAGGAGTATAATATTAATAATAATAATAATAATAATAATAATAATAATAATAATAATAATAATAATAATAATTCAAGTGAGGTTGTTGCCCCCAAACTTATGAAGAAACTGGCAAACATATATTTCACACATGTTACTCAAACGGTTGAATCTAATTTTTCTCTATCTACTCGACAAATGGCTTTGTGGAAATCTCAAATGGAGGACCATACTTCTGACTGGCTTAGGGTGGTTCTGATATCTGGCTTGGGACAAACTATGAATAGTAGGACTTACATGTGTGTATTATGCTATCGGTTGGGTGTTCCCTTATTCTCTGTACAGAATTCGTGCTCAACTTGCTCGAGGGTCTTTGTGGGGGATATTTATGGCGACCATACTGTATCTTATGCCGGTATTGTTGGCATCAAACATCAGCATAACATTGCGTGTGATACCTTTGTCGGCATATGTTTTCGATCCAGGATTTCAGTTGGTAAAGAAGTGGATATTGGGCTGGGTGGAGGGCGGGAGAAATCCTTACGTCCACCTGATATGTTGCTCTACTCTTAGAATGGAGGACTTGATGTATGTATGGATCTAACAGGTTCCTCTCTTGACACAAACTGGGATGATTGATTTTGCACCAGGACATGTGGTGGTTGAGGCTGCACAACGTAAACGTGTCAAATATGAGGCTAAGTGTGAAAATATTGGATATGGTTTTCTCCCCTTCTCATTCTCTTCTTTCAGATAACTTGAGAAGGATGCGGTGGACTTACTAAAGCGGATCCGAAGATACTCTTGACCAAGATATTGAGTCACGTGGTGCTTGTTACATGTTTAATATGATCGGGTTTGCCATTGCTAGAAGAGTGGGAGCCCAAATTATTTTTAGGCTTCCCATTAACTTTTTGTAAAATCCTATTATTTTAATAAAGTGAAGATTATAATTAGAAAAAATTAAAATTTAAAAAAAATAATAATAATAATTAATAAAAATTAATAATAATTTATATAAATAATAAAATATTATTTATAAAAAATTAGAGTTAAGTACATTTTTTATCCTTATGATTTGTCAGGTATAACGGTTTTGGTCCAAACATTTGAAAAGTAGCGGATCTTGTAACACCCCACTTTGATAAGTGGAGCGTTACGTGTCATTATGGAGTGTCATCAAAGCATGCAAGGAAAATATTTAATAAAACATACATGACCCTAAAGGAAACCGGAATCAGACATCGGCTCCTAAACACAAACTCAAAAATCTGCATAAGATAAATGGAATGCAAAAGGAATAGAAGTATGAGGTAGCTCCCATACTATGCACGTCCGCCAAATGCTCAAGTCCGTCCTTGGGTACCTGCCGTATGAGCCAAAAGAAAAATACGGCTGAGCAATACGCTCAGTGAACGGATATAATGACATGATAAGGATATTTGGAATATAAAAGAGAGATCTGTAATAGTAAGCTGGATAGATAAAAGCATATAAGCTGAAAGACTGATAAGTAAAATACAGCGGAAAACTGTGTATGTCCTGGAAAAACCTGGTTTATAATTGGTAAAGCTGAACTATTAACGGTTTAATATGAAAACCTGTAATTACTGCATTTTAAATTCCAAGAGCTTATATAGGTCATGTACTGTAACAACGTATGCATGAATACATAGAGGGGTGACCTCGTCATGCTGTAGAGGGGCGACCTCTAAATAAAGTGGGTGGAGGGATCAACTCCAGTGTGAAGGATGTAGAGCACACACCACATTCACCTGACAAACTATAAACTGATAACCTAGTATGCACCCATAAGCACAGCTGATAATACTGATAAAATGGCCAAGGTGAAATAAAAAGGATGCTGCGAGAAATCACTCCCCCGCAAAGGAGTCATGACACCGACGCCTCAAGTGTCATGGTTACGATACCTCCGTAACTAGTTATAACTGGTCATGCATGTATATAAAGATCATTCAATTACTATAATTATCATCTCAATTCATTTACAGTTTTATAACACATTACTGGGGAAAGCAGATGGCTGCAGACGGGAAATTCTAATCATGCATAGGAAGAAAGTCCATACTAAAGGACGGAAAATCCGTAACTTGTGTGCAGCTTGACTGAAGAGAAACAAATGAAACTCCTATTCTGACTTCACAATAACTACACAAATACGGGACATGAATGAGTTTTCTGATTACTGTTTATTATTACTGATTCTTACTGTTCTTAACTTGATTTATATGTTCTCGTATTATTTTACTGTTTTGGGTATAATCTGATAACTCTGACTGTTCTCTGGTATTTACCGATTAGTGTATTTCCTGTACTTCTGATTACTGTGTATTATACTGTATTATGATTAGTGTATTTTACTGTATTCTAGCATTATACTACTGTTATAATTAACCTGCTAAAAAAAGAAAGTTTCCTGAAATAGAAAGTTTCCTAAAATAGAACGTTTCCAAAAATGGTTTCATGAATAATTTAGTCATTCAGTTTTAATCAAGTATTTATAAATAAATAAATTAATATAACATGATTAATTTAACAAAAGTTAATTAAATTAAAGTAAAATGATTTATACTTGATTAATTTATTACAAATATTTGAACTAAAACTTTTATTTTAAAATAAAGTTAAACCATGTGTCGTGGTTTGAAATCCGTGCAAACCGTGTACCCGAAACTCGAGTCAACCCTTCCCCGAGACACCTTGTCTCGGGTTAAATGTGAACCAAAGAACCACCATAGCCCGTTGGTTGTGGCCTCCCTCGTTGGCACCAAACAAACAGCAGCCACTGGCCTTGTGCCGGTTGCCACCGCTGTCACAGTGGTTCCCACTGTTTGTGAGACCCCCAAAATGAGGCAAGGAAACACGTAGGCAGCAAGGGGGTTCCACGTTATGGTACAAGAAACAATGAATTACTACTGACACAAAGTTGACGTAATAAAAACATATACATTACATCATAAACATCAGAGTTATTAAACAAAAGGTCCTAGAGTTTTATAAGCGGAAAAATCTACTATTTAAACATGGTTTTGTAACATATACTTACCAAGAATATAAGATAAACTTCTGACTGTTTTTACCAAAACCAAAGTTTAAATATAACACAGAAATCTCCAAGCTGTGATAATATCCTGCGGGCTCCCATACAAGCAAAATTAAGTATCATTACCTGAGATTAAACATGTAAAACGTCAACACAAAGTTGAGTGATATTCATAGGTTTAGCAGTAAAGGTGTGGAACACAAGCATTCATTTATAAAACAAGTAAATATGGAAAATGGTTAGGATCATTAACCATAGTCCGAAACCATTATTATTGCTATTTAGCTCATGACACCGAAGCTTAAACAAAAGGTAAGTTCCCCTAGTGAGTATTCAGCCTAAACACTCAAGTATAAACAAATGTAATGCGTCAAGGTAATACGAGACGGGGATTGTCAATCCCGATGGATCCACCCACAACATTTGTGCAAGTTACGTGTCTTTACGTGTTTATGTGCTAATTGGTGTGTATAGGTTGTGGTTTGGATATCGTTTCGGGTACGGGGTACCTTGTGAGTGAAACGATGTGTGATGATTTCATGTTCATGAGCTCACAATGTAGTGACTATGAAATGAGATGGTGTTGTTTAGTGGTTTTACGTATACGTATATGTATTATAGAAAATCATATTTTTACGGTTTAGGGTTTTGCATTTAGGGGTCTCGGAAGAGGTATTTAGTCACGGGAATAATTTACGGGATGGTTTTAAATCATTTAAGACTTAGTTATAAAGTTTATATTATACTCTAAGAGTTTTTATAAAACTATATATTTTTACGTCTTTTACGGTATACGCGTAAATTTGACTAGTTTTGCGGTTTTGAGGTTTCGGAGGCTTTAGGAGCTGAAATAAGTTAAGGGAATTTAAGGTAATAATAATTAATAGTTAATTTACAGTAATATAATTGAAAAAAATCGGCCATAGGGTATTGGACTTGGTTTTGGGCCGAATTTTGCATAAGGAATGGAAGGGGGCCCAGTTTGAGTACTATTAGGCCTCCTGGTTAGTTTTAATTACCCATACTAATCTCTTTAGCCCCAAAAACGATTTTTCCTTCTCCCAAACTTAATATCAGTCGTAATTAACAATGATGGATCAAGAAAACCCAATTATTCAATTATGGTTTAAGGTATGCACTAAAACTATGCTTAATTGACGTTTAATTTACGTATGTAACCTAATATGATGGATTAGGGTTTGACATTCATAATTTTTTATTAGTTTTTGTTAATAATCTGTAATTAATGGGTTTTTATCATTAGAAATCGTTTTTAGCTTTTAATTAGGGTTTATGTATGATTAATTAGATTAATTATGAGAAAATCGTTTTTAAAAACTGGACAGAATTTTAGGTCACTTGCTTTAATCATATCTAGAGTTATACACACTTTTGAGTTGCGATCAAAATACCCCTGGAAAGGTAATTGAGTTGGCTTTAAAATGAAAGAAACGAGAACTAAATTGGAGGACTGAAAGTGGGACAAAAACAGGTTACAACAATCGGAGGTCAAAACAGTTTTGAAATCAGTCGGGTTTAAATTAATGTTTTAAGATGGTTAGAGTACTTAGGAGTATAATTGAACCTTCAAACTAACATGAGACTTAGATTATATATTAAATAAAAGATCTGGAGGAGGGCTAAAAAATGGATTAGGGTAAGACCCTCTGATCATAACAAACTTTTCATATGTTCAAAATCAGTAAATTATGGATAGGTAAAAGTATATATATATATATATATATATATATATATATATATATATATATATATATATATATATATATATATGGAGGCCTTCACAGTAGCTTTAAGGTTGCGGCCAAAGGGGAGAGTTATCTAACACATGTAAAGGAATAGGGTTTCTTTTACAGGGCATGTTATTTTGGTTAAGGGGATGTTCGACCAATAGTTTGAAGTATGAAAAACGGGACTGTTTTGGGTTAAATGTTAACGAGACGAGTTATGAACTAAACTAAGTTAAGGGCTTTATATAGGGGTGTAATGAGATTCATATAGCATATAAATGGGGTTAAGTTATAGGATAACGTTAGATATCCATCATAAATTTATGAGCCAGTTTGGTATGTGGTTCATGTCTTGATTATATACGTTTATGTGTTTAGATTTGTGCTAGAGCGCGAGTACTTGGAGAAGCTTGTTCAGTTGAGTTTCATAGTCCCATGTCTTTTTATGATTTGATTTCCAGATGGGATGGAAGAGACACTGTATGGTTTTGTAAAGAATGTTGTGAATGTTTTTATGGTTTGTGATGGACTTGTGTGTACAGTCATATGATTAACTGCTATGTGATTCTTGATTGTGTTTATGATTTGGATCGGGGGACACGTACCGTCTCACTTATTATGGTTTGACTTGGTACCAAGGGGGTGTTGACAAGGCGGGGCATTGGGATTGGTTCATAGATGTATGGGCGCCTATGGGACCATGGTTATTGGTAAGGCTTGGAGCCTTGGAATTATAGTTATTGGTTAGTCTTGGAGCCTTGGATTTGTGGTGATTGGTTAATCTTGAATGCTAGTTGTTAATACATAATTGTAGCACATTGTCCATATGTTCTTTTGTTAATGGTTGTTATTCACAGCTTATAACTGATTTGGCGTTGGAGTCTAAACCTATGACTCTCACCAACTTTATGTTGACGTGTTTTAGTGTCCCTTTCAGGTGAGAATGTGGTTAAGCGTGAGAATAGGAGTGTCTAGCTGGAAGGCTTAGGATTGAATTTGGAGGAACCCCCTTTCCTCTTAGTCTTTATTTATGTTTGAATAAGTGATACTTTGTAGACACCTATATGTTTGTTATTTGTTAATTGTATGTATTTGGTAATAGGTATACTTGTTACCTACTTACCTAGACGCCTGCATTGTTTGAGATATCCTCATGACATTGTGTCACCATTTATGATATTTCTATTTCAGTTAGTTATCTCTATAGACACGCTATTGTTGTGATGATATCCATACGTCGCGTCCCATATTCCGCCATGGTGAGGTGTGACATAATGGTATCAGAGACAATGGTTATGGAAAATTAGTTTTCCTAGCCTAGTCTATAGCTTAAAGATCCCTGCATATAGGCGTCATAGGATTACGTGTGGTCTTGATTGTATTTTCCTAAATTTTATTTTTTGTGAATTTTGACCAGTATGAGTTGAACTGTAGTTGCCCATATTTAGTCACCTGTTAATTTCTGTTTTGCTTTTTGATGTTCGTTTGCAAGTCTTAAATTTATATTACAAGGTTTAGACAAAACAAGGGACTAGAAGACAAACACGGGCAAGTATACGCTTTCTTTCATAATATAGCTTTGTAGTGGTAAGGAAGGATCGTTCGCTGAGACTTAGTTTCGTTTTGGTAATCAAGATAACAATTGAAGAAATAAATGGTTGAAGTAATATCAATAATAACAAATATGACTAATATGGGATAGTTCGTATAAGTTCGTGATGATGATAATAATGATCGAGATATGTTTATGTAGGTAAAGTGTGATAATCCTTTTTCGTCAAAACGGCGTTTACACAATTTACGTGGGTTGATTCAAGACTTATGTTTATTTAAGCGATTAAGCTCAAAACAAGTTGCCAACAAGTTCAATGTTTTATCAAGTTTCTAAGCGGATTTCTCCAACCAAAGATTCATGACCATAGACAAGTTCTAGAAAACTTATTATAACAATTTGCGTTTCTCAACGCCAAACTATGGTAACAAATCAACTTAGATAAAATATGGTTTGTAGAACTAGGAGGTAAAATGGTTCTACAACATTAGCTTAAAATCATTTATAAAGGATAATATCATAGCATCATCACTAGTTATATTCACATACCCATATAGTCACAAATAGCTTAGCCTAACATTGTAATCAAAGTAACAATTGGAAAAGAGTAAGAAAACATCATACTTAGATTGGATTGAATGAACGAGTACACAAGTGTCACGATTGTATCGTTCCATAAAGAATCGAAGAGTGGAATACTCTCGTTACAAGTATCTCCCAAAAGTGGATAATACTGAAAATTTACTAGAAAGACTAAAATACTCGAGCTATGGAGTATTGAGAGAGAGAGAGAGGTGTGTGTAAAATGGATGGAAATGGCCTCTATTTATAGTGTTGTCTGGGGTCAAATGTGCGCCGCACTTTGGAGATGCGAATGTGCACCGCACTTATAACTTTGTGCGCAGGCGATTTCAGAAGCTTCTTTTAATAACTTTGTCTTTATTGCATATTGAGGCCCCTTCTTTGTATATCTTCACTTTGCTCCTTCATACTTTACATCTGCATATAAAACACAACATATTAAGTATAATAAGATCTTATTTATACTACAAAGTGGCATTATAACGATAGGTTGAATATGTATAATTAGGTCGTTATCAAATTACTCAACACTTAGCTATTGCTTGCCCTCAAGCAATCAAAGCGAGAAAAAAAAATTCAATTTTTAAAAATGCTTTTAAGTGTTGTGAAGTATGATAGGAAAATGATTTAATTTTTATGAATAGCAAAAGCAAATGACAAAATAACTTTAGCACCTCACATGGATAGTATTTGGATTTTAAGTTCACACAAGTGTCGCTCACAAAAGGGTAAATGTAAGGAAACACTCAATTAGCTCGGTCATAAAACAGATAGCTACCATAGGTTTGTACAAGACATGTAAACATAATCGTTGCAGCGTGAGCACCAGATAAATTTTTCAAAGAAGCAAAACGTGATAAATGATGTGGGTGTAGGATCAAAAAGTATATGCCTTTGTCAAAGTTATAGAACAAACTATACTAGAATACTTTACTATATATTTTTTCTTTCTTTTTCATACATTTTTTAAGAGAGAACATCATAAACTTTATAACTTGACAAGTGGTTAGGCATAACATATAAGGATTTTGCACAATGGATAATATAACATATGCGTACGAGTGCCACATATTTTAGTAAGCCGGTGTAGCTTAACTAAAATGATATAAGGGTGATTTTATTTTGCTTCCTTTCGAAAATATATATAAATTAACCTCACTTCGGTTTAGTAAATGATGATCAAGCACAAATTCTGAAGCATACTAGATTATCGGCTTTCACACAAAATAGAGAAATATAAGGCTAAGTTTTTCTCACATATTTGGGAAATGGGTTTTGTGCTAAATTATAATGTCAATCAATGAGATTTTGCTTTGCTAAAACCTTATTTATTTACAAAACATATATATTTTTATTGTTTTCAAAAAGATTTTCATGTGGAGAAATTTTATTATATTTTTATTATCATTTCATTTTTTCTATTTGTCACCTCCTCCACACTTAAGTTGAACATCGTCCTCGATGTAATAACTGATAAAATATTAAAAATAGGAAAAATGCAAAGGGAAACAAGAACTTCACAGGGCTTAGTAGAAAATTGCGGGACTTCGAGAGAAAAATCCAGCTTAGAGCTCCAATTTGCTATTTTCCTGCGTGCTACAAAACAAAACAAAACACATGCAATATATACAAGGACGGTTTTATTTATTTACAGGTCTTCCTCCACACTTAAGTTGAAATGTGGGGATAAAATACGGATTGCCTTCCGAATAGCGCTAAGTTTAGAGTCTTCAGCCAGACTCGGCTACTCGGATCTATTTTTTAAGAAGAAAGGAATTTCTTCTCCTTCGATTTCGTTACAGTGTTCTTCTTCATGATAGAGCTTAACTCTATGTCCATTGACTATAAAGGTGGTATTGTTTAGACCGAGTAATTTAACATATCCGGATGGATATTGGTGTTTTACTAGATAGGGTCCAGTCCATCTCGAAGTAAGCTTAGGTTGCTTGAATTTATATTTCGAGATAAAGAGAAGTACTTTGTCTCCTTTTTTAAATTCTTTTCTTTGTCGTAATTTACGATCATGCCAAACTTTGGTGCGTTCTTTATATAATCGTGAACTTTCATAAGCGTGATGTCAAAATTTATCTAACTCGTGAAGTTGAAAGTTACGGTTTTCACCGGCTGCAATAAGATCTGGGTTGTAGTTTTTAAGTGCCCAATATGCACGGTGTTCAATTTCTATAGGCAGATGGCATGTCTTTCCATACAACAGTTTGTATGATGTGGTTCCAGTTGGTGTTTTGAATGTGGTACGAAAGGCCCATAGAGCATCTTCTAATTTTTTAGACCAACAAGCATGGTTGTTCTGAACGGTCTTTTCAAGTATACGTTTGAGAGCTCTATTAGTGTTTTCAACTTGGCCACTCGTTTGAGGGTGGTAAGATGTAGAAAATCGGTGGTTCACTCCATATCTTTTCATAACTTTTTCCATGAGTTTGTTACAGAAATGAGTTCCTCTATCGCTTATTAGTGCTTTTGGCATTCCAAAACGATAGAATAATTTCTTTAAGAATGTGATAACAACTCTGGCATCGTTTGTTTGTAAAGCTTGAGCTTCGGCCCATTTCGATACATAGTCGACGGCGACTAAAATGTATTCACATTTGTAAGATTTAGGAAATGGTCCCATGAAGTCGATACCCCGCACGTCAAAGATTTCGCAGACTTGGATGTTATTGTTGGGAATCTAAACTTATTATATTCCCTGATCAATGATTTAAACATAATTAGGCTGATAGATAGTCCCTTGCCTGTGCCTAGGAGGCAGGCAAGCTTCGCAAGACTTACAGAGATCCAAGTCTCTGTGAGCAACCTCAGAGGAGTCCATGTCAGAGACATTGTCAGGGAAGTCGAAGATTACCTGAAGACATACTCCTTGGCTGTGATGGATAACAGCCAAGATGTATTAGGGACTCTGAGGGGTTGAGAGTTAACAGGGGTGGCAATACCCTGATAACTCTCAGCACACTTTGGACATGCCATTTGTGTGTTCGAGAATATGAAGAATAAGGAAACTGTTTTTGACAACTGTTCCTTAAAGCATAATGGAAGACTACCAAGAATAGAAGGACATCATGTGACTGATGTGGGAACTTGTAAAAGCTTGTGTAGTCGACATCAAGTACTGTTTAAGTCAAACTCGTAACACTATAAATAGGATGTGTATCCATGCATTAATATTAAACACTTTGAGATATTAAGAACATTAGTGCGTATAACTTAGTGAATCAAACAGCTACGACTGTATTCATAAGTTAAGTTTATTGTTGTTCAAAGTGTGCACAACACATTGTCATCAAACGGTGTTATCCATAACACTTGTAATTCTTTATTATACAATAATAAGATTACGTTTGAAAAGTAATACCTTGTGTTGATTAAGTTAAGATTAGGGTTTCTTGCATTGATTAGGGACTTTCAATTGGTATCAGAGCGGTGTTTGATATTAAAACCTTCAAGAAACATCGTTCTCAGTTTTATAATCAAGATCCACCATGCCGGAAACTTCTAGCCCACACTCACCTTCCACAAACCCATCTTCACCAAGACTTAACCCTCCAGCAAATGACGATGATCTACCCCAACTTCTTGACTCAAGAGGTGGATCACACGTAACCAGTGTACCAGTCTTTGATGAAGAAGAATTTGCCAGTTGGAAGAGTCAATTTCTTGTATACCTTGATGGACTTGAACCTTTTCTCTTAGAAATTTTAGAAAATGGTCCATATATTCCCATGGCGCTTACATCTACTGAAGAAAACCCTCTTCCCAAACCTGTCAAACAATGGACCTCAGCTGATAGGAAATTAGCAAACCAAGATAAACGTCTCAAAAGCATCATAATTTCCTGTCTTCCCAAGCATATCATGAAGTCTGTCATTCAGTGTCCCACAGCTAAACAAATGTGGACAGACCTCATTCTTGGCCATGAAGGACCCTCTGAAACAAGAGAGACAAAGATTCAGGCACTCAGACTTCAGTTTAATGCCTTTAAATCACTTGAAGGTGAAAAGGTTCAGCAAACCTATACTAGGCTGAAGATTCTTCTAAATGACCTTGCTATGAATGATGTCACTATTGGTCAAGCTGAGATCAATGCTACTTTTGTCAACAGCCTTCCAAGAAAGTGGCTGAGCATGAATCAGACTCAGAGAGCTAACAACTCAATCAAAAATGATACCCTTGCTCAGCTCTATGGTAAGTACAATTATGAAGAAGGGCTGATCGATACTATCTACAAATCAGAGACTGAAAGATTTGTAGTCCAAGGAGCATCGTCCAAAGCTTTGATCTCTGCAACACATCCTCATGACATCGATTCTGATATTGAAGAAGATACCCGTAGCAGCCAAGAGTTCTTGTCAGACCTCAATGCAGAATTCCATGAAAGAGCACTGCTAGCCAACCAAAGAAGATACTACAAAAGATCTGGAAGAGTAGGATCAGCTAGTAAACCAACTGACAGGTCAAAAGAAACATGTTTTGCCTGTGGAAAGCTTGGACATTATCAAAAAGAGTGTCCTTCTACCAAGACATCCTCACCCTCTTATCCATCATCTTCATCCAAACCCTACAAGTTCAAACAACATAACAACTCATCTCAATCCAATTCTTCAGACACTGAGAAGAAAGATTACAAAAATAAGTACAAGGCACTTAAAGCTGAGTTAGAACAAATGAACTTGAAGATTGAAGCTATGTCCAAAAAGAAAGGTGGTGAGAAAAAGACCGAGAAAGGGTTGGTTGCTGAAACTTATGACTGGAATGATGAACCATTGACTTCAGATGAAGAAGACACCACAAGAGTCAGGGCTTTTATGGTGATAGCTGAGGATGAACCAGCTGTTGGAAAAGGTGATGCAAGATCAGGACAATGGGTTGACATCACAATGAAAAAGGTACACAGGCTTTTATCTATGTCTGATTGTGATGAACGTAAGCATGTCCTTGATTACACCATTGTTGATTTGCACTTTGTTGAGGAATAAAGGAAGAACCTACTTGATAAGTTTCACTCTGTTAAATCTGAAATGATAAATGCTAAGGCTGAATGTGAAACTCTCAGGCGGGTTAACTTAGAGAAAATATCCCTGCAAAATGAAGTAGCTAGATTAACCTTGAAAAACATAGCTTTAAATGATCAAGTCACTGAATTGAACAAGATTATTGAAAAATGGCTGTGTGCTAGGTTTACTATTGATGAATTGCTTAGGGATGAAGTGCCTGCTGACTTAAACAGGGATATAACTGCTAAGAATAAAAAGCTGAGGATTCTCACCAAACCCAAAGACATTGTCTTTAAATCTACAGAGACTATTCATATGTCAGATACCTCTTTGACTAATGACCCTGTCTCTGAAGATGTGGCTGAACTACCACCTTTGCCCAAACTCTCTGGAGTTGAACCTAGCAGTTCTTCTAGATCTGCTAAGGACGAACTTAGGACAGATATTGAGAATCCTCCAGCCAAAGTTTTTCGTGTGCCTGCTAAATAAACTGGTAAACAAGTAGCTTTTAAGCCTGTTACTACTAAAGCTGTGAATAAGGTTGACCCCACCACTGAAGATCGCCTGTTGTCTCTTATGAAAGAAGTAGAACTCTTGAAACAACACATTAAGCCTTCCGCTGAATGCTCTACTTCTCATGAACCTAAGTCAGTCCTAGGTGAACCCAAAGGGGAAAGGTTAATCAAACCTTATTGCAATGTTTGTAAAAATTCTCACCATTCGACCTTAGATCATGACAGACACATGGCAGCCAAAAGAGCTCAGACACCCTCTAGGGACAGACCACAGAGTTCCAAAAGACAACAGGGAAATTACAAATCTTATCCTCCCTGTAAATTCTGTGGGTTCACAGACCATCACTCAGACGAGTGTGGTGACTTCCCTGGGTGTGATATCTGTGGGAGTTATAACCATGAAACAATGAACTGTCCATCCCAACGCCAAAAGTTTTTCAGGAACACAAGAGTTGCTAACAAGCAATTCAGGGAACCCACTGGAAAGTGGGTTCACCATAGGAACTAATCTGTTTCTATGTATCTGTGCAGAAATATCTCAAGGAATCGGTATGGTATCTAGATAGTGGCTGTTCTAGACACATGACAGGGATTCAACAATACCTGCACAGATACTCAAAGGAGCCAGGTCCCAAAGTGGTGTTTGGAGATAACTCTTCAGGTGACACAGAAGGATATGGCTTAGTGAATTGCAATGGGATCACATTTACCAGGGTTGCATATGTGAATGGTCTTAAACACAATCTTATTAGCATCAGCCAATTATGTGATGCTGACTATAAGGTTTTGTTTACTAAGACTCAGGGAACCATATTCAACAAAAATAATGATGTTGTGCTGGTTGCACCTAGAAGGAGAGATGTTTATGTCATCAACATGGCTGTGTGCTCTGAAGATAGTTCAAATTGTTTTCTTGCCAAAGCCTCTGAAAGTGTCAACTGGCTGTGGCACAAAAGACTGTCTCATCTCAACTTCAAGAACATCAATAAGATAGCCACTCAAAACTTGGTTGCTGGTCTACCTTCAGTAATGTTTTCCAAAGACAAAACTTGTTCTGCCTGTGTCAAAGGAAAACATCACAGGTCTTCATTCAAGACTAGGCAATCATTCTCTATTGACAAGTGCTTACATCTCCTTCACATGGACTTGTTTGGGCCTGTCAAACCTCAAACCATTAATCACAACAAATACACCTTGGTCATAGTTGATGAATTTTCAATATATACATGGGTGTTCTTCCTCAGAAGGAAAAGTGATGCAGCTGATACCATCATGTCCTTCATCAGACAGGTTGAAAATATGAATGATGTTAGAGTCAAAGCTCTAAGAAGTGATAATGGTACAGAATTCAAGAATCATCAACTTGAATCATTTTGTGATGAAAAAGGGATTTCTCAGAAGTTCTCTTCAGCTGGCACTCCTAAACAAAATGGTGTGGCTGAAAGAAGAAACAGGACTCTGATTGAAGCAGCAAGAACTATGTTAAATGGTGCAGCCTTACCAAAGCAATTTTGGGGAGAAGCTGTACACACTGCCTGCTACACTCAAAACAGATCAATCATTGTCAAAAGACATGGCAAAACCTCCTATGAAGTTTTCAGAAAAAGATCTCCAGACGTCAGCTATTTTCATGTGTTTGGATGCCCTGTGTTTATTTATAACTACAGGGATAAACTTGGAAAGTTTGATGAAAAGGCTGATGATGGATTCTTTTTGGGATACTCTCCAACAGCCAAAGCCTTCAGAGTATTCAACATCAGAAGACAAGAAGTAGAAGAAACTTTCCATGTCGGATTCAATGAAGATGATGAAGTCATACAGAGGATAGGAACAGAGGGTGATGAAGTAGATTTTAATGAAAATATTTCTTTCCCAAGTGATGAGTTCACAGAACCCAGACCTACCTGTCATCACCACTCCAACACTCTCACTCCTTATGTTCCTGCTTTTGACCCTCTGTCTACTCACAACATAGAAGTTCCTACCTCTCAGGAACTTGATGAAGAAGAACCTCAAATCTCTGATGGTCCTTCTCATGATATTGATGACTCACCAATTCTTCAAATCTCTGAAGATTCTCCTGCTGATAATGAAATAGCTTCCCTTGATATGGCTGAAGAAGACTCTGACACTGAAGTAGTCTTTGAAGAAAGCCCTCCTAGTCAGCAGGATGAGACTCAAATTGTACCAGCTGTGCCCTCAAGTACCCCTGTTCTTGAATCCCCAGCTCCTCAAAATAAGTGGTCAAGAGATCAACACATTCTTCTTGTCAACATTATTGGGGAACCAAATGCAGGGGTCACAACCAGACAGCGAATCCAAGACTCAGAGTCAGCCTCAGCCAATGAATGTCTATTTGCTGAATTTCTTTCTCAAATTGAACCTAAAAGAGTTGCTGAGGCTCTGGTAGAAGAAGGATGGGTAGCTGCTATGCAAGAAGAAATCAATCAGTTCAAAAGGAACAAAGTATGGACACTAGTGCCAGCTCCACCTGGAAAGAATATCACAGGCACTAGATGGATCTATAGAAATAAGATGGATGAAATTGGGAACATCATCAGGAACAAGGCAAGACTGGTAGCACAGGGATTCTCTCAGACTGAAGGAATTGATTATGATGAAACTTTTGCACCTGTTGCTAGACTTGAGGCCATCAGAATCTTTCTTGCTTATGCTGCCTATATGAACATCACTGTGTATCAGATGGATGTAAAGAGTGCCTTCCTCAATGGTGATTTGGCTGAGGAAGTCTATGTTGCACAACCTGAAGGATTTGAGAACAGCGAGTTTCCCAACCATGTGTACAGACTTCACAAGGCAATGTATGGTCTGAAACAAGCTCCAAGAGCATGGTATGAAACTCTTTCAAATTTCTTATCTGAAAATAAATTTATCAGGGGTTCTATTGATAAAACACTCTTTACCTTCAAGGACAAGAGTGATTTCATCATTGTGCAGATTTATGTGGATGATATCATCTTTGGGTCAACAAATGTCAATCTTAGTAAACGTTTTGCTAAATTAATGACCAAGAAATATGAGATGAGTATGATGGGTGAATTAACTTACTTTTTGGGCTTTCAAATTAAACAATGTCCCAAGGGAATTTCTATTTGTCAAGAAAAGTATGTTAAGGATTTACTTAAAAAATATGACTTAGCTGATTGTGCATCAGTGAAATGCCCCATGCTTCCACCCAACAACTTGGGCCCTGATGAGTCAGGGGTCTCTGTCAATGAGACTTTATATAGAGGCATGATTGGGTCACTGATGTATCTAACAGCCAGTCGTCCAGATATCCAATTCTCCACATGTCTCTGTGCAAGGTACCAAGCTAACCCAAAAGAATCCCATCTAGTGGATGTTAAGAGAATTTTCAGGTATCTCAAAGGAACACCATCCCTAGGTCTATGGTATCCAAAGGAATCAGGCTTTGATCTCAAGGCCTATTCAGATTCAGATTATGCTGGATGCTGTATTGACAGGAAAAGTACTTCTGGAAGCTGTCAAATCCTAGGAGGAAAATTGGTTGGATGGAGTGCTAAGAAGCAAAACTCTGTGGCTATGTCTTCAGCTGAAGCAGAATATGTCGCTGCAGCCAGCTGTTGTGCTCAGGTGCTCTGGATGAAAAGTCAATTGGCTGACTATGAAATCTTGTATGACAAAGTACCAATCTTTTGTGACAACACCAGCGCCATTGCCATATCCAACAACCCTGTTCTTCACTCTCGTACCAAACACATTGATATCAGGTATCATTTTATCAGGGATCATATAATGAAGGGAGATATTGAGCTGCATTTTGTTCCCACCGAGCTGCAACTAGCTGATATCTTTACAAAGCCTTTGGCTGAACCTTCGTTCAACAGGCTAGTTGCTGAGCTAGGGATGCTCAATATCTCAAAGCCTGTGGCTTGATATTAAATGTGTTCATTAAATGATTGATTCTATATTAAATGTTTATTAAATGTTTTTCACATGAAACTAGGTAGTTACTTTCCAAGTAAATGCAAAAAACATTCTCAAATATTTAATCATTTATTTTTCGGATAACGAGGAGACAAACTTTTTGAAAGGTCATGGGGACCCACTTGAGCAGTCATTTTCGCCCTTGCATTTAATACGGTTGAATAACTGTTCACTTAAGTTTGAATATATATTGTCTTCTTTCTCTTCTCACCCACCACCATTCTAAAATCAACTTCTCTCTCTAAATTCTTATCTCTCTCAACCATCCGCCATTTTCATTCACCTTCAACCTAAAATCAATGGCGTTTCCCGTTCCAAAAGCCTCCAATGTGAACTTCGAGATCAACGAGAGCATCATCGCCTCTAACAACGCCATTGGATGGATTAAGGCACCAAACAGCACCTATTCAGATCTGGTAAATTTCATGCAGAATTGTGACCTAAATGAAGCCTTCACCAAATCTCCATCCACTTTTTACCAAGAATACCTTAGGGAATTCTGGTATTCTGCTGAAGTAGTAGAAGACACCATTACATTTAGCCTCTCATGCAATGAACATCCCTTTGCCTTTTCCCTTAAAGACTTTTCTAGTGTGGCCGGACTAAAACATGGAGATGAATGCTTGAAGACTGTTGACAAAAAGGCTGTCAAGGAAGCCCTGGCCACACTAAACCCTTGCCATGATGTTAATCCTGCCCTCACACCAGCTGAAGTCCTCGCCAAATCCCCTCTGAAGATTAAGTATTTCACCCCTATGTGGCGTGTCCTCTTCACCCACATTGTGAAGTCCCTGGGAGGAATGCAGGGATCACAGGATCAGATGTCGTCCAATCATCAGGCTATTGCGTATGGATTAATCTGGGGAGCTGATGTCGACTTTGGAAGCATCCTATTCTCAAACCTGGTAGAACAACTGAAGGGAAGGAATCAGGTCAGGGAAAAGAACATCTGTTATGTGCGCTTCCTGTCCCTGATCTTTGAGAGTTTGCTGGGAGAAAATTACCACAACAAGGCTTTGACTGCCCTTAAGCCCTATCGCATCACTGGCGCCATCTACAAGGAAATAGGAGCTGAGGATATCCCTGTCACTGCACACATGCTGAACGTGGCCAACCAGGTACCTAACGCTGAGAAGCCCTTGCTCCCTTCCTCTGAGAAGGTGAATACTTCTAGTGTCGCTGGCAAGTCTATGTCTTTGACCTCTGGGCAGCACACTACTAAGTCCAAGGCTTCATCTGGCCAACAGCCAAAGAAGAAGAAAATCCCCTCTTCTTCCCTCTCCAAAGCTGTTAGTAAGGCCAAGGAAAAGAAAATTGACACCGCCTCTGGTCCAGATACTCTTGTGGATTCAGAATCTTTGGCTGACAAACAACAGGCGTCTAGTGTCTCTAGGTCAGCAGAAACAACAGGAAACCAGCCAAACCAAGCTGATATCTCACAGGTAATCAGTGTACATTTTTAGAGGTTCACAAGCAACCACTCTCATTATGTCTGTAGGAGAGAGTGGTGAAGTTAGGGTAATCCTCGACCCATAGAAGTCTGTCATTACACTTAGAATACTTTAAGACTTCTGTACACCCTGTCTTTGCACCAGGGAATGATTCATTTGTGTTTATAAAGCACCCCGATGACCCTGAACCCTCTAGACAGTATTCAGGCTAACAACAACCTGAATACATTAATGTCTCAACCTTGATCAGCTGTACTTCACACAGCCTCTTGGTTCCCTCCTTAAAAGAGTCCCAAAGGATTTATCCTTTCAGGGGGAGCTGAATCATCACCCTCAGCTTTCCTAGGGGCAGCGTAACAGGCGACCTACAACAACATATGTTTCACTCTTAAAAGAGTCCCAAAGGTTTTACCTTTTGGGGGGGCTGAATAATCACACTCAGCTTTCCTAGGGGCAGCGACTGGCGATCATTAAACAACATATGTTTCACAATCAAAAGAGTCCCAAAGGTTTTTTACCTTTTTGGGGGGGCTGAATAATCACACTCAGCTTTCCTAGGGGCAGCGAATGGAGACCATTAACCACACTTCATTCACACTTAAAAGAATCCCAAGGATTTATCCTTTGGAGTGGCTGAGTAATCACCCTCAGCCTCTCTGGGACAGCGAAATGGCGACCATTCACCTTATATTTTTTCCCTGTTACTAATTACAACAAACTTGCAGGCTGAAATTGTACAGCCAGTCAAAGAATCTCAGGTACACGAAAAGGAGGCTGAAACAATGACTCAGGATAAACTCAATACTGAAGAGCTTGTGTTAAATGTTGATGAAGAAATGCTCTCAGTAGAAGATTATATCTCTGAATTTGAGCCCATGCCTGAAGATGAATTCCCTGAGGGAATGTTTGATGAAGAGGATGAAGAAGATGAGGATGACCAGCTGTCAGCCTCTCCTCCTAAAGAAGATGACAAGACTTCTCCTCTCAAGGAAGCTGTTGACACTCCAAACTCTGCTACATCTGCAACAACAGTCTTCCAAAGACCAACATATGATCCAACAGCCGAATTCCTCATGTTTGATCATCCTACCCAGACCAACTTCGACTTAATTCCAAGGGGGGATGATTTTGCTCAGCAAAGCCTCAACATCAAGAATCTTCAGCCCGTACATCATCAATCTGATATTGAGCGCTTATCAAGGAAGCTGGATGTAATCAAGTCAGAGATGCACAATTTTACTGTCACATTTCCAGGCATCATAAAGAAGGCTGTGACTGAGGCTGTCACTGAGCCAATTCAGGAGGGTGCAAGAAAAGGTGTGGCCCAGGGACTCAGTCATCTCTCGACACGAATCAAGGATGCCATTGACTCAGTTGTCCCTGCTATGTTCCATGAACAAGAAAACAACATGAACAGGCACTTCAATGCGGTTCGCAACAGACAATACAACCATGTTGGCTTTATTGTCAGGCGTGTTCAGGCAAATACTAATGCCAATGCCAACCTCTTGCTAAAGATTGCCAGGGCTTCGAGAAAGAGACAACGTGCCATGGCTGCCTTTGTGGAGCAGATTGCAAGACGATTTCAGGCACGTTCATCCAAGCATCAGGGAAGTAAGGATGAACGTGAGGGGGAGAAGAATACTACACTCAGCCTTGCATCTGCTGAACAAGGCACATCATCAGCCAATCCCTCAACTACACATGTTCCTCTACAAGTCATCACACCAGTTATAGTACCTGATGATGAGGATAATACTCAGGGGGAGCAACAAACACAAGATGGAGCTGACTCATCTAAATCCATAATCTTAGTTAACATCAGCAAACCTGAGGATGAGGATGAGCCAGCGGCCAAGAAACTAAAATTCACTGTGAGCTCTCTCCCAAAATCTATTCAAACTCAGGCTCAGACAGCGTTTCTCAAAAGAGCTGATGATTTGAAAAACATAAGTATGGAGTCCTCTGTCTCGAAGAAAGGGAAGGAGATAGTTTTGGTTGATACTGACACTAAACTTAAGAAGATAGCTGCGATGCTAGAGACAGGAGGATCCACCACAGACCTTTCCCACTTTTCAACCTTTACACCTTCCGATGAGAGTCCTTTAACTCCTGAAGAAATAGAGCAACAGGCTGAAGAATTCAAAAGACTAAATGAGCTCAAGACAGCCAAAGAATTAAATGAGGCTACTCTGAGGAAGATGACACCACCTGAAAGGGAAAAAACAAAAACAAAGGTTGAGGGAAATGGAACTAAAACGCGCTGAGGCCTTAAAGAAAGTCAAAGCTGACTATGATGCCTGCGTGAACAACAGGTATGCTGCTGGCAAGATAACCAAGTTTAAATACACCATTCACAAATCCACAAACACCCCACAGATGATCTTATGGAGGGAAAACCAACAGAGGAATATGGATGTGTTTGACAACTTCAGGTTAAAGACACTTGGGTTATCAGAATGGTTTGAACTCGAAGCCTTAGCTGTCAAAAAGTCTGGACAGGCAAATTTCCTTCTGCTTAAAACTCTTAAGGCTAAGTTTAACTGGATCAAGGAAACAGCTGCCAAACTCAAGATTGATCCCCCACCACAGCTTTTCGAACAAGAACCCCCAAAGACAGGCAACAAAAGAAGAAGAATTTCACAAATTGTTGATGAAACTTTTGTTACTGAAGATGTTCGTGTGGATGGTATGCACAGGGATTTGATCCTTCCAAATGGTATTGTTGGCCCTGTTGATGGTCAGACATACTCAGTGCCTGAAAGAGGAATGGCATTTATGAACAAGGCTTGCCAGTATGCTTTTCAGAGGGAAGATGAGCTGTGCCTGGCTTCAACTATTCAGCTACTCTGTCACAAGAAGTGTCTCAAGATCAACTCAGAGTATTCCAAGAAGTTTGCAAAGACTTTGCAGGATGAAATTGATAACAGATTAGATGTGGCCGAAGCTGAAGAAAGAATCAAAAATGATGACTATTGAAGATGGTGTCAGCCCTTTTTACCTTCATCTTTTATTTTACTTATGTAATGAACTTGTAATTTTCTTTAAGTCTTAATAAAATCATGAGGTATGTTTGTTTAGATCTGTTATGTGTAAGAAGAAGCTGTTAAACTCACTTACCTTAACTTAGTTAGATCTATCATTATTTATGTTTAAATAGGGGGATATTGTTAGGAATCTAAACTTATTAGATTCCCTGATCAATGATTTAAACATAATTAGGCTGATAGATAGTCCCTTTCCTGTGCCTAGGAGGCAGGCAAGCTTCGCAAGACTTACAGAGATCCAAGTCTCTGTGAGCAACCTCAGAGGAGTCCATGTCAGAGACATTGTCAGGGAAGTCGAAGATTACCTGAAGACATACTCCTTGGCTGTGATGGATAACAGCCAAGATGTATTAGGGACTCTGAGGGGTTGAGAGTTAACAGGGGTGGCAATACCCTGATAACTCTCAGCACACTTTGGACATGCCATTTGTGTGTTCAAGAATATGAAGAATAAGGAAACTGTTTTTGACAACTGTTCCTTAAAGCATAATGGAAGACTACCAAGAATAGAAGGACATCATGTGACTGATGTGGGAACTTGTAAAAGCTTGTGTAGTCGACATCAAGTACTGTTTAAGTCAAACTCGTAACACTATAAATAGGATGTGTATCCATGCATTAATATTCAACACTTTGAGATATTAAGAACATTAGTGCGTATAACTTAGTGAATCAAACAGCTACAACTGTATTCATAAGTTAAGGTTTATTGTTGTTCAAAGTGTGCACAACACATTGTCATCAAACGGTGTTATCCATAACACTTGTATTTCTTTATTATACAATAATAAGATTACGTTTGAAAAGTAATACCTTGTGTTGATTAAGTTTAGATTAGGATTTCTTGCATTGATTAGGGACTTTCAGTTATTTAGAGGCATTTCATCTCTTTTAGAAATATTTCCGGTCCTTTGACATGCTTCGCATAGTCGTACTAAGGTATGAGCTTCACGCATAATATTTGGCCAATAAAAGCTAGCGTCGAACACTTTTTTAGCGGTGGTGTTCGCGGCGTAATGTCCTCCGGTCGTTCCGTAGTGACATTCCTCGAGAATTTTTCGAGATTCGAATCCGGAAATACAACGTCGGATTATTCCATCAGGACAGATTCTAAATAAGTAAGGACCGTCCCAAAAAGTATTTTTTTAGTTCAGAGAAAAATCGTTTCTTATCTTGGTGCGTCATTCTCTTTCCTAAAATACCTACAACCAAATAGTTTGCAAAGTCTGCGAACCATGGTGTTTTGTTAGTACTTACTTGCATTATATGCTCGTCGGGAAAATCGTCGATTTCATCATCGCTAGAATCATCATTCACTATGCGAGATAAATGATCGGCAACAACATTTTCATATCCTTTTTTATCTTTAATTTCCAAATCAATTTCTTGTAAAAGCAATATCCATCGTATTAGACGAAGTTTGGCGTCTTGCTTTTTGAACAAGTATTTCAAAGCTGAATGATCGGTGTAAACTATCGTTTTTGACAACACAAGGTAGGAACGAAATTTGTCAAACGCGTAAACTACAGCCATGAATTCTTTTTCCGTAATTGTATAATTTTGTTGGGTTGCGTTAAGAGTTCTACTTGAAAAATAGATGGGATAAAATTGTTTACCATCTTTTTGTCCAAGGACGGCTCCAAGGGCATGTTCACTAGCATCGCACATAAGCACAGATGGAAGGTTCCAATTAGGGCTTGTAATAATGGGTGTGCATGTAAGTTTTTCTTTAAGTATTTTAAATGTTGAATAACATTCGTCGGTAAAATCGAATGTTCTTTATTTTTCTAGAAGTTGAGTTAAAGGTCTTGCAATTTTCGCAAAGTCTTTGATAAATCGTCGGTAAAAACCGGCATGACCTAAGAAACTTCTAATGCCTCTAACATTAGTAGGTGGTGGGAGTTTTGCGATTACGTATATTTTTGCTTTGTCAACTTCAAGGCCAGCTCTAGACACTTTGTGTCCAAGCACAATTCCTTCTTTAACCATAAAGTGACATTTTTCCCAGTTTAGCACAAGATTTGCTTCTTCGCACTGTGCTAACATTTTATCGAGATTGTTTAGACATGTGCCGAAAGAATTTCCAAAGACGGATAAATCGTCCATGAAGACTTCGACTGATTCTTCAATCACATCGTGAAAGATTGCAATCATACACCTCTGAAAAGTAGCAGGTGCATTGCATAGGCCAAAAGGCATGCGTCTATAAGCGTAAGTTCCAAATGGACAAGTAAACGTAGTTTTCTCTTGATCCATAGGGTCGATTGAGATTTGAAATTATCCAGAAAAACCATCGAGGAAACAAAAGTATTCATTTCATGCGAGTCTTTCTAACATTTGATCCATGAAGGGTAAAGGGAAATGATCTTTCGCGGTTGCATCATTTAGTTTTCGATAAGCAATACAAACTCGCCATCCGGTGATGGTTCGTGTTAGTACTATTTAGTTGTTGTCGTTAGTTACTACAGTGATACCTCCTTTTTAGGTACATAATGAATATGACTAACCCATGGGCTATCGACGATTGGGTAGATTATTACAGAGTCTAAGAGTTTAAGGATTTCTTTTTTAACAACATCCTTCATATTAGGATTTAGTCTTCGTTGTTTTTCAACAATTGGTTTCTTGTTATCCAAAAGTTGGATTTTGTGTTTACAGAACGATGGACATATGCCAGGAATGTCAGAAGTTTTCCAAGCGAAGGCTTGTTTTTGCTTCTTAAGAATGTCAATTTGATCGTCTTTATGTTCTTCCAAAAGTTGGGATGAAATAATTACAGGGAGTAAATTTTCATTGTGAAGAAACGCATATTCCAGATGTTCAGGAAGAGGTTTAAGTTCTAAATCTGTAGGAGGATGTTCAACAGATTTCTTAACTTTGAAATCGGTTTCGAAAGTTATGGTTTCAAATGGGGTTTCGATTTCTTCTTCGATTTTTATGATTGGTTTATCATCGGTATGGTCGGCTATGAAGGCATCAAATTCAGCAAAAAGATCTTCTGCGACTATAGTTCCTTCGAGACAATGCAAAATTTCGCATTCTTCGTCAAGAAGATCGTCAAAATCGGCTTCAACTATTTCTTCAACGACATCGATACTAAAACAAGTATCGTCATTAGAGTACGAGTGTTTCATAGCTTCGTCGATAGAGAAAGAAATTCTATCTTCTCCAACTCCAAGGTTGAGTTGTTTTTGCTTAACTTTAATTATAGCATCAGCTATGTGTAGGAAAGGTCTACCAAGGATAAGGGGTACCTTGCTATCTTCTTCCATTTCTAAGATTACAAATTCAACAGGAAAAACAAATTTCCGACTTCTATGAGCATGTTCTCAGCTATCCCCATTGGGTATTAGAAAGAATGGTCCGCGAGTCGAACGCTTATTTTTGTGGGTTTTAAAACGTTTTTAGAGAGTTTATCATACAAAGAGTATGGCGTGAGGTTGATACTTGCGCCAAGACCGGCCAAGGCGTTGCAAGAGTATGAGTGAGGAAACGTACATGGAATTAGGAAACTCCCAGGATCTCCCAGTTTTGGTGGTACTTTGTTTTGGATAATGGCAAAACATTCATCGTTTGGAAAAGTTGAAGAGACTTCTTCA
Organism: Glebionis coronaria; assembly: GCA_025667525.1. Taxonomy (NCBI): domain Eukaryota; kingdom Viridiplantae; phylum Streptophyta; class Magnoliopsida; order Asterales; family Asteraceae; genus Glebionis; species Glebionis coronaria. Next base: position 21,400,803 of record CM046882.1, on the reverse strand, counting down.
AACTTATGCTTGCTCTTGATAAGTTCTTTGATAAATTTGCCATAATTTGGCATTCCAGCCAGAACATCGACTAAAGGCATGTTAATTCTAACTTCTTGTATTATGTCGAGAAATTTACCATACTTAGCTTGCATCTTTTGCTTGTGTAAGCGTTGTGGATATGGTACTTTTGGTTTATACGGTTTGGGTGTTGGGTTTTCAGTTGGTTTGGTATGTGTTTGTTGGGCTTCATCCTCATTATCACTATCGAATGGAATTTCGATGGGTGTGTCTTGAGTAGATTTGGTAGGAGATTCGTAAGATAAACCGCTCCGCGTGAATACGGCATTCACTTGCTCGTTACGAGCTTGGGGGGTTATATTTGTTGTTGTTCTTGGGATTTGGGTTGGTATTGCTTGGTAAAGAACCAGAAGCGCGATTCGATTGTTTATCGGCCAAACGATCAAATTTAGCTTCAAGGTTTTGAATGGAAGCTTGGTGGTTTTTGGTTGTGGTTTCAAACTTGGTTTTGAAGTCATTGAATGTTTCTCGAACAAAAATGTTGGTTTTTCTTTGAGATTCTATAAAGTTGTCGATTTTGCTTTCGAGGTTGTTTTTGTCTTTGGTTTGAGTGGGTTTCTTGTCGTCTCGATCATAACTTGGTTTATCATTTGATCTCCAATTATCGCGGTCGCGATTACGATTATCGTTATAAAATCGAGTTCGACGAAAGGTATTCATAAAGTTGGCTTCTTCTTCCTTCGTCATGGGTGTGTCATCGTCATCACATTCACTAGAAGGATGGTTTCCTCCACAGTGTTTACAGGTTTTGTGTTTAATCTCTTCAATCTTAAGAGACATGGCATCCATTCGACCCATAATTTTCTCGTTGTCAGTTGGGTTGTTGCTTCCTTCGGCAAAAGCTACGATTTTTCGTGAGTTTTTGTTTTGTGATTTTTGGATCAATCAAGCTTAAGTAGGACTTTGTCATCCAATAATTGGTAAGCTTGGTTAGGGGTTTTGTAAAGGAAAATTCCACCCGCTGCGGCGTTCAATGCATCTTGGGTAACATCGTCAAGACCATGATAGAAAATTTTGATTATTCCTTCTTTCTTAAGTCCATGACTGTTAGGACCATTAGAATAGTTAATTGTAATAGGTAGACTAGGAGGTATGTAGTTCCTCCTGGTCATAGTAGTAGTAGGAGCAAGTCGTGTTCCTGGTCTTAGTTAAAGTCAAACTTTATTATTTACTTATTATTCTGTTAGGATATGCATGAGATATGTTAGGAAAGGATATGCATATCAGTTTTACACGTTTTGTTTAATGATGTATTAGGGTTTCCTTGTAGTATAAAAGGAACCTTAGGCAGAAGGGTTTCACACACCTTCATCAAACGTAATTCTAGTTATCATTAATATTAGAAATCCTTAGAAAAAGATCAAGTCATTATAGTTATTCTGTTCTTCTTTATAGTATTCGTATTCCGCACTTACATTGTGTATAGAGTCTCTTTGTGAATAGACTTGTGATTACAGAAGTCGTTCACCGTTCCTGACAGGCTGCAAGATCCACAACTAGTGGACCCAACAAGTGGTATCAGAGCCTGGGAGAGTCTCTGTACAAGAAGAATCAATTTTTCTCATTACTAACATTTTTGTTTAATCATGTCTGCCTCAAGTTCTACTCAAACAGGAGAAGATAGCACTCCTAAAACTTTGCAACCTCAGCAGATCGTTACTACGGTTTCCAACACAAATGGTAAGTTTCCCCTTCTGAAAAAGGACGAGTATGATAGTTGGGCAATGAAGATGGAATGGTGGATCACCAACACTGATCAAGACCTTTGGAAGATTATACTGAATGGGAACAACAGGAAGCTGACTAGAAGAGACAAGAATGGTAATATTACTCTTCTTGACCCTAAAACTCATGAAGAAATCATAGCCATTCAGAAGGAGGTCAAAGCAAAAACTATTTTGCTTCAATCCCTTCCTGATGATCACATGGGTGACTTCTACCATTTGGATGATGCTAGAGAGATCTGGAATGGTAAAGCTTTGGAGACACATCAGAGGCGAAGGAAGAAGCATGTGGTTCAATCTGATTCTGATGAGGAGGTTGAAGATCTTGTGGAGGATGGTTTGAATTTGTTGGCGAAGGCTGCCTTTGCTGATAAGTTGTATGATGATCTGCCGATTCCTCCTACTTCCTCCAGCATTCCTTCTCCTGCTTCTGTCCCTACACCAAAAGAAGATGTTGCTGGTACTACTGCTGGCCCATCTCATGATCCAAAGGGGAAAGCCCCCATGACTGATGCTCCCTCACCCCCTCGCAAGCGTACACGCAGACAACTTGAGGAGGATAGGTTGGGTGAGGAGGCTACTCAAAGGATGCAAGCAGAAGTTGACCAAGCTGCTCGGGCTGAGGAGAAAGCTCTTCAGAAGCAGAGACGTGAACAGTTGCAGCATGATGCTATGCATTGGGATGATAGCGATTGGATGCGGGTGCTGACTATTCTTACCTCGGATTATTCCCAGTTTACTGATCTCTTGGGTTCTGATGTGAATGAGCATAATTGTATTCCTCGAGCTATGGTGTTAATGCGCAAGCAACAGTTAGCGCTTGCTGCTCAACTTCGTGAAAAACGTAAGAACAGGCCTTTGACGAAAACCGAGGAGCGAAAGCAGATGCAGCGGTATGTGAAGTATTAGTCGGCTGCTTATTTCACTGTTGGTTGGACATGGGAACGGGTTCGGGCATTGTCTTTTGATGAGCTTAAGGCGCTCTATGAACGAATGATCAAGCATCAGAGCACACCTATTCCGGAGTGTTTCATCTATCGTCCTCCTCCACACGTGGTTCCTACTTCTCAACCTGCTGTTGCTTCTGGTTCTACCTCTGATGCTCCTCTTGGTTCTGCTGCTATTCCATCGGTTGTTGATGTTTCTATTGTTGGTACCACCCCTACACCTTCGGTTGCTCCTCCTGTTTCATCTCTAGGTCCTACTACCACCACCACCTATGCTACCACTACCACCACCACTACTACTCCTGCTATGGCATCACCATCACCACCCGTGCCTGGTCTTCAACCTATTCCTTCTTCTGGTGCAGCTTCTGTTTATCCTTTGGTTGGGCAAGGTATTGATTCTACTTCTGCTGATCCCACTCCTGCTGCAAAGGTAAAGGTAAAGGTTGAACCCTCGCCTAGTGCTCCCACTCCTCGCTGTTCCATTCGCAAGCAGTTGGCTAGACGTGCTAGACGTGGCAAGTCTGTTCCCTATGAGAAGTGTGCTCCCGAAAATCTTATTGATGCAGCTTCCGATAGTGACTCAGAATTGCCATTGGGTAATGGATCTATTACAGGTTGGACGGTTAAGCCTTCCACGACTCTACCTGGTACTGTCTCCCATAGGATTACCATTAGTGATGGTTATGTTCGGTATGCTTCGGGTTTGCAAGGTATTTTGTCCTGGGCGGATCGAAAGGATCTTATGGCATTGTATGGGTTTGTGGATGCTGGTATGTCTGTTCATCCTAGTGAAGTACCCTCATGGCCTGGTCTGAGAATGTGGGCTGATTTGAAAATGATGCTTGATTCCCCTCCACATGCTCCCCTTTCTGGTGTCTGGAAGGACCAGCCAACATGGGTTATCACGAGATGGAAGTTATATGCTGGCTGTGGTGTGCATGTCTTGGATTTGGAGTCTGGTGCTATGGTGTTCATGCTCACAGATTTGGATTATCCGTTGACGATTGCTTCGATGGAGGCCATGCTTGCTTGTCACTTGCAGATTTCTAATGCCCCTTCCGGGGATGAGTCTTCTATGGTAACTACACTGGTGGAAGGGATCCAAGCTCGATTGCAAGCTGATAAGGTGGATGCTTCTGGTCTGTGATATGGTTGGTTTGTAAGTTTTTATGTTTTGTGTTTTTTGTTCATCTGTTAATACTGCAATTCTTTTCACCAATATGTATAGTGATTGGTGACTTTCATTCATTATAGTTAAAAAAAAATACTTTTTATATAATATCTGCTTATACTTTAAACAAATCCTGGATTTTACATTTGTAAATAATATACCATCTGCTGATTCAAACTTTGGGTTCCTGTTGCTGATTCACACTTGGGCTGGTTGATTGTTTCATCTGGTGTTGGACTTGGTCCTCACAACAAATGGTCCTCAACCCACCATATCTAACCGACAAGAAAGAGTTGATTCACCTTGAGGGTACGGCTCCTGGTGTGATTCTCAAATCCGTTAATGGTTGCCAGGTTACCCAAAACAGGATGGTTTTCACTTGCCATGGTCATAGACTGAAAAGTGGCTAATCCAAGGGGGTACGGCTCTTGGTAATGATTTTATCAAATCCGTTGATAGCTGTAATAGCTTGCTTAAAGCTATAGGGTTTTCAACTCACCGATGCTTCATTGCTAAGAGTTGGCGAGTCCAGAAGGGTACGGCTTCTGGTCAAGACATATCAAATCCGTTGACGACTGTGATGGTTTGCCTAAAATCATCAGGGTACCCCCACTCACCATTGATTCACGTTCTAAGAGTTGGGTTGGGTTCTGGTCTCCCAGGGTGATGCCTATTCCACCAGAAAGACTGGCGAGCCCAAGAGCGAGCAGCTACTTGGTAAAGGCTCATTAAATCTGCTCATGTTGCTGTAAAGATTCAACACGATGCTGATTTGTTTCAAGCTTTGGAGAAGCTTCTAGTGTTCCATGTTGCGGCGGTTCTTTTGTTTCTTATCTTGCTGATGCTGCTGTTTCTTTTGCTGTTTCAATCCTCAAGCTTTATTGAACGTTTTACCAGGAAAATTAAACTCAACAGGTCAAATTCAAGTTTAGGGGAGGATTGTTAGGACCATTGGAATAGTTAATTGTAATAGGTAGACTAGGAGGTATGTAGTTCCTCCTGGTCATAGTAGTAGTAGGAGCAAGTCGTGCTCCTGGTCTTAGTTAAAGTCAAACTTTATTATTTACTTATTATTCTGTTAGGATATGCATGAGATATGTTAGGAAAGGATATGCATATCAGTTTTACACGTTTTGTTTAATGATGTATTAGGGTTTCCTTGTAGTATAAAAGGAACCTTAGGCAGAAGGGTTTCACACACCTTCATCAAACGTAATTCTAGTTATCATTAATATTAGAAATCCTTAGAAAAGGATCAAGTCATTATAGTTATTTTGTTCTTCTTTATAGTATTCGTATTCCGCACTTACATTGTGTATAGAGTCTCTTTGTGAATAGACTTGTGATACAGAAGTCGTTCACCGTTCCTAACAGGCTGCAAGATCCACATCTAGTGGACCCAACAATGACCATGGCAATTTTTGAGTAGTTCTTTCATTCTTAACCATGCGTCAGTGAGAGTTTCTCGTTCTTGTTGAGAAAAGCTTCAAATTTCTCCGAGGAGTTTTTCAAATAGGACAGGAGGAAAGAATCGGCTAATTAAAGCAGTTCTAAGACTTCCCATGTTCGAATGGTTCCTTCGTTAAGTTCATTGATCCATGACTTGGCTTCTCTAGTCAGAGATGATGGAAACATCATGAGTTGGACGGCTTCGACTTGTCCTTCTCCATAGTTGAACATTTTACAAATTCTGCTGAATTCGTGGATGTGTTTGTGAGGATCGGTTTTGATTCGACCATCAAATTGGTTATTTTTGACAAGGGTTAAGTGGTTCTCTTTGATTGCAAAATCGTTTGCAATTTCACGTAAAACGATTGCAGAGCCAGGAGTTGGTGCGACAACTCTATCGACTGACCACATAGGTTCATCATCAGTGTCCGACATTGGATCGTAACGGTTGATGAGTTTGGTGAGAAATAGGATTTGTAAAAGATCGTCAAAAGGTTGGTTAATTATCAGACTCAAAAACAAGACGAAAACCAAACTTATTCAAAAGCCATCCGGACACAAGATTCTTGCGAATCTCTGGAACATACAAGACTTTAGTCAACTTGAGCTCTTTCTCGGATGTCATCTTCAAAATAACATCTCTTTCGCCCTTGATATCAGCAGTTGCAGAGTTGCCCATGTAAAGCTTCTCTCCATTGTCAACCGCTCTGAAAGAGTGAAACATACTCTTGTCAACACACACATGACGGGTTGCCCCAATATCAACCCACCAATCATTATTATAAGAACCTACCATGTTAACTTCAGAGATCATGGTAACGACATCAGACACCATAGCAATCATGTCCACATTATCATTCACCATATTAGCCTCGCGTGGAGTCACCCGCTTTGGCGCTTTGTAATTAGCAGCACGATGACCTGGCTTGTCACAGTTGAAGCAATTTCCTTGGAACTTCTGCTTCGCAATTCCAGCCTTAGGAGCAAGGTACTCAGACTTCCCTTTGCTCTTCTTGTCATTCTTCCCTTTTCCAAAGCTCTTGCCTTTAGACTTTGAAGAAGACGAACCATGCTCAACCATATTTGCCTTGGCAGAATCAGGTGTATAAGTGTTTTTCTGAGCCAGCTTGTTGTCCTCTTCAATGCGAAGACGAACAACCAAGTCTTCAACAGTCATCTCCTTTCGCTTATGCTTCAAGTAGTTTTTAAATTCTACCCAACTTGGAGGTAACTTTTCAATGATACCAGCAACTTGAGAAGTTTCACTCAAAGTCATACCCTCAGCATGAATGTCGTGTAGCAAAACCTGCAGATCTTGAACCTGAGTTATCACACTCTTTGAATCAACCATCTTGTAATCCAAAAAGCGAGCTACCACGAACTTCTTTGTACCAGCATCCTCAGTTTTGTACTTGCGTTCCAACGACTCCCATAATTCTTTGGCAGTCTTAGTCTTGCAGTACACATTGTACAAAGAGTCCACCAAACCATTCAGAATATAGTTGTGACACAAGAAGTCTGAATGTTTCCATGCTTCAACAGCTTGCACGGCTTGTTGATTTTCGGGTACACCTTCTTTAGGAGGTTCCACCTGAGGTATAGTCTCCTTTAAGAACTTCGCAAGGTTCAAAGTAGTGAGATAGAAGAACATCTTCTGCTGCCACCTCTTAAAATTCTGTCCATTGAATTTTTCTGGTTTTTCAGCATGATTAGCAACTGTGTGGGTAACTGGCGCAGCAGTTACTTTCACAGTAGTAGTTGCAGGAATTTCAGGAGTGCTAGTATACATTCTGAAAGATCAAACAAGATCAAAACACAAACAGTTAGACAACTGTTATAAATCTGTATATAAGAAATTCAATCGTGATCTCTATATACTTATAGTAGATCTGCTTCAAAGAAACTCAATCTTGGTTTCAATGAATCAGATGCAATTATCAAAAATATCATTTTAACAGAAACACAATCTTAGTTTCAATAAACTGATTAGAACAACTGTAAAAAAAACGTTAACTGTTAAAAAAGATCTGTAAATTAAAACTGATTTCCAGTGAAACTCAATCCTGGTTTCGGCAGAAACAATTTATAATTAAATCTGATAAAATTATTAATCCGATTTTAATAAAAGTTTTAATTCTGTTAAACAAAATCTGTTTTAAGATTGTGGGAAACGGTGTACACTTTTATTAAAACCAGATTACAAGTAATAAAACAAACAGAATATAAAGACAAAAAATAATAACAGTAATCAAGAAAGCAGTAAAACTAAGACGAGGCACGTGTTTAACACGCTTCCCTTAAAACAGATTCGCCGTCTGTTTCCCAGGGTACAACGTCCAAAGCTGTTGTACAGCCGGACTAAACAAACTTGCCTGAAAGATCACGGAAGCCTTGCGTGTTTCTGATCGACGAGCTGCTGGAAAACGAACTGGTAATGGAGTAAAGAAAAAGCTGCATTTTTTCTGATGATAAAAACTGAATGAGAATGGTTTATTTTATAGCTAATTCATGTCTTGGTCACCAAGACAGAATATATGCTTCTAAAATAATCAGACACACAAATCTGTTAAAAATAAACATGATTTGCATATATTTCACAAACACAGGAAAATTCTGTCTATATCTATTCCTTAAATAGATGTACAGAATTTTCTGGAAACAAAAATCGAATTTGCAGCAAAAAAGATACCGAAATCTGCCCGCACCCAAGCCAGTTTTCGGAGCTGCATTCGTGCCCGCAGGTCGCGCGCTCGTGCACAAGTTCAGTAGCTTCGAACCCGTTTTTGGCCTAGAAATCCCACTTTCTGCACCCCCCCCCCCCCCCCCCTGCGCGCGCGTAGGCGTGGGAGTAAAAACCCACAAATGAATATTGTAGGGTAGAAACTAGGATTTCCTTATAAACATGTTTTCACTTCATGTTTCAAGCGATGTGGGACAAATATTTTTCCAAATATTGTGTTTCACGTGACTCACTTTGAGACACGATATCTCATTCACATTAACTCCATATTGGACATACTTTAGCTCGTTGCGAAGCTCTCTTCGAGGAGAACGCAAAGCTACTAAGTAATACGAATATATATAACATATACATATATAAAATTATGTCCAAAGTTTTACAAAAACCATATTTTGCAAAACATTTTCCAACATAAACATCCAAACACCCCATGTATGAATTTTTTTGTATATAACGATGAAATAATCCAGATACAGCTTGATTAACTTCTTCAGCTGGCTTAACTTCCACGAATGTCTTGAATGATGTAAATTTCATTTTAATGTATAATCACGAGTACAAAATCTGCCATATGGATCCAAAAGAAAAACTATAAGAGATAACTCAAAGTTTGTAATATGAAACTATGTCAATCATAAAATAGTCTCACACCGGTTCACTTTCTTCCCCGATGTGTTAAGCTAGATATTGAAAGAGAATTTAAGGTCCAAAACAAGAAAAGAGCTTAAAGCTTAAACGCAATGTAGATGTTCTTTCGAAAAAATGGAATCGTATGAGTTTTCGGAGGATGAAATCAATGATGGAGTAATATGTTTTGCTGGTAAACATTATATAAAATGAACTTACGTGTGTAGAGAGAGTGAGTTTTAATGTTTGTTTTATCTTGGAGAAAATAATGTAAATGTTAATTTTTGTAAAACTAAATGTTTCAAAATTGATGCCAAAAATATGCCGCTCTACTAAAAATGAGAAAGAATGTTATTTTGTTGACTAAGATTATCTAGTTGTTGCTATGAGAGCATGTGTTAATACAGTTAGCGCTCCTGATGTGGAAGAAGAAACGATCTTTATGTAGTTGGGGATAAAAATCAAGGGGAGCATGACGACCAAAAATTGGGTAAGATAAAGAAAAATTTTCAAGAATAATCCCTATCGTTTACACTGAAAATCAAGTATAGTCTCTATTTCAAATTAAGTTCACAGATCGTCCCTATCGTTTACATTTACGATCAAAATTAGTCCCTATCTTGGATGGGGGTTAACTTTGGCTGTTAACTTTTGTAAATAGAGGGGTATTTTTGTCTTTTTATTTTCATTAAACTAATCCCAGAATTATATTTTCATCTCTAAATGCATCCACCATCTGTAACAAATCAACCATAACATTGGCCATCACAATAGATCCAAACATAGCATGTCTCTTCCCATCCACAAGCACAACAGATCCAACCATGTTAACCGCCACTTTCTTCTATTACCACAACAAACAACATCGCAAAGCACAACGCCATTTTATATACACATCATCTCGACAACCACAATCAACCACGCACAACTGCTACAATAGCGCCCAGTCAGCAAAACCATTACCACCACCAGCTTTGCCTGAAAAACGCGAAACAATACCAACGCACTACAGCTACAACTTCCATCTATCGCAGCCAAATCATCGCAACAACTATTGTTCATCACAACCAAAAGACGCCGTTTAGACACCATCAATCAGCGCCGACATAAACTTTGTTTATATCACACAAAGTATTCAATCCCAAACATAATCTACGAAACTCCCAACAGCAGATCCAAACACTCCATTTCCAGATCTTATCAGCATATCCAAACAGCCCCCATGCTGCTGCTAATCAGCAGATCCAAACACTCCCTATCTGCTTCTTAACAGCAGATCCAAACGCCCCTACTGGTAGTTTTCTGCCCGAAACAAGCACTCCTTGTGGTGTTATGTGAGAAACCAAAACGCAGCATACGTTGCTGCCGTAAACCATAGCGCCCTTGCTGGTGCCTTTTGCTAAAACCAAACGTACCGTTCGAGTTATGTAAACCTACAACAAACATTACAGCGGTTACCCTTAAATTAAACCACCCTCGTGGTGATGGCTGGTCGAAGCTCTGGAATTATACCCATCACACTTTACATCGACAACTCAAATCACTTGAGATCATAAAACACCCACGAAAAAGAAGAAAAGGAAATCAATCGATGCTTTAATTTTAGAACACCAATTCGTTTTTGTGGCCACAAAGAAAACGAATCAATCATTCATATTGTCTCGATTTTGGTGATTCGAGTGGTTGTATGAGTGAGTATGAATCTGGTGGTTTTGAAAGGTTATGTTATGGACCACTGTGTGCTTATTTAGAACGAATGATTGTTGATTTGTGATGTTTGATTGCAATGAGATGATATTATATGGGCTTTGAGGATCTGGGTGATCGAGATTAATATTTTTTTTTGGTGGCTGCGTATTGATGGGGAGAAAGAGATGAGAGAGTGAGAGAGAGGGAGATCAGGGACAGAGAGAGATAGATATAAAAAAGAAAAAAAATTAAAAAGAAAAAAAAATGTTTTATTAATGTATAATATGGAAAAGTCTAAAATACTCCTATCTTTTTGTCACTTAACGAGCAAAACTAACCCCCATCCAAGACAGGGACCAATTTTGATCCAAAGTGTAAACGATAGGGACGATCTGTACACTTAGTTTGAGATAGGGACCAAACTTGATATTTGGGTTAAACGATAAAGACTAAACGTGAAATTTTTTCTAAGATAAATAAAGGGTATGAATGTCAATTTAACTTGTGTTTTATGTGTGCAAATAAAAATATTATGTGTACATATCACTTCCCCTACGTTAAATCACAGTCATGAATGGCACAAGAAGTACCGAATAGAATGTACATCCAACATTGCAAAAGGTAAAAATCTTTGAACGTGAATATGTTTTGAGTTAGCCCCATTAGATTTTACAAAATAGATATTTAAAATCAATAAAGTTTGTCTCTCAATCAACTGGCTTACCTCAGTTGACCATTAAGGTTTTATTAAATGGTTTTTTAGGAGAGGTTTCTTGAAAGTTTTGGGTTCAAAACCTGTCAAGTATCTTTCAGGCGAAACGGATAAGGAGTGTAATATAACTAGGCGAAAGTTCGAAGAAGACATTCTTCTGCTTGGATGTCATTACACGACTCGACCCACTAACCACTAACATTTGCCGTTCTAAAAAAAATCTTGTCTCCCAATTCTGTTAACAATCTATAACCAAAATTCGAGTCAAATAAATTGTATCTTATATTTCAATTATCTATATGATTATATAAAAAACTATCACTAATCTTAATTTCGATCTTAATCTTAAACCTAAAATTGATCTCATCTTAATCCCAAACCAAAAATTAAAATAAGATGATAAATCTCAACTATTAAATCTTACTCCCTTATAAAATCAATTACACTTTCTCTCCTATTAAATACAAAAAGAAATTAAAAGGTACAATTGTACAAGCCAAATGTACAACTACAACAGTATACTATACATCCTTTTAATGCATCAACTTACATTTGATTTTAAGTAATATAAGTTCAACAACATGATCTACAATCCAAACTTTTCCTAGAAAAAAATACAATTAATAATAACATAAATACACCCCAACCTCTTCTATTACAACATAAATAACATAATGTACAACTCAATCACCATTTTTTTTCTTTTCCAAACAATGTTCACATAATGATTATAGATTGACAACAATAAGTTAGATATGTTTCACCTCTAAAACATGATAAATACATAGATCTAGGAAAAAACCAAAAAGGGGGCGACAACACCAGGATTCTGTGACATATCGGCAGAGCCGGCGACGCGAACACCAATCTATATGAAAAACCTTATTAACATGAGAAATAAATACGATAATTCTTTTAACACACATAAAAACTCATACCTTAAAAATACCTCATATCAATAAGTAATTTACAGTTGTTGTGGTCCTGGTGATGTGGTTTTCTGGGAAGACAATGATGGATTTTTCCAGAACGTGATAACTGTTAAAAACGAATACCCAAATAACGTTTGTTCGCTAGAAAATTTTGTTACATGGTACCCGCCCCGCATCGCGCGGGTAGCCTGCTAGTCATTTTTAATCAAGATTAGGAGGTGTTATCTTAACGATTCATCTTTTTTGTAACAACTTTTTAACAATTTTGTAATAACTTTTTAACAACCTATTAAAAACTTATATTTATTGTTAAATGTGAAATATCTTTTAATCTTTTTTGTTATTATTATCTAATTTCATTATATTTTTTAAAAATTTATGCTTTTTAATTCAACATTTATTTTAATATATTATTTATGATTGTTTGTTTTTTCGTTTATTAGGTTTGTTATAATTTTATTCAAAAAACTTATATTTTAATAAGTATTAATTCGATAAAAAAAATAAGTTACATTTAACCGTCATTGCATTGCACAGGTACAATGCTAGTAATTTACTTAGTTATATAAAGTTTTAAGCCAACTGATTTAGCTCAGTTGGCCACCAAGGTTTCACTAATTGGTTTCTTTGGGAAGGATTCTTGGAGGTCTTGGGCTTAATACCAGTCAAGGGCCTTTAAGGCGAAGCGAATAAGGAGTCTAACATAACTAGGCGAGTGTTCGAAGAAGACATTCTTCTGCTTGAATGTTATTACACGACTCGACCCACTAACTACTAACATTTGCCGTTCCAAAAAAGTTGTATAAACTTTTAGAATTCAAATCTTAAAAATTGTTATATATAAAGCATGACAGTGACGAGGGTGCCAAACTTAGGTACTAAAATAAAAAGTGATAATATCTTTTTCTTTAAATTATTGTCTATTTTTCTTTTTTCGTATGTTTTTAATTTTTATTTATTTTTAAAAATAGAAATTGAGTTTGTTTAAAATTAATATGTTACTTTTAATCTAAATTAGTATATACAAAAATAAAATAAAACAAACATTAATTATCAAATAGTAAAACTGTTAGAGTGCTATGAAGGTGTTGAAACTTTGGGCTCAAAGTAAAAATTAAGTTTACATGTTTGGTAAGTGTAAGTGGGCTCCAAAAGTAAAAATTGCTCTATGTAAAATCTTAACCCACATGACACTTTTTGTAAAAATATTACTTTGTTTTTTTTTTTGTCTTTTTCTGATTTAGTAAGGTTATGTTTTTCTTTTTATCACATATTATTTTCATTAATTTTTTAATGTATTATAAAACAGTACCTTTATATTTAAATATTATTTTTATATTTTTATAAACTTATTAAATAAATTTATTTTCGCTCTCTAAAACCTACATAAAATTAACTCTACTTAATTCTAAACCAACCAATTTATAAGCTTACACCTAAAATAAAACCCGATTTTAAAAAAATATGTTTCCTGTATACACAACGATGCACACTTTACAAGTACTAAAAGCCCAGATTTTTGTAAGTAGATTATTTAAATTACAAAAGTATGTTTCCCTCCGTCATTAACAACTTTGCAAGAGAAACTCGTATTAATCATTTGAATAACATATTTGAATTATTTATATATTTAGTTGTATAATTTTTTTTAAATAATAAAAAGTTTCAAAACTTAAATAATATTATACTTACAAAAGAGTTATTATGGTTTCTTTTGCTAGGTAAATAGATTTTCAGTGCGGTTCAGTAATAGAAGGGGTATTTCTTGAAATGGGCAAAAAAAAAAGGTAAATTTTTATTTTAATTAACAATTTTCAGGTTTTTCAAAAATGACTTAAAGTGATCGAAGCAACCAAAACAACCGAGGCAACCTATCATGCGTGACACGTGTCTCGGTTGCCTCGGTTGTCTCAGGATACATTGATTGCCTCCGTATTTTAAAATATACTAAGTCACCTCGATTGTTGTTGGCTATTTTCGAAATTTTTCAAATTCACTAATAAAAATAGAATATCTAAATGAAAATAGTTCATTTTAAGAAATACCCCGGAGAGAAGTGCAAAAATCATCCCTGTGGTATGTCGAAAAATCGAATTACATCCTTCGTTAACTTTTTGGACAACAACCATCCCTTCGTTAGTGCGCTGGGCACAATACATCCCTCATGGACTAACGGTGCAAATGTTTTCTCGTTAAAAAAGAACAAAGTTTAAAAGAGAGGGTATTCTTGTCTTTTTCCTTTCCCAGGTATGTATTGTGAACCTTATCATAAATAGTTTCAAAAAAAATAAATTATTTTTGAAAAAAAATTATTTTCAGAAAAAATAAGTTTTATTTTCGAAAAAAAAAATTATTTTCGAAAAAAAAAATTATTTTCGGAAAAAAAAGTTTTATTTTCTTAAAAATAAGTTTTATTTTGGAAAAAAAAGTTTTATTTTCGAAAAAATATCGGAAAAAAAGTTTTATTTTCGAAAAAATATGTTTTATTTTCGGGAAAAAAAATTTTTAGCGAAACAAAAATTCTGAAAAAAGAATTTAATTTTTTTTTGAAAAATAATTCTTTTTTTTCAAAAAAGAAGTTTAATTTTTTGAAAAAATGTTTGTTTCGAAAAAAAATAAACTTTCTTTTTAAAATTTTTGTTTCGAAATATTTTATTAATTTTTAAAAAAGATTTATTTAAAAAAAAATTATTCTTGAAAAAAACTTGTTTCAAAACAAAAAAATATTTTTAAAAAAAAAGGTTTTATCTTTTTCTAAAAAGAAAAAAAAAAACATTTTTTTAAAAAAAATTAAATTTTTAAACCAAATTTGTTTCGAAAAAATATTCTTTTTTTCTTAAAAAATATTGTTTCGAAAAAAGAAATGACTTTTTTTTCAAAAAAAAAAGTCTATTTCTTGTTAAACTTTTTTTCGAAAATAATTTTTTTTTTCCGAAAATAAAACTTTTTTTTCGAAAATAAAACTTATTGTTTAGAAAATAAAACTTTTTTTTCCGAAAATAATTTTTTTTTTCAAAAATAAATTTTTTTTCGAGAAAATAATTTTTTTTTTCTGAAAATAATTTTTTTTTCAAAAATATTTTTTTTAAAACTATTTATGATAAGGTTCACAATACATCCCTAGGAAAAGAAAAAGACAAGAATACCCTCTCTTTTAGATTTTGTTAATTTTTAACGAGAAAACATTTGCACTGTTAGTCAATGAGGGATGTATTGTGCCCGCGCACTAACGGAGGGATGGTTGTTGTCCAAAAAGTTAACGAATGATGTAATTCGATTTTTCGACATAGCACAGGGATGATTTTTGCACTTCTCTAAAAAAAGAAAGGTAAATTTTTATTTTAATTAACAATTTTCAGGTTTTTCAAAAATGGCTTAAAGTGATCGAAGCAACCAAAACAACCGAGGCAACCTATCATGCGTGACACGTGTTTCGGTTGCCTCGGTTATCTCAGGATACATTGATTGCCTCCGTATTTTAAAATATACTAAATCGCCTCGATTGTTTTTGGCTATTTTCGAAATTTTTCAAATTCACTAATAAAAATAGAATATCTAAATGAAAATAGTTCATTTTAAGAAATACCCCGTAATAGAATGTTGGAAAAATAAGACACGCGCATATAGTGTGTCAGTTTCTACACACTAACTACTAACTCGTCGTTCAAAAGAAAGTTTCTACACACTGATACAAAATGACATGAACCAGTCTCTTGTACATATAATAGTGCACGAGGTACATGTCTAAAGAAAGAAATATTTCCCTCCGCCATTAACAACTTTGCAACAGAACTCGTATCAAATTAGTGCTACTATTTAAATTACATTTTGTATTATACTTAACTGGTAGGAGTATATCTGAATATATGTCTAAGGGAGACTGATTTGGTGATAACAAAATGAACCACATTTTCTCAAAACACTAACTATTAACATATAAATTTAAACTAGATGTTATACTCGCGTATAACTATGATAATTGCTTAGTGACATATAGTTAACAATATAAATTGATCCGGTAAACGAATCGTAACCCGGAGACTCGACTGAGTTCACTCGTAAGTCGAACCCGTGACTCGACCTGTTGACTCGGTAATCCAATATTTGACCCGATGACTTGATTGGATTGACACGGTGATCGAACCCTTGACCCGATGATTCAACCGGGTTGATTCGATGGTCGAATCTGCAACCTGTGATTTTATATTAAGGTATTATACTTTTTTTTGAAATAATCGTTGAAAAATTTATGAAATTTCAATAGTTTTATACACCTTTATGAATCATAAGAAGACGTGTCCCAGTGTATATCTACAGAAATTGTCTAACGACGAATAGTTAACGATGTTCTAATTATCGATGGTCGAATCGGTAATTTGATGACTCAACCGGGTTGACCCGATCACTCAATTGGATTGACCTAATGATTAATCTCGTGATTCGATGACTTAACCGGGTTGATCCTGTGGTCGAATCGATGAAGTGATAACTCAACTCGATTGATTCGGTTAGCAAACTCGTGATCCAGTAGTCGAACCCATAACCTAATGACTCGATAAAGTTTATTTGGTGATCAAACGCGTGATCTGATAATATATGGTAGGACAAAAGCTAAAGATACATAACATATTGTTAAAAAAAGACTGGTCTCGTCAACGTACTCTCTAAACGACTAAGCTCGTCAATAAACTTTCAAAAATTTTAACGATCTCGTCAACATGACCTATTCATTCCAGGTTACCCGGTTACAAAATTTTTTTTGATTAAAAAATTAATAAAAAGGACACAGGTGGACTGTTTGACTGTTTTATATCATCTCCCCCACACACACACTAAATTATAAACACACACAGTCACTAACATAAGACTCGGCCTGCTGGGTAATGTAGCTATAGAGTTCCTTATGAAACCCATGGTCCAACGAGAAGCAATTATCCTCATCAGTGTTGCTTCTAGAATTTCGGGATGATCCACTGCATGTTCTTCTTCTACATAAATGGGGGAGAGATTAGTAATCCATTATCTGCCATTTCAAGAAACATAACAGTGTTAATTATAATTATCTGTGTTTACTTGGAAAGGTTGAAAGTGTTTAAACCATTTAACTTTTGATTGCTTAACAGTCAATTTTTTTAACTTTTGTCTTGGACGTTTATTAACAACTTAAGGGGAATTATCAATAGAAAGATAGAAGTTGGTCAAATCTGACATCAAAATAGGGGAAAAAAAGATTCAAGGGTTAAACAGTAACGAGCCCTTCGTTAAAAGTGAACATTGTGTAATTACCTTCGGCAATTCATCTTTTCCGCAACTTGAAAGTACCGGAACTTTTTTCCTTGTCCTTTCTTGAAGAAGAGGCCTTACGACCTATAATAATTCAGATTTTCAGTTAAAACACACACACAAAAAACGATAGTTGTGAATGAAGATCTAAAATATATGATGAACCTTCCAGCATGCTGAAAAAATATATGGAGCATTGACTATGTAGTATGTGTCGCACTTTTCTGGATAGTTTTAAGTCATCATTGTTAGATATAACTGTCAATAGCTGCAAAAGATTAAATGAATCAGAATATATTCTCCCAAAAAGGCTTTCCTAAGCTGGCATCTTATATACGGATATACTACTGCTTTCAGAACGAATTAGACTTACGATTCCATGTTTCTGAGTGTATGTGTGTATAATTTAGTGTGTGTGTGGGGGAGATGATATAAAGCAGTCAAACAGTCAACCTGTGTCCTTTTTATTATTTTATTAATAAAAAAAAAATTTGTAATCGGGTAACCTGGAATGAATGGGTCATGTTGACGAGATCGCTCAAAAATTTGAAAGTTTATTGGCGAGCTTAGTCGTTTAGAGAGTACGTTGACGAGACCAGTCTTTTTTTAACAATATGTTATGTATCTTTAGCTTTTGTCCTATATGATAATATCGAGAATGCAATATTTTCGATCTATTATAGAAAATGTTAAAAAAAAGTACATAAAGCAATGGGATAAGTTAGGGGTTGTTTGGTTCGCTGAATGTTTTTGAAAGAATCGTAATTTTTGGAAGGAATTGTAATGTGATGTAATTGTAACTGAAAAAATCGGAATGTGTTGGAATTGTAATGTATTGTAATTATAACTGATCAAATCTGACGATGTGTTTGGTTAACTCTCAACATAATATAATTTAGATTTTATTTTATAAAACTTAAAAATGAATAAAAAGTAATAGTTAAAATAATATAATAATAAATGAAATAATAATAATAATAAAAAAATAAGAATAAAATTAAATTAAACTAATTATTTTTATAAAAATTATTATTCTATAAAATAATAAATAATAATAATAATAACAAAAATAATCACTTTAATAATTTTATAATATATTAATAGTAAAATATTAATAATAATAATGAATTAATTAATAATAATACTAATCAATATTAATAATTAAAATAATAATATTAAAAAATATTAAAGTATGATAAAATTAAAATTAAAATAATAAAATATTAATAATAAACATAAGAATTTAAATTAAAAATTGAAAAAATTATATAAATAACATAATTAAAAATTAAAAGTAATAATACAACATCAATAATAATAAAAAATAGTAATTAATTATAATAATAAATCAAAAATTAAAAAATTAAAAATAATATTATTATTAATAACAATAATAAAATTTATTTTTTTAATATTTATATTATATAATAATAAAAAAGAAAAATTTTATTTTATTAATTTATAAAAATAAAAACATTAAATCAAAAAAATAAAAAATAAAAGATAAAAAAAATTTATTATTAATATTAATAATAATAATTATAGTTTTATTAATATTTATATTATATAATAATAAAAATAAAATATAATTTTTAATTTATTATTTTAATATTTATATGCAGGGGATGTTTAATATTATGCATTTCTTGCATCACGATTACATTGTGCTGCTTTGCAGACTAAGCTTCTTCAGCATACTTGTAGATACCGGACCTAACTTTGATGGTGCTTTATGTGTGTTTAATACATCTATGGAGACTGACTTTTTGAGTAATCCAAGTGAGATTGTTGCCCCCAAACCCATGAAGAAAATGACAAATATATATTTCATAAGGTTACAAAAATGCAGAATTCACATTTTCCTTATCTTCTCGACAGATGGCCTTATGGAAATCTCAAAGGGAGGATTATACTTCTGATTGCCTTAGGGTGGTCCCAATTTCTGGTTTGGGTCAGACTATGAATGGTAAGAATTATCGGTGTATGTTATGTTATCGGTTAGGTGTTCCCTTATTTTTTGTTACGAAGCCGTGCTCAACTTGTTTAAGGGTGTTTACGGGGGATATTTATGGAGACCATGTTGTATCTTGTTCCGGTATCATTGGCATTAAACATCAGCATAATGTCGTACGTGATACCTTTCTCGACATCTGTTTTTGGTCGGGGATTTCGGCCAGTAAGGAAGTTGATATTGGGCTTGGTGGAGGGCATGACATACCCTTACGTCCTGCAGACATGTTACTTTACTCGTGGGTCAGAGGGCTTGATGTGTGTGTGGATTTGATAGGATCCTCTCATTTGACCCAAACAGGGATGGTTGATTTTGTAGCAGGTCATGCGGTGGCTGATGCAGCACATCGTAAACGAGTCAAGTATGAGATTAAATGTTCAGACATTGGATATGGTTTTCTTCCTTTTTCATTTTCCTCGTTTGGGGAATTAGAGATCGACGTGGTTACCTTATTGAAGTGAATCCAAAGTTCTCTATGACTCAAGACATTGAAGCACGTGTCGCTGTACATATATTTAATAGGATTAGTTTTGCTATAGCTAAAAGAGTGGGTGCCTAATTAGCATCTCGACTTTTCACTAACTTTTTGTAAATATTTTTATTCTAATAAAGTGATGATTATTAAAATAGTAATAATAATAATAATAATAATAATATTGGGTGGTTCCGATTATTGGGTGGTGTTAAATTATTGGGTGGGCCCGTTTGTGTGGATTTTGATTATAGTTGTAAGCTTGTAAAGAAGAGAGTGTCCAAAACGATTGAGCTTATGGATGTAGTTTCCAAGATTAATGATCCTCAATGTGAGTTGTTGCTTCTTTGTGCATGCACGGGTATTTCTAAACTTTATTTTTCCATGCGCACATGCCCTCGTCGGTTCTTAAACTCTGCTCAACGTTTATTTGATGTGGCTCTTCGTTCTGCTCTTGACATTATGCGTGGTTTGTGTTTTTATTGTGTTTTAGGACAAAAATATGAAAAAGGAAGAAAACACGGGCTTTCCACGGGCTTTTATCGAAGAAAAAGACAAAAGACGAAGTCAAAAGATCAAAAGTACAAGAAGAACGGAAGTCAAAGGCCTATTCTGAAGATTTATCGAAGAAAAAGTCTAAAGACGGAAGTTTGACGAAGTCGAAGAACCAAGTCTACTAAAAGAAGAAAATTAGAAGACGAGTTCATTTTATCGTTCGACTAATCCCGAGACAAAGTCGAGAAAGACGAGTTATTTAAAACGACGAGAAGACAAAAGAAAGAAAGAAGGAAACATCACACCAACCTCCCCTTCTCCTATAAATACCCTCTTAATCTTTCATTAGGAGTAATTATTTAGTTCAATTTTAGTTTTCTCTTAAGGTAATTAGGAGTAGGTGTAACTTTCTCTCTCTAGTTTTACTTTCTCTCTCTAAAATTTCTTTCAAGTTTGCTTAATCTTTCATCTTTAAATTTTGTAATCTTGAATCTTTAATCTTCATCTTAATTTCAAGCTTTTCATAATCAATCTTATTCTTCTTTTCTTGTTTTAATCTTGTGTTTGATTCGGTAAAAGTATGTAGTTTGTTTCATCTTTATGCTTATTTGATTAAAGTGCTTATCTTTTTGTTCTTATCATTTTCATGCGATTGATGATCATACCTTATTGTGCTTTTTGCTTATTTCGTGTTTAGCTTATTTTCATTTAAGTGTTTTTAAAAATTTAATCTTTTTAAATTTGATTTTATAAATATTGCTTATTTAGTTTTTTTTGAAAGTTTTTCATTCGTGGCTTATTTAGTTCTTCTTAATATTGATTTGGTTAAGTTTTTGGTAAGTGCTTATTAGAAAAGTGCTTATTTGGTTTTTGCTTATTTCCCTTTACATTCCATCGTAAAGTTCTAAGGGTTTTTAAGGTTCCGATTGAGTATTGTGATCGCATAAGCCTTAGAGTTTCTACTTGCGATCAAATACTGCGATCACTCGTCGCGATCTCGAGCTGCGATTGTTGACTGCGATCACTCATTGCGATCGCCAGTTGCGATCGTCAGTTACGATCGATTGACTGCGACCACGAGCTGCGATCGGTTGTTGCGATCGTGAGTTGCGATCGGTTGTTGCGATCGGTTGTTGCGATCGGGAGTTGCGATCGGGAGTTGCGATCGGTTGTTGCGATCGGTTGTTGCGTTCGGGAGTTGTGATCGCTTGTTGCGATCTGACCGCAGTCCGTGGTTTATTTTACTTAGTTGTTTTTCAAGGTTTATTTCTTTCCCGCCATTTTTTGTCAAGTTTAAGTTTAGATTGTCTTGTCTTATTTTATCTTTAAACTTACCTTTTTATTAAGTCCTAAATTTTGTTTAATCTCTTTATATTTTTCATTTGTCTTAATTCATTTTAGTTTAAAATAGATAATCAAAAGCTCCCATTTTAGTTACCAAAAACGATAAGTCCACCCTAAACCGTGATCTATTCGAATTGAATCGAGTACGAACAACACTCATCAACAACTCACACAAAAATCAGTCATATTACTAAGCTTCTTCGACATGCTGATATTATAGATTACGGGCCTACTTTTGATAATGCTTTGTCTGTGTTTAACACGTCCATGGAGACTGATCTTTTGAGTAATCCAAATGAGATCGCTGCCCCCAAACTCATGAAGAAATTGGCAGACATATATTTCACGCGGGTTACTAATACTACAGAATCCACCTTTTCTTTATCACCTCGGCAAATGGCTTTGTGGAAATCTTAAAAGGAGGATCACACTTATGACTGGCTTAGGGCGATTCCGATTGCTGGTTTGGGACAGACTATGAATGATAAGACTTATCGTTGTGTGTTATGTTATCGGTTAGGTGTCCCTTTATTTTCTGCTTCAAAGCCTTGTCCAGCTTGCTCTAGAGTGTTTGTTGGAGATATTTATGGAGATCATGTTGTATCATGCGTTGGTATTATTGGTATTAAGCATCGTCATAATGTTGTGCGTGACACCCTTGTTGATATATGTTATCGGTCGGGAATTTCCACTGTCAAGGAAGTTGATATTGGGTTGGATGGGGGGCGTGACAAACCCTTACATCCGACAGACATGTTGCTTTATTCTTGGGATGGAGGGCTTGATGTGTGTGTGGATCTTATTGGGTCTTCTCCTTTGACACAAACTGGGATGGCAGATTTTGTGCCCGGACGCATGGTGATTGATGCGACAAAACGTAAACATGTCAAATATGAGACTAAATGTGCTGCTATTGGATATGGTTTTCTCCCCTTTTCATTCTCTTCTTCGGGGGAATTAGGGGGAGATGCGACTACCTTACTGAAGCGGATACGAAATTTTTCCATGACTCCAGATATAGGGGCTCGTGCTGCTATTCATATCTTTAATAGGATTGGTTTTGCTATAGCTAAAGGAGTGGGTGCCCAGATAGTATCTCGGCTTTCCACTAACTTTTTTTGTAAATCCTATTATTCTAATGAAGTGGTGTTTATAATTATAAATAATAATAATAATAATAATTTAAAGTAAGAAATTATGAATTATGACGTGATTCAAACATTCCATCCATTTTTTTATGTAATCTTAATTACATCCTTTGATGTAACTGTAATGTATCAGTTACAATTACAATGCGAATCAAACATCTTACGTAATGTAAAGTGAATTACAATTTCTTTCATTCTCTGAACCAAACGGGCTATGTAATATAATTCAATTACAATTACGACCAATTATCGAGTTATAAAAAAAATAAATACTCAAACGATAACATATTAATGTGTCAGATCCAGTTGGTGACGGCAGAATGAATCACAACTTCACAAAATAATAAACCATTAACATATTAATTTAAATTATGCGTCTGCTCGCACATAACGACGTTAATTGTCTAGCGACATATAATATGTTGACTCAATGAGGTTGATCCGGCAGTCCAACTCATGACACGGTAACTCAATCGGTTGACTCAGTGGTTGAACCTGTGACCCGATTACTTGATCGAATTAACTTAATGGTGAACACTTGACCTAGTGGCTCTATTAGATTTACCACGTAATCTAATATTTCACCGAATGACTCGACCGAATTGACCTCATAGCCGAATATGTTACCTGTCATGTTAACATTTCAACAATTTCATACACATTTACATATAACTAGACGCATATAACTAGACGTGTCTCGGTGCATAACTGCGGAAGTAGCTTAGCAACGAATAGTTAACGATATGCTAATTACCAACGGTCGAACGGGTAACCCGATGACTCGATCAAGTTGACCCGATAATCAAAACGGTGAACCGGTGACTCGACAGTAGACTTGGTGGTTGAACTCGTGACCTGGTGACTCGACCGGATTGACCTAATAATCGATCTCGTGACCCGGTGGTTAAATAAGTGAACCGGTCATTCGACTAGGTTAACTCTGTGGAAAAACTCGTAATCCAGTTATTCGATCGAGTTAATCCGATTGTTGAACACTTAACCCGATAATATCGAGTACAAAACACAATATTTTGGATATTATACATCTTATATATAAGCCAGTATATTGTTAAAAATACAATGGCACACTTACTCACCTTAACTCACGTTTCCCCGTATCTCACAACCTCACTTCTTCACGCGCCATACTCACACACTTTTACTATTAACAATAACTTTCTTCCTGACTGAGACTATAACCTGCCTCACTCGCCGGAATATACAAATCCCAAATCTCATATGTAACACGTATCCCACAAACGTGTCTCATCCCCACAAACGTGTCTCATCCCCTTAATCTCAACACACATATCTCAGATCATCCAGAAGATTCATATCACAGAGAAAAAAATCAATGGTGGATGGCTGAATAAAATCTTTGGATCTTTATTATTAGTTAAAAGCAACATCCCTAAATAACACCACGATTTGATATTATCACAGTTGATGTTGATTAATTGTTCAATTTTTGGGTTTTATCTCGGGGTTTAATTTTGAGTTTCTTTTTTTATAGTTGTTGATGATGGAGAATTTTTTTTAGATTCGGAAAGTTTTACAATAAAAACACAGGTATGTTTTTTTGTCTAATTAAATTTGATATTAATATTCATCTTCTTATTATTAAGCTGTATAATATATTGAATTCATTTAAGTCAAAAGTCTTCTCTCACAACAAGTTTTATTCAGCTTGGTTTGTCTAAAAGCTGGTCCAGGGGTCTTTCGTTTTTAGAGGTTTGTCTTCTTTAATGTTTTATCACTTTCATAACAATGATAATAATATGTATGTGTGTCTGGTACATTGACTTGAGTAACTTGGTTGCGATTTAAATTGGTCGATTAGGTTGTAGTTGTGCATAGTACTAATAGATGCTCATCAACTATAATTTAGTGTAACCGTACCTACGGTCAGTGATTGTAGGGGTTTAGGTTTGGTTGTTGTCACCTGTGAAGTTGATCATCCACGATAATTTAGTGCAACTGTTACATTATGGTTGAGGCACCGTACACCTGTGGAAAACATGGTTCTTTAGAGCCGGTAGTTATCTTTAGTGACATAGTTAAATACTGTCCAAAGACCGCAATACTTCCTAGGATTGTCATTTTAGATATCTTTGGCATCTTTTTAAGTAATCATCTTGCTTAGGGGTGTTTGTTTCCGCTCTTACAATGCTCTTATAGCTTATCTGACTTTGGGCTTATGTTTTGTAAGATTGCTTTTTGTGGCTTATTTTGAACTTTTCCGGCTTATTTAAGTCTATTATGAAACATATATTATCCAGAATGTCTCAAAATAGGGCATTAATATGAGCTTATGAAACATAAGCCCAAAACCAAATAAGCCATAAGCCCACTGTATAAGATGAAAAAAAACATCCTTAATGGCATAGGATTCATTTTAGATCCTTCTTAAACTAATAACCTAATACTTTTAGCCTTGCTGAATCAAGGAAATATAGTTGTGGGCTTATATAAGTTTGATATATCAGGATAAACGTAAAAGCAACAAACAACCCCTTATTGCTATAGATGACACTGCTAATCTTTTAAGTGGTTGTTTACACCACACTTGATCAGGTAAGAACGAGATTACCATCTTATAGAACTCGTCAAAAATAATTCGTTCGAGATAAGAGATAAGGAAACTTGAACTGTTTATTGGAAACAAATTTCTTTATCCTAAAACACAGAAGTGATTATTTAAATTTATATATGCATAGATGTTTTATAAATTAATAATCCCAACCACCCGATGGGAGTTTTCTTATTCTTACATGTAGCGATTATCATTGTGTTTTTAGTTGATAGTAGTGAAAACGTGCTCATTTAAATGGTAGTCAAATTATTTAGGTAACTTACATAATCAGTCTTTGCAAATCATATTTAACTACATGTTTGTGTGTGTAGGTCACAATAAGATGAAGTTCAAGAAGCACAAGGAAAGTTGCATCAGCCTTTTATTGAGTTTTTTATCGAGCAAGTAAGATCGAACGATCTTTAAAATGAAGGTGAATAACATTTCTTTTGCTAAAACATTGTAAAGATTTTAAGATATGCTTTTATAGGTTACATATATACTTGATCAACACATATATCATTTTAGGCTCTAAATAATTAGATATATGCTGGATTGTGTGAAGGGGTGTTTGTCTCGGTTTAGTTTCCTTATTATGTCTTATATGCATTTTTGTTGGGTTCCACAGGTGCACATTGAAAATAGTGAACGTTGCTGCCAAACCAGAAATGGAAACGATTGATGCTAACTGTCATCCCAAGTGGTAAGTTGTACAAGTTCTTGCCTAAAATTTTTATCATTACACTCTAATGATAATAAACTAAAATATTACTTTGATGCAGGGGAAATGTTGTTGAGTTAGTATTGTTGGATGAGCTAGCGACACAGTTGACAAAAGCTGCATACAAACCACCAGTAATGGTTGCCGTCAGCTCTTGTAAAATTTCAAAATTTGGAGGTATGCTGTAATATTCAAATCAGGATACCTTGACTTTTAGATACTCAGGTAATATACCATACCTGAAAACAGATATGATCCAGTTATCAACCACTCCAGACACTCACTATTACGTCAACCCGGAAATAAAAGAAGCTGAAAGTGTATATGCTGCGTGAGTGATACGATAACTTAAATAGTTCGTCAAAATATGGTCGTACCGCAACCTTAATAACTAACGTCGACCAACAAATAAATGCAGTTTCAAGGAAAAATACATGACCACCCCACGCGTTCACGTACCAGTATACCGATTTAAAACTTGAAAAACCCAATAAAAGGCTTTTTAGCAGTTTCATTTTCTGCATCAGGTTTGATATATTCTATGCCAGTGGGTTGTCAAAAGATGCAATGAAGAAATTGCAGCAGTGTATGGACTGCACACACATCCGAAGCCTGCATTAGTAACATATAACAACCCACTTTCAGAAATGGAGATCCCAGCTATGTACTTGGATACCCTACCATAGGTACGTATTTGGACTTATATAGTATTAACTGAATTGGTTTTTTAGTAATGGATTCGTAGATTTGTCTATGTATTCTTAGAACCAAACAACTCTAAAACTACGACACCGGACGACTACAAAGTTCTTAATTAGTTTTTGAAAATCTACCTATCAAACTTTATATAATGATAAAGGGTGCATATGGTTTATTAATTTTTCACAACATTTAATTAAGAGTAGTTTATTCAATTCACAACTTCTGGACAGATACGATATGATTAAATGAATGGCAAAGTATCATTAGATCTTTTGGCATCACTTGGATGGCTTCCACTGGTGGTATTCCTATTATTACTATATTTCGTGTCATCTTCACGATTCATAGCGAAAAATATTACAAGACTTTTGTAGATATTAATATAGTATAAGCCAATTATTTGATTAACAGTCGAATGTAGTGATGCCCATAAAACATCACAATATTGCAACTTTTAAATAAAGGGCTACAAAAGTGAGACAAAATTGTATGTAATAGAAGTCACTGCCTACATGTAGAATCTTCATTTTTATAAGTTCTTAGTTTGGTTTATCCCCTGTTAGATATAAAATGGAAACCATGATGTATGTTTGTTAGTGCGTATAACATAATTAAACAATGGTAGCGAACCTTATAGCAGTTGTAGTACCTGGACATAAATGTCACTGAAATCACGTACTTTATCTTCCATCTCATTGTCTATTTTTCTTTAAAAGATGTTAAAAGAGTAGTACAAGAGACACTAGACACATGCTTAAATGATATCATCCTCATACATAAATCTCTAAATTAAAGGATGTTGATACTTATGAAATACATGTCGAAATCATATAAGCTTCAAGTATGTCATTGGACAAATTTTGAGACTTGAATATGACAAATTCAAGAAGTCTAATGAAATATTATTCCTAATTAAAAATCATCCACTTTCATTCTTTACGTGGCAGTGGGGAAAGGCGAGTTGAGCCAATCAAGGAAGAAAAAAAGGCGATACAAGTAGTTGTCACCATTGAAACTAAGGTATGGTTGTTGCAACAATTTTTGTGCAAGTTTAGCTTTATAAAGTGTTTGGCTACGACTGCTGCAAAACTCTAGAGAAAGGCAAGTGGATAACGCCATTTTTTATAAGACCGACGACTTATAAATAGTCTCTCGCCAAATATTTAAAAATTGGACATGTCAGCTGTGTTTATCCACCAACGTTTTAAAGTCGACCCAGCAAGACTCTTTAGTCTTCTTTTAATTTCATAGACATTTACTATGTGAAATAGGAAGTCGTAAATACACTGTAACTTCAAATTCTAAAGCCTCTTTTACCTTTATACTTGACTTCCATGAACGTAGAATAAACCGCATTAACTGTAGTAAAACGGAACACATCAAATCTTTGTCAAGTACCTTTGTCATACTTTAGTTAGATTTCAAAATTTTAGCATCAACTGTTTGCAAGTCAGTACCTTTGCCATACTTTAGTTTAGGAATTTTAAATACTTTGAAATATAAGTTTAGTCGGGTCGTTAAGTGACTGCTTAAAGTATTTAGATTGTGATGGTGTACATGTATGGTCATGTAAGTTTTCAAATTTAATTTATGCACGTGACGCCACCTAAAACAATGAGTTATCGGGTTTAACCTTCTTACGTTATTTTTTTATAATGTGCATATAGCGGTTACAGTTGGTGTTGACCCTGGCGATAAGCTACTGATATGCGGACAGTTTTGGCAAACAACTTTAGAAAATGTAATTACGGACCGTCTGGGTTATTATAAAACACCTGATATTGTACGTGTTGTAGAAGGTCGAAATGCAACTACAAAAAGAGCTTGAACAACCCAAACTGTATTTATGCTTAGAGGTTGTTGAAGATTCAAAAATTGCAAAAGGAATTATCAAAAGTCAGTTCACCGAGTGAAGAAGCTGAGCATTCTGGTGATGTTGAACTTGATGCTACAGATTTCGTGTTAAATGAAGCAATGTACACAAACAAATTCATTGTTGAATCTGTAATATAGTTGGCAACTTAGCAACCTTACCTAATGTAAAGTGGAGCTTGATATAGATTCATAACTTTTGCAAACAACTTGGTATGCCATATAATTTTAACGCATATCTACTTAACAACATTTGCTTACAACCCCGCGAACGCATATCCACTTGACAACATTTGCTTACAACCTGCGGCGAAGCGCGGGCTTCATACCTTGTTATGTTATAGCCGGCTACCCGTGCAATGCGGCGGCGGGTAGCCGATGACTAATTTTGTGGATTTAGCTAAACCAAGAAACCACCGTTAAAAAAAAGAGCATCTTTTAAAGAGACAACGACTATTTTTTTTTGCACCTCAAAGTTGGCGACAACGGGTGGTGATTGAGAGTGAGCGAGGGTTTTGTTTTTACATATTTTACATCCGTGTTTGAAGATTTTTTAAGACTTTATATACTAAAAATGATTTTATGAATTAAGTTACAGCATTATTGAGACATTTAATTTTTTGTTGTAACTTCTAATAGTACTTATTAACACTTAAAGTTTTCGTTACAAAACTGTATTTAATTATAATTATTTCTAGACTTTTAATATGTATTATTGTCTTAGTAAAAAATAAATCTTTCCATTATAAGAAATGTTTGAGGCTTAATTTTTAAGACTTCTAATTTAGAAAAAGGGTTAAATGTTTTATATAGTATATAGATATAGATAAAGGATGTAAATAGATTTGGAAAAAGTTTCTAAAGCTACTTGTAACAGGTATAAAGTTTCTAAAGCTAGCAAAAAAACCTAAAACAATACACAGCGTACAAACAAGTAAAGCACAACATGATTTTGATGGAACACGCGCATATATTGTGTTAGTTTCTACAAACAGAAACAAAATAACAAAAACCAGGAACTTGTACATACGAAAATGCACAACGTACAAGTATCTGAAGCAGTTATAAAAATTACATTAGCCATTATTACATTTCCCTTATCACAAATTCTGTTAGCCACTTGTACATCCATCTATGCACAATGTACAAGTAAGATAAACAGATATATTATTAGATAACCACTTTTTAACATTGCATAAAAAAATTGAAAAGAAATAAATTCCCTCCCATCATCATCATCATCTTCTCCATCCGCCATTAACGAACCTGCAACTTCTTCGTTTTCGATCAAATTCTGGTACTAATCATCTCTTCGTTTCTTCTATCTTGTATCATGACGTCATCGTCACTCTAATTTCATCGAGTATGATGACGTCATCATCGTCACTTTCTTCTTCAATGTGTTGCCGAAAGTTATGATTAGTAGGTTTGTGTGTGATGATGACGTCATCATCACTCTAATTTCATCGTAATTTTCGTCCGTGTATGATGACGTCATCATCATTGTGCCGAAAGTTATGATTATTAGGTTTGTGTGTGATCATGACGTCATCATCACTCTAATTTCATCGTGTTTTCTTCAGTGTATGATGACGTCATCATCGTCACTTTCTTCTTCGATGTGTTGCTAAATCATCCTTATTGTGCCGAAAGTTATTGTGCCGAAACTATGATTTATGTATATTTGTGTATATTTGCGTATGATGACGTCATCTTCGTCACTTTCTTCTTCGATCTTTAGTGTGCCGAAACTATGATTTATGGCGTTATTTTTTTATTTAAATACTGAATCGGATTATTGTGCTGAAACTAGGATTAGTTGTGTTATGTGCCGAGATTAGGGTTAGTTGAATTTCATTGTGTTATCGTTATTGCGCCTAGACTGGGATTAGTTGTTTTATGTGTCGAAATTAGGATTGGTTGAATTAACTTTGTGTATTTTTGTGATGACACCATCAGCATCATCTTTGTTCTTCGGCGTTACTAGTTGTGTTAGCGTTATTGTGCCGAAAATAGGATTAGTTGAAGTAACTGTGTTATCGTTATTGTGCTGAAACTAGGATTAGTTTATTAAGTTTGTGTATCTTTGTGTTGAGTAATTGTGTTCTCGTTATTGTGCCGAAAATAGGATTAGCTGAAGTAACTGTGTTATCGTTATTGTGCTGAAACTAGGATTAGTTTATTAAGTTTGTGTGTTTTTGTGTTGAGTAATTGTGTTCTCGTTATTGTGCTGAAACTAGGATTAGTTAATTAACTTTGTGTATCTTTGTGTTGAGTAATTGTGTTCTCGTTATTGTGCTGAAATAGGATTAGTTGACGGTAATTTAGAGTAATCATTCAGTTAATTTTGGTCATAATTTAGAGTAATCAATTAACAAAATGGACCCGTTTGTTACAGGTTTTTGGGGTTATATTTAGTAGGTGTTCAAGCAAAATGGACCCGGTTGCTGCAAATACATGCTCCAAATGTGAAGTAGTTCGCCGTAAGTTGGTGAAATTGTGGGAAGATTACCAAGTCTTGTTAAAGAAGGATGAATATTCAAAAGGACTCATTCAAAATGTCAGTAATGAGAATGTGCAGCTTAAAGAGAAATTTGCACAGCTGGAACATGAGTATAAGGAACTGAAAAGAAGCGATCGAGATAAAAAGGATGAAGTTTCAAGTAAGAAAGTTGAACAGCTTGAACAAAAAATGAAGGAACTGAAAACAAGAGAACAAGAGATAAGGCGAGCTCAAAACATGCAGTT
Organism: Glebionis coronaria; assembly: GCA_025667525.1. Lineage (NCBI taxonomy): Eukaryota > Viridiplantae > Streptophyta > Magnoliopsida > Asterales > Asteraceae > Glebionis > Glebionis coronaria. The sequence goes on along the minus strand of CM046882.1, from coordinate 21,369,381 downwards.
GGAAAAGCGTATCGAGGGGCTTGTGGCTGAAAAAAATCTGTTTGAATCTGAAAAAGATCGATTGCTACAGCTGAACACAGATTTACAGAATGGTTTCAAAACCCAAAAAAGGAGCCTGGATAATAGAATTCGCGGTTTGGTGAATGACTGCAATGAAGTGAAGAAAAAGTGTAGGGCATTGGAGAGTCGCCTTAGTGAGCAACGAAACCATTTTCAGTCTAAATGTCTCGAGAATAAAGAATTAAAGGAAAAAATTCTCGAGATTGACCCTGAGGTTTCTAAGCGAATGGAAGTTGAAATCACGTCATTGGAGACCAAGTTAAATGAGCAGAAAGAATTCGTATTGGGTCAGGAGGTGCACAATATTATAGACAACATGAAACAAGCTCACGAGGAGGTCATCTCAGGTATAGAAAACGCACATAACTTGGAAAAGTTGACTATGAGGAAGGAGCAGGAAGAACTAGTCTTGGCTCGGGACGTGCAAATAAACAACCTGAAAGAAGCTCTGAGGCAGGTCATTGCAGTTATGGAAAACGCACATAACTTGGAAAAGCTGACAATCAGCAATGAGCAGAAAGAACTAGTCTTGGCTCGGGACATGCAAATAGACAACCTGAAAGAAGCTCAGAAGCAGGTCATTGCAGATATGAAAGAGGCACATAGCTTGGAAATCTTGGCTATAAGGAATGATCAAGAGAACAAAGGTCAGATTCTTTTGGATTTGCAGACGAAGATAGAAGAGTTGGAGGCGCAGGTCTATATGCTTTTAAGTACCTGATTCAATCATCAGGTTACTTACTTGATTCTGTTTCTGATTAGTAATAATTGCCAGGTTCACGGACGATTTAGGTGATAAATGTACTTAGTTTTCTGTCATTTTAAACTTGATATATACAGTGGGTAAACAAACAAGGAAACGGGTCAATTTGGCAAAACTTGTTGAAAGGCATTACAGGTTAGTTTCAACTACACACCCGTTGACATGCTCACTTTGACCCGTAGTTGAACATGCCTTAGTTTCAGCAAAACTGCACGCTATTCAAAACCATGAGTCTTATGTGGTGGCCTCCACGGTGAATTTGTACTATATATAGGCTGTTTTATGGCGATTATAAGCCAGTTTTTCCACTAAGCTATGCATAGAAGCAAACTACTTTCTTCCACCAAGCTGAGCATGTGAATAAGTCGAGGAAAACTAAAGAAACTGAAATATTGTACTAGAACAAAACGAATGCCCAACTCGGTCAGTTATGAGCTGAACCAACCGAGTACTTTCAGTTTGGTTTTCTATAGCTTATCTTCACCGGGTCGGTTTTCAACGGTTAAGGCCTGTTTAGCATTTTTGCTAAAACTGACTGATATGATTCAAAGCTCAGACACCTTCAACTTTGCATATACAACTCCCTAAAACAAGTCCAATTATACAGCCAACGAGCCAAAAGAGCGATATTGACAGGATCGTCAATGTGTCAAAGTCAACATGGGTTAGTTTTTGTGTTTTGATATTATAACATAAGAAAGTTATATAAGCCGAAAAGATTCAAAATAAGCCACAAAAGGCGAGCTTATGAAACATAAGCCTAAAATCAAATAAGCCATACGCCATTTATATAAGTCAAAACAAACACCCCATGAATAGCCCAAAATCAAACTTACTGTCAAAACGTATCGTCAACATGTTTCTTTCAAGAAATAACGGTCATCTTATAAATCAACACAAGTTTGGCTACTAGAAAAAATAAGTACACGTTAACCTTAACTACCAAGAGACGATAATAAGTCTGGTAATTATTTATGCCTCCATCTAAATGTACAAAATTGTGTCTTCCAAATTTCACATTCTTTACTGCTTCATAAATCTCCTGGAGTTGATCACCCGTGTAAAGTGAGAATCGTCTTTTCCATAGTTGTATTCTTATTTAACGAGCCTTGTAAGCATACATGTAATTTCTCAGTTGTTTAACTTCCTCGGATGCTTCATTCAGAAGAGCATCAACGTAGAGACAAAACCCTGCTCCACTGCAACAGGATTGACAGTTTGTTTAACGTAAGGTTTAAAATCAAATGAACACAAGGAAGGTTAGAAATTTTAGTACCTTAAGGGACCAAGAGGGAGCCAAATAGCATCCCATCGGAACTTGGGCAACCTACAAGCAAGAAATGCATCTGAGACATCGAGCCATCAAGGGTCTAGAAATAGACCGACCCATTCTGATCTGCACTAATGATTACTCATTTTGACCCATTACCCAATATAACAACCCGCCAATGTTCTAGCCTCTTATATCAGTCATTATGCAGTTTAAATGGTATAAAGTGTGCAAATCCTGCATGCACGTAAACAAATATGTATGGCGTTCTTACTTGAGCATATTATATAACCAGAAAACAGCTAGCAAAACACCAGAGCAGCAAGAAACCCAAAGCCATTGTCTACGAGAACTTGAGCTACGAAGCAAGCCAGCAATAGCCATCAAACACACTAGAACAGCTACCCAGTCTGTAAATCGTATCGCAGAAAGTTATAAGGCGATATAGTGGTTGCAATTAATGGAAACTGTTTTATCAGTCATCGAATATTTAGAATAAAGGCAGTAAGGCACATTTCAAAACTTCAAATACTATTCTTGGTCATATTCACGACATAAGACTGGTTACCCGAGAGTGGTGAAATACTTTATGTAAATTTCGTGTACTGTACGCTTATTAAAATTCTAGTTCCTAAGTGAAAGCAGTTACGGGCTTACGACAATGGAAGGTAAAACACAACCTAGTAATTTATGGCTACTAAACATGTACGTAACCGTGTACCTTTGTCTATTAAACGAGTATGCTTAGCAAATATCTATGTTCCTAAAAGGCAGCAGTTTTAGCAATGGAAGGTGAAACTGGTACATGATCGAGCTGAATAACACAGCTTATTATTTATGACTAAATGAATTACCGATAGTATTGAACCTTTGGAAACGATACATACAGAAGACGTTAAAATGGGTTTCATATACATGTATCGGAGTTCTAGTAAGGAGTTCCAGATTATAGAGTATTGGCTACGCAGATCACATTGGAAAAAATTGCAGCAAGTAATTCGAGTGAACTGACCTGCAGCAATCACTGCCCACGATTCAATCTCATCCATGAAGTATGCGTGATAACGCTGTCGTACAAAACAACATCAATGCACAATATTCATATGGAATACTTATTAGTGATAGACGAAGCAGCCTACAGAGATGGTGAGACATATTTGCGTACCAGTTCCCATGGCATTGTTGTTTGACCATAAATGGAGAACATGAGAAACGCCACAAAGCAGAAAAGCAATCCCGCAAAAACATGCTACAAGAAAAACATAAAACCAAATATACGAATCAAAATTCAAACCAAAAGATATGTTGAAAATTTTTACTAAACTTTACCCAAATAAGTCGAAATCTTAAAGACAGGTACTAAGAGAGTTCCAATTTCTATGGTTTACATTTCGAATCGTACAAATTCAGATCAACGTTTTAGATCAAAATTGGTTAAATCCAAATACCAAAGTCATTCATTAAATAAGCAGTTTTGCTTTCGAGTATTTAGACTGCTTATCTATCTCCGTCCCAAATAAATATCCACATTACTACTTTGTATTGTCCCAAAATAAGTGTCCACTTTCGGGTCACAATGGAAAATATGAAATTTTATTTGTGTACTATAATGTAATGGTCCCGCGTTTCTAGAAAAGCGTGTATTTTGGAAATGAACGTTTAACTTGGGACACACGGAATTAAAATCCTTAAATAGCAAAACAAATTCAGAAATTCAGACAACTTGATAACACTAGGGGTTTTTGTTTAAGCTTATGTTTAGTCTTTCAAGCTTATGTGATTTTGACTTATATTTTAGAAGCTCACTTTTCCTGCCTAAATTTGAAACTTAATGGCTTATCTAAGCTTATATAATATGTGCCCATAAGTTTCATAAGTAAAAGGGTTAATGAATCATAAGCCGAAATTACACAAGCAACCGTTTCGGCTTATATAGCCAGCTTATGGCTTATTGGTTTTGGGCATATGTTTCATAAGCTCACTTTTTGTGGCTTACTTTCAAACTTTCCGGCTTATCTAAGTTCATTATGTTATAATGAACTTGCATATAAACCGCAAAGTGATATAAGCCACAAAAAGTGAGCTTATGAAACATAAGCTTAAAACCAAATAAGTCATAAGCTGGCTACATAAGCCGAAAAAAAGACCCGATGTGTTTGCTTGAGCTTATATAGTGGACTTATAGCTTATATTTTTTTGCGTCTTATGTTTCATAAGCTCACTTTTTTGCGGCTTATTTTGAAACTTTTCGGCTTATATAAATTCATTATGACATAATAAACTTATATAAGCTGGAAAGTGAAACACGTCACAAAATGCAAGCTTATGAAACATGAGCCTAGAACGAAATAAGCCGCAAGCAGGTTATATTAGCCGAAACAAAGGTGTTTGGATTAGCTTATTTTATGTGCTTATGAGCTTATTGAAATTTGGAAAATCCAATTAAGCTCACATTTTTCAGCTTATAAACTGCTTATCGCCTTGAGCATGTGGTTCAAGCCCATAACTAATTAACAATAAGCTGAAAAAAGTGTGCTTAATTAGGTTTTTCCAAACTTTAAAAAAGCTCATAAGCCCATAATAAAATTAGCTAACCTAAACACTAAAGCAAAATACTAAACACCCCTTTCATAAATTCATGAAATAACAATAATACCCTCCAAAAGCGAGATTGCTGAGCTTGAGATCTTTCAAGTGATCTAACCAGCTCCTCCTGTTCTGTTCCCATATATCCATCAATTAATCAATCACTCATTCAAAAATAATAATAATAAAGGATATAAAAAGATGTAATGATGATACATGTTTATTTGAAACTGGAAAAGCTCATAAAAAGTCCACTTTTTCCAGCTTATGAGCTCAAATAAGCCCAAAACCAAATAGTCATAACCCGGCTATATAAGCCAAAACAGGGGTGTTATGTTTAAGCTTATATGTGGGCTTATGAGTTTATGTGATTACTGTTGGGAATTTATTACGATATGTTAAACTTATACAAAGCCATAAGTCTCAAAATAAGCTTGAAAATTGAGACTTTTGAAAATTAGGCCGAAATCAAATAAGCTGATAAGCCCAAGTATAAGCTTTCGGCTTATGTAGCCGGCTTATAGCATATTTGGTTTTGGGCTTATGTTTGATAACCTCACTTTTAGTGTCTTATTTTGAACCTTTTCGGCTTATATACGTTCATCATGACATAATAAAGCCGAAAACCTTCAAAATAAGGCACAAAAAGTGAGCTTATCAAACATAAGCCCAAAACCAAATAAGTGATAAACCCACTATATAACCTGAAACAAAACACCTTATGAGCTTATATAAGGCGGCGTATGGGCTTAAACAACATTTTAAAACCTTTTTTTTCTTCCACCTTATGGGGTGTTTGTTTCGGCTTATATGTGGGCTTATGAGCTTATTTGTATTTCGGCATATATTTTACAAGCTCCAATTTTCCTGCTTATTTTGGGACTTCTGAGCTTATATAAGTTTATTACGATATACTATAAACTTATATAAGCCCATAAGTCTCAAAATAAGGCGGAAAATCGACGTTTATGATGTATAAGCCGAAATACAAATAAGCTCATAAGCCCACATATAAGCTGAAACAAACACCCCCTTTAGCCTATGAGCTTATCTATAAAACATATGCGTAAGCCAAAAAGATCCAAAATAAGATATACAAAGTGAACCTATGAAACATAAGCCGAAAACCAAATAAGCCCTTAAATGGTCTCACTTATTGGAAGAAAAATAAGAAATAAAAAGATATGACAAACATAAGCTGTGAGCTTATCTATCATCATAAGCTGATTATCAAACATCTGCATAAGTCCAAAAAACATTCTCTGACAAACACCCCCTAAGCCAAATAAGCCCTTAAACAAGCTATAAAAAAGTAAGCCTAGGAAAAATAAGCCCAATAAAACCAAATAAGCCCTTAAAAAAATGTAATGATAAATATATACCTTGGGTATCAAGAGGTTGGAAATCTGAGATGGTGGGAAGGGAGTATTTTCCATGAAAAGCTGGGGTGTTTGTTTCGGCTTATATAGCCGGCTTATGGATTATTTGGTTTTGGGCTTATATTTCATAAGCTTCACTTTTAGTGTCTTATTTTGAATCTTTTTCGGCTTGTATAAGTTCATTATGACATAAAAACTTATATAAGCCGAAAAGTTCCAAAACAAGGCAGAAAAAGTGAGCTCATGAAACATAAGTCCACTATATAAGCTAAGCCGCGTATGGGCTTAAACAACATCTTTCCACCTTTTTATAGTTTAAAACACCTTTCACCCCCCTAATCCAAAAGCTACAAAAAGTAATCCCTTTGAAACACAAGCCTAAAACCAAATAAGCCCTTAAATAAGCTATAAAAAAAGTAAGCCTATGAAAAATAAGCCCAAGAAGACCAAATAAGCCCTTAAAAAAAGAAAAAAAAAAGATGTGGTGATAAATAAGCCCAATAAAACCAAATAAGCCCTTAAAAAAAGAAAAAAAAAAGATGCAATGATAAATATACCTTGGGTATCAAGAGGTTGAAAATCTGAGACTGTTGGAAGGGAGTATTTTCCATTATCATTATCATCATCATCAGAGCTTATATTTCTCCAGCTTCTTGCAACCCTCTTCATTTTTTTATTTTTTTTTAATGATGATGATCTTTGTCAAAAAGGAAAAAAGTACAGAAACTGTACTTATGAAATAAAACATGAGATATGTTCATGTTGCAAAACATGTCCTTCCACTTTTACATATTTCAAAAACTTTTCGGTTTCGGGTTGACGGGTTTGGATGTTAATTTAAGGGTATATGGAGTGGATCGCTGGAGGCCTGGAGCAGTTTGTTGGAGCTGAATGCTAGAGCTAGAGGTGTAAACGAGCCGAGTCGAGCCGAGTACTGTCAAGCTCGAGCTCGACTCGAATACAAAAACTCGAGCTCGATAAGGCTCACGAGCTTCTCGAGTCGTGTATATTGGAGCTCGAGCGCTCGAATATATACTCGAGTAGCTTGAACTCGAGGTCGACTCGTTTAGATCGAGTCGATTTCGAGTAGTTTACGAGTCGATCTCGAGTAACTCATGAGCTGTCTCAGCTCATTTGCACACCTAGCTGGAGCATGTAGTTTAAGCTTATTTTTACATGCTAATTTAACTAGCATGCTATTTAGGAGTTTATTTTTTTAATAAGCTCCTTCAAGCTCTATCAGGTAAACAAAACTTATTTTTAATACTCCCTCTGTCTCATAATAACATTCCACCGACAGAAAAAATGCAGTTTAATAAAAACATTATTTTACACAATGACAATTTTACTTTTAACCAATTAATTTACAACTTCTTTATTTGTAATAATACCCTCAAGTGAGGGTGATATATTAAGCTTATGTTTCTCTAGCTTCTTGCAACCCTCTTTATTTTAATCTCTTTTTTTTTACAACAGGAAGTTGTTCTTGTAAATGGGTTATGTCTTCTCTTCTGTAAATATATGAAACATAACATCAGATATGTTGAGGTTGCATAACATATCCTCTTAGGGCTGAGCACGGCAGATCTAAAATTAACTTGAACCGGATCGAACCAAGTAATTTCGGTCCGGTCCTCGGTCCAAGGTTTTGGACGAATTTGGTCCTCGGTCCGGTCCAGTTCAGTCTTACCAAAATCTCGTCAAATATGTTTAATAGGACCAGATCGGTTCGAGGACCGAACCGGACCGGACTATTTCGGTCCGGTCTCGGTATGAGGTTTCATACCATTTTGGTCCTCGGTCCGGTCCGGTCCGGTCGCGAACCGATGCTCAGCCCTATATCCTCCTACTTTTCCTTTTTTTTACAACCACTATGTAAAATAAGGCTGAGCAGTGCACTCAGATCAGATCGGACCGACTAAAATTCGATCGGACTGAGGATCGAACTGATCCAAAACCTCGGACCGAGACCAGATCAAAAAGGTTCGGTCCGATCTGGTCCAAGTCGGTCTGATCTTGTCTAGTCTTTCGTTGATCTGGTCCCAATTAGACAAAATAAACAATTTTTTTGTGAACTAAACCGGGCCGACCAAACCGAGGACCGAAATGGTACAAACTCACGGACCAAGTACCGGACCGAATTTGCTCAGTCCGATCTGAATCGATCCAGTCCGGTTCGATTTTTCGATGGATCCGGTCCTAATCGATTTGACAGTAAAATCAACTTAATCTTGCACAATAAAGCATTAAAAAATATTTGGCATGAATAAAAATCAAATCATATATACAAATTATAAATATTTCATATATCGAACCTAAAAATCATTAACAAACAATTATAACATGTGAAAACAAAACTACTTCTAAATATACATCATTAACGTATTTTATTTGTAAAGATAAAATAAACTCGGGTTTGAAATCTAAATGGACTGGTCATTTCAAATCCGACAAATTTAATCGTGTTTTAAAAAGGTGCTGTTTGGTTCGATTCCAAATATTTTAGCCGGTTTGGTTTTAAATATGACGGGTTGGAAACGAATTTAGCTAGGAGAATTCAATTGTTTGGTTGAATGTGGATTTCCAATTTAAAAAGGCCCACTTTTGTTTTTTGAGTATTTAATATAATAAAAAAATGTTTCTGTCAAGATAATAACAAATAACCATGTTAAAATATTTGGCTTTTTTTTTTCTGTAGGTCCTATTGTCAAAAAACCAAAACATGAATTCAAAATCCCAGCCTTGACCCTTGGTTTAGTATAGTGCTAAATATGTAGCATTTAATCCAATATCCTAACCCCCTGCATGTATACCAAATGACATTTATCAGACTAAACCCAATCTTCAACCACAAAACCTGTAAACCAAACAAGAAATAAGTGGCTAGTTTGACTCGTTTGTCTTTTGCCAGAACCGACCAAATCAAATCATATTTTTAAGACATTTCTGTTCCGTATTTTTTGACAATTTACTGCTTTTAACATGTTAAACTTTATATTTTTTATTCCGCATTTTTCGTTTCACGGTTTTATAACAAAAACAAAATTATAAAAATTAAAAAAAATTTTAAAAAAATAAAAAAAAATCAAAAAGTTAAGGGGGTATTGGAATCCATTTAGGGGGTACCAATAACCACCCCTAGGTAAAAACAATTAACCATAGTTGTTTTAAATAAATAGATTAAAATTATAACATGTAGTATTTCTTTGTAGAGGGATAGTTGGATATGTTGGTCGTAAGCCGTTAATTGTAAGATGTAAACTTTAAATTGAAAGGTTGGTAACATGAAATACAAGTTATATTTTTTTAAATAAAGTTTTTTTGATAAAATAGTTGTTAAATATAATAATAAAATATAAAATAACTTAATATAATATATTTAAATAGAATATAATATAATAAAAGTGTATAGTTTTAATAGATATAAAAAAATTAAAATATTTTATGAATTAATTTTTTATTTAAAAACTACTTATTTAAAACAAAAGTTTAAATTATATGTATTAAAAAAACTATTTATTTTTTAAAAATTATTTTTTGAAACAAAAAGAATTATAGTTCTAAAAAGTTTCTATTTGATTAAAATTTTAATAAATCTTTTCAATGATACTATCAGTGACGGAGCCAGGGGGTGTCCCGTGGGTGCCCGTGACACCTATGGATTTTTTTGATTTAGTGTTAATTTCGAAAAATACATCGATTTCTTCTAAATGCATCTTAAATGCACCCGGTCTTTCGAAAATGTGTTTCTATTCTTATTTAGTTAGTATACTTACAAATAGAAAACAAATTTTAACTTTTATAAATTACGGTTCAAAAAATTTTGTGCATCCGATCATATATGATTCTGGCTTCGTCCCTGGATACCATTACACTAAAATATTAGTATATTAGTGTCGCGTCACATCAAAACAGCTTATAAAATACCTCTTAACTCATGACATTTTTTTCTTTATTTTGGTCCCACTACTACTACATCAGCGACACGTCACACCAAAACAACTCACAAAAATACTTTGACACTCATAATATTTCTTTTTCTCTTCTCCACTTTGGCTGCACAAAAATTCCTCATTCGCTCACAAACCTATATTTAAAAAAAGAAAGAGGAGTGGGTATCTTTTGCTTTTCCATTTCCATCTTCGTAAAGATAACTTTTTGGTAAAACCTGTAATTACGATCTTGAGATAACCAGGGGCGGACTCAGAAAATCAACTCATCAGGTACATAATTTTTTTTTAACGTAACACAAATATTTGGCATTGGATTCATATTGAATAAATCGATATTTTTAACGAAAATTTCTACTACGTGACAAATTGCCATCGGGTTCCCGTGAACCCCGAGAACCCCTTCGGTCCACCCCTGGAGGTAACGTTGTGTATTTTGGCAAATGTGACAAAAGTGACAAAAGTAAAAATTTTGTTTTGAAACTCTCGAACGCAGATAATTGATTTTAATAAAGTTCTAGACAAACACTTTTAAAGAGATTAATTACGTTATGAAAACGTCATAATGAGTTAATCAAACGATCTAATTTTTTTTAGCAAAAAATTTGATTGAACCGGCAGTTAAACGAGTTGAACTGTGACTCATAGCTCGATCAACCAATTAAAAAACCGATTTTTAAGACATTTGTTGTAGCATCCAAACGTTACTAGATATACACATTCGAGAGTGGCTAAGTAAGACAAACGCAAAAACGGTTATGGAAATACTCATTGTTCTAAATAGTTCGTTATAGCTCGCTTTAAGACGTGTTAAAGCTTGAGGCGTGGTCTTCACGCTACGCAATAGGTCAAGGCGCGCTACGACATGAGGTGCAGTAATTTTTTGAGTTCAACTCTAGGAAATGAATATTGTCACATGTAAGGAGAGTTTTCTAACTTTAATTATTATGTACAACATTAATTTATGAACTTAGTATAAATATAATATTGAAATACATAAAATAAATAAATATTTTTATATGTTGTGCCGCTATAAACCACACTTTAGAAACGCTAAAGTTTCGCCTTAACCGCTAAAGCATCGCCTTAGCCGCTAAAGCATGTAGCTTGGATATGTCGCCACGCCACGTTTCACGCAACCTTGAAAATACTTCTATATTAGTCAAAGAAACCAAAACACGTCCTTCTTGCTAAGCGCATAATTAAGCCCAAATTAAAAAAATAACTAAGCCCAAACGGCCCATCACTAAACACTATCTATTGTAACTGAAAATTATATATGGAACTTATGATGAATAACAAACATGTTCTCTACAAAAGAATCACAAAGTACAAATATTATTAACTAGTTACATTTGAGAATTGAATCAATTTGAATCAATGACTTAAACGAGATGAAAACAATGAATCTTTACATTACAAAGAATTAGATTTGACTTATAATATTAGCCAAACTAAACCTCAATAAATTGTTTGGAACATAAAAATAAAGAAAAAGAATAGTAGAGCTAGTGCATGATGTATGTCAAGGCCAAAGCTAGCATCATAAGCACATAAGCCACTCCTTGATCAATTGTTGCACCTGTCGAAAAATACCCGATATCAGTAAAAGCATTGATTGACATGTCTAACGAGTATGACTAAATGTATGTCTAATATTACGTGATAGTTTCAGACTCATTTTTACTTTACAAATAAGCATTTGTTTAAGTTTATATGTGAAGTTATGAGTTTATTTGATTTCGGCTTAAAGTTCATAAGCCTTAATTTTAAGGTTTATTTTAACATTTACGGACTTATATGAATTTATCGTATAGTAATAAACTTATATAGGCCCACTAAGTCTCATAATAAGCCGAAAATCAACAAGCTCATAAGCTAGATATAAGTTTAAACAATTTGCAAAGCTCATTTTGAGATTGATGGACCTATATATGTTTATCATATAATAATAAACTAATACAAACCCATAAGTTCTAAAATAAGACAGAAAATTAAGCTTAAAAAAAGCCGAATAAAGTCATAAGTCACTAAGCTTAAACATGTACTTATATAAAGTGCAAGAGAGAAAATTTACCATCGCTTGAAGGGCCAGGAGCTGGAACCGGAGCTTGAGCATTGACAACCGAAAGTACGAAAGACATCAACACAACGAAAACAGCCACGACAAAGCTCATTTTCGCGCCTTCCATTTTCAAAATAAAAATCTTTGTTTTCTTTTCTTTTTTCTAAAAACAAAAAACTCAAAAACACTTCTCAAATATCTCTATTTATTTCATACTCTCATAAATGTGTGTACCATGATGTTTATATAGACATAGGATGAGGGAATATTTGGAGGGAAGAACAAAGATACATAAATTAAAAAAATGAATATAAAATTATTAAAATTATTAAAAATATTTTTTTAATGATTTTTTTTAGCTTAAAAGATAACGACCAGTCTGGATTGTCGTTGTTAACTATGATTAATGATGATTAATTGAGTTGTTAATTTTGTGAGCCGTTGATTGGTGCCACGTGTAGGGTGGAGATTGGATGCACGTTATGTTGAAATTGTGTAGGTAGGATTGAGCTGGTATAGCACATGGAAATGATTTGTTTGCCACTTTGTCGAATATTCTTTTTTATGGTTTTCAGTTTTATTTTTCTAAAGATTTTGGAAATCATAATCTTTTTGTTTAATTACTTAGACATATATATCCGCGCATAACGGTGGATAGTCTACGATATTTTAATTGACTCGATAGTCGAATCATAATTTGGTGACTCGATCGGGTTGACACAGTAGTCGAACTCGTGACCCGGTGACTCGATCGAGTTGACTCGATGGTCGAACCCGCAAAACGGTGACTCGACCGGATTGACTCGGTGGTCAAACCCGTACACGGTGACTCGACCGATTTGACACGGTGATCGAACCCGTCACCCAATGATCAAACCAATGATGTAGTGGCTAATACAATTGTTTTCTATTTAAACATTATATTTAGCAATGTTAATTTTTTTTTTCAACTTTTAAAATGAGCTCTTTATAAGATGAGTTATTTATATATATTACTAGTATAGATAAGTTTTACAAAAAGATTTCACGCGATAAAATGACATCTAATTCATAGTTTTTTTTTTTACTTTTAAATGTTCTCTCTCATATTTTTGTCCTTGGTTTAACAAATCATTGTGTGAATTTCTTTTTGTTAGAGACATGGTACAGTGGTTGGTGGGAGATATGGCCACCGCGGCGTGAGCTTACGGCGCCAGCCACTGTACCGTGACATGCGTTTTCGGATAAAATATGGTAGTTGACAACCGACGTTGTGGGTGACGGCGCGAAGGTTACACAGTAATTCGCGTCATGAGCTATGTTTTCGAATTTTTTTTTTGTTTCATACTGCGTTTTTTGGTGGCTGAGAAGGTGGCTAGGAGGAAGAAAGAAAGAAGGTGACTGTATATTTTTGTTTTGCAGTGGTGGCGAAGAGTGAGAGATGATAGCTGTGAGGGAAGAAAGAAATGCTATGTTTTTTTTAATTATTTTTATTATTAATAAAATGGTAATTTTGATTTAATATAGAATTTTATTGAATTTCTAGAAATAAAAAATAATAATATGGTGGGATCACTATAACACCGAAAATATGGTGTTAACTAAGGAGTATGTTTTTGGTGTTATGGTATTATGGGAAAAAGTGATGATGTAACATTACTTTTATTCACATCTCAAACCGTACCTATAACTCTTAAACTTATGCCATTATCGCATCTTTATTTGCTTAAAAGGAAACGTTACAACTATAAAAAAATTAATATAAAAATATTCATATAATTACATATCATGTAATTTGTGGTATTTTTAATATTTTTTTTTCTTTTTTTATACATTATTAGACGTTCATTGTGTATGATTTTGTGTAAAGAAATTGTTTCTCTAATACTCTCTGTAAAAAAAAGTAATCACTATAGCTAAATATCGGGTTACAACCAAATGAACATATAAAAATTGAAACGAATTAAAGCCCAATTTTCGAAAAATGCATAAACCGGGAATCAATCCTAACGAGCTGTGCCAAACCAAAATCGAGCCGACTATTTTCGGTTCGATTTAACTAGCTTATGTGTGTGTGTTTTTTTCGGTTTTTGTCCAAACCAAAACTGAGTTATAAATATGCAAAATCATAAACCGCGGAGGCGGAGATCACCTTGTGCAAGTGGGGCTATTGCACAGGACCAACTCCGGATAAAAGCTAATGTTTTAAAACCCGATTTTTAAATTGATCCAGGTTAACCCAATTTTCTACAAATTTTTTTAATTTTATATTTTTAATAATTAACAAAAATTTTATATAAAAATTATAAAAAAAAAACCCGTATATTGAAGATATAATTTGTTTACCAATCAATATAATATGTAAAAAATAAAATTCCGTTACAAATACGTAAAATTTACATTTATTTTAAAAAAAAAACTCGAAAAATCCGAAACCCGGTCGGGTCTCGAGAACCGGGTCACCCCAAATCCGGTGAGTCTACCCGAGTTTCGAAAATATGAAACCCAAGTTAATATAACTCGTTTTTTCGGCCGGAACCGGGTCAACTGGTTGACCTGGCCGAGTCAACCCGGATTTAAAAACATTGATAAAAGCTTGATTCAGTAACTACGTCATCTGCTAAACTGGTAAAGCTTGTTTGCGTATTGTGATAATTTGTGATCTTAGTACTATTAGACGAGTCATTATTGGCCTGTGGGCTTTGAGCCCATTGTGGTTTAGATTTATATTACCTTATTGTTTAAGCCATGTTTTATTATAAATAGATATGATATGTTTGTAATGAGATTTAAATAAAAAAAAATTCTATTTGATATTTTACAAGTACATTGAGACATTGTTATATAGTAATATACGCAAAGCTTTCCGTTTACATATAACTAGTTATAATACCCGTGTATGCACGGGTTTTCTTCTAAAAAATTATAATTATGTTAGATTTGAAATAAACGTTTTCATTCGTTACTATTCCTTATTCGACATACTATTGTAAATTGTCATTTCAAAAGTCTTAGGACCATTGGTATAGTTAAATGTAATAGGTATACTAGGAGGTATGTAGTTCCTCCTGGTCCTAGTAGTAGTAGGAGCAAGTCGTGCTCCTGGTCCTAGTCAAAGTCAAACTTTATTATTTATTTATTATTCTGTTAGGATATGCATGAGATATGTTAGGAAAGGATATGCATATCAGTTTTACACGTTTTGTTTAATGTTGTATTAGGGTTTCCTTGTAGTATAAAAGGAACCTTAGGCAGAAGGGTTTTACACACCTTCATAAAACGTAGTTCTAGTGATTATCAATATTAGAAATCCTTAGAAAGGATCAAGCCTTTATAGTTATTCTGTTCTTCTTTATTATATTTGTATTCTGCATTCATATTGAGTATAGAGTCTCTCTGTGGATTGACTTGTGATTACAGAAGTCATTCACCGTTCCTGACAGGCTGCAAGATCTACATCTAGTAGACCCAACAAGTGGTATCAGAGCCTGGGAGGGTCTCTATACAAGAAGAATCAAGTTTTCTTTTACTGACATTTTTAATCATGTCTGCCTCAACTTCTACTCAAACAGGAGAAGACAGCACTCCTAAAATTGTGCAACCTCAGCAGATCGTTGCTACGGTTTCCAACACTAATGGTAAATTCCCTCTTCTGAAAAAGGACGAATATGATAGTTGGGCAATGAAGATGGAATGGTGGATCACCAATACTGATCAAGACCTTTGGAAGGTTATTCTGAATGGGAACACCAGGAAGCTAACTGGAAGAGACAAGAATGGTAATATTACTCTTCTTGACCCTAAATCTCATGAAGAAATCATAGCTATTCAGAAGGAGGTCAAAGCAAAAACTATTTTGCTTCAGTCTCTTCCTGATGATCACATGGGTGACTTCTACCATTTGGATGATGCCAGAGAGATCTGGAATGGTATAAAAGCAAGGTTTGGTGGGAGTGAGGAGTCAAAGAAAATGCGAAGATCCATGCTTAGAGATGAATTCACAGAATTCAAAATCTCAGAAACTAAAGGTTTACATCAAGGGTATGACAGGTTCCAAAATATATTGAGCCAATTGAATCAACTTCGTTTAAAGCCTGACGATGCGGATATTAATGCAAGGTTTCTTAGAGCCTTACCCTACTCATGGAATCATGTGGTAATCTCTCTCAAAGCAAAAGGCGGGCTTGACTATCTCAATTTTGATGATCTATTTCATAAGCTCAAAACTTTTGAACCTCATGTGAGAGGATATTCAAGTGATTCTTTTCCCACTCCTGCTAATTCTGCCTTTGTGAGTTCTATGGCATCCAGTCCCATGTCATATGCTAGCAGCCCAAGCAATACTGTGTCTTCTCAACATACCGTTCAGCATACTTCTGCTCCTGATCCTACTGCCAAGTCTGGTAGTATGGTAGAAGCCTTTCTTCATTCTTTTGTGGCTGATGTTGATGCTCAACAACAACTTGCTTTTGATGACTTCAAACAGGTCGATAAACTTGACCTGGATGAAATGGATCTTAAATGGCAGATGGCCATGCTCACTCTTAGGGTTCACAAGTTTGAGAAGAAAGCAGGTC
Organism: Glebionis coronaria; assembly: GCA_025667525.1. Taxonomy (NCBI): domain Eukaryota; kingdom Viridiplantae; phylum Streptophyta; class Magnoliopsida; order Asterales; family Asteraceae; genus Glebionis; species Glebionis coronaria. The sequence continues at coordinate 21,352,752 of CM046882.1, read as the reverse complement.
GAAAATTCAATTACAACCCACGGGAGTCAGCAAGATTCGACAGGAGCAAGGTTCGATGCTATAATTGTCAGCAACAAGGTCACTTTGCAAGGGAATGCCCTAGCAAGAATGACCAGGAGAAGAGCAGGTACTCAGCTTTCAAGGTTCAGGAGGTAAAAGATGACAAGAAGGCATTGGTATTTGTTGACTCTATGGGCAACTGGAATGATCATCAGACTACCACTTTGGAATCAGCTGAATCCTCGACTGACGTGTTTGCAATGATTGCCGGGAGTCTATCTGATGCAGAAGAATCGGACGAATTTGCTCTTATGGGCATCTCACCTCAGGTACAACATTGTCCTCTTGGTTGTCATGATAAATACTCAGAATTGTTGTCCCAATTTAATGAAGTAAATGATCAGAATGATAAATATTTTTTAGAGGTTCAAGCTTATAAGGCTTCATTAAACACATTGGAACAACAAAAGAGGTGGCTACAAGATACTCAACGTAAGTATGAGGATAAAATTAGGATTCTGAGCATCGATTTAGAAAACACAACTAATATGCTTAAATATACAGAAAAGGTAAAAGATGCCAGTATAAAAGAAAAACAGGAGATGCAAGAAAGATTAGATGCTACAATGTTGAGATTTGAAAATGGCAAAAGGCACCTAAAAATCTTTCAAAATTAATTGATAGTAGCATGTCTGGTAGGTCTAAAAGAGGGTTAGGATTTGATAAATATATTGATTCAGAAGATGTGTTTGATTTATCTTTTTCGAGTGTCTTTGATGCTGACAAAGAGGAAGAGGGAGAACCTAGGTACAATAGGTTTAAACCAGCAGCAGCAATGCATGTTGTCCCTCCCCCTCTTACTGGAACTTTCATGCCCACTTCTAGGCATAATGACTTGGATGGATCACAGATGCATGAGTCCCCAAAAAGTTCTACTAATTCTAATGACTTTGTCTCGTGTACTTTCAGTGACAAAGCCAGTGACTCTACATCAAGTGATTCAAGTGAAGAGTCAAGACCTACAAGTTCCAAGTCGAATGATCATGCTGCTACTGGTGCTAGGATGTGTGAAGAAAGAGTTGCTTTTAAGTCAAGTGTGTCTGATCCTGGTTTATTGAGTCCTAGGAAGTTTGCTACTCCTAGAATTGTGTGTAATAATGTTGGCAGTATGAAACAATATCATTCTAATAAAAGGTCTATTAAAACATGTTTTGTTTGTGGAAGTGCATTTCATTTGATTAAATATTGTGATTTTTATGACACACATGCTTCTGTTAATCAAGCATTTCCTGCTCCTGGTCCACCAGGAGCTGCCACATATACTTCTAGAAGACTCAATCCTAGTGCTCAATCGTTTTCTTCTTCTAGAAGGTCCTTTCCATTACCTTCTGATCATCGGAGAAACATTGGATTAACAACAAATAGATCCACCAGTAACTATTTTCAAAATTTTAATCCAATTTATCCACATAATTTTGACCACATGTACTTTGGTTTGGGAGGTTTGGGAACTGCTGTTAAGCCCTCGGCAGGTTGTTCTTGGTCAAACAATAATCCCCATATGATGCATAGGCAACCAAGGAACAACGGTGGATCTCATCAACCTTATTGGCTCTCTACTAAAGATCCACAAGGCAGGCTCAAACCTGAAAAGGTTTGGGTCCCCTTAAGACACTAACTTTTGCATTTTTTATTATCATGTTGTTGTAGGTTACTCCATACCAAGATCCTAGTTTAGGCATTGTTGATAGTGGTTGCTCCAGGAGCATGACAGGAAATAAAAGTCTTATCTCTAACTTTGTATCATTTCAAGGCGGCAAGGTCTATTTTGGTGGAGGAGAAGGCAGGATCACTGTCAAAGGAACGATTAAGACGCCTAATCTAAATTTTGAGCAGGTCTACTATGTGGAAGCACTTCAGCACTTCAACTTGATATCTGTCTCTCAGATTTGTGACAAGAAGCAGTTTGGTCTCTTCACGGATACTGATGCACTTGTGCTCTCCAAAGACTTTCAGCTTCCGGATGACTCACAAGTTCTGCTCAGAATCCCTAGAAGACACAATCTCTATAGCATCAAGCTGAATGAAGTCAACCCCACTGGTCAACTAGCATGTCTGGTTGCTAAAGCCTCAGAAGATGAAGCTACTCAATGGCACAGAAGGATGGGGCATGTGAACTTCAAGACCATTCACAAACTTGCAAATATGAATCTGGTCTCTGGTTTACCTCCCAAGTCATTTAGGAATGATATAAATTGTATTGCTTGCAGCAAAGGCAAACAACATAAAGCATCCTTCAAGGCCATTACTGCTCTTAGTCTTATTACTGAACCATTGCAGCTACTACACATGGATTTATTTGGTCCTACTTCCATTAGGAGCATTGACCACAAACAATTCTGTCTGGTGGTAACTGATGGATATAGCAGGTTTACGTGGGTGTTCTTCATGGCTGCCAAGAGTGAGACCTACTCAATTCTTAGAGATTTTCTCACCCTTATAGAGAACCAGTTGTCCAAGAAGGTTAAAGGTATTCGTTGTGATAATGGAACTGAGTTCAAAAATAAAGACCTCATAGCACTTTGTAATGCTAAGGGCATCAAAAGAGATTATAGTGCAGCAAGAACTCCTCAACAGAATGGTGTGGCAGAAAGAAAGAACATGACTCTAATAGAAGCAGCAAGAACAATGCTTGCCGATTCCAAGCTTCCAACCATGTTCTGGACAGAAGCTGTTAATACTGCAAGTTATGTTTTGAATAGGGTTTATATTACCAATCCTCACAAGAAGACACCTTATGAGCTTCTAACGGCCAAAGTTCCAAATATTGCTCATTTGAAGCTGTTTGGGTGTCCTGTCACCATTCTGAATACTAGTGACTATTTGGGGAAGTTTGATGGCAAGGCAGATGAAGGATACATTGTGGGCTATTCAGCTCACTCTCGGGCTTATCGTATCTACAATCTCCAAGCCAAGCGGGTCATTGAAACTATAAATCTTAGGTATTTTGAAGAGAAGTCAAACATCCAAGGCAAGGGTCCTGAATGGTATTTTAATCTTGATTATCTTAGTGATTCATTAGGATATTTTCGTTTCAAAACTAACCATGATGCAGGTCCACAAGTGTTTGCAACTTCTAGTACAGGTGTTCCTTCTAGTCTTTCCGATTCAGATGACGAGGATGATATTTTTGTGGTTCCATCCTACTCCACCACTGTCTCTCCTACTCCTCCTAGTGATGCCACTCCAGTGGATTTATTGGATTCAAAAGTAGTGCTTGACACCCTTCTCAAACAACAACACGAAGCTACTACAGCAGCTGCTCAAGGTGGCTTTGAGTTTCCCTTGAATACGCCTACTGACAAAGCTGCTCCTAGTACCCCAGCTTCTGCTTCTAGTGCTAGCTTATCTCCTATTGGTACTCCAGCTAGTGAGTCTGCTTCAAATACTCGATTCTCCAGTCCTTCTGATTTGGGGAACCATCAAAAGAAGTCTTCTACCAAGCTGGATGATATTCATAAACAACCGGTAGATGGGATTTTCAACGCTGCTTCATATGATGCTGACTTTGTTGGTGATCTCAATAACTTGGCACCAGAAGTGGAGGTAGCTTTCAATCCAGTCTTGCAATCACACAAAGATCACCCTACCACCAGTGGCGGAGCTAGAAAATTTTTCATGGGAGGGCCGAAACAAATTTTCTTCGAAAAACATAACATACATAACTAATAATGCAAGTCAAACAAAAGAAAGTTACAAGTCGGCTTTGCGACCTTTAAGATTCTTAAAAACATCAATCACATATTCTGAACTAAAAGTCTGAGCAATTTCCTTTTCTATATAAACCACCAAGTTGTCCGCAAGAAAATCATCTGCCATCTTATTGCGAAGTCTATTCTTGCATATCTTCATTGCTGAAAATGCTCTCTCCGTTGTAGCAGTAGATACCGGAAGTGTCAAGATTAGTCGAATCAATCTGTCAACCATACAATATGACTCACGCTTCTCTGTTTTTGCAAGACTTATGCATAGATCAGCAAGGGTCGATGTATTTCTTAGCTGCAAGTTCTCTTTCATAACAATGTTAAAAAGTTCCAACTCGTATTTCAGTCGTATTCTTTCTTGTTCAGTAAAATCTGTCGGATAACATCTCTCAACAAGAAGGCATATTTGCTCAATATTAAATCCTTCAGATTCTCCTTTTGGAACTAATGCAGAACTGAGAGTTAACAAATCCATGGCATGATCATTAAATCTGTAGTTAAGCTCGTGTAGTTGTTTATCTAATGTGCACATAAATATATCTACTCGATAATGATGTTCAAAAGTAACCTGGTTATCTTGTGGACGCGGGCGATATCGACTAGACTTGTATGGAGCATTCATATCTGGTATCTCAATTTCATGCTTCACTGAGAACAACTTTACCTGCTTAATTAAAGAATCCCATCCTTTATTTCTGAAATCATTAAGATTTTTCTTTGTCGTTGAAACTAGCTCGATGGCATTGCCGATATCTTGAGATTTGCTTTGCAAAGATTGAGATAAAATATTAGTTCTACCCATTATCTCCTGTACCAAGTGTAGAATAAAAACAAACTCGAATGATTTCATATAAGAGTAAGATTTATCAGCATCTGCACGCTGAGAAGCAATAGATCCATCTGTAATTATACCTCGAAGAACAACAAAAGCAGGGCTATACATCTGAAGCAAGCTATTGACTGAAAATAAATGAGAACCCCAACGTGTATCACCGGCTCGTCTTAAGGTTCGAGCTTGATTTGCTCCTTTACCTGATTTGATTTCACCAAGTTTCAATAGTCTTTTAGTTTCAATCGCCTTAGCCTTTTGTAATTCATCATGTCGTTTACTCGAAGCACAAACTACGTTAATAATGTAAGCCAAGTTGTCAAAAAACTGATGAACTGGAATAACTTCTTTTGAAGCAGCAACTAGAGCAAGTTGCAGCCTGTGAGCAAAACAGTGAACGTAGTACGCATAAGGACAATCTTTGAGAACAAGTGCTTGTAATCCATTCCACTCCCCTCTCATGTTGCTAGCACCATCATAACCTTGGCCACGAATTTTACTAACATCAAACTCGTGATTTAGTAGAGTTTCCCATAATTTCTCTTTTAAAGTTAATGCCGATGTATCGTAAACATGAACCACATCCAAGAACCTTTCTTTTATGGCTCCATCTTTATCAACAAATCTCAAGACAATAGCCATTTGTTCCTTTTTTGATTCATCACGTGATTCATCAACCATGACACAAAAATAAGAACTCCCTACCTCACTACGGATATACTTTCGCACACAATTTGCAATAATGGAAAGAAGTTCTTTTTGTATATCTCCAGAAGTGTACTTTGAATTACCAGGAGCACTCTCCACAATATTTGCAAGCTCGGCATCATAACAAGTTAGTAGTTTCAACAGTTGGAGAAAATTACCTCGATTTTTTGAATTAGGCCTTTCATCGTGCCCTCGAAAAGCACAAGCTTGAAATGTCAACCAACGAATTACGTCAACAGAAGCTTTTAATCTCCGACGATTATAATAGATTTTTTCTTTGCTTCGCTTCTCTATAATGTTTTCGATATGTGCATCTTGGTTTAGCAGATTCTCACTGAAAGCTAAAGCACTTTTATGTTGCGAAGAACCAAGATGCTTGAGGAAGGCGCATCTTGCACCATCATTAACTTTTTTCCATTTGTCAAATCCGTCAACTATAAAGACATTAGACCTTTGGCGCTCGCTTGGTTTATCAGAAGATAAGTAGCACAAAAAACAATAGGCAGAATGTGTTGTTGGCGAATACTCTAACCAATTAGGGAATATGCTAAACCACGAGTATTGAAACTTACGAGGATGCTTGGTTGAACCTTTAGCGGGGTACTCTTTCAAATGAATTTGGAAAGGCCCCGAATTCATATATGCTCGTCTTACTTGTTCTCTCTTATTCACCGGATAACTCCAAATCTGTTTTCGCTTTCCGGGATCTCTTTCTAAAGAATTAAGATCCAATTCTTCATTATATTGCCTTGGAGTTTCAAAAGTATTCGGTTCTAACTGATTTTGATGTTGTCCACTTTCATTCTCGGAAACTTTCGAACGTTTACTCGCCTGATTTTGAGATGTAGAACATGAGTTTTCATTTTTATGATCAACCTTTCTCTTGTAAAAACTATCAAGTGTTGGTTGTGTCGAGAGCTTCTTCATTATAGCCTAATAGAGTAATAGTAGGAAAAAAATCAAAGGGTCAATAACAAGCAGTAGTAGGCATAACAGTCCATAGTCAAAACATAATAATTGAAGTATTGAGAAAATGTCAAGAACTAACAGTAGCAAGAATCAATATTTAGGCATAAGAATCTATATTCTAAACATAACAATTGAAGTATTAAACAACCAAAATAGCAATAACTAGCACAGAGCAAGAATCAATAATAAAGCAAAATTAATTTTTGGGGACAATTAAAGAAACACAATCTATTACACATGTTATATATACTAATTACCAGAATATAGAAACTAGAAAGCAAAATCAATTTTTGGGGAAAATTAAAGAAAGCAAAATCAATTTAATTTTTGGAAAAAATTAAACAACGGTTGATTATAAATTAAAGCATTATTGATTTTTACCTTCTGATGATGAATGATGATTTGTGACTTGATGGGAATAAATGGAGTCAATCTTTCGTCAGTTATTATGTTCAATTATAGATCATTCTATATTAAAGGGTTTCAACTAATTGGGATCTGATGAATGATGATAAGGAATTAGGCTGGGCTTTAAGTTGTAGGAGGGCCGAGATGTAAAAAAAATAAAATTAACACATGATATATACAACTTAGTACACTAGTGGGCCTTATCTTAGGAGGGCCAGGACCCTGCCCAGTCTATTACTGGCTCCGCCCATGCCTACCACTCAAATCATTGGAGATCCTGGTTCTACTGTCAAGACACGCAGAATGCAGAAGAAGGCCTCGTCTGATCATCATGATCTTGTGAGCTATATTGAAGATCAAAAGCGTAATAATCATACGGACTTTCAACGCTGTTTGTTTGCTTGTTTTCTTTCACAGGTGGAACCTAGGTCAGTCTCTCATGCTCTTGAGGATCAAAGTTGGGTGGAGGCTATGCAGGAGGAAATGCAGCAATTCTTGTTTCAGAATGTTTGGGTTCTAGTTGACTTACCAGATGGAAAGACAACAATCAATACCAAATGGATTCTCAAGAACAAGAAGGATGCACGGGGAATTGTCGTGAGGAATAAAGCTAGGCTTGTTGCACAGGGCCACACTCAAATTGAGGGCATTGACTACACTGAAGTTTTTGCTCCGGTTGCAAGGATTGAGGCCATTCGTCTGTTTTTGGCTTTTGCTTCTTATGTGGGCTTTACGGTGTTTCAGATGGATGTCAAGAGTGCATTTCTCTAGGCAAAATTGATGAGGAGGTGTATGTCACTCAACCTAAGGGCTTTGTAGATCCACTTCATCCCAAGAAAGTTTACAAGGTGGTCAAGGCTCTTTATGGATTACATCAGGCTCCTAGAGCTTGGTATGAGCGTCTTTCAACTTTCTTGTTAAAGAATGGCTATAGAAGAGATACTATTGACAAAACACTATTTCTTAGGAGGAATACCAAAGACATAATCCTTGTTCAGGTTTATGTGGACGACATTATCTTTGGTTCTACTAAGAAGGAATGGTGTGATGAGTTTGAACACTTGATGAAAGGCGAGTTTCAGATGAGTGCTATGGGAGAGCTTTCCTTCTTCCTTGGCCTACAAGTCAAGCAACAGTCAGATGGGATCTTCATCAGTCAAGATAAATATGTTCATGAGATTCTTCAGAAGTTTAACATGGATCCTCTTCGACCAGCAGCAACTCCTTATGAAGTTGCTAAAGTCAAACTCAAGAATGAGCCAGACCCCCCGGTCAATGTTCACATGTACAGGTCTATGATTGGCTCACTCATGTATTTGACTGCATCACGTCCGGATATCATGTTTGCAGTAAGTGCTTGTTCTAGACATCAGGTGACTCCAACGGTTTCGAACTTGAATGCAGTGAAGAAGATTTTCAAGTATATCAAGGCTCAACCTAAACTGGGCTTATGGTATCCTAGAGAATCACCTTTTGTTCTAGAAGCATATAGTGATAGTGACTATGCAGGTGCTAATAATGACAGAAAGTCTACTACTGGTGGTTGTCAATTTTTGGGCCGCCGACTTATTTCATGGCAATGCAAGAAACAGACAATAGTAGCTACTTCTTCAACAGAAGCTGAATACGTTGCTGCTGCTAGTTGTTGTGGACAGGTTTTGTGGATCCAAAATCAAATGTTGGATTATGGTTTCAATTTTATGAACACCAAAATTTTTATTGACAATCAAAGTACTATCTGCATTGTGAAGAATCCTGTTTTTCATCAGCGAACAAAGCATATTGAAATTAGGCACCATTTTATACGGGATGCTAATGAGAATAAGTTGATACAGGTTCTTAAAGTTCATACGGATGATAATGTTGCTGATTTGCTGACAAAAGCATTTGATGGTCCTCGGTTCAACCACTTAGTGGTTCACATTGGGATGGTCAATCCTTGAGGTCTAGGATTGAGGGGAGGCTAAGCCTACGGGGAGGCTTCGTGTACATATTACTTTGCACAGACTAACATATTGGTAGATTTTAACAACATATTGCATTGGTTCTGGTGGTGTGTGTTACTCCTGGTGGAGGATTTTGCTCACTTCTGGTGGTTATATTCTTTCATGACTGGCTTCTAGTCCTCATTGGTTAGCTTCTAGTCATTATTGGTTGGCTTCTGGTGGTTAAAAATCCTTCTTTGTCATGTGATGATTGGCTTCTGGTACTGGTCTGGGACACTGTTCATTCTTATTGACTTTTGTTGATCACATTTTGCTTCTAGTACTGACCATTGTGCGCTTTGACTTTTAGTCAACGCTTCCAATTCTGGTATTTACACTCTTATTTAACTTTGGTAAATTGGAATTTGGAAATTATTTTAAAAGGGGCAAGTGGTTACTATGTAATAATTGTCTAATTTGAAAGGGCAACCCCCCATTAATAGAGGTCAATGAACAGTTACTACCTTCATTATTTATGGTCAATTAACCTCCCCTTGACTCATTCATTCCACTCATAACACACACAAAACCGATCCTACTCTCTCAATCCTTACCAAAATCATCCTCCATTCAATTAATCAAGATCCATGGCTGCCCTGGTATACCAACCTGCTCACAACAAGGTCGCCTATCTAGGAGATGGTCCACATCGTGATGATTTTACTGACATTCTGGACTTCATTGAGGCTTCGAATCTAAGGTATGCTTTTACTGTATGTCCCACTATTTATGATAGTGTCATTCGTCAGTTTTGGGCATCTGCTCGTCTTGTGGTTGTGGTTGGTCGTCCACGAGAACTCCATGCTACCATAGATGGACGTTCATACGTGGTGTCTGAGGCTTCTATTCGATCTTCCCTTCATCTTCAGGATGAAGGTGGGGTTGTTTCCATCCCCAATGCGGAGGTGTTGGAGGGGATGGCTGCTATAGGGTACAATCATGGGGGGAAGTTTAACTTCCAGAAGAATAGGTTTTCCCCCCAATGGAAGCTTCTGGTGCATTTTCTGATTCATTGTTTAAGTCCCAAGTCTGGGAGTTGGGATGCTTTCCCTACTCCTTTGGCTACTGGTCTCATTTGCTTAGCTCAGGGTAGAGTTTTTAATTTCTCTCGTTATTTGTTTGAGGGGATGATTAGTAATATATCTAGTGCTGGTTCTAGGAAGAAGTTTCTCATGTATCCTAGGTTTTTACAACAAATACTGGTTTGTATCCCTCGTGATAGGACTGAACATGTGCCTTCTAAGCTTACTGCCAAAGTGTATTATAATATGGTCCATGGGTTTAGCGGGGAGTGAAGGCCCCTTTCTGAGGCCATGTTGGGGCTGGCTCAGGGTCCTCCTGATGTTGTTGTTCCTCCGGTTGAACAAGCCGAGGAGGAACCTCAACTTGATGATGAACCTATGGAGGAGGAGGCTCCTACTGGTGGTGCTTCTAATGTGGTTGAGGAGGAGCTGGTTGAGGAGGTGGTGGTTGACAGACCATCCACTTCCAAGGCTGGTCCTTCTTCGGTACCACATAAGTCTCCCTTTGTGGAGACTCCCCCTCCTAGTCCTGCTCCACACTCTTCTGATAAGCCTTTTGGTGTTAGTACTCCTAATGTTGGCCCGTCTGTTGCTTCGGGCTCCAATGACGCCTTCCCTGACCCAAGTCCTCTTGGTGGGCAGGCGGAGGAGCCTATTACACTTATTTCGTTACTTGATCTTATGCACAGGTATCATGCGCGGATTCTCTCCTTGGAAGCTGATTTGAATCAACACCGGAAACTTACTAGGGAGTTTGTTCTTCCTATGGCTGATCGCATCAAAGCTTTGGAGACTCAGCAAAGACGACGAAAGAAGCATGTGGTTCATTCTAATTCTGATGAGGAAGTTAAGGATCGTGTTGAGGATGGTTTGACCTTGTTGGCAAAGGCTGCCTTTGCTGATAAATTGTATGATGATTTGCCGGTTCCTCCGACATCCTCCAGTGTTCCTTCTCCTGCTGGTGTTTCCACTTCTATGGATGGTGCTTCTGGTCCTACTGCTGGTTCCAATGCTGGTCCATCCCATGATCCAAAGAGGAAGGCTCCCATGACTGATGCTCCCTCACCACCTCGCAAGCGTACACGCGGACAGCTTGAGGAGGATAGGTTGGGTGAGGAGGCTGCTCAACGGATGCAAGCCGAAATTGATGAAGCTGCTCGGGCTGAGGAGGAAGCGCTTCAACAGCAGAGACGTGAACAAGTCCAGCATGATGCAATGCATTGGAATGATAGTGATTGGATGCAGGTGTTGACTATTCTTACCAGGGATTATTCCCAGTTCACTGATCTTTTAGGTGCGGATGTGGATGAGCATAACTGTATTCCTAGAGCTATGGTGTTGATGCGCAAGCATCAGTTGGCGCTTGCTGCACAGCTTCGTGAGAAGCGTAAGAACAGACCTTTATCGAGAACTGAGGAGCGAAAGCAGATGCAGCGATATGTGAAGTATCAGTCCGCTGCTTATTTTCAAACTGGTTGGAAGTGGGACAGGGTTCGGGCTTTGTCTTTTGATGAACTTAAAGCATTATATGAAAGAATGATCAAGCATCAAAGCACCCAAATTCCGAAGCGATTTATCTATCGTCCTTCTCCACGTGTGGTGACCACTTCTTCACCTGCTGTTACTACTGGTCCTCCATCTGATCCTACTCCTGGTTCTGCTGCTATTCCCTCGGTTTTTGTTGCTTCTACAGTTGGTACCACCACTACTCCTTTGGTTGCTCCTCTGGTTTCTTCTTCAGGTCCTGCTACCACCACAACACATGCTACCGCCACCACCTTTGCTACCACAACCACCACTACTCCTACACCTGATATGGCATCACCATCACCACCAGTTCCTGGTTCTCAACCTATTCCTTCTTCTAGTGCAGCTCCTGTTGATCCCTTGGGTGGGCAAACTCTTGAGTCTACTTCCCCTACTCCCACTGCTGCTGCTCAGGTAAAGGTAAAGGTTGAACCCTCACCTAGTGATACAACACCTCGTCGTTCGCTTCGCCAAAAATCGGCTCGACGTGTTAGACGTGGCAAGACGGTCCCCTATGAGAAGCGTGATCCTGAAAATCTAATTGATGCAGCTTCTGACAGTGACTCTGATTTGCCTTTGGGAAATGGATATATTACTGGTTGGACGGTTGCGCGTTCCACGACTCTTCCTGGTATGGTATCTCATCGAATTACACTTAGTGATGGGTCTGTGAGGTTAGCTTCGGGTATGCAGGGTATTTTGTCTTGGGCTGATCGTAAGGATCTTATGGCTTTATATGGGTTTGTGGATACCGGCATGCCTGTTGATCCTATGGCTGTATCTTCCTGGCCTGGTCTGCGAGTATGGGCTGATCTTAAGATGATGCTTGATGCACCTCCTCATGCTCCTGTTTCTGGTGTCTAGAAGGATTATATGCAATGGGTTATTCAGCGATGGAAGTTATATGCGGGATGTGGTGTGCATATGTTGGAGTTGGAATCTGGTCATATGGTTTTCATGCTCACAGACGTGGATTATCCTTTGACGATTGCTTTGATGGAGGCTATGTTGGCTTGTCACTTGCAGATTTCAAATGCTCCATCAGGGAATGAGTCCTCTATGGCAACTGCGTTGGTGGAAGGGATTCAGGCTCGTTTGAAAGCAGATAAGAAGGCTGCTTCTGGTCTTTGATTTGGTTGGTTTGTAAGTGTTTTTGTTTTGTGTTTTTGATCATTTGTTCATATTATCATTCTTTTCACCAATATGTAAAGTGATTGGTGAACTTCATTCTTTATAGTTAAAAAAAAAAATTATACTTTTTATATAATATCTGCTTATACTTTAAACACATCATGGATTTTACACTTGTGAATATGATACCATTTGCTGATTCACACTTTGGGTTCTGGTTGCTGAATTGTCCTTGTGCTGGTTACTGGTTTCATCTGGTGTTGGACTTGGTCCTCACAACAAATGGTCCTCAACTCACCATGTCTAATCGACAAGAAAGAGTTGATTCACCTTGAGGGTACGGCTCCTGGTGCGATTCTCAAATCCGTTGATGGTTGCCAGGTTACCCAAAACTGGATGGTTTTCACTTGCCATGGTCCTAGACTGAAAAGTGGCTAATCCAAGGGGGTACGGCTCTTGGTAAAGATTTTATCAAATCCGTTGATAGCTGTAATAGCTTGCTTAAAGCTATAGGGTTTTCAACTCACCGATGCTTCATTGCTAAGAGTTGGCGAGTCCAGAGGGGTACGACTTCTGGTAAAGACATATCAAATCCGTTGACGGCTGTGATGGTTTTCCTAAAATCATTAGGGTACCCCCACTCACCATTGATTCACGTTCTAAGAGTTGGGCTGGGTTCTAGTCTCCCAGGGTGATGCTTATTCCACAAGAAAGACTGGCTAGCCCAAGAGCGAGCAGCTACTTGGTAAAGGCTCATCAAATCTGCTCATATTGTTGTAAAGATTCAACACGATGCTGATTTGTTTCAAGCTTTGGAGAAGCTTCTAGTGTTTCATGTTGCGGCGGTTCTTCTGTTTCTTATCTTGCTGATGCTGCTCTTACTTTTGCTGATTCAATCCTCGAGCTTTATTGCACGTTTTCCAGGAAACTTGAACTCAACAGGTCAAATTCAAGTTTAGGGGAGGATTGTTAGGACCATTAGTATAGTTAAATGTAATAGGTAGACTAGGAGGTATGTAGTTCCTCCTAGTCCTAGTAGTAGTAGGAGCAAGTCGTGCTCCTGGTCCTAGTCAAAGTCAAACTTTATTATTTATTTATTATTCTGTTAGGATATGCATGAGATATGTTAGGAAAGGATATGCATATCAGTTTTACACGTTTTGTTTAATGCTGTATTAGGGTTTCCTTGTAGTATAAAAGGAACCTTAGGCAGAAGGGTTTTACACACCTTCATAAAACGTAGTTCTAGTGATTATCAATATTAGAAATCCTTAGAAAGGATCAAGTCTTTATAGTTATTCTGTTCTTCTTTATTATATTTGTATTCTGCATTCATATTGAGTATAGAGTCTCTCTGTGGATTGACTTGTGATTACAGAAGTCATTCACCGTTCCTGACAGGCTGCAAGATCTACATCTAGTAGACCCAACAATTTCTTCTAACCTTATGATGTAGAGCATATTATAAAATACCTCATAATAGTTTGAAAGTTGTACACTGTTCGTGTATGGTCCCGAAAAGTATCCGGAGACCACGACACGTGTCACGCGCCGGAACAAAACCGGGAAAGCATGCCGGAACAGGAATCCACGTGGCGTGAACAGTACCATGACGTCAGCAATGATGTCACGATGTCCTAGACCCCACCTAGGATACTGGCATATGCTCAAAGGAGAAAGAAACAGTGTCAGGTTCCAAGGAGTACACAGACCCATTTTGGGAAACAAGACAAGGTATGAACTGTCACATCATAAGGTATCAACAGTACCATATATATATAGCCCTCATTTATATCTTTGTACACATTGAATATTCTGACAACACATACTTAATACCACATACCATATTTCGTACCATTACTCATTCTCACACCGGAGCTTGGTCCTGGGATAACACCCGGGGCGAGTTAACGTGTGTTGCTTCTTTTGTGTAGGTGCTTCATCCATTCATAGCTTACGTGGAAGGTTCCTAGTCCCGTAGGCCCTACCAGAGGATTTTAGCATCAACATTTTGGCGCCATCCGTGGGACCCAAACTTCAAACTAACTTGAGTATTTGATGGCGGGTCCTCAACAGTCACCGGTCACCCCTACCGAGGCCTCGGGCTCGGGGGGAAATAACAAAAATCGTGAAACACTTAACAATGAAACCGAAGCCAACTTGGCTAGCCTTCAAGCCCTCATCTCCGAGTATAACTCACGGTTGGTCGGACACAATGTCACTCCCGTCCGGCTATCATTCGAGGAGACCAAACCAAGAAGGAACGTGGCCAAACCGGTGACAGTGGAAGAGCCGGAAGAAGACCTGTCGGAGCCCTATAAGGAGGTGTCCCGTTCACCCTTTACGAGGCGAATCATCCAGTACTCATCCCCGAAGCACATCTTACCTCCTCACCTCAAGTTGTATGACGGAAGCACGGATCCGGACAACCATGTTACGTGGTTTTCCGGAGCTGCGACACAAGGAGATTGGCCCATGCCGGTATGGTGCCGCATGTTCCAGCAGACGCTGGACGATGCCGCTCGAGGATGGTTCGACTGCTTACCGAATAGGAGTATTGATAATTGGGTGGACTTGAGAGATCAGTTTGTAAGAAGGTTTGCATTAAGGAGAAAATGCACCAAGGAGGCCATTGACGTGACCAAAATAGTGAGAAAAGCTCATGAAAGCCTTCTGGACTTTAAGGAAAGATGGACGGATAAGACCAGCTACATTGAGTGTGCTCCCGACGTAATGTTGATCTCGTCATTTGTGAGCAATTGAAAATGCCCCGAGTTGGCTCGGAGGTTCACAGATAAAACACCCCAGATCATTGACGAGATGATGAAGAGAGTCGATGACTACGTCAAGTCAGAAGAGGCATTCCTGACCACTGATCTCCCCAGAGGGGAATATGCCGAGAGAGGAACCAAACCTTTCAATAAGCCCGAAAGACACGGAGGAGGAGAATACAAGGGGCAAAGCCGTTACGGACGAAGGTCCGACAAAGGGAAGGAGCTATACCAGCCATACCCACAATACCCACCTCCCCGTCCATACGAAGCGAAGAAACCTCTCCCCATATCTGCCATAGACTCTCTGTCCCGACTCCAAAGGAAATACTAGCCTTCGAGACTCATCTCCGACTACCTCGTCCGGAACCCACCAAAGGAATGGTCAGAAGGGAAAACATGAATAAGCACTGCGACTACCACGGTCAAAAGGAACACCTGACCAATGACTGCTTCCAGCTGAGGAGGCAGTTAGAGGCAGCGTTGGAGGCAGGGAAGCTCAATCATCTGGTCCGTGGCCATGAGCCTAAGGCTGGATACAGAGACAATTCCTCTAAGCCTAAGGATGACTATAGGGGCGGAAGGAAGACAATCAATATGGTGAGGTCATATAGGACCGGGGAAAAGAGGAAAGAACCTACTCCGGAAGACTGGGATTAGATGCAAGCCCCCATCAGCTTTCCCCCTCTAAACGGGAACAACGCCTCCGTTGAACCGCTAATCATCGAAGCAGAAGCAGAAGGACACCTGATAAGACGTATGCTCGTGGACAACGGCGCATCAGTCCAAATCATGTTCAAGCATTGTTTTAACCACTTATGCCCCTCGATTAAGAGGAGACTGGAGCCGTCATAGTCAAACTTGGTTGGTTTTTTAGGGGAAGAGTTGACGCCGCTAGGAAAAGTGGAGCTAGTTGTCTCATTCGGAACGGGGAAGTTAAGACGTACGGTTTGAAGTTCACCATTGTACAAGCTATGTCCCCCTACAATGTCATTCTAGGGCGCACCGAAATTAGAGCGTTAAGGGCAGTCCCATCAACCGCCCATGCCATGTTCAAGTTTCCAACCCCAAAAGGGATTGCCACGCTGGTCCCCAGAGCATCCATTATAGCCGAATGTCGAATGCTGGAGGACAAACAAATAACCAACCAAGGTAAAGCAGCTGAGGCAGTCATAAAACATAAGGTCGAAGAAGAAAAGCCTCGGGGAAATGAAGCAGACCTCTCGCTCACAGAGGAAGTGTTAGTGAATCCGGCTCATCCGGATCAACTAGTGGTAATCGGGAAAAATTTCTCCGAGGAAGGGAGAGCGCGGTTAATTGATTTGCTCAGGCGAAGTCAAGATGTGTTTGCATGGACCCCAGCCGACATGACCGGGGTACCCAAAAGACTGATCAAGCACTCGCTGAATGTCAACCATTCGATGACTCTGGTCGTACAAAAGCGACGAGTTCTCGGTGAAGAAAAGAGCTGGGTGGTGGCCAGAGAGGTGGAGGAATGGGTCAAAGCAGGGATTGTCCGTCCTGTGACATACCCCACCTGGATATCTAATCCGGTCCTAGTCAAGAAGGCGGATGGCAGCTGGCTAATGTGTATTGACTTCAAAAACCTTAACTCTGCCTGCCCGAAAGACTACTATCCCCTCCCGGAAATAGATTTGAAGATAGAATCGGTGATGGGCTATAAGTATAAGTGCTTCCTAGACGCTTATAAAGGCTACCACCAAGTTCAGATGGACGAGGAAGACGAAGAAAAGACAGCCTTTTATACAGACCAGGGAACCTATTGTTATACCAAGATGCCCTTTGGGCTCAAAAATGTTGGGGCCACCTATCAAAGGTTGGTGGATGCGACCTTTAAGGAACAAATAGGTCGGAACTTGGAAGCTTACGTGGACGACATGGTCATCAAGAGTTCCTCCGAAACAACCCTCCTGGCTGACATTGCCGAAACCTTCAACAACCTTCGGAAAATTAACATGAAGCTCAATCCCAAGAAGTTTTCCTTCGGGGTAGAAGAAGGGAAGTTATTAGGCTACATGGTCACCTCGGAAGGAATAAGGTCAAACCCCAAGAAAACGAAGGCCATAATGGACATGAGGTCCCCCAGGATCCTGAAGGAGATGCAGTCGCTAAGTGGCAAGCTAGCAGCGTTAAACCGCTTTGTCTCCAAATCCGCTGAACGTTCCCTTCCTTTCTTCGAAACGTTGAAGAACATCGCCAAGGAAAACCGGGATGAGTATAAATGGACTACCGAAGCTGAAGCCGCCTTCCAAGAGATGAAGAAGGTAGTCATGGATTTACAACTCCTAACCACACCCGTCAAGGGAGAAACGCTGTACATCTATTTGGATATGGCCAAAGACGCTGTCATCGAGGTACTCATGGCGGAAAGAAAGCAAGGGCAGGCTCCGATCCGCTACGTTAGTCGAGTGCTACACGACGCAGAGCGAAGGTATGCCCCATTGGAAAATCTAGTCCTATGCCTGCTCCACTTGTCAAGAAGACTGAGGAGATACTTCGAAGCCCACCCAATCAAAGTGATCACTGACCAGCCGATCAAACAAGTGTTGTCAAGGGCTGAAGCATCGGGAAAGTTGGCCAAATACGCGATTGAACTGGGAGCATATGCAATCAACTATGTACCCCGGAACACGATAAAAGGTCAAGTGTTAGCAGGTTTCTTGGCCGAGACACCATCTGGGGAGAAGCTAATTTGTACCATGGAGGTATCCGACCCCAAGGAAGCAGAATGGACGTTGTTCACAGACGGGGCTGCAAGCTCGAAAGGGGCCGGAGCGGGTCTAGTGCTAATAGATCCCTCCAGCACATAATATACTTATGCTCTCCGTTTGGACTTTGAAACTTCGAACAATGAAGCTGAATACGAGTCCTTGTTGGCCGGGTTAAAGTTGCCCAAAAAGATGGGAGCCCAAAACCTTCAATCAAAAGTAGACTTGAAGCTAGTCGCATGCCAGATAAATGGCGAATTCGTCGCTTGTAATAAATGGATGAAGAAGTACCTCGCCGAGGCTATAGGGAGGGTAGCCAAGTTTAACAAGTTTGCAATCCAGCACATCCCGAGGAACAAAAACCAGAAAGTGGATATTCTAAGAAAGCTGGCTTCGGTCGCCTTCATCCATCTTACCAAAGAAGTCCTAGTGGAGGTATTGACATCTCGGTCAATTGAAATGGAAGAGGTAAATGACGTGGTGGAGGAAGAAGAGGACAACTGGATGACCCCGATTCTCAAATGTTTACAAGAGGGTGTATGGCCCACCAACCTGGATGAGGCCAGGAAGCTTCGAATGAAAATACCGCAATTCGTCATCGAAGGCGGAGTGTTGTTTAAGAAGTCATATCTCTCGCCCATGTTGCGGTGTGTAGGGCCCCTACAGGCGAACTACATCATCCGAGAGGTTCACGAAGGAGGATGCGGAATGCATCCCGGATACAGGTCGGTAGTGGCGAAAATAATGAGGCAAGGGTATTATTGGCCAATGATGTATCAAGACACATACGAGGTAGTAGTGAAGTGTGATTCTTGTCAAATCCATGCCTCGGTCTCTAAGCTGCCAAAGACCCTCATGACCTCGATCATGTCTCTGTGGCCCTTCTACCAATGAGGCCTAGACATCCTGGGTCCGCTTCCTGAAGCGCCGGGCAAAGTCAAATTCATCATAGTGGCCATAGACTACTTCACCAAGTGGATGGAAGCCAAACCACTAGCAAAGGTCCGGGGAAAGGACGTAAAGAAATTTGTTTGGGAAAACATAGTATGTAGGTTTGGTGTGCCGGGCATCATTGTTACGGACAATAGAACATAACTTGTGAATGATCCATTCAAGGGATGGTGCGTTAAGTGGCAAATCAAACAAATCAACACCGCTGTGGCACACCCACAGGCCAACGGGCTCGTCGAAAGAGCGAACAAGTCCCTCATGCACGGACTTAAAGCCCGCTTGGGAAGGGAGATGACCGGATGGGTGGACGAATTACCCAGCGTCCTATGGGATCATCGAACGATGATGAAAACCTGCAATGGGGAAACCCCGTTTAGTCTGAATTACGGAAGTGAGGCAGTCATCCCGGCCGAAATAGGAATGAGGACCTTCTGAACCCTCATGTTCAATGAAGAGACAAACGAGGAAGAGCTTCGGCTAAACCTAGACCTCATCCAGGAGCGAAGGGAAATGACAGCCATCAGGGAAGCCAATTATTAGAAGAAGATGGAACAATATTACAACAAAAGGGTCAGGCACATGACATTCAAATTCGAGGATATTGTCTACCGAAAAACGAAGCGAGACGAGTGATAAAACCGGGCAAGCTAACTTCAAACTGGGAAGGCCCATACCGGGTCACCGAAGCATTTCAGAATGGCTCCTACAAGCTAGGAACTATGGAGGGAAAAGAAATCCCAAGGAAGTGGCATGCTATGAATTTAAGAAATTGTTTTATGTAACCAAAAATGATTATTTATTATATAATATATCCTCCCCGGCAAGGGGAAGGAAATTTTCCGAAGCGAGTACCTAACAAGCGTAACAATAGCAGAACAACCGTGAGAACAAACACCAAATCCCCCCGACGAGTCTGATCAACTCGAAGGAAGAGGACCGCTTGTAAAGGTCGAAGAACCTCATCGAGCGGCCCTATTGGTTGTAAAGGTTAAGATCCTCATCAACCGTGGTAAAGGTTAAGAGCCTCTGTTGATCCCTTTGGTTGGATCTATATTCTGTTAAGAATTAGTATAATAGTTTGTAATCAAACTAAAACACTTTGAGCACTCTTACTAACACTAAATAAGTTATGCGGAATCTAACTTATAAAGCATAGAAGAACAAAATTACTTTTAACTATTCGATTCTCTTATTAATCGACTTGAATGAGGTACATGAAAGACATTTTACCTATGTTCCTTTTATAGAGTAAGGAACCCTAGAAACCTTAGAATATTCTATAAAGATAACTATATCACAGACGATATATTATCAATATTCTAACTATTTAAGTATATCACATAAGATATACTCTAACTATAACTATGACATATCTTATACAAAGATATATTCATCCGAATCATCATAGCAGTACTTACTTTATAAGTAGCAGTTCTTACTATGTACAGGGTTAATACTAACGGTACTTACATAACACTAATAGTACTTGGAATACACCAACGGTACTTGACACTTAACAAATAATTCCCAACAATCCACCCCTAAACAAGAAATGATAACTTGTTGTCTTGTTCTTTCTTTTGTACTGGATGTATTAAAATACATGTCTTCAGTCTTTCCTTCATCCTTGGATTGAACTTGGTAATTTGTATTTGTATCCAACTGAATGTAGCCAAACACTTTAAATGTAGATCTTCTTCTGATAAGATAATCTTCAAACATCATGAGTATCATCTTTGTCTTCAAACTATGATCTTCTTGTGTCTTCTAAACATTAACTTATCTTTGCAGCATCAATTATTCTCTTCTTGAGTTTAGTCTTTGAACTCTGAATCATGAACCTTTGTCTTGATTTGATGAGGCAAAACCTTCTATGTATTTTTCTTTGAATACTTCTTTGATTGCAATCATCATACCTGAAATAAAACAGTTAACAACAAACACCGATCTGTATTGGCTTCATGATTTTTAGCAAATCACCAACTATCAACGGATTTGATAAATTCTTTACCAGTTAGCCGTACACTCTGGAATAGCCAATACTTTATTCACAAAGAATAAGGTGTAATGAAAACCTTACAATTTTTGGTAAATTGTCAACCATCAACGGATTTGATGAAGTCTTTACCTAGTACCGTTTGTCTAGGACTAGCCAACTCTTTGTCTCGAAATAAGGTGAGTTATAACCATATAGTTTTTAGCAAACTATCAGCTTTCAACGGATTTGATAAGTATTTACCACAAACCGTTTGCTTATGGACTAGCCAGTTCTTATGTGTGTTAGACATGGTGAACTGAGAACCATTTGTGAAGTGTGACTAAAAGTCAAACACTTAAGGCTCTTTCTCAGCTTCTTCCCCATCTTTCAAATCCTTGATTTGTTGTTTAACCATTCTGATCAACTCCAAAGCATCAGCAGATTCTTCTGTAACCTCCAATTGTTGTTCTAACATCCTTTCCAACAATCTTCTTTTGAAAGGGTAAGTTTTCTCTTGTAGCATATAGTATGTAACATAATCTACATCCAAAATATGCAATCCACATGACCTGTAATATCTCCAGTAACTAGGAACCTGATTCTCTAATTCCTTCAACATTTCTTGATCATAATTGTGTGGCTCATACATAAAGAGAAATTCCCAGTATAATAGTGATACTTCAGTTTTACCTGCACTAGCTTCTTGAACTAACCTTGAAAGATCTTGAATATCTTGTCTGTCAAGAATGTGAAGAATATCCTCCAAAAGTATGAATACCCTTGTTGTGCCATCAGTTCTCTTAATTCCATGAGCTTCAAGTCCTTGATCTGTAGAGTAAATCCATTTAGCAATGGATGCTCTCTTTCCAAAAATCTCTGTATCAATACATTGATCTTCAAATTTCACAATCTTCAAGTACTTCTTTAAGATCTCATCATCATCACTATCCTCTGCTGTTGATTTAGCTCTCTTAGCTTTCTTGTTTGTCTTTGTTGACCTTTTCCTTTTAACACCCTTGGAAATTCCCTCAAGTTCTGTTGAACCCTCTTCCAAGTTTGTATGTACCGTCTCCTCAGTATGTACTGTTGTATGTACTGATGACTGTGTATGTACTGCTTGTACATTTTCAGTCTGAGCAATATCTTGAGTTTCAACTCCTGTATTCATTCTTTGAGCAGTCTCTTCCTCCCTTGAACTTACCTTCCCCTTTCTATTCTTCCTCACATAAGTGGTCTTGATAGGTGGAGATGTGTTTGTAGGTTCAACAGTACTTGGCTCAATTCTAAGAGTACTACCAAACTGCCTTTGTTGATGTAGATGTCTCTTAAATCTTCAACAGCTTTTCTATATGCTTTAGATCTAATCTCAACAAAATTCAATACAGTCCTCTTATTTTGCTCATACAAAGTCTTGATTTCTTCAAAATTCTTCTTGACCAGCTGAATATGAGTAAATCCCTTAACTTTCTTAAGAAAGTTCATCATCTGATTTCTAATCTACATAGTAGTTGGAGGCTTAATCTTTTCTTTCCTTCTCTTTTCAGCAAAGAATCTTTGTTGCTCCCTTACCAGATCATCAATCAATTTTGATTTCTCTTCTTCATCATATGCATCTCTCTCTCTCTTCAGCTATCAATGAGTCTGCAAGAAGCTCACTTGCATGTAATTCAGCTTGAATCCTGTCATACTCTTGTATGTTCCATTCTTGTTGTATTCTTTTAGCTTCTAGCAAATCCTGCTTTGCTGCAAGTTCTTCCTGTAATTCATTTTCACGAATTTGTGCTTGCATTCTATAAGCAAATTCCTCATCATGGTCTATTTGATTAAATCTGTACATGACTTTGTTTATATCATCATCTGAATCACTTTCATCTTTAGACTCTGATAATAATTGCTTCTTCCCCTTATCCTTTGGATCGATCTTAGGTAGCTTCTTCTTCAGCTTGGTAGCTCTTTCCTCATTAGCTTGCTGTTGAATAACTATACCTTTAGTAGGGTGTGAAGCTTGAACTTTCTTACCTTCAATTTGATTTTTTTTGGCAAGAACTTCTTGTTGTGTCTTTTTCTCTGCCTCTGCTTGTTTAGTCTTCTCAACTAACTTCTTCTTTCTTAAGTCAAGCAGCAATTGGGCTAAATCTCATCTTGTCCAAAAGGAGTTTGACTTTCTAGTGAAGGATTGTAAAACCCGCATGTTTTTATCATGAATAGTACCCTTAAGATCGTACGTACTAGATTAAAACTTTCCTTTTATAGTACGATTACGTTTACGTGTTAGGATTTTACGTATTACGTACGTGTTAGAACACGATAAGTATTTATTACGCACGAACACGCAATAATTATTTAAACAATAATTAATCACGAACATGCGATCATGAAATCACGAACGTAATTAAATCACGAACTATTATTAATTACATATATATATTTATTACGAGCGTAAATAAATATATTAGGTCACGGTAATTATTTAACGAGAACACACAAAACGCGAACACAAATAAACACGAACAAACACGTAAAACACGAACACGAGAACACACTTATTAATTAGACACGGAAAATGATCGGGTTACCCCATGTGGGCCCCATATGCCACGAAATTAGGAAGAAAGATGGGCCAAGCCCATCAAAATTTACTAAAAGGGGGTTAAGGGGAAAAACACTACTCATTATTTTTTACAGAGGATTTTACAGAAAACCTAAAACTTCTCCTCCTCCTCCTTTTTCTCTTTTGGCCGCCACCTTCAAACACACCAAGGAGGTGTTTGTTGATCTTGGATCTTAGAATTATTGCTAGTGTTCGTGTTTGTTCATCATTGTTTAGATCCACGCATTCGGTAATTCGTTTAAACTCTTTTCTTTTGATTTAATCTTTTAAATAATTAAGAACATGTTATGTTTTTTTTATAAAACCTAATTAAATCATAGATCTAACATGAATTTGGGTTTGGATTAAATAAAAAGGGTTGTTTAAGGGGTGTTTGTTCTTGGCCGCGCCTAAACCGAACCCGAGAGGGTCTCGGTTTGGCCAATTGACCACCACCGAGACCATATGGTCCCGGTTGGTTGGTATGGGTCCCACGGCAGCATCAAGACAAGGGGTACCCCGACTTGGTTCGGGATATGGTGTCGATTTCATGTCCGGTTCATGGTTCTTAGTCAAGACCCGGTTTACGGTGCATGTTTAAATTTTTATTTTTATGATCTTATGTTAAAGTTAAATTAATAACATGACATGATTAATTTAATAACATGACTTAGGTTATTTTAATTATTAAAATCATGAAACTATTAACCTAGGTATTTTTATATTTTTAAGACTTATAATTAATTAATTATTTAAAAACCATGGTTATAATTAATTAATTAACATGACTTAGGTTATATTATTAATAAATAATAATACATGTTTTAACCTAAGTATTTAACTTTATTTAACTAAAACATGATATACTTTAATTAAATATTTTAACCTATAGTTTATTTTAATTACATGAAATAATTAATAAACTATATATTATATCATATGACTTAGAAAATAATCATGAAAACACTTAGGGGCTGTTTGATAGCCTTTGAATTGAGCAATTAAGAGGTAATCTTATGAGTCGGTCAGAGCTATCATTGTTTGATAAAAAAAAATATGACGCTGAACGATTTTGTAAACTTCTGAGTCGTTCATGGCCATAATGATGCAAAATCATTCGGTGAGCCTCCACCTTCCTATTTTGTGGGTCCTTTATCTTGTTTTTTGTCAATGAAGTTTGTTTTCTCTTTTAACTTCACTCGAATAGGACAATTTGTATGATAACAACGTATACTATTAAATAAAAGGTCTTGAAATTGCTAGAAACGTCAATATCTATTGTGTCCATTCTTTTTCACATAATAAGTTAAACGTAGGACAAATTAAAGTGAGTTAAAACTTGTTTTAAAATACGTGTGTATAAAAAAGAATGAATATTAATTCGATTAGCTCAATTGGCCACTAAAAATATCATTGGATAATGAGTTTTTTACCAACTTAGATGTTATGAGTTTGAGTTTCGTCGAAAACATGTGCGAAATATATTGTGAGATAGATGTGAAATAAATTGTCGTTAAAAAAGAGAGTATAAAATGGTAATTAAAATTATTCAGAGCGTTGGTTTAGCACAATTCTCAAACGTTCATTATCATTCAGAACCAAATTCATTCAGAATGTAAAAATCATTCAGCACCTATGATTCAGTCAGCGCTTAATCATAATATTTTATCAAACAGCCCCTTAGGCTTATATACTTAGCTTATTTAACCAGCTTATTTCTTGTAACACCCCATTTTGATAAATGGAATGTCACGCGTAATTATGGCGTGTCATCAAAGCATGCAAGGTAATATGTAGTAAAACATACATGACCATAGGGAAAACCGGAATCAAACATCGGTTCCCAAACATAAGCCCAAAACATAACAAAGTAAATGAACTGAATGAAAGATTAAACAAGCATAAATATATGAAGGAAACAGGAGAAGAAGTCTATGGCAGCTTCCATCCTATGCATGTCCTCCAAATGCTCGAGTCTTGGGTACCTGCCGTTTTGGGACATGGAAAGGAAAGTAACGGCTGAGCAAAACGCTCAGTGCACGGATGTACAATAAAGCATGAAATAGGATAAGCATGTAACATATAACAGCGGAAGACTAAGTTCTGAGTAACTGGTTAAGTATCAAGAAAACTGGTTTTATAGTTTGAAAAGCCTTATGTTTATCTTGTGAAAACTGTTTTAACATGTATATACCATAGCTCATATAGGTCATGAAAAGGTCACGTGCATGAATACTTGGAGGGGTGACCTCATCATGCTGATTAGAGGGGATGCCTCTAATCAATATACTGGTTTGGGTAGGAGGGATCAGCTCCTTGTGAAGGGTGCAAGGCACACACCACATTCACCATGATAAACTGAATAAAACATGTAACTAGGATGCACCCATACGCTCCACCTGATATAATAATATGGCCAAAACTGAAAAGGGACGCCACGAGCAATCACTCCGCCATGGGGAAGTCATAACATCGGTGCCTCCAATGCTATGGTTATGGTACCTCCATAACTAGGTGAAACTGGTCATGCTTGTATATGGCTATAGATTATGCTGATTAAACATAAGCAGTTCAAAACAATAAAACAAATACTGGGGAAAACAGTTGGCTGCATACGGGGAAATCCTAATAAGGAAAGAATGTCCATACTGAAAGGACGGAAATCCGTACCTCAAGTCCAGTGAATGAACGGAAGAAAGACTCCTACTTCTGGATCACTAACGCTACATGAATACACACGTGTATAAGTATCGATTCACTGATTACGTACTGGGTTTTGTGTCTCATATTAGCTGATTTGGTATGTTTTAGGTCCTGGTTCACTGTTTAAAGCCTTAAACTGTGTTTATCTTGTATTCTGACTTATCTGATTAAGTATTACTGGTGTTTCATGTATTAATATACTTACTGTGTAATAATAAGTAACTTTCCAAAAATAGCAGGTTTCCAAAAATAGAAAGTTTCCAAAAATAGAAAGTTTCCAAAAATAGAAAGTTTCCAAAAATAGAAAGTTACCAAAAATAGAAAGTTTCCAAAAATAGAAAGTTTCCAAAAATAGAAAGTTTCCAAAAATAGAAAGTTTCCAAAAGTAGAAAGTTTCCAAAAATAGAATTTACTGCCTAAAATAGATTAGTTTCTAAAAATAGAAAGTTTCCAAAAATAGATCAGCTGCCTTAATTAAATAAGTTTCCATATATAGAAAGTTTCCATGATTAGATTAGCTGCCTGAAATAGATTGATTTCCATATATAGAAGGTTTCCATAATTAGAATTAAGCTGATTACATAAGCTAACATATAAGTCTAAGTGTTATAAGCTTATTTCTTAAGTCATATGATATAGTGTATAGTTTAATTATTATTTCATGTATTTTAATTAAACTATAGGTTAAGCATTTTAATTAAAGTGTAACATGTATTAATTAAAATGAAATAAAGTACTTAGGTTAAAATGTGTATTATTATTAATAATAATATAACCTAAGTCATGTCTAAATTAATTAATTATAGGCATGTTTTAATAATTAATTAATTATAACTTATAACATAAAATACTTAGGTTAAATTAATGTCATGATAAACTAATAATTAAAATAACCTAAGTCATGATTTAATTAATATTTCATGTTATTAATTAATTATATCCTAAGTTCATGATTCATAAAATTACATGTAACATAGATCATGATTTTAACCAACGAACCATGAATCGGGCATGAATTCGACACCGTACCCCGGGCCAAACCCGGGGCACACGTGTCCCCTTGCTGCCGTGGGTCCCACATGAGCCAACCAAGACCAATTGTGGTCTTGGTGGTGGCGGCAATAGCAAACCAAACCCCCCTCGGGTTTGTTTTGCTAGGCGGCCAAAAACAAACACCCTTATAAATCCTTCCTTGATTTTAATTAATACCAAAACATGTTAGATCAATGATTAATCACCTTGTTAATAATAAGAAAATAATAACATGTTCATGAAAATAATCAAAGATTAAAAGAATTAAAAGAATTAAAAAGAAGGGTTAGAAAGGTATACCACTACGTATCTTGAAAGAGAATGAACAAACACGGTTTCTAACTCTTGAATTTATGATCAAAATCAACAAACCACCACCTATGGTGGTGTTATAGGTGGCGGCACAAATGAAAGAAAAGGGGAGGAGGAAGAACAAAACTAGGTTTTTGGTTAATTCTTTTGAAAAGTGAAAAATGACTAGCTAATTTTCCCTTACCCCCTTTGTTTAGTAAAAATGATGGGCTAGGCCCATTTCTCTTCCTTAATTCGTGGATATGGGGCCCACAAGGGGTAGCCCAAATGTTTTCTCGTGCCCCGATGTTTCGTGTTCGTTCGTGGTTAAACGTGTTCGTGTCTGAAGCGTTTCTGTTTATTTTATCATGTAGTTTACCGTAATCTTAACGCTCGTAATTATATTATATGTATTTACGTAATTATTCTAGTTCGTATTTTAAATGGTGATCTTGATTCAATTACGTTCACGTGACATATTTATTAATTGTTTATCATGGGTTCGTACGTAAACGATACTTGTCATGTCATACACGTATGCACTTGCTTGATTATTAGCACATGAATGTGATCAATACTGAATAAGGTAAGTTTTAATCTAGGACGTACGATCTTAAGGGCACTATTCATGGTAAAAGCACGCGGGTTTTACAATTCTTCCCCCCTAAAAAGAATAATTCGTCCCCGAATTATAGATAAAGTAACTGAAAGCGAAACATACCCGAATCAAACTGGAAAGGTATGCAAAATAACAGAAATGAAGGTGACATGGTAGAAGGGAACGTGGAACATGACATGTCTTGAAAAGACATGGAACGTGACGTGACTGAAAGGACATATCTAATCGATAAGAGAAAAAAATGGATAAGAAGTCCGGATGAACTTGTCCGTTTCCAAGTGGCCTCCCTCTTGGAACGGTTCCTTCAGAAGATCCTGACACTAATGATAAATCTTGGTCCTCCTGACCTTGACTTGGAATACGAAGAAATTCTTGGTTATCAACAGAAGGTAGATCCCCTAAATTCGATCGAGAAAAATAAGAGTTAACGTGCAAGGGTAACTGAAACGTTACGGTGCAAGACCATTTGACTTAACTGATAATTAGAAACGATGCGCGAGACATAAAGAAACGTAGTACGTGAACAAATTTGAACGTGATACGTGAAAATTTTTGAACGTGCTACGTGGAGATATGGCGAGTGTAGTATGAGAAAACATATCGTGATCCATGATACGTGTAACCTAATTTGATCATGATATGAGGAACGTGGAATGAACATGACATGTGAGACATATCGTGATCATAGAATATAATGTCGGTAACGCCAAACGCTACAAGGTGAGACGTGGAATATGACGTGAAACGTCTATCTGATGATGGAGAGTTATACTAAACTTGGGTCTGGTCTCACAAGTTCTTGCAAACTTCCCAGAATGAGAAAAGAAATGAACGTAAAATCGTAATCCAAAATACGATCATGAACGTGAATAGTGTCATGAACGTGAGCGCGAAAGCAAGTCGTGGAATAGAATGAAGACATGAAGTAAGTTAGGAGTACAATTACGAATCTTTGTCTGACCCGATAGCTGAGGAATTGCCAAGTGATCGGATGAGCCTTGGCTGGAACATGTTCGTTCAATCTGTTGGTTCTGGAATCCGTACGGATGTAAGGATTCTTCAGACTTGATCAAACTGTTGACAATAACCCAGATAGCATCATGCTTCTTCTGAGTTTGCTGAAATCTGGTAACTAAAATCCATGGAGATCTTGTCCCTTTTCGATTCACAATTTCATATGATGAAAACATCCCAGTTTGTTGGTGTCCTATCTTAACCTGTTTGTATGACAGGTATAAAGATATGAACGTAACTATATCCTGCTTCATCGAACTTGATACATAGGAGTTTGCGAACTGTGAGTCTCTGAATATAGACTTCTCCTAGCGTAGGATTTCCTAGAACACTTGATGTAGTGTAGGGTTCCCTCTTTTACGCATAAGCTGAGTCATGGTAAGATTAACCGTAGAATGCCATGTGATTCAGCGTGTCACTGAAATCGAACAGAAAAGATATCGGAAAATTTTCTAGGGTAAAATTCCTCTTGTCATAGAATTTGTAACATAGTGCAGATATGGTCCTCCTGTTCTTCTCTGGGCTTACAGGAAATCAGGTTATCCTCAATGAAAACGCTGATGAATTTGCTTATGAGTTCGTGGAAACTCATTCCTATAGTGTCGTTTGAGCATTGATGAGACTAATTTAAAATCATAAATCTAGCATGACCAAGTCGTGTACGAATAGCAGTCATGGACATATCCTGCTTTTCCACTCATCATTGTTGGCAGCATGATCGTGAGTTCGATCTTGGAAAAGTGATTAACACCATACGGTTGATTGGACATGTTGTCAATATGTGGAGGAGAATAACGGTCATGAATGGTGATTTGTTTAAGTCGACGGTAGTCGACACATAATCTCATGGTACCATCCTTCTCCTTGAAGGTTCTTCTGGAATGTATAGGAAGACTTTGGAATAATCAACTGGCTATGCGTAAAAGAGTTAAGTGGTTGTGTCTTACTGACAGCTAGAAAATTTTAGCGACCATGGCTAACAATGCACATGCTTGTAAGCATAGATAATTGCATAGATTTTCCTGATGGAAACCAAACTGAATGTATTCAGGAGCCTGAACATTACTGTACATAATTATGAATCATAGCATGGTGTGGTGTTCATAGTACATAATTAGGATAAAATTCATCTCGTGTCTGTCCGAGGAAATGCGTTAGCAGCTTGGGTCTTATCCTTAAGCTGAAGGAAAACCTTCGTATGCGTGGGAATACGAAAGGCGTCCTTCATGGTCATGAATACATGAAATATGGTGAAAGAAATGAAAGTGACATCAGCAACGTGACAGTTCTCACTTATGCGCCGGTAATGGTATTGAAATTCTTGTGGCCTGATTAATACATGGCACAACAAAATGGATATACCCTTGGAGGGTACCCTGAATTTCTTAGAAATGTTCCATAATTAGACGTGAGTCATGTGTCTTGACTCGTGTCCTGAGAAATGTAAGCGTGACATATGTCTTGACTGGTATCTTGCCATGTGTCCTCAGAAAGTATACGTGAGACATGTGTCTTGACTGATGTCTTGACATGTGTCTCGAGATGTGAAACAATTAGAACTACAAACATTAGGTTAAAATGCCAGAATTGGCGGATCGGTTGGGTTACTGATCATTTGTATGTCTGATCACGTCCGTGGCCGGAGCCTCGGTTGTGATTTCTAGGATAGTTGCTGTCATAGTAGTGGTTACTATCATCTTGTGTGTCGGTTCCATGACGGTCATTCTCATGACAGTGATTCATGTAACTATTTAGCTGAGTGGCCGGCTGGTACTGGTTTGCACTCATATGGCTGAAATGACAGCCGAACGACGTGTGACATGTAATTATGAATTTGGGACAATGATTGATGGGAATTGTCTGATGGTGAAGCATCTTCTCGTCCAATTGCTTTGCTCCGACGCCTTTGTCTTCGTCTTTTAGGATCTCCAGGTTGTGAACAGCATCAGCATCAGCATCTCGTAGCGTCTCCCAACATCAGCAGCATCAACCTTCAGTAACAACTCCAAGCTATGAGCGGCATCGACAACCTTGTAGAATATCAGCAAGTGAGCATACGCCTGAGATGATTTAGAATCGACTAGCGAATACTCGTGAAGTATTGCAAGTAGAATACACATGGATTAATACGCATGAATTACGGTACGTGGAGTACACATGGAATGCACATGAAATGATCAGTATGGACTCGTTCATTTGTCATGATTTAAGGAAAGTAAACCGGTTAAACGGTTAAGAAAACCATCATGATAACCTGACAGTATTAGCATAGACATCATTCTGGTTGCATAGAGAAACGCTAAAGTGTGGTTACACAAAATTCAACGATGATTTGCCTGACAGCATGATCAATGGAAACCAACCATGACTATCATGAAAGCATGATTCAAGAAATCTAACAATGTCTTGCAGGACAACGTAAATAACAAAAGAGGCGTGAAACATAATCAACATGAAGACGTAATTATCACGAGGAAACACGAAACCATCTATTACGAAGAAGTGTATAACATAATCAGCATGAAACTGAAGTTAACCATGACAGTATGAAGGTATACTTGACATAAAGACATAATAACTTATGATGGGACATGAAAAAAAAAATTTATGCCAATTTAAATCATGAGAAAAATTTTATGCAAGAAAATAGTGCATGAATGCGTAATGTAGTTTATAAAACCTTTATATGTGCGAGGGAACGCCTATGGGTCGGTTCCAAAACAAAAGACATGGCGAGGGGACGCCTATGGGTCGGTCCCAAAGTTAAAAGTTTCGATAAAAGCACATGCGACTAAATAGGGCCAGTCCTGTACCAACCATTACTTAGTCAAAATTCCTGCAACAGATGACATATGATATAAATGCATGAATGCATGGAACATAATAATTAAAAGTCATTGTCAAAACTTAACAGAAAAAATTTTATGTGAAAATTATGAACTACTGGGGTTCAGTTCACATAATCACAGTTCACTAGGAACATCATGCATAGACACTGACACATAACTAAGTATGGATGACGGTTGTTCATTCCATATTAGTAAGACGATACTGGTGAAAACATCATGGTGAAAACAACAAGGTGCTGAAAACGTCATGGCTAAAACAAAAAGGTGCTGAAAACATAATGGTTAAAACAACAACGCGCTGAAACATCAATACGTGGAATAACAATCGTTGGCTTAGGAAGCTCCTGGTGACTACCCACTAGTCACAGGTCGAGTTTTAGAGCCTACAGGTCGAAGCCTTGGCTCTGATACCATAATTGTAACACCCCATTTTGATAAATGGAATGTCACGCGTAATTATGGCGTGTCATCAAAGCATGCAAGGTAATATGTAGTAAAACATACATGACCATAGGGAAAACCGGAATCAAACATCGGTTCCCAAACATAAGCCCAAAACATAACAAAGTAAATGAACTGAATGAAAGACTAAACAAGCATAAATATATGAAGGAAA
This sequence comes from Glebionis coronaria, assembly GCA_025667525.1. Lineage (NCBI taxonomy): Eukaryota > Viridiplantae > Streptophyta > Magnoliopsida > Asterales > Asteraceae > Glebionis > Glebionis coronaria. Next base: position 21,320,266 of record CM046882.1, on the reverse strand, counting down.
CAGGAGAAGAAGTCTATGGCAGCTTCCATCCTATGCATGTCCTCCAAATGCTCGAGTCTTGGGTACCTGCCGTTTTGGGACATGGAAAGGAAAGTAACGGCTGAGCAAAACGCTCAGTGCACGGATGTACAATAAAGCATGAAATAGGATAAGCATGTAACATATAACAGCGGAAGACTAAGTTCTGAGTAACTGGTTAAGTATCAAGAAAACTGGTTTTATAGTTTGAAAAGCCTTATGTTTATCTTGTGAAAACTGTTTTAACATGTATATACCATAGCTCATATAGGTCATGAAAAGGTCACGTGCATGAATACTTGGAGGGGTGACCTCATCATGCTGATTAGAGGGGATGCCTCTAATCAATATACTGGTTTGGGTAGGAGGGATCAGCTCCTTGTGAAGGGTGCAAGGCACACACCACATTCACCATGATAAACTGAATAAAACATGTAACTAGGATGCACCCATACGCCCCACCTGATATAATAATATGGCCAAAACTGAAAAGGGACGCCACGAGCAATCACTCCGCCGTGGGGAAGTCATAACATCGGTGCCTCCAATGCTATGGTTATGGTACCTCCATAACTAGGTGAAACTGGTCATGCTTGTATATGGCTATAGATTATGCTGATTAAACATAAGCAGTTCAAAACAATAAAACAAATACTGGGGAAAACAGTTGGCTGCATACGGGGAAATCCTAATAAGGAAAGAATGTCCATACTGAAAGGACGGAAATCCGTACCTCAAGTCCAGTGAATGAACGGAAGAAAGACTCCTACTTCTGGATCACTAACGCTACATGAATACACACGTGTATAAGTATCGATTCACTGATTACGTACTGGGTTTTGTGTCTCATATTAGCTGATTTGGTATGTTTTAGGTCCTGGTTCACTGTTTAAAGCCTTAAACTGTGTTTATCTTGTATTCTGACTTATCTGATTAAGTATTACTGGTGTTTCATGTATTAATATACTTACTGTGTAATAATAAGTAACTTTCCAAAAATAGCAGGTTTCCAAAAATAGAAAGTTTCCAAAAATAGAAAGTTTCCAAAAATAGAAAGTTTCCAAAAATAGAAAGTTACCAAAAATAGAAAGTTTCCAAAAATAGAAAGTTTCCAAAAATAGAAAGTTTCCAAAAGTAGAAAGTTTCCAAAAATAGAATTTACTGCCTAAAATAGATTAGTTTCTAAAAATAGAAAGTTTCCAAAAATAGATCAGCTGCCTTAATTAAATAAGTTTCCATATATAGAAAGTTTCCATGATTAGATTAGCTGCCTGAAATAGATTGATTTCCATATATAGAAGGTTTCCATAATTAGAATTAAGCTGATTACATAAGCTAACATATAAGTCTAAGTGTTATAAGCTTATTTCTTAAGTCATATGATATAGTGTATAGTTTAATTATTATTTCATGTATTTTAATTAAACTATAGGTTAAGCATTTTAATTAAAGTGTAACATGTATTAATTAAAATGAAATAAAGTACTTAGGTTAAAATGTGTATTATTATTAATAATAATATAACCTAAGTCATGTCTAAATTAATTAATTATAGGCATGTTTTAATAATTAATTAATTATAACTTATAACATAAAATACTTAGGTTAAATTAATGTCATGATAAACTAATAATTAAAATAACCTAAGTCATGATTTAATTAATATTTCATGTTATTAATTAATTATATCCTAAGTTCATGATTCATAAAATTACATGTAACATAGATCATGATTTTAACCAACGAACCATGAATCGGGCATGAATTCGACACCGTACCCCGGGCCAAACCCGGGGCACACGTGTCCCCTTGCTGCCGTGGGTCCCACATGAGCCAACCAAGACCAATTGTGGTCTTGGTGGTGGCGGCAATAGCAAACCAAACCCCCTCGGGTTTGTTTTGCTAGGCGGCCAAAAACAAACACCCTTATAAATCCTTCCTTGATTTTAATTAATACCAAAACATGTTAGATCAATGATTAATTACCTTGTTAATAATAAGAAAATAATAACATGTTCATGAAAATAATCAAAGATTAAAAGAATTAAAAGAATTAAAAAGAAGGGTTAGAAAGGTATACCACTACGTATCTTGAAAGAGAATGAACAAACACGGTTTCTAACTCTTGAATTTATGATCAAAATCAACAAACCACCACCTATGGTGGTGTTATAGGTGGCGGCACAAATGAAAGAAAAGGGGAGGAGGAAGAACAAAATTAGGTTTTTGGTTAATTCTTTTGAAAAGTGAAAAATGACTAGCTAATTTTCCCTTACCCCCTTTGTTTAGTAAAAATGATGGGCTAGGCCCATTTCTCTTCCTTAATTCGTGGATATGGGGCCCACAAGGGGTAGCCCAAATGTTTTCTCGTGCCCCGATGTTTCGTGTTCGTTCGTGGTTAAACGTGTTCGTGTCTGAAGCGTTTCTGTTTATTTTATCATGTAGTTTACCGTAATCTTAACGCTCGTAATTATATAATATGTATTTACGTAATTATTCTAGTTCGTATTTTAAATGGTGATCTTGATTCAATTACGTTCACGTGACATATTTATTAATTGTTTATCATGGGTTCGTACGTAAACGATACTTGTCATGTCATACACGTATGCACTTGCTTGATTATTAGCACATGAATGTGATCAATACTGAATAAGGTAAGTTTTAATCTAGGACATACGATCTTAAGGGCACTATTCATGGTAAAAGCACGCGGGTTTTACATTTCTAATTATGGAAACTTCTATTTTTAGAAACTTATTTAAATAAGGCAGCTAATCTATTTATGGAAACGTTCTACTTTTAGAAACTTATTTATTTCAGGCAGCTAATCTATTTATGGAAACATTTTTAATTAAGGCAGCTAATCTATTTTTGGAAACTTTCTATTTTTGGAAACTTTCTATTTTTGGAAACTTTCTATTTTTGGAAACTTTCTATTTTTGGTAACTTTCTATTTTTGGAAACTTTCTAATTTTGGAAACTTTCTATTTTAGGAAACCTGCTATTTTTGGAAAGTTACTTATTATTACACAGTAAGTATAATAATACATGAAATACCAGAAATACTTAATCAGAGTAAACAGAATATAAGATAAACACAGTTTAAGGCTTTAAACAGTAAAACATGATAAGAACATATAAAATAAGCTAAGACATGACATAAAATCAGTTACGTATTAGTAAGCAGATACTCATTCAGGTATGTATTTATGTAGCATTAGTGATACGGAAGTAGGATTCCTCTCAGTTCGTCTTCTTCGTTCACTAGACATAAGGTACGGATTCCCGTCCTTTCAGTATGGACATTCTTTCCTTCTTAGGATTCCCCGTATGCAGCCAAATGTTTTCCCGTAGTATAAGTTACGTGTTTGATTGATTATGTTTAATTAAGAATACCTATAGCCATATACATGCATGACCAGTTTCACCTAGTTATGGAGGTACCATAACCATAACATTAGAGGCACTGATGTTATGGCTTCACCACGGCGGAGTGATTGCTCGTGGTGTCCCTTCAGCTTTTGGCCATTAATATTATATTTATCATGTGGGGCGTATGGGTGCATCCTAGTTACATGTTTTCAGTCAGGATTTCATGGTGAATGTGGTGTGTGCCTTGCATCCTTCACAAGGAGCTGATCCCTCCTACCCAAAACCAGTGTATTAAATTAGAGGCAACCCCTCTAATTTGCATGATGAGGTCACCCCTCCAAGTATTCATGCACGGTGGATTTTCATGACTTATATTGGCTAATGGTAAAATGTGATAAACAGTTTTTACAAGATAAACACAAGGTTTTTCAAACTATAAAACCAGTTTTATGAACATGTTCCAGGTTTTCCAGGACTTATATATTTCCGCTGCTATTAAGTCTTTATTATGCTTAGTCATTCATACTATGTCTTTATCCGTGCACTGAGCGTTTTGCTCAGCCGTTACTTTCCTTTCCATGTCCCCAAAACGGCAGGTACTCTAGGGAAGACTCGAGCATTTGGAGGACGTGCATAGGATGGAAGCTGCCAGTGACTTCTTTTCCTTTTTGCCTTCATATACTTATGCTTGTTTAGTCTTTCATTCATTTCTTTTGCTTTATTATGTTTTGGGCTTATGTTTGTGAACTGATGTTTGATTCCGGTTAACCCTATGGTCATGTAATGTTTTAGACATTTAACCTTGTATGCTTTGATGATACGCCATAATTACGCGTGACATTCCATTATCAAAATGGGGTGTTACAATTATGGTATCAGAGCCAAGGCTTCGACCTGTAGGCTCTAAAACTCGACCTGTGACTAGTGGGTAGTCACCAGGAGCTTCCTAAGCCAACGTTTGTTATTCCATGTATTGATGTTTTCAACGCATTATTGTTTTAACCATGATGTTTTCAACACCTTGAGGTTTTAACCTTGATGTTTTCATCGATATTGTTTTACTAATATGGATGGACAACCGTTATTCATATGTAGTTATGCGTCATTGTTTCATGCATAATGTTCCTCGTGAACTGTAGCTATGTGGACTGAACCCCAGTAGTTCATAATTAGTCACATAAATTTTTTTTCTGATAAGTTTTGACAGATGAGTTTCATTTATTTATGTTTCATGTATCATTGTTGCAGGGATTATGACTAACTAATGGTTGGTACAGGACTGGCCCTATTTAGTCGCATGTGCTTTTATCGAAACTTTTAACTTTGGGACCGACCCATAGGCGTCCCCTCGCCATGTCTTTTGTTTTGGAACCGACCCATAGGCGTTCCCTCGCACATATAAAGGTTTTATAAACTACATTACGCATTCATGCACTGTTTTTCATGCATAAATTTTTTCTCATGATTTAAATTGGCATAAATGTTTTTCATGTCCCCTCATAAGTTATTATGTTTTTATGTCAAGTATGTTTTCATACTGTCATGGTTAACTTCAGTTTCATGCTGATTATGTTATACACTTCTTCATGATAGATGGTTTCATGTTTCTTCATGATAATTCCGTCTTCATGTTGATTATGTTTTACGCCTCTTTTGTTATTTACGTTGTCCTGCAAGACATTGTTAGATTTCATTGAATCATGCTTTCATGATAGTCATGGTTGGTTTTCATTGATCATGCTGTCAGGCAAATCATCGTTGAATTTTGTGTAACCACACTTTAACGTTTCCATTATAACCAGAATGATGTCTATGCTAATACTGCTAGGTAATCATGATGGTTTTCCTAACCGTTTAACCGATTTACTTTCCTTAAATCATGACAAATGATCGACCCCCATACCGATCATTTCATGTACATTCCATTTGTACTCCATGTACCTTATCCCACGTGCGTACTTCCACTTGCTGATACTCTACAAATTGCTGATGCCGCTCATAACTTGGAGATGTTACTAAAGGTTGATGCTGCTGACGTTCGGAGACGCTACGAGATGCGGATGCTGTTCACAACCTGGAGATCCTACAAGACGAAGACAAAGGCGTCGGAGCAAAGCAATTGGACGAGAAGATGCTTCACCATCAGACGATTTCCATCAATCATTGTCCCTAGTTCTTAGTTACATGTCACACGTCATTCGGCTGTCATTTCAGCCATATGAGTGCAAACCGGTACCAGCCGGCCACTCAGCTGAATAGTTACATGAATCACGGTCATGAGAATGACCGTCATGGAACTGACAGACAAGACGATAGTAACCACTACTATGACAGAACTATCCTAGAAATCGCAACCGAGGCTCCGGCCGCGGACGTGATCAGACATACAAAGGATCAGTAGTCCAACCGATCCGCCAAGTCTGGCATAATAACCTATTATTGTAGTTCTATTATTTTACGTCTCGAGACACATGTCAAGACATCAGTCAAGACACATGTCTCACGTATACTTTCTGAAGGCACATGTCAAGACATCAGTCAAGACACATGTCTCACGTATACTTTCTGAAGACACATGTCAAGACACATGTCAAGACACCAGTCAAGACATATGTCATGCTTATAGTTCCAAGAAACGAGTCAAGACACATGATTCACGTCTAACTATGGAACATTTCTAAGAAATTCAGGGTACCCTCCAAGGGTATATCCATTTTGTTGTGCCATGTATTAATCAGGCCACAAGAATTTCAATACCATTACCAGCGCATCAGTGATAACTGTCACGTTGCCGATGTCACTTTCATTTGTTTCACTATATTTCATACATTCATGACCATGAAGGACGCCTTTCGTATTCCCACATATACGAAGGTTTTCCTTCAGCTTAATGATGAGATCCAAGCTGCTAACGCATTTCCTCGGGCAGACACGAGATGAATTTTATCCTAATTATGGACTATGAACAGCACACCATGCTACGATTCATAATTATGTATAGTAATGTTCAGGCTCCTGAATACATTCAGCTTGATTTTCCATCAGGAAAATCCGTACAAATTATCTATGCTTACAAGCAGGTGCGTTGTTAGCCATGGTCGCTAAAATTTTCTAGCTGTCAGTAAGACACGACTACTTAAGTCCTTTTTCGCATAGCCAGTCGATTATTCCAAAATCTTCCCATATATTCCAGAAGAACCTTCAAGGAGAAGGACGGTACCATGAGATTATGTGTCGACTACCGTCGATTTAAACAAATCACCATTCATGACCGTTATTCTCCTCCACATATTGACGACATGTCCAATCAACCATATGGTGTTAAGCACTTTACAAGATAGGTTTCATGATCATGATGCCAACAATGACGAGTGAAAGAGCAGGACATGTCCATGACTGCTATTCGTACACGACTCGGTCATGCTAGATTTATGATTTTGATTTAGTCTCATCAATGCTCCAACCGCATTATAAGAATGAGTTTCCATGACTCATAAGCAAATTCAGCAGTGTTTTCGTTGAGGATAGCCTGATTTCCTCTAAGTCTAGAGAAGAACAGGAAGACCTTATCTGCACCATGTTGCAAATTCTATGACAAGAGAAATTTCACCTTGGAAATATTTCTAATATCAATTCTGGTTGATTACAGTGACACGCTGGATCACATGGATTTGCATGGTTAATCTTACCATGACTCAGCTTATGCGTAAAGGAGAGAACCCTACATTACATTAGGTGTTATAGAAAATCCTACGCTAAGAGAAGTTAGATTCATAGACTCAGAGTTTCGCAAACTCCTATGTATCAAGTTCGATGAAGCAAGATACAGTTACGTTCATATCTTCATACCTGTTATACAAACAGGTTAAGATAGGACACCAACAGACTGGGATGTTTTCATCATCTGAAATTGTGAATCGAAAAGGGACAAGATCTCCATGGATTTTGTACCAGATTACAACAAACTCAGAAGAAGCATGATGCTATCTGGGTTATTGTCAACAGTTGATCAAGTCTACAGAATCCTTACATCCACAAGGATTTCAGAACCAACAGATTGATCGGACATGTTCCAGCCAAGGCTCATCCGATCACTTGGCAATTCCTCAGTTATCAGATCAGACAAATATTCATAATTGTACTCCTTATTTACTTCACGTCCTTGTTCTAAGTTCACGACTTGCTTTCACGCTCGTGTTCATGACACTATTCACGTTCATGATCGTATCTTGGCTTACGATTTTACGTTCATTTTTCTCATTCTGGGAAGTTTTGCAAGAACTTGAGAGACCAGACCCAAGTTTAGTATAACTCCCTATCCTTAGATAGACGTTTCTCGTCATATTCTATGTCTCACCTTGTAACGTTTGGCGTTACCACCATTATATTCTATGTTCACGATATGTTTCACATGTCATGTTCATTCCACGTTCCTCATATCATGATCAAGATATGTTACACGTATCATGGATCACGATATGTTTACTCATACTACACTCGCCATATCTGCACGTAGCACGTTCAAAATTTTTCACGTGTCATGTTCAAAATTTTCCGCGTACTACGTTTCTTTGTGTCTCGCGCATCGTTGCTAATTATTAGTTAAGTTAGAGTGTTTTGCACGATAACGTTTTTGTTGCCCATTCACGTTAATTAGTTTTCCCTAGATCAAATTAGGGGATCTACCTTCCGTTGATAACCAAGAAGTTCTTTGTATTCCAAGTCAAGGTCAGGAGGACCAAGATTTATCATTAGTGTCAGGATCTTCTGAAGGAACTGTTCCAAGAGGGAGGCCACTTGGGAACGGACAAGTTCATCCGGACTTTTATCCGTTTTTCTCTTATCAACTAGATATGTCCTTTCAGTCACGTCACGTTCCATGTCCTTTCAAGACATGTCAGGTTCCGTGTTCCTTCTGCCAGGAAACCCTCACGTTCATTTATCTTACATACCCTCTCAGTTGATTCGGGTATGTTTCTCTTTCAGTTACGTTATCTATAATTCGGGGACGAATTATTATTTTTAGGGGGGAAGAGTTGTAAAACCCGCATGTTTTTATCATGAATAGTACCCTTAAGATCGTACGTACTAGATTAAAACTTTCCTTTTATAGTACGATTACGTTTACGTGTTAGGATTTTACGTATTACGTACGTGTTAGAACACGATAAGTATTTATTACGCACGAACACGCAATAATTATTTAAACAATAATTAATCACGAACATGCGATCATGAAATCACGAACGTAATTAAATCACGAACTATTATTAATTACATATATATATTTATTACGAGCGTAAATAAATATATTAGTTCACGGTAATTATTTAACGAGAACACACAAAACGCGAACACAAATAAACACGAACAAACACGTAAAACACGAACACGAGAACCCACTTATTAATTAGACACGGAAAATGATCGGGTTACCCCATGTGGGCCCCATATGCCACGAAATTAGGAAGAAAAATGGGCCAAGCCCATCAAAATTTACTAAAAGGGGGTTAAGGGGAAAAACACTACTCATTATTTTTTACAGAGGATTTTACAGAAAACCTAAAACTTCTCCTCCTCCTCCTTTTTCTCTTTTGGCCGCCACCTTCAAACACACCAAGGAGGTGTTTGTTGATCTTGGATCTTGGAATTATTGCTAGTGTTCGTGTTTGTTCATCATTGTTTAGATCCACGCATTCGGTAATTCGTTTAAACTCTTTTCTTTTGATTTAATCTTTTAAATAATTAAGAACATGTTATGTTTTTTTATAAAACCTAATTAATCATAGATCTAACATGAATTTGGGTTTGGATTAAATAAAAAGGGTTGTTTAAGGGGTGTTTGTTCTTGGCCGCGCCTAAACCGAACCCGAGAAGGTCTCAGTTTGGCCAATTGACCACCACCGAGACCATATGGTCCCGGTTGGTTGGTGTGGGTCCTACGGCAGCATCAAGACAAGGGGTACCCCGACTTGGTTCGGGATATGGTGTCGATTTCATGTCCGGTTCATGGTTCTTAGTCAAGAGCCGGTTCACGGTGCATGTTTAAATTTTTATTTTTATGATCTTATGTTAAAATTAAATTAATAACATGACATGATTAATTTAATAACATGACTTAGGTTATTTTAATTATTAAAATCATGAAACTATTAACCTAAGTATTTTTATATTTTTAAGACTTATAATTAATTAATTATTTAAAAACCATCGTTATAATTAATTAATTAACATGACGTAAGTTATATTATTAATAAATAATAATACATGTTTTAACCTAAGTATTTAACTTTATTTAACCAAAACATGATATACTTTAATTAAATATTTTAACCTATAGTTTATTTTAATTACATGAAATAATTAATAAACTATATATTATATCATATGACTTAGAAAATAATCATGAAAACACTTAGGTTTATATACTTTGCTTATTTAACCAGCTTATTTCTAATTATGGAAAATTCTATTTTTAGAAACTTATTTAAATAAGGCAGCTAATCTATTTATGGAAACGTTCTATTTTTAGAAACTTATTTATTTCAGGCAGCTAATCTATTTATGGAAACTTATTTAAATAAGGCAGCTATTCTATTTTTGGAAACTTTTTATTTTTGGAAACTTTCTATTTTTGGTAACTTTCTATTTTTGGAAACTTTCTAATTTTGGAAACTTTCTATTTTAGGAAACCTGCTATTTTTGGAAAGTTACTTATTATTACACAGTAAGTATAATAATACATGAAATACCAGAAATACTTAATCAGAGTAAACAGAATATAAGATAAACACAGTTTAAGGCTTTAAACAGTAAAACATGATAAGAACATATAAAATAAGCTAAGACATGACATAAATCAGTTACGTATTAGTAAGCAGATACTCATTCAGGTATGTATTTATGTAGCATTAGTGATACGGAAGTAGGATTCCTCTCAGTTCGTCTTCTTCGTTCACTGGACATAAGGTACGTATTCCCGTCCTTTCAGTATGGACATTCTTTCCTTCTTAGGATTCCCCGTATGCAGCCAAATGTTTTCCCGTAGTATAAGTTACGTGTTTGATTGCTTATGTTTAATTAAGAATACCTATAGCCATATACATGCATGACCAGTTTCACCTAGTTATGGAGGTACCATAACCATAACATTAGAGGCACTGATGTTATGACTTCACTACGGCGGAGTGATTGCTCGTGGCGTCCCTTCAGCTTTTGGACATTTATATTATATTTATCATGTGGGGCGTATGGGTGCATCCTATTTACATGTTTTCAGTCAGGATTTCATGGTGAATGTGGTGTGTGCCTTGCATCCTTCACAAGGAGCTAATCCCTCCTACCCAAAACCAGTGTATTAAATTAGAGGCAGCCCCTCTAATTTGCATGATGAGGTCACCCCTCCAAGTATTCATGCACTGTGGATTTTCATGACCTATATTGGCTAATGGTAAAATATGATAAACAGTTTTTACAAGATAAACATAAGGCTTTTTAAACTATAAAACCAGTTTTATGAACATGTTCCAGGTTTTCTAGGACTTATATATTTCCGCTGCTATTAAGTCTTTATTATGCTTAGTCATTCATACTATGTCTTTATCCGTGCACTGAGCGTTTTTCTCAGCCGTTACTTTCCTTTCCATGTCCCCAAAACGGCAGGTACTCTAGGGAAGACTCGAGCATTTGGAGGACGTGCATAGGATGGAAGCTGCCAGAGACTTCTTTTCCTTTTTGCCTTCATATACTTATGCTTGTTTAGTCTTTCATTCATGTCTTTTGCTTTATTATGTTTTGGGCTTATGTTTGGGAACCGATGTTTGATTCCGGTTAACCCTATGGTCATGTAATGTTTTAGACATTTAACCTTGTATGCTTTGATGACACGCCATAATTACGCGTGACATTCCATTATCAAAATGGGGTGTTACAAGGATGATCACCAGCGGTACTTGCAATCGGCTTAGTTGGCTTAGAAGTACTTGGGTCTTCAACAATGTCAGCAGTACTTACAGTCGGCTTAGTTGGCTTAGCAGTACTTGGATCTTCAACAATGTTGATTTCACCAGTATTAGACACACTTGTTTCTTCAATCACTTGTGTATCCCCAGATACTCTTTCTTCCATAGAAGCCATCATTTCAACTTGCACCTCTTCAGTCTTGTCTGATTCATTGCTCATTCTTGATCTAGACAGTACTTGCAAAGTCTGTTTCCTTTGAAACCATACTTGTCTTTGTGGTGATGGAGTTGAATATACAGGAAACTGAATAGTAATTTCCTCCAACTTCTCATAGAAAGCACTCCAATTTGTTTGAAGTGGTGATTGAGGTGGTGGTGCTGGCTGAGTTACCAAAATTTCTTCAACTTGTGGCTCCTCATGAGTAAGCTGTGGTTCTTCATGCTGAATCTCCATGTTTGAAGGTCCATCCACACCAGTCTCTAAACCAGTTCCATCTTCATAAGTCCCCATGACATCTTCATCCAATTCAAAATTGATGTCATTTCCAGAGATCCTTGTCTGATTATTAAAAGAAGGTGGTTGTCCTTCATAATTCCTCCCCTGTTTGGTTGCATTCAGTTGCCTTTTCTTGTGGTTCCTGAATCTTTGCTTCTTGATTGCAGACTTCTGAATAGATCTATGTTGCCTCATCCAAGGTGACACTTTGTTCCTTAACTTGAGTAGGCTAGCTTCCAATTCAGCAATTCTCTTGTCTTGAACAAGCTTTTCTTTCTGCAACACCTGTACCTATTGGGACAAACTTGTACACAAAGCAGTTAAATTTGCAACATCCACCACCTCTGGTGCTTGTGCTTGTGGTGAACCACTAGCAACAATAGAAGCAGCAGGTGTGTGGATCATCTCATCAGTGTTTGGTGGAACACCAACATTGTGAGAAGAAGATTGTGAATCTTCTATGGAATGGGAACTCTGGTGAGAAGGAGTTTGCTGAGAAGCACTAGTATTGCTAGGTTCCTCACCTTCTTGATTGGCAGGTTGGGCTAACATATGAGCAAACAATGGTGTTACTGTTCTTGTAAAGGCATTGCATTGTTTGGTCAAGAAAGAGAAAGTTCTCTTTGTGAATGAAGGAACATCCCATGTATCAGTTAACTCTGGTAGGTTAGGTATTTGGTCACTAACTAAAGTCTGAATGAATCTAGGATACATTAAAAACTTCTTAGTTCCTTCCAAATTCCTATTCATGCCTTCAAAAACTAATTTTGAAAAATTAAAAACCTTGTTATTTGCTAGACAAACACCAGTTGATGCCAATGCAACAGGTATTTGATCAAAAGATGTACTTTTAGAACTTAAACAGTGAATAATAGCATGAAAAAGCAATTTCTATTGAGGTGAAAATAAATCTTTAAAGAAAGTAAGACTTTCCATACCACCTCCATAGCCCATGGCTGCAAGGCCATCATGAATCTCTGTATTGTTAAGCATACTAAGTCCATTTGCATCATTTAATCTCAAACTTGCTCGTAGTAGTACCTTAGTTACATATATATTTCTATGATTCACCCTAGCCTTAATGCAAGGTTGACCAAACCGAGTACCTAATACAACAGTATCCCAAAATTGTTCAACAATGGAAATAGAGACAACTGGACTTACAGTGAGTGCAAAGCGAACATGACTTCGAGATAGGAAACCAAGCACCTCATGGAAACCAAGAGAGTCATCCTTCGTAGCAAGATTCACGACCAAATTATGCTTAGAGATTACTTGTAAAGCAGCCATTAGTATTTTTGATGATCGTAAAAATAGAGAGAATGTTATAGAATCAAGAGATAAAAATAAAAGATTAGGTGAATCAATTGTGTAATTGGAGTAAGTATTTAAGTAAATAACAAACCCAAGCGTGAAGAAACCGCCAAATTTACAAAAGAGACCCTTAACGGTACAAGGACATGTAGCGGTACATGGAACATAAGCGGTACTTGAATTTGTGCTAGCGGTACTTGGAGTGACAACGGTACCTCACAATATTGACCAGTTCATGCTTTCCACTAACAATGCAACCTCTTTTATCTTTTTCTATTAACCTGCAATAACATCAAAAACACAAAACATAGACTATACAATTATAAAAAAATTTGTACAACTATTACCTCCCCTCAACACAACATGTTATTGGTTGAGCATACCAATATGTGTCACCAAGAATTCGAATCTCTTTGCATCAAATGCCTTGGTCAACAAATCAGCTACATTGTTGTCTGTATGAATCTTCAAGACTTGAATAAGCTTTTTGTCATAAGCATCTCTTATAAAGTGATGTCTTATTTCAATATGCTTGGTCTTGGAGTGAAATACTGGATTCTTGACAATGCATATAGTACTTTCATTATCAATGTAATTCTTTGTGTTCATGAAGTTAAACCCATAGTCCAACAATTGATTTTGAATCCAAAGTACTTGTCCACAGCAATGAGCAGTAGCTACATATTCAACTTCAGTTGTAGAAGTAGCAACAATGGTTTGCTTCTTACACTGCCATGATATGAGTCTTCTGCCTAGGAATTGACAACCTCCTGTTATGGATTTCCTATCATGATTAGCTCCAGCATAATCACTATCTGAGTAAGCTTCCAATTCAAAGGTGGAATCTCTAGGATACCATAATCCTAAATTGGGTTGACTTTTAAGATATTTAAAAATCTTCTTCACAGCATGTAGATGTGACACCTTTGGATAAACTTGGAACCTTGAACAGGCACACACAACAAACATTATATCTGGCCTTAAAGCAGTAAGATACATCAATGAACCAATCATTGATCTATATAGATGAATGTCAACATCTTCTCCATGTTCATCTTTTGATAAATACTTCATGGCTTCAAAAGGTGTGCTTGTACTCCTTGTATCCATACATGAAAATTTCTTCAAGATTTCAGCAACATATTTATCTTAGCTGATAAATATTCCATCTTTCCTTTGTTTGACTTGCAGTCCCAAAAAGAAAGTTAGTTCTCCCATAGAACTCATTTGAAATATTCCTTTCATCAAAGCTTCAAACTCTTCACACCATGTCTTCTTGGTAGAACCAAAAATGATGTCATCAACATAAACTTGAACTAGAATGATGTACTTAGCATTCTTCTTAATGAACAGAGTTTTGTCAATGGTTCCTCCCCTATATCCATGTTCTAGCAGAAAATTGGATAAGGTTGCATACTAGGCTCTTGGAGCTTGATGCAGACCATAAAGTGCTTTGATAACCTTGTAGACTCTATTGGGGAATTTAGGATCTACAAAACCTAGAGGTTGTGAGACATATACCTCCTCTGAAATAGTACCATATAGAAAGGCACTTTTCACATCCATTTGATAGACTATAAATCCCATATATGATGCAAAGGCCAAAAATAACCTAATGGCTTCTATCCTTGCCACTGGTGCAAAAACCTCATCATAGTCTATCCCTTTTTTCTGTCTATAGCCTTGAGCAACAAGTCTTGCCTTGTTCCTCACAACAACCCCTCTTTCATCCTTCTTGTTCCTAAAGACCCATCTAGTACCAATTTTTACCTGAGGGAAGATCCACAAGAATCCAAACCTTTTGTAGCTCAAATTGTGTTAATTCTTCTTGCATGGCATCTACCCAACTTTCTTCATCAAGAGCCTGAGAGATGTTTTTAGGCTCTACTTGAGATAAGAAACATGCAAACAAACAATGCTGAGTATCTTTATGATTTGTTCTCTGCTGTTGTTTGACATAACTCACAAGTGCATGAGTTTCAATATTGGTTTGTAGTTGTCTTCTGGTTTGTAAAGCAGATTTGGGATCTCCAATAATATGTGTAGTAGGATGGTTGTTGTTGACTTTATGAGTGGGAATAGAACTGACTGGAATTTCTGTTTCCAAATTGTTGAAATCAGTTACTGCACCCTGCTCATCATAGGAAGCTTTGGAGAAGATTCCTTCAGCTGGACTAGCATATAAGTCTTCATCGTCCAAGGCTTGTAAAATCTCTTCTAGTGAGTCAATAGATTTGGCAGATTTTGACTTAGCAGTACTTGCAGATGAAGTATCGCTAGGTGTAGTATGTACTGCTGAGTGTTGTGACTCAAAAGATTCTTCTCCTGAATGCTTATTAGCAGTTGTAGCATTCTTTTATTGATCTTGAAGCCTCTTAAGCTCCTGGGAGGCTTGATCATCACTTGATGGCATGGTTTACTTCTTAGGAGTTGCAGACATGGGAGTAACAATAGGCATGTTGGGCACATAGACATGAATATCATCATCTGATGAAGAAACATCCTCTTGAGTACCTGCATTAGTTGCACTTGACTCCTCACCTACATTGTTAGTTTGACAATCCTTTTGCAAAGAATAGTAATCCATGGAGTTAGTTAGATAATCTAAATCAAACATCCAAACATAACCTATTCCTGGGACATTGGGTTTATTTTCTAAGAAATTAACATGAGCATTTTCTTCAACTTTCTTAGTTGCCAAATTATAAACCCTATATGCTTTACTTTGCAATGAATATCCTACAAGATATCCTGGATCAGACTTTCCATCAAACTTTCCCAAATAATCAAGAGTATTTAGTATAGACACATGACATCCAAAAGGTCTTAAATGACTTATGTTAGGCTTTACATCAGTCAAGAGTTCATAAGGTGTTTTGTTTTGAGGCTTGGTTACTAGGACTCTATTTAACACATAACATGCAGTATTGATTGCTTCTGCCCAAAATGTATTTGGCAAAAGTGAATCAGCCAGCATAGTTCTAGCAGCCTCAATCAGTGTCCTATTATTCCTTTCAGCTACTCCATTTTGTTGTGTATTTCTAGGATTACTAAATTGTCTCTTAATTCCTTTGGACCTACAGAATTCATCAAATTCAGCATTCTTAAATTCTGTCCCATTATCAGTCCTAATGATTAAAACCTGTTTAGTGAACTGTTTTTCAACTAAAATGATAAATTGCTTAAGTAATTCACTTGTTTCACTTTTAAGAGCTAAAAAGAAAACCCAACTGAATCTACTATAATCATCAGTTATGACTAGACAAAAGATCTTATGACTAATGCTTCTGATAGAAACTAGACCAAACAAATCCATATGCAAAAGTTGCAAAGGTTTTGTCACAGTGTTAACAGTCTTGGTCTTACAAGAGGCTCTATGTTGTTTACCTTTTTGACAAGCAACACATGTGAAATCATTTTGAAAAGATTTGTTAGGTAGACCTCTAACCAAATTCTTATTCAACAATCTATTAAGATTCTTGAAATTCACATGACCTAACCTTTTATGCCACATTTGACTCATCTAAAGAAGCCTTAGTTATCAAACATGTAATACCACCTGTTGGAGTAATAGTATGAAAATTAAAGGTGTACATATTTTCTTGCCTGTGTACTTTAAGCAGTATTTGAGATTCCTTAGGCATGTCAAAGTCTTTAGACAACACCAAGCAGTCTTTGTCTATGAATAGCACCTTGTTCTTCTTATCACACATTTGTGATACTGAAAAGAGATTGAATTCATTCAATTCTTTTACAAAGAACACATCTTCAAATTCCAACTTTCCTGTGTTGATTTTCCCTTTGCCAATGATTCTACCTTTGCTACCTCCAAAGGCTACTGGACCTCCTCCGAATTCTTCAAGTTCAGCAAGAAAATCTTTGTTTCCTGTCATGTGTCTTGAGCATCCACTATCTACTATTCCTTTATCTTTTAATTCATCAATGAGATGCCCCTACACACAAATAAAACTCATTAGTTTTTAACAGGGACCCAAGCCACATTTGGCTCGGATCTTGTGGGACCTACACATTTAAGAGTTTGTACTGAAGCATTTCCAGTAATGCTACTTTTACTCTTATACTTCATGGTTTCATTTATGTAGTCAAAGTCATAGGGTGACTCTATGTGCTCAGACTTCTTTGACTTAAGAACTACTTTAGCGGTACTTGCTTTAACCGATGATTTATATATTTTAGGAATCCACATTTGCACTGGTTTGTTTTTATCCTTACTTCTAGGTGTTTTAACTTTTTCAAAAACTTTCTTAGAAGTCTTGGAGAACTTTGGTTTTACAGACTTTAAACCAACAGTACTTAAGTTTGGTCTAGCAGTACTTGCAGGTTTAGACTTGCCGGTACTTGGTTTACCAGACTTTAAAGGTACTAGACCTTGTTTCATAAGTACTGCCCTAGGAACAAAACTTTTGGTAGAGTTACTTTTAACCTGTTTAACTACCCTTGTGTGATCAAACTTAGGTTTGTCATTTTTAAGTTTCTGATTCCTATAAACCTGTGCATTTTTCCCATTACTGTTTTTCATGACCCTTTGTGTAGCCTTTTGTTTCACAATTTTATCTTCATGTAATGTATAGTCTTTGATAAAATGATTTAGACTACCACAAACATAACATCCTTTTCTTCTTAAAGAAGACCCAAAAGGTTGTTTTGACTTTACTTTTTCAAAACCTAGCCCACCCCTTTTGACTTTATTATGTTTTACATTGTTTTCCAATATCTTGCTAGGAGTTTTTACCTGCTTGGGAGCAGAACTAGTCTTAGATTCCTCAGAAACAAAGTTGTTCATTAAAGGCGGATAAACAATATTTTTGGTCACACCAGTCTTTTCTTAGGACAAAGTACTAGAGTTTAAGATATTATTAACTTTTGGTTCTTCTAACTCTATACTTGTATCATTACAGGGGGCATGAAAATTCCTGATAGTGGTGGAGGAACTGCCTTCATTCCTTCAGCATATCTATCCTTTTCAGGTGTATCATCTACCTCACTAGAACTATCAAAAATCCCTTTTAATAAGTCCTTGTCAGTTAACGTTATCCCAGGTTGGTCCTCAATATATCCTAGGCCTGTTTTATCATAATACCCCATTTGTGAATTAATTAATTTTCCCAATCCTTTAGAGGATTTTTACCAATGACTAATCACTTCCCTTTCATTACAAAGACTAGCTTTTAAAGCTTCATTTTCTGTTGATATTTTTAACAGCTGTCTTTCAAAAGCTTTTATTTCCACATCCTTTTCCCTGATTTGAAGAGTCAAAATCCTTATTTTCTCTTCATAGTTTTGTTGAGCCTTTTTATACAAAACTATATTTTCTTCTAATTTAACAACATCCTGTTTAAAAGCAGTTAATTCTACAGTGCATGTGTTAACCTTTTGATATTGTTCCTCTAGTTCTACTTTTAGGCTATTAAATTTAAGAACACAGTCTTTAGAACAAGGATGTACCTCAGTATCTCCATGTGAGAGAGCCATTAAACCAAGCTCTTCTTCTTCTTCTTCTTCTGCCCAGTTCACCACTCCATCTACAGTAACCAATGCTTTGGTTCCTTTAGAACTCCTGTTGTTTCCTTTTGGAAAGCTTTCAGTTACTCTTGGACTGGTTCTATAGCTGTGCTTGGACTTCTGATTGCTATCTTCAGCTTTATCTCTAGAGCATTCTCTTGCAAAGTGTCCATTCCTTCCACAGTTATAGCATTCAACTTTGGACTTGTCATATCCTAATGGCTCATTAGGATCAAGAGTCATTTTTCTTCCAGTCTTCTTGAAGAACCTATTAGATCTTACTAACACCATAGCAGCTTGCCATTTAAGATCCATCTCTTCAACATCAGCATCATCCATTTGGAACAAGTCATTGAGTGTTAATCTTGGCATGTTGTCTTGTCCAGCAAAGAATGAGAAGGCATCATTGTCACTAAACAATGGTGAAGACCTTCCATGTGGATTTTGAGAGACTATAGGACTGCTTTCAATACTTTGTGGGTAAGTACTGCCTGTAAGTCCTCCAGCGGTATTTGTAAAGTATGTACCGCTGCTAGATCCACTAGCGATATTATGAAAGTAAGTACCGTTGTTCCCATCTGACACAAAAGCCAAGTTAGACTTTGAAGTAGTTGATGTCTTTACTTTAGTGCCTTCCACATCCATCTCATATGCTCTAAGATTGTTGTAGAGATGGTCAAAAGGAATTGTTTCCAAATCATCTCTTATGATGAAGTGCATAGCCATTGCTTTTCACTCTAGTGGAACACTTCTTAAGAATTTTAAATTAGCTTCTTCATTAGGAATTACTTGTCCATAAACTGCCAACTGAATAAGCAATTTACTGAACCTTCCATATCCACCATGTATCCCCTCTATACTGGTAATTGAGAAGTTATCAAATTCTTGCTTAAGAACAATCTTCTTAATCTTCTTAGATTTGTCATTGCCCCTAAATCTAAGTTTTATAGCATCCCACATAGCTTTAGCATCCTTATAATGATGAAAGCTTGGTAGAATGTCTTCAGAAAGAGCCATAGCCAATGCAGTTATGGCTTTTCTTTCTCTGATCTCTGCTTGTACCTCCTCAGCAGTCACAGTAGGTAGAACATAACATGTATTGTCTGGCAACCAGTGTAGCTTCTTTGCTGTATTCCCATTCTTGATAACTTGCCACACAGTGTGATCTGTGTGATTCAAGTAATATTCCATCAGCCCATGTCTCATAATTGTCACCTTTGAGAACTGGGAGTTTAACAGCAGACAGAGTATGAGAAGTTGTTGTTGTAGAGGTAGCTACAACATTCAAGGCTTGAACACCTTGTGCTGGTGCAGGATGCACAGTTTGTGGTTGTCCCTGTTGTATAGGACCAGGGTTCTGAACATCATTCAAGTGAGCATCATCACCTTCTGGTTGAGACATTGAATTTTGGGATGTGTGGAGTGTTTGGGGTTGTGTTCTTCTTTTTCAAAGTTTCTCAACAAGCTTTGATACCCCTTGTTGATCCCTTTGATTGGATCTATATTCTGTTAAGAATTAGTATAATAGTTTGTAATCAAACTAAAACACTTTGAGCACTCTTACTAACACTAAATAAGTTATGCGGAATCTAACTTATAAAGCATAGAAGAACAAAATTACTTTTAACTATTTGATTCTCTTATTAATCGACTTGAATAAGGTACATGAAAGACATTGTACCTATGTTCCTTTTATAGAGTAAGGAACCCTAGAAACCTTAGAATATTCTATAAAGATAACTATATCACAGACGATATATTATCAATATTCTAACTATTTAGGTATATCACATAAGATATACTCTAACTATAACTATGACATATCTTATACCAAGATATATTCGTCCTAATCATCATAGCAGTACTTACTTTATAAGTAGCAGTACTTACTATGTATCGCGTTAATACTAACGGTACTTACATAACACTAACAATACTTGGAATACACTAACGGTACTTGACACTTAACAATTAATTCCCAACAGCCTCATCCACCGAAGCGTAAGACCGCTTGTAAAGGTTAAGAGCCTCGTCGAGTGGTGTCCCTATTGGGTGTAAAGGTTAAGAGCCTCATCAACCGTGGTAAAGGTTAAGAGCCTCATCCACCGAAGCGTAAGACCGCTTGTAAAGGTTAAGAGCCTCATCGAGTGGCGGCCCTATTGGCTATAAAGGTTAATAGCCTCATCAACCGTGGTAAAGGTTAAGAGCCTCATCCACCGAAGCGTAAGACCGCTTGTAAAGGTTAAGAGCCTCATCGAGTGGCGGCCCTATTGGTTGTAAAGGTTAAGAGCCTCATCAACCGTGGTAAAGGTTAAGAGCCTCATCCGCCGAAGCGTAAGACCGCTTGTAAAGGTTAAGAGCCTCATCGAGCGGCGGCCCCATTGGCTGTAAAGGCTAAGAGCCTCATCAACCGGAGGTAAAGGCTAAAAGCCTCGTCCATCGAAGCGCAGTACCGTTCATAAAGATTAGAAACCTTGTTGATAGGCGGACCACTCGGGGCAAAGGCCGAGAGTGTTAACCGGGACAACTAGGATGAACCACGGCTGGTCGAAGCGTGTGTAGGGGAACCTTTCCCCGCCCTACCGAATCTAAGGACGCATGCATGTCATGTATAAATAAAAGGAATCATCAATTATCATAAAGAAGCATCATTGAAAAATCGTAGAAAAAGCAAGTCAATTATAAACAATTAAGCAGGTCGGATAAGATCAAATAGCAAATCAAAGAGTTGGTTACATAGCAAGTCATAACCGGAACAGGCTCCGGGCAAATAAAGTGTTCAAACATTTAATACATCACAAAAGTAAAATCGAAATAGGCTCCGATACAAAGATAGAAAAGCAAAGCACGGTAGATCACTTGGGTTCGGTTCTTCCATCCGCTTGGGAGGTTGAGGAATGAGTAGGTACGGCTGGGGGAATTATGACACTCTCCGGAACATCGGGAGTCAAGCTCATCAAATTGCCAATTGAGCACTTAAAGGATTGGCTTACCTTCTCGATGAACGGGTAGGACGGAGTAAAGAGCTCGTCACACTTAGCAATCCAGGCCTTGGCCGCCTCCTCATCAAAAAACTCAGCTTCGGATAGGGTCTTAGCAAAGGACTCCTTAGACCGGTTCACCTTGATACCCTCGTACCACCCGCCGGAGTAACAAACAGCCGTAACCTCAGCAACGTGTTTCCGGTACTCAGCACTACCATGTAAACGCTTAACGACCAGGGGAACAAAGTCTTTCACAATCCTTTGGCGATCCGAAGCACCCTTACCCAAACTCGCTGAAAGTTTAATGTTGGCCGCTTCGGCATCCGAAGCCCGTTTGTTAGCACGAGCAAGCTCTTCCTCTATGATTCCTAGAGTACACTCCAGGTCACGGTTCTTTTGGTCCCGTTGAAGAGCTGCGGCTTCGAGGGCCTCAACACGAGCCTTCAGCTCAGCCTCCCGGGACGAGCATCCAGCATGCTCAACCTCTAACTGCTTGTGCTTAGCAGAGATCTGTTCCAATAGAAGCTTACCCTCTTGGAAGTCAACAGCGTTGCGGTTGGTGGAGTTTATAAGCTCCCGGTGATCATGATTAAGCAACTCAAACCGCTGGATTATCTCATTTTGGTTAAGGGCAGTACGAGCTAAGGCATGGTATCCTTGACGAATAAGCTCATGGTCGGAGAGGGCAGCCAAAGCTCTCTGTTCAGCCGGAGTGCTTATGTGCGCCAGCAACTCCACAGCAGCGAAGTGACTGTCAATCAAAACGTTGTTTTGGAGCCTCCAAGGCGGAACAAAGGTTGTCAAACCTTCATCGTTGTCATCCTCCTCTCCTTCTTCTTCGACAATCATATCCTGGTTTGCGTTTGGAAGGAGGATTAGTATTAAGTCAGCGGGAAAGAAAGATGTGCAAAAGGAAAGCAAAAGAAAGAGAGGCTTACCAGGTGCAGGCTTTTTACCACGGTTGTTCCTCGGAGAAGGAGGAGGTTGCTCCAATTGCTGGTCCCCTCCATTGGCCTCTTGGTGCGTGTTAGAAGAAATACTCTGAGCTATCACAAAGGGATTTCCTTGGTCTGTTGGCTTGGCAACGCTATCTGGATCCGGAGAAAGGGTCTTACTTGAAGATCCCAGTCCAGAAGGTCCCGTCTTGCAAGGATGCTTCCTTTTTGTCCCGGTGGAGGTCCCTTCACCCTTCATCTTCTTACCTGTCGGTTCCTCCGGAACATCTAAATTTTGTTCAGCAAGGTTCTTCTCAAGAGTAGCGGCCTCTCGGCGCTCACGAGCAGCTTTAATCCGGGGATCCGCATGTTGAACCGCTTCTTGTGCCGCGGTAAGAGGTGGGATAGCTTCTCCTACGTTCAAAGGATGCGCAGTCCGGTCGACCGTTCGTTGGTTTTCCGGAAAATCTTCTTCAACAGTCACTTTGGTTTTGGTCCACCGAGGCAAGCATAGGAACTGTTCCATCGTGTACTCTGTGAAAACAAGAAAGGAGGAAGAGGGGAGAACAATTAAGGAAATCCGGTTAGCGAAACATAAAAGGACTTAAAGAATAAAATATTACCATCTCCTTTTGCATCTCGAAGGGCACGTCGACAGTCAAGACGAGACAGCGGTCTAAACAAACCACACAAATATAGTAAGCCTTTGTGCGGCGGCCTCAGTGGAATCAAAGTTTCGGCCAGCTAATCCGCATCAGCCTGGTTATATGTACGAGGAAACAGATCCGAAACACACGTATCCCGATCCCTCCAAGGCATGGCATCCGTTATTACTCTGCGGTCAATCAAGAAGAATTTCTTCTTCCACTCCTTCAAGCTGGATGTAGTTTCTATACAAAACTTCAATGACTTTTTTTGCACCTTACTGACGAAAGAAAACCAATGACCATGCTTACCCAGCTTATAGAAAACCCGAAACAAATCAACTGTACAATATATCTTCAGACTCCTACACCGGATCTCAAACATAACAACCCGGTTCACACCGATGGGAACCAATTGGGAAATATGCACCCGGAAGTGCTTGATCACAAAACGGAATCCGGAGCCCACCATGTTCCAAAAAATCCAAGTATATACCTATGTGCCTATTTCGTCGCAATAAATCCATGGTCATGTTCGGATCTGGGAGTTGAGGCCGATACTCCCTTGGTATCTGATACTCATCAATCGCAAGATCTAACTCCTCGTTAGCCATCTCGGAATACCGGATGTGCATGTCGCACTTCGGATCCGTCAAGCTGAAGCTGGAGGCAACACCGTCTGACTCGTCGTCGGACATGTCGAGATGCAAGAAGGACAGAAACAAAAGATCAACCGGGAAAGAAAAACCTACCTGAGAAAAAAGGAAGGAGGGAGACCGCATGAGAAGCACACAGTAAAAGTTTATAAGTGAAAAGTGAATTAGAGAAATGTGAAAAAGTGAAGTATATATAGAGGAATCCTCGAAAAGTGTGAGGGGGCATTAATGGGGAACACACGTGGCAAGCGCAGGGACGTTTTGGGCTAGTGAGTGCGCTCCACGTGGCTGACCAAAAAGTCGCCCTTACAAAATGACAAGCCCATCTTAGGCCCAAGCCCACGACATCCTAAAGCCTACCAAAACCCAAGCAATTATAACGTCACCCCGTGGATAACATTATACTGGGGGGACATGTTCGTGTGTGGTCCCGGAAAGTGCCTAGAGACCACGACACGTGTCACTCGCCGGAACAAAACCGGGATAGCATGCCGGAACAGGAATCCACGTGGCGTGAACAGTACCATGACGTCAGCAATGATGTCACGTTGTCCTAGACCCCACCTAGGATACTGGCATATGCTCAAAGGAGAAAGAAACAGTGTCAGGTTCCAAGGATTACACAGACCCATTTTGGGAAACAAGACAAGGTATGAATTGTCACATCATAAGGTATCAACAGTACCCTATATATAGCCCTCATTTATCTTTGTACACATTGAATATTCTGACAACACACACTTAATACCACATACCATATTTCGTACCATTACTCATTCTCACACCGGAGCTTGGTCCTGGGATAACACTCGGAGCGAGTTAACGTGTGTTGCTTCTTGTGTGTAGGTGCTTCATCCATTCATAGCTTACGTGGAAGGTTCCTAGTCCCGTAGGCCCTACCGGAGGATTTTAGCATCAACATACACCTAAATACATTAAACCAATTTTAGATAACGAGCATTATTAGTATCCATTATGGCAGCCTCTTTTGATGGTTTCTTGTAGGGCTGAGCACGACAGACCAAAACCGACCCAGACCGAAAAACCAGACCGAACTGTACCAGACCGGACCAAACCGAACGCGAGCATTTTTGGTCCGGTCCTCGGTCTTAGGTTTTGAACCAATTCAGTCATCGGTCCGGTCGGTCCGGTCCGATTCGGTCTTACCAAAATTTGGTCGATTATGCCTAACAAAATCGAACCGGACCGAAGACCGGATCGGACCATTTTGGTCCGGTCTCGGTCCGGGGGTTCGGACTATTTCGGTCCTCGGTCCGGTCCGGTCCGGTCACGGACCGATTCTTAGCCCTACTTTCTTGGTGACTCGAACTTCAACCACCCTACTTTCTTGGTGACTCGAACTTCAACCACCGTACATATTATTGTTATAATGTGTCAATTTGTAATATAATTAGCTTTCTACATATTAAGCTTTGAAAAAATGGCTAAGGGAATTAGTAGCTCGCATAATCACGACCTTTCTTGTTTTTGTATCATCATGTACATATTCTTTTTCACTTTCATGTTCATCAGTCATGGTATTTGATTATTTCCCCTAAGACTATTCAAAACCAAGAAAAACTCTATTTGCCCATTTATATGTAAAATGGGTGGAAAATTTCGAGCTATAACAAACCCAACATGGCCTATCATATGAAATCAATAAAGCATTATGCATGAAACGACAATTTGTGAGTGACTCGAACATTAAACCAAATACAATTCTAAAATAGTACTCGAGTGATTACATATAATTTATAATTACTCAACTGCTGACTATTGGAGTAAGCTTGAAAAATGTTGGGCCTTCATTAATGGAGTAAGCTTTTGTATTTATAGTGCTTTTGCTTTTTTATATTAAATAGAATACTTGTATTTCATCACAAGACATGATTAACACCATATGATCGATATGAATTTTTGATGTATTGTTGTTTAAACTTGCATAAACATCTCTCGTGATGCTTCCTTTGCTTCTTTACTCGTTTCTCAGAATTAGTTCGAGTGCTTCCCTATTTACATAATCTGATCAACATGTATCATAGAATAGATCTAAGCGCTGAATTACAATTTAGTCTAAAATTTTAGCTAAAAAAGGGCTTATAGCATGGCTAATTTCATGCTATCAACAACACATACCGTAAGCAAAAAGTTTTCGGTTCTTTCGGGTCCTGGCCGATACACACATTTCTGAACCGACGCGGCCCGATCACCGAAACTATTTAACTTAAAGAAGTGAAAAGCAGACCGCGGCAACGAACTCATTTTGGGTTGAGTTAGTTCTGGTTCGGTTCGCGTCCAATTGCTCACCGCTAGCTAGAACCGATGTACCTTTATTAACTTCCCTCACTTAGAAACAATATTCTAAATAACACTTTCATCTAAAGTGTCTTAGACCAAAACTTGATTGCGTCAAAAAGTAAATAAGTATTGGTAAAAAAATCAACGGCATGTAAAGTACAGCTTTTCACTATCTCAAGCTGTCAACTTTTTTTTTAGAACGACAAACCGTCGTGTTTTCTTTGACAAAAGGAACTAATTAGCTTACAATGGAATTAACCCACCTAAAATGTCATCTAATGGCTTGTAACTTTGTTGAGGCTTATCAAAATCCTAACAAATGATCAAACAATACAACACACCAACTATAAAAAATCACGTCATTAATAAATCTTAAAAATTCCTTGCTCAATTTTTGTCTATTGCCAAAGGGCACAACATTGTGCTTTGTTCTCTAATAATAAACATCGTCATTTTGGATCTGTGTATAAGTTCTTAACATTTACCACTAAGTTTGAGAATTCTTAAAGGCAAATCCAAACACTGCCTTAATCAAAGGATTTCAATTTTACTCAATGTTCACTACTTTCTTTCAGACTCTCATTCAGGGTTAGAAGTACTGAGACTGCAGTAATAGAATCCAACACTGTGGCCAACCTTGCCACGCAAAAGAAAACATGTGTCTGTTATGTTTATGCACGAAATTTATCTTTCTTTCGCAAACTTGTCATGCTAAACTCCCTGTTGTGAAAGTATGAAACCATCTCCCTTTTGGTCTATCCTTTAAAAAAAAGTTTTAATCGCTTGACAAATTCTTATTACAGTAATTTAGGATTTTCCATGTAAAATGATACCAAAATAATCATACAACCACAATCAGTTTGGCTATACACACACGCTAAAAACCGAATATACCAGACTTAAAACACAATAATCAGATAACTTGTTCATACTAATTGACAAAGACCCTTATTATAAACATCTATGTCACTCCTATTGTAGTGGCGGCTATGAGACTTACCGGTATTAAAAAGCAAGAAACCCATACACCTGCGATGCAGCAGTTCCAAGGAGAGAAGGCTTAAGACCATTATATAGCCCTTCAACGCTCTCAATGTTGTTGCGTATGAAGGTTTATATTACTCATAACAATTACGTAAAACCCTAATTAAGATCAAAGTACACATAGCGGAAGCGTTTAACAAGATCATAATTAATAACCCATTCATAATTAATCGAGTTAGGGTTACATACGTTTTAGCTAGAGCAAATCTTCAAGAACACTGACGAATCACGAATTAGGGTTTATATGAAGAACACCAAGATATAGTTTATAATAAAACTATATTACGCTCTTGTACACACGTAATGCAACGGATCAATCGTGAGGCTAGCACTAATAAACCGGAGCTTCAATACTTGTGAATTATAACTAAATCGAAAATCAAACCGAAACCCTACGTGGGTTGTTTGTTGCGATCGCAGGAGAGAACAAGGAGGGGAGGGACAAAAATTATGAAGGGATTATGGGGTATATATAGGATAGCAACACTTGTTCTACAAGTTCTAATCAAGATTAGGAAACTAATCCCCTTCCTTTTTTTCCCTTATATCCGCCGGCTATAGAACCCCAAAAGGGGTTTCCGGAACCTTCCGTTTCTTGTTTCCTTTCCTATTTAATTCTATAACGCTCGTTTACACTTAACTTTTAATTATTAAAGATCGTTAAATAAGCTCGAATTATATTTAATAAATATAATAAATTTATTTATTAAAATTAATTACTCCTTTACGTATTGTGTGCAATCCCGTAATCCCGAGTTTGATCCTATCACACGACTATTTAATTTTATGTCCACAAACTTTTAGCTCCCAATTGGACAAAATTCGAATATCGTGATCACATTGATTAGCGTCTAATTACACTAACAATGTCACTAGTACAACTCGAGTAAGGTCTCCTGGACAAAACCTTTTAATGATATATCATCATTATTATTATCCTTTCATTTCAAATACAACGTTAATAGGATATGGATCTACGTCATTCCTTCATCAACCATTATGTTTCTCGTTTACGGATATAGCAAGATTGCCAAAACACATATGGGTGTGGCCACACAAACATCTTACTACTCCCCCGAGGGGCCCAGCTGTATTATACTTCAAAAATAATTTTGAAGGAAACAACTCTCATTTTGACTACAAGCGAAACTTACGAAATTTTCAACACTTCTGAAAATAACCCTTATAGATACCAGTTACGTTTAGCATTAGGTTATCTCACAGAAATACACTACATTGATAATAGTTTCCTGGTATCTCAGGTCTAAGGATAACTATTTATGATTTACTTAATGACAAAGATCCATAAAGTAAAATCATATAGTTGGGATAAGTCTAATATTTGATTCATCAAATATCATCATTGACCAATATACTTTCAAGTATACTCTGTCACTATTTTGAATTGTCTTAGTTTAAAAAATACTCCCATATTATTAATCGACAACGGACATTTAGAACATAACAATTTATTCATGGATATAAACATGTAAAATAGGATACAAAATCAAATAAAAGAAAATAAACGAAACTCAATCTTTATTTCATCAATTCAATAATGTCTTAACATCCTTTATCCAAATACTAATCAACAGATTTATTGCATGAATTCACTAGCTAGTTGCAGCCCAATTGCCTTGGCATGCTTAACTACCTTTGGTTTAGGCAAAGATTTAGTAAAAGGATCAGCTACGTTATCATCTGTGTGAACTTTAATTAATTTTATTTCACGAGCTTCCACTTGTTCTCGTACGTAGTGATATCTATGTTTAAAGTGTCTGGCACCTTTCATGACTCCAGGGTCATTGGAAAATATTATTGCGGCATAATTATCCCAATACATATCTATTAGGTTTCTATTGCAAGCATCATCTCAGGATCTCCAATAAAACTTCCTAATCCAAACCACGTTTAGTTATCTGTATGGCTACCCTCTGAATACCAAAACATTTCTTTTTGTATTCCTCAAATACTGCAGAAAATGTTTAGCAGCAACCCAATGGAGCTACCCTGGATGCTGTTGGTATCTACTGACCAAATTCTGAGCAAACGCCACATCAGGCCTTGTGCATCTAACAACATACATTAGAGATCCTACAGCCGAAGCATAAGGCACCTTCTACATGTATGCCTCTTCTTCAGGAGTTGATGCATCTATCTCATGACTCAGATTATGCTTAACTTCCATAGGTTGAAAACCTTTCTTGGAATTATGCATATTATACTTCTTCAATATCTTATCAATATAAGCATCTTGAATAAGACCAATTAACCGTCTTTTCCTATCTCGGTAGATTTTAATTCCCAGAATATATGCAGCATCTCCTAAATCCTTCATAGAAAAACATTTACCAAGATAATCCTTAACATCCTTAAGTTTTGGAATGTTACTTCCCATGATTAATATATTATCGACATATAAAATTAGGAACACTACATTACTCCCACTAGCTTTGCGATATACACATGGCTCATCATGATTTTGAATAAATCCGAACTCTTTTATTTCTTCATCAAATCACTTATTCCATTGACGTGATGCTTGCTTCAAACCATAAATAGATCTTTGGAATTTGCACACGCGTTTTGGATATTTAGGATCAACGTACCTTTCCGGTTGTTGCATATAGATTTCTTCATCTAAGCGACCGTTCAAGAAGGCAGTTTTAACATCCGTTTGCTATATCTCATAGTCATAGTATGTTGCTATAGCTATGAGAATCCTAATAGCTCGTAAGTCTGCTACCGGAGAAAATGTCTCCTCGTAGTCTACACCAAAAGTTTGAGTAAAACCTTTAGCCACTAAACGTGCTTTATAGGATTGTACTTCACCATCCATGTCGGTTTTCTTCTTGAAAATCCACCTATTTTTCACTACTTTAGCATTTTTAGGTGCATCTACAAGAATCCACACATCATTGATTTTCATAGATTTCATTTCCTCATTCATCGCAACTATCCATTTTAACTTTTTTGGATCAAGCATTGCGGATCAATAGTTAGCAGGTTCACCAAGATCCCCCAGTTCCTCCTCATCATCCCTTATGTTAAGACATAGTTTGCTTGGCGCACGTATAGTCCTTGCAGACCTACGTAGAGGAATTAATTCTGATGGAGCTCCCAGACTTTTTGGCTCGATTGGAATTTCTTCGCTAGTATTTTCAGAAGGCAATGTATCTTCTTGAATTTCTTCAAGATCATAGTTTCTCCCACTGAATTCTTGATTTACAAGATCACTTTCAAGGAAGTCTCATACCGAGCCACAACAACTTTGTTCTCAGCCGGATAATAAAAGTAGTAACCCATAGTTTCCTTAGGGTAACCTACAAAGATACATTTTACTGAGCGTTGTTGGAGTTTATCTCTAGAGTCACGTTTCACATACGCCATATTTTTAAATAAGACAAATATGGCTTTAATAAGTGTGTAAACACTTATCCTTTTGCCACAAAAATCAAGGAAAAACAAGACGTAATCATGTGTTTTATATCGTAAAAGTCGGAATTACGCGTGGTTTTGTGTTTTTGTGTAAAATAGGTACAAATGATCAAAAGGAAAGAAAACACGGGATTTCACGGTCAAATGTTGAAGAAAAGTCCAAAAAGAGACGAAGACAAAGTCAAAAGATCAAAAGTGTGCCGAAGATCACGAAACCCGACAAAATCGATATGATTTAAAGAAAAGACCAAAAATGCCAAAGATCGAGTCGTTTTATTCGGGGATTTAATCTTTTTGAAGATATTCGAGTTTAGTGGGTCCCATATTTGCTTATTGGGCCTAAAAGCCCAATAATGCATTTCAAGTACTTACTTTTGGTATAGGAGCCCAATTCATTTTAAGAGATTCGGATGGAGTAAGATTTGGGCCTAAGGCCCATTACCAACAATGAAACAAAGTGGGACGGTTAAAAAAAAGCCCAAGTACAAAAAATGAACAATCGAAGAAAGGATTTACTTGGTCAAATATTTCAGTCAATAAACAATCACTTATCCTCACACGTTTTATCAAACGTATTCATCTCACCCCACTCACACGTTATTAAATAAGTTTACCCACCTCCCCACTTTCACATTTTCGATACAAACAATAAAAACACCCACACCTTTCTTCTCCTCCCTAAAAAAACGCAGCAACACCACCTATTCACCCCTTTTACTGTACAAACCCTAAATCACCAAAAATTACCCAATGAAATTGGGGATTTTACCATATCCGTGTGATTCGCACGCGCCCCATTTAATCCCTCATAAAATCGGAGAAGAACACCAAGGGGGTGGTTCTCAATTTAATCTAACGTGGCATTCCCTCCTCTTGTGATTGGATTAAACAACTCATCACACACAAATCCTCCAATCATATTATTCCAGCGTGGTGATCTGTGGGAAGTGAGAGAAAAGATAAAAATATCAAACGGCCACAATTGTTGCTGAATTTACAAGCTAGATCCAACGGACCTCAATTAAACCCTTTAAGAAAGAGAAAGAAGACCCCAAGCTCCTTGTTCATCTATAAATAGTGAAGGATAATCAGTTATATTATTGTTCCATTTTTTACTGTTTTCTTAGGAGTAGGATTAAATTAGTTTTATAGTTTTTAGATTAAAAAAAATGTAATTTACTTTTATCTCAGTATTGTACTCGATTTCAATATTAATAAAAATTTATTTCGGTTAAACCTTCGTCTCGATAATTCTTTAAGTTTCATTGCGATTAAATCTTATTTTCTGTTTTTAAATAATTAATATAAAACAAAAGAAGATGATGTTTCGGGTTCGAAAAGTAATATTTGGTTCGAGAGCTTTTTGATGGTGATTCGAGTTGACGTTGATGATTTAAGGTGGTGGTTTCGATCTGAGTTCAAAGACGGCTCAGCGCCGATCTTCTCCTCAATGGTATTCATCATAAGGTTCTCATCCTCTTTTTTTATTTTTATTGTTAAGTTTAGATTAAAATTGTTTGGTTATTTGGTGTTTAGATTTGCTTTATTTATCTGCTTAATTTTTAGTTAATGTTACTGTATTGTGTTTATGTGTTGCGTTAATGCTTATTTGAAACTTGTGTTTGAGTTTTTAAGTTCGTTTGGATCTGCTTTTGATTATCAGTTTTAATTTGGGTTTTGGTTTAGTCATAAGCTGTCTGATTGGATCTGCTTAGTTTTACTCATTTTAGCTTATAGGATAATTCGGCTTTGCTTATTTGGTTATCTGTTAGTTTGCTGATTAAGTTTTTAGTGTAATTGCTTATTTTGTGCTTATTTTGTTGTTTGCTTTTTGCCTGCGTTTTTGGTAAAGCTGTTATAGCTTATTTACTATTTAATTTTTTTTTTGCTTTTTTTTTTGCCTTTTCAGTTTTAATTTTCTTATTTAGCTGTAATAGTTTATTTGTTTTAGTTTGGTTAAGATTATTTGGCTTATTAGATTTAGTCTGCTCTTTTCTTTTTGTTTTCTGTTTTAGTAGCTTAATTAAGTTTGGCTTATCTCTTATAGCTTATTTTGGTTTCTAGTAGATTGGGCTTTTGGTTCATAGCTTATCTGATTTGTTATGCTTATCTAAGATTTCATTAGCTTATTTGGGTTTTTAATATATGTTGTTATTTGGTTATTTGTTTCAGCTTATTATTTGGTATTCGTTATCTGCTTAATTGGTTTTTAGTGTTACTGTTTTTGCTGCTGAAAAACAACAGATCCAATTGATCTGTTGGTTTAATAGTCCAAAAAAATAATAATTAGCAAAAAAGGTCTCCTGGGTTTCGAACCCTGGACCTCTCGTACACAAGCCAACGCCCTTACCAACTGCTCTGCACTCTTATTTGTGTATTGACTCGCGCTCTTTAATTAATATAGGGTTTTAATTTTCTGTCAGTTTTAATTAATTATGTTTTAATACAATTCTAGTTTAATTAATTTTTTTTATATAAAAGTTTTATTTAAAGTTTTCTTTTATTCAGTTTTTATAAAAAAAAATAAAAAGACAAAAAATATTTCATTAGTTTTTAAAAATAGTTTTCATAAATAGTCTTTAAAATAGTTTTTTTTTTAAATAGTATAAAATTAGTTTATTACAATTAATTGAGTTTTATTTTAAAATATATTTCATTTAAAATGTTTTTAGTTTTCATAAATTTAGTTTTAAATTTTGTTTAAGTATTTTTTTAAAATTAGTTTTTATTTAAAATTAGTTTAGTCTTATTTAAATTTTAGTTTAAAATAGATTTTTAAATTAGATTAATTAATTAAATAGACTTTAGTTTTAAAATTCCAAATTACGTTTTACCAAGAACAAATTAAGTTTTACGTTTAATCGGAAATCAATTCGAGTGAGTCGAGGAAACGAACATTCATTGCTAAAAAATTGGACTAAAAATCCATAGTATTAAAATGGCGCCGCTGCCGCTTCGCTCGTTATGATTGACGATTTGTCGTGAGACGATTTGGATTTTGGGATCCGTTCGATTTTGAACGTTATTTTTCTTGTTAAAAAATCAAAAACATAAAAAAATAAAAAACTTAAAAATACAAAACAATTAAAAAATAACAAAAGCAAATTATTTCCTAAGATTTTCACCAAAAAAATTAAAAAATCAAAAAGTAATACTTTTCCTAAAGTATTACACCAAAAATACTCCTCTTTATCCTCTATTGTTTAATTCTTTTCTCTACCCCCCTTATTTTTAATTCTTCATGGATTCGTATTGCGTAAGATGTGGGAGACCATGGAATGGTTATCAAACATGCCAATGGTGTACATGTGAGCGATGCGGCTATCATCTCGACAATATACAATTTGGATTTTGTCCACTTTGTAATTCAGCCAATTCGTACTTCACCTCTCCCATATATGAGGATCCATATCCGCAAAATGCACCGGGTTTTTCTCCATACCCGTGTTGCAACTATTGTGGGGGCCCTCATGATACTTCTTATTGTCAACTAATGAATTATGAGCCACATCCGTGCTATAATTCCGGTTTTCAAAATTTTGAACCCCCACAAAACTCCGTCGTTCATCAAACTTCTTTTAAAGAACAACTCCCTAGTTGGGATGAAATTCTAGAAAGCTTAAAACAACTCAAAGTTAGTTCGCATGACGAAAGACTACAAGAGCAAGTATCTAGTCTTAGTGCTTCTACTCCTCCTCTTGTGCGTTCTTACTATTATGATGATGATGACGATGAGAATTCTATTTCTTGGAATGATCTTTGTGCTCAATGTCCTAGTGCAATTGTAATTCCTTCTCTCGATATCCCAAATGCATCTAAGGATTGTGATACATCGAGTGAGATTAGTGATTTTTGTCTCGACAAATTCTTTGAAGAAGTTTGTGATGTGCCGACTTTTGCGGAGCTTACGGATGAGGTCGCTCTTACGGATGACATTTCTCCATGTTATGAGGATTTCACGTTTGAAATTTCTTCTTTTCACCCATTTCCTCCGGGAGATGCGGGTGATGATGATTTATTCTCTCCGACTTATGAGAAGTTCACCGATGAACTTGCTCTTTTAGATGAGGTGGAAGACGTTATTCTTCGCAACAAATTATTGAAAATTCATTTTCTTATTTCTCAAATTGAAGCGTTGAATTCTACTGCTATCAATGAATCTTTACCTCCGTCTTTTACTCCCGTTGAGAATAATGACCCATATATGGAAGAAATTGACAATCTCTCAATACCTCCGGGTATTGATGATGATGACACGGAGGGGGACATTCTCTTTGATAACTTTATTAATGAAGATATTGTCCCAAGTCCCCCTCCCGAGCACCTTTCATCCACTCCTTTAGACACCATTACGGAGGATGAGTGCTTTGACCCGGGAGGTGACATTGACCATTCTATGATTGATACCTTTACGGCTTTGCCGAAAAGTGACCATCCAATGTCTTTGGGGGATGACAATTTGTCTCCTTTACCCACCCCACCTCCCGTGGATCACGACCTCACATACTTTTCGTATGTTGAGAGGACTTTTCTACCTTTCATGACTTATCCTCCTGCCTCTCATTTATTATGTTCCTCCGGGACCGAGGATAAGATTTTTGATCCCGGTATTACATTAGAGGCTTCCCTATGGACCATTTAATTTGGGGTCGAGTCAGGCTCGTGAATCGGTTAACAAAAACAAGCGCTTATCGGGAGGCAACCCGATGATCTATTTTTATCTATTTTCTACAATAAGTGTATGGGGGAGCCAAGTAGGTTGTTTGCGTGATGTTGTGTGCAGGGACATGTGCTTTGATGATCCACTTTTGGTGCTTTTGACACGACCCGTGTTCCCGTGTTTCCCGTGTACCCAGTTCCTTCGATAAGTTTTTGCTATTGTGATTCATACATGTATATAAATAAAACGAATAAATGTAATCACTTTAGTTGTCCCTTCCTTAGCTCAATTTTAAACAACGTACTCAATGTCATAAGTGTAGGGAAGTTTATTCTCCCACATGCTTAAACATTGAGGACAATGTTTATATTAAGTGTAGGGGGATTTCTATCGAAATTTTAGTGGGCTTTTCCATGAATTTGACCCCATTTAACCGGAAAATTTAAAAAAATTTCAACGTTTTTCAAATTTTTGATCTATTTTGGCCTTGTAGTATTTTTATTTATTTTCCTTTTGTCACCGCATCGTATTATATTTTCCAATTCAAGAATAAAGTCAAAAAAATAATAAATAAATAAAATGGTTTTAACAAGTTTTGATATCTTTGATATTTTAGGCCCGTCGTGAATATTTTGACTCAACCCGAGTTTACTTATCCAAGTTTACTCTAGCTAGTATCCTTAACAATATGGACCTTAATTGGTTTATTAGACTAAGCATCCACGAGTCTCATTCCTTGAGATTTTATATTATGGAGAACGAGAGATGATAGAGTTGATAATAAGTTTAAGGGTTAATTTTTGCTTATATGAGTTTTTGTGGCTCTTTCTTACCGCTTGTATATTTAATTGCTTAATAAATGAGGATTTTTGCGGTGTCGATTCGATATCTTAACTCTTAGACAAATCTTTATTCTCCTTGTAATTAAAGCATGAACACATTGAGGGTGCCAGCGTTGTGGACTTCCGACTAAGGTGGCTCATAACCACTAAGTAGGAGGTATTCAGACCATGGGACCGCGGAATTTGGCCTACTATATATATCATAAATAAAGAAAAAATAAGATTAAAACATGACCTCAAGGAGCCTTAGGGTGTGGGACATGTAGCACGAACCTTGTCATTAGAGCCTTAGGGTGTATGGCAAGGTAAGTGTTGAATAAAAATTGATCAAAAATCAATTCACTCGTTTATCGTTCAAGGAGCCTTAGGGTGTGGACAATAGATGAGGAGCATTTTTACATCTTAAAGAGCCTAAGGGTATATGATGTGAACTTGCTAAACTCCACATAAAGTCAACATGACTTTGGAGGAATAATTAATAAGTAGTACTATTTGGCTAAATTTTGGGTCCGGGAATTTATTCCCCAAATCGTGTTAAATCATCCTTGATGTGGGCTTACTTTAGTGACAACGTTTTTGAGGACGAGGTTTGGTTTTGAGTGTCGGGTTTGCACCGTTTGGCCTTCATTTTTGGACTAATAATTATCAAATAAGTCAAATGACCCTACGGGTGAATGACAATCAATAAAATCTAGAGATACACGTAGGAATTGGAGAAAGAGTATTACACAATTGTCTTATATGAGTGGTTTTAACCTAAGGACTTATGATAGACAATGATCTCGTTTTTAAGCTTGGTATGGGGAACGTGAAACTTGAGGGTGATTAATATTCTTGACACCAAAGCCCTAATCTAAGTCTTAGATTTCTTTACGAGGTTTCTTCCATCAAATAATTTCCAAGTT
This sequence comes from Glebionis coronaria, assembly GCA_025667525.1. Taxonomy (NCBI): domain Eukaryota; kingdom Viridiplantae; phylum Streptophyta; class Magnoliopsida; order Asterales; family Asteraceae; genus Glebionis; species Glebionis coronaria. The sequence goes on along the minus strand of CM046882.1, from coordinate 21,283,170 downwards.
AATAAATTGTTATAACTTTTGTTACCTTTAAAGTTTTTATCTTTTCACCGTAGTGGTAGTAGTAATAGTAATAAAGGCCATAATGGATTAATTATGAGAAAAATGTAACTTTATGCTTTAAAATAATGCATTGCATGTGGTCATTGCAATGGTCAAGTGTAGGGGATTTAATAAGTGTGTAAACACTTATCTTTTTGCCACTAAAATCAAGGAAAAACAAGACCTAATCATGTGTTTTATATCGTAAAAGTCGGAATTACGCGTGATTTTGTGTTTTTGTATAAAATAGGTACAAATGATCAAAAGGAAAGAAAACACGGGATTTCACGGTCAAATGTTGAAGAAAAGTCCAAAAAGAGACGAAGACAAAGTCAAAAGATCAAAAGTGTGCCGAAGATCACGAAACCCGACAAAATCGATACGATTTGAAGAAAAGACCAAAAATGCCAAAGATCGAGTCGTTTTATTCGGGGATTTAATCTTTTTGAAGATATTCGAGTTTAGTGGGTCCCATATTTGCTTATTGGGCCTAAAAGCCCAATAATGCATTTCAAGTACTTACTTTTGGTATAGGAGCCCAATTCATTTTAAGAGATTCAGATGGAGTAAGATTTGGGCCTAAGGCCCATTACCAACAATGAAACAACGTGGGATGGTTAAAAAAAAGCCCAAGTACAAAAAATGAACAAACGAAGAAAGGATTTACTTGGTCAAATATTTCATTCAATAAACAATCACTTATCCTCACACGTTTTATCAAACGTATTCATCTCACCCCACTCACACGTTATTAAATAAGTTTACCCACCTCTCCACTTTCACATTTTCGATACAAACAATAAAAACACCCACACCTTTCTTCTCCTCCCTAAAAAAACGCAGCAACACCACCTATTCACCCCTTTTACAAACCCTAAATCACCAAAAATTACCCAATGAAAATTGGGGATTTTATCATATCCGTGTGATTCACACGCGCCCCATTTAATCCCCCATAAAATCGGAGAAGAACACCAAGGGGGTGGTCCTCAATTTAATCCAACGTGGCATTCCCTCCTCTTGTGATTGGATTAAACAACTCATCACACACAAATCCTCCAATCATATTATTCTAGCGTGGCGATCTGTGGGAAGTGAGAGAAAAGCTAAAAAGATTAAACGGCCACAATTGTTGCTGAATTTACAAGCTAGATCCAACGGACCTCAATTAAACCCTTTAAGAAAGATAAAGAAGACCCCAAGCTCGTTGTTCATCTATAAATAGTGAAGGATAATCAGTTATATTATTATTCCATTTTCTTTATTTTTTTTACTGTTTTCTTAGGAGTAGGATTAAATTAGTTTTATAGTTTTTAGATTAAAAAAATGTAATTTACTTTTATCTCAGTATTGTACTCGATTTCAATATTAATAAAAATTTATTTCGGTTAAACCTTCGTCTCGATAATTCTTTTAGTTTCATTGCGATTAAATCTTATTTTCTTTTTTTAAATAATTAATATAAAACAAAAGAAGATGATGTTTCTGGTTCGAGAAGTAATATTTGGTTCGAGAGCTTTTTGATGGTGATTCGAGTTGACGTTGATGATTTAAGGTGGTGGTTTCGATCTGAGTTCAAATACGGCTCAACGCCGATCTTCTCCTCAACGGTATTCATCATAAGTTTCTCATCCTATTTTTTTATTTTTATTGTTAAGTTTAGATTAAAATTTGTTTGGTTATTTGGTGTTTAGATTTGCTTTATTTATTTGCTTAATTTTTAGTTAATGTTACTGTATTGTGTTTATGTGTTGCGTTAATGCTTATTTGAAACTTGTGCTTGAGTTTTTAAGTACGTTTGGATCTGCTTTTGATTATCAGTTTTAAGTTGGGTTTTGGTTTAGTCATAAAGCTGTCTGATTGGATCTGCTTAGTTTTACTCATTTTAGCTTATAGGATAATTCGGCTTTGCTTATTTGGTTATCTGTTAGTTTGCTGATTAAGTTTTTAGTGTAATTGCTTATTTTGTGCTTATTTTGTTGTTTGCTTTTTGCCTGCGTTTTTGGTAAAGCTGTTATAGCTTATTTACTATTTTAACTTTTTTTTTGCTTTTTTTTGCCTTTTTAGTTTTAATTTTCTTATTTACCTGTAATAGTTTATTTGTTTTAGTTTGGTTAAGATTATTTGGCTTATTAGATTTAGTCTGCTCTTTGCTTTCTGTTTTCTGTTTTGTTAGCTTAAATAAGTTTGGCTTATCTCTTATAGCTTATTTCGGTTTCTAGTAGATTGGGCTTTTGGTTCATAGCTTATCTGATTTGTTATGCTTATTTAAGATTTCATTAGCTTATTTGGGTTTTTAATATATGCTGTTATTTGCTTATTTGTTTCAACTTATTATTTGGTATGGTTATCTGCTTAATTGGTTTTTAGTGTTACTGTTTTTGCTGCTGAAAAACAACAGATCCAATTGATCTGTTGGTTTAATAGTCCAAAAAAAAATAATTAGTAAAAAAGGTCTCCTGGGTTTCGAACCCTGGACCTCTCGTACACAAGCCAACGCCCTTACCAACTGCTCTGCACTCTTATTTGTGTATTGACTCGCGCTTTTTAATTAATATAGGGTTTTAATTTTCTGTCAGTTTTAATTAATTAAGTTTTAATACAATTTTAGTTTAATTAATTTTTTTATATAAAAGTTTTATTTAAAGTTTTCTTTTATTCAGTTTTTATAAATAAAAAATAATAAAAAGACAAAAAATATTTCATTAGTTTTTAAAAATAGTTTTCATAAATAGTCTTTAAAATAGTTTTTTTTAAATAGTATAAAATTAGTTTATGTAACACCCCATTTTGATAAATGGAATGTCACGCGTAATTATGGCGTGTCATCAAAGATGCAAGGTAATATGTAGTAAAACATACATGACCATAGGGAAAACCGGAATCAAACATCGGTTCCCAAACATAAGCCCAAAACATAACAAAGTAAATGAACTGAATGAAAGACTAAACAAGCATAAATATATGAAGGAAACAGGAGAAGAAGTCTATGGCAGCTTCCATCCTATGCATGTCCTCCAAATGCTCGAGTCTTGGGTACCTGCCATTTTGGGACATGGAAAGGAAAGTAACGGCTGAGCAAAACGCTCAGTGCACGGATATACAATATAGCATGAAATAGGATAAGCATGCAACATATAACAGCGGAAGACTAAGTTCTGAGTAAACTGGTTAAGTATTAAGAAAACTGGTTTTATAGTTCGAAAAGCCTTATGTTTATCTTGTGAAAACTGTTTTAACATATATATACCATAGCCCATATAGGTCATGAAAAGGTCACGTGCATGAATACTTGGAGGGGTGACCTCATCATGCTGATTAGAGGGGATGCCTCTAATCAATATACTGGTTTGGGTAGGAGGGATCAGCTCCTTGTGAAGGGTGCAAGGCACACACCACATTCACCATGATAAACTGAATAAAACATGTAACTAGGATGCACCCATACGCCCCACCTGATATAATAATATGGCCAAAACTGAAAAGGGACGCCACGAGCAATCACTCCGCCGTGGGGAAGTCATAACATCGGTGCCTCCAATGCTATGGTTATGGTACCTCCATAACTAGGTGAAACTGGTCATGCTTGTATATGGCTATAGATTATGCTAATTAAACATAAGCAGTTCAAAACAATAAAACAAATACTGGGGAAAACAGTTGGCTGCATACGGGGAAATCCTAATAAGGAAAGAATGTCCATACTGAAAGGACGGGAATCCGTACCTCAAGTCCAGTGAATGAACGGAAGAAAGACTCCTACTTCTGGATCACTAACGCTACATGAATACACACGTGTATAAGTATCGATTCACTGATTACGTACTGGGTTTTATGTCTCATTTTAGCTGATTTGGTATGTTTTAGGTCATGGTTCACTGTTTAAAGCCTTAAATTGTGTTTATCTTGTATTCTGATTTATCTGATTAAGTATTACTGGTGTTTCATGTATTAATATACTTACTGCATAATAATAAGTAACTTTCCAAAAATAGCAGGTTTCCAAAAATAGAAAGTTTCCAAAAATAGAAAGTTTCCAAAAATAGAAAGTTTCCAAAAATAGAAAGTTTCCAAAAATAGAATTTAGAATTAAGCTGGTTACATAAGCTAACATATAAGTCTAAGTGTTTATAAGCTTGTTTCTTAAATCATATGATATAGTATATAGTTTAATTATTATTTCATGTATTTTAATTAAACTATAGGTTAAGCATTTTAATTAAAGTATAACATGTTTTAATTAAAATGAAATGAAAATACTTAGGTTAAAACGTGTATTATTATTATTAATAATATAACCTAAGTCATGTCTAGATTAATTAATTATAGGCATGTTTTAATAATTAATTAATTATAACTCATAACATAAAATACTTAGGTTAAATTAATGTCATGATAAACTAATAATTAAAATAACCTAAGTCATGATTTAATTAATATTTCATGTTATTAATTAATTATATCCTAAGTTCATAATTCATAAAAATTAACATGTAGCATAAATCATGATTTAACCAACGAACCATGAATCGGGCATGATTTCGACATCGTACCCCGAGCCAAACCCGGGGCACACGTGTCTCCTTGCTGCCGTGGGTCCCACATGAGCCAACCAAGACCAAAAATGGTCTTGGTGGTGGCGGCAATAGCAAACCAAACCCCCCTCGGGTTTGTTTTGCTAGGCGGCTAAAAACAAACACCCTTATAAATCCTTCTTTGATTTTAATTAATACCAAAACATGTTAGATCAATGATTAATTATCATGTTTAAATAAAAAAAATAATAACATGTTCATGAAAATAATCAAAGATTAAAAGAATTAAAAAGAATTAAAAAGAAGGGTTAGAAAGGTATACCACTATGTAGCTTGGAAAAAGGATGAACAAACACTGATTAAACAATAGTTTTTAAGATCAAAATCAACCAATCACCCTCCTATGGTGATGTGAAGGTGGCGGCACAAAGAGGAGAAAAAGGAGGAGGAGAAAACTCTTTTTAGGGTTTTTGTTTATTTCCTTGAAAGTGAAAAATGAAAACATGTTTTTACTCTTACCCCCCTTTACTTGTAAAGTCCATGGGCTAAGCCCATTTCTTGTATATGTGCCGTGGGTATGGGGGCCCCACATGGGGTACCCGTACCTTCTCGTGTCCCGATGTTTCGTGTTCGTTCGTGGTTAAACGTGCTCGTGTTTAAAGTGTTTCTGTTTATTCTAACGTGTCGTTTATCGTAAACTTAACGCTCGTAATTATATTATAAGTATTTACGTAATTATTCTAGTTCGTATTTTAATGGTGATCATGATTTAATTATGTTCACGTGATATATTTATTAACTGTTTATCATGAGTTCGTACGTAATCGATACTTGTCATGTCATACACGTATGCACTTGCTTGATTACTAGCACATGAATGTGATCAATACTAACTGAGGTAAGTTTTAATCTAGGACGTACGATCTTAAGGGCACTATTCATGGTAAAAGCATGCGGGTTTTACAATTCTTCCCCCCTAAAAAGAATAATTCGTCCCCGAATTATAGATAAAGTAACTGGAAGCAAAACATACCCGAATCAAACTGGAAAGGTATGCAAAATAACGGAAATGAAGGTGACATGGTAGAAGGGAACGTGGAACGTGACATGTCTTGAAAAGACATGGAACGTGACGTGACTGAAAGGACATAACTAATTGATGAGAAAACGGATAAAAGTCCGGATGAACTTGTCCGTTTCCAAGTGGCCTCCCTCTTGGAACGGTTCCTTCAGAAGATCCTGACACTAATGATAAATCTTGGTCCTCCTGACCTTGACTTGGAATACGAAGAAATTCTTGGTTATCAACGGAAGGTAGATCCCCTAAATTCGATCGAGAAAAATAAGAGTTAACGTGCAAGGGTAACTGAAACGTTACGATGCAAGACCATCTGACTTAACTGATAATTAGAAACGATGCGCGAGACATAAAGAAACGTAGTACGTGAACAATTTTGAACGTGATACGTGAAAAATTTTGAACGTGCTACGTGGAGATATGGCGAGTGTAGTATGAGAAAACATATCGTGATCCATGATACGTGTAACCTAGTTTGATCATGATATGAGGAACGTGGAATGAACATGACATGTGAGACATATCGTGATCATATAATATAATGGCGGTGACGCCAAACGCTACAAGGTGAGACGTGGAATATGACGTGAAACGTCTATCTGATGATGGAGAGTTATACTAAACTTGGGTCTGGTCTCACAAGTTCTTGCAACTTCCAGAACGAGAAAAGAAATGAACGTAGAATCGTAAGCCAAAATACGATCATGAACGTGAATAGTGTCATGAAGGTGAGCGCGAAAGCAAGTCGTGGAATTAGAATGAAGACGTGAAGTAAGTTAGGAGTACAATTACGAATCTTTGTCTGACCCGATAGCTGAGGGATTGCCAAGTGATCGGATGAGCCTTGGCTGGAACATGTTTGTTCAATCTGTTGGTTCTGAAATCCGTACGGATGTAAGGATTCTGCAGACTTGATCAAACTGTTGATAATAACCCAGATAGCATCCTGCTTCTTCTGAGTTTGCTGAAATCTGGTAACCAATATCCGTGTAGATCTTGTCCCATTTTAGTTCACAATTTCAGATGATGAAACATCCCAGTTTGTTGGTGTCCTATCTTAGCCTGTTGGTATGTCAGGTACACAGATATGGACGTAGCTGTATCCTGCTTCGTAGAAACTTGATACATAGAAGGTTGCGAAACTCTGAGTCTTTGAATCAGACTTCTCCTAGCGTAGGATTTCCTAGAACACCTAATGTAGTGTAGGGTTCTCTCCTTTACGCATAAGCTGAGTCATGGTAAGATTAACCATAGAAACCCATGTGATTCAGTGTGTCACTGTAGTCAAACAGAATTGATATTGGAAAAAATTTCCAGGGTAGAATTTCTCTTGTCATAGAATTTGCAACATAGTGCAGATATGGTCTTCCTGTTCTTCTCTAGGCTTAGAGGAAATCAGGTTATCCTCAATGAAAACACTGATGAATTTGTTTAGGAGTTCATGGAACTCAATTTATTAAGTCCATAATGCGGTTGGAGCATTGATGAGACTAATTCAAAATCATACATTTAGCATGACCGAGTCGTGTACGAATAGCAGTCATGGACATATCCTGCTTTTCCACTCATCATTGTTGGCAGCATGATCGTGAGTTCGATCTTGGAAAAGTGATTAACACCATACGGTTGATTGGACATGTTGTCAATATGTGGAGGAGAATAACGGTCATGAATGGTGATTTGTTTAAGTCGACGGTAGTCGACACATAATCTCATGGTACCATCCTTCTCCTTGAAGGTTCTTCTGGAATGTATAGGAAGACTTTGGAATAATCAACTGGCTATGCGTAAAAGAGTTAAGTGGTTGTGTCTTACTGATAGCTAGAAAATTTTAGCGACCATGGCTAACAATGCACATGCTTGTAAGCATAGATAATTGCATAGATTTTCCTGATGGAAATCAAACTGAATGTATTCAGGAGCCTGAACATTACTGTACATAATTATGAATCATAGCATGGTGTGGTGTTCATAGTACATAATTAGGATAAAATTAATCTCGTGTCTGTCCGAGGAAATGCGTTAGCAGCTTGGGTCTTATCATTAAGCTGAAGGAAAACCTTCGTATGCGTGGGAATACGAAAGGCGTCCTTCATGGTCATGAATACATGAAATGTGGTGAAAGAAATGAAAGTGACATCGGCAACGTGACAGTTCTCACTTATGCGCCGGTAATGGTATTGAAATTCTTGTGGCCTGATTAATACATGGCACAACAAAATGGATATACCCTTGGAGGGTACCCTGAATTTCTTAGAAATGTTCCATAATTAGACGTGAGTCATGTGTCTTGACTCGTGTCCTGAGAAATGTAAGCGTGACATATGTCTTGACTGGTATCTTGACATGTGTCCTCAGAAAGTATACGTGAGACATGTGTCTTGACTGATGTCTTGACATGTGTCTCGAGATGTGAAACAATTAGAACTACAAATATTAGGTTAAAATGCCAGAATTGGCGGATCGGTTGGGTTACTGATCATTTGTATGTCTGATCACGTCCGTGGCCGGAGCCTCGGTTGTGATTTCTAGGATAGTTGCTGTCATAGTAGTGGTTACTATCATCTTGTTTGTCGGTTCCATGACGGTCATTCTCATGACAGTGACTCATGTAACTATTTAGCTGAGTGGCCGGCTGGTACTGGTTTGCACACATATGGCTGAAATGACAGCCGAACGACGTGTGACATGTAATTATGAATTTGGGACAATGATTGATGGGAATTGTCTGATGGTGAAGCATCTTCTCGTCCAATTGCTTTGCTCCGACGCCTTTGTCTTCGTCTTTTAGGATCTCCAGGTTGTGAACAGCATCAGCATCAGCATCTCGTAGCGTCTCCCAACATCAGCAGCATCAACCTTCAGTAACATCTCCAAGCTATGAGCGGCATCGACATCCTTGTAGAATATCAGCAAGTGAACATACGCCTGAGATGATTTAGAATCGACTAGCGAATACTCGTGAAGTATTGCAAGTAGAATACACATGGATTAATACACATGAATTACGGTACGTGGAGTACACATGGAATGCACATGAAATGATCGGTATGGACTCGTTCATTTGTCATGATTTAAGGAAAGTAACCCGGTTAAACGGTTAAGAAAACCATCATGATAACCTGACAGTATTAGCATAGACATCATTCTGGTTGCATAGAGAAACGCTAAAGTGTGGTTACACAAAATTCAACGATGATTTGCCTGACAGCATGATCAATGGAAACCAACCATGACTATCATGAAAGCATGATTCAAGAAATCTAACAATGTCTTGTAGGACAACGTAAATAACAAAAGAGGCGTGAAACATAATCAACATGAAGACGTAATTATCACGAGGAAACACGAAACCATCTATTACGAAGAAGTGTATAACATAATCAGCATGAAACTGAAGTTAACCATGACAGTATGAAGGCATACTTGACATAAAGACATAATAACTTATGATGGGACATGAAATTTTTTTTTTATGCCAGTTTAAATCATGAGAAAAATTTTATGCAAGAAAACAGTGCATGAATGCGTAATGTAGTTTATAAAACCTTTATATGTGCGAGGGAACGCCTATGGGTCGGTTCCAAAACAAAAGACATGGCGAGGGGACGCCTATGGGTCGGTCCCAAAGTTAAAAGTTTCGATAAAAGCACATGCGACTAAATAGGGCCAGTCCTGTACCAACCATTACTTAGTCAAAATTCCTGCAACAGATGACATATGATATAAATGCATGAATGCATGGAACATAATAATTAAAAGTCATTGTCAAAACTTAACAAAAAAAATTGTATGTGAAAATTATGAACTACTGGGGTTCAGTTCACATAATCACAGTTCACTAGGAACATCATGCATAGACACTGACACATAACTAAGTATGGATGACGGTTGTTCATTCCATATTAGTAAGACGATACTGGTGAAAACATCATGGTGAAAACAACAAGGTGCTGAAAACGTCATGGCTAAAACAAAAAGGTGCTGAAAACATAATGGTTAAAACAACAACGCGCTGAAACATCAATACGTGGAATAACAATCGTTGGCTTAGGAAGCTCCTGGTGACTACCCACTAGTCACAGGTCGAGTTTTAGAGCCTACAGGTCGAAGCCTTGGCTCTGATACCATAATTGTAACACCCCATTTTGATAAATGGAATGTCACGCGTAATTATGGCGTGTCATCAAAGCATGCAAGGTAATATGTAGTAAAACATACATGACCATAGGGAAAACCGGAATCAAACATCGGTTCCCAAACATAAGCCCAAAACATAACAAAGTAAATGAACTGAATGAAAGACTAAACAAGCATAAATATATGAAGGAAACAGGAGAAGAAGTCTATGGCAGCTTCCATCCTATACATGTCCTCCAAATGCTCGAGTCTTGGGTACCTGCCGTTTTGGGACATGGAAAGGAAAGTAACGGCTGAGCAAAACGCTCAGTGCACGGATATACAATATAGCATGAAATAGGATAAGCATGCAACATATAACAGCGGAAGACTAAGTTCTGAGTAAACTGGTTAAGTATTAAGAAAACTGGTTTTATAGTTCGAAAAGCCTTATGTTTATCTTGTGAAAACTGTTTTAACATATATATACCATAGCCCATATAGGTCATGAAAAGGTCACGTGCATGAATACTTGGAGGGGTGACCTCATCATGCTGATTAGAGGGGATGCCTCTAATCAATATACTGGTTTGGGTAGGAGGGATCAGCTCCTTGTGAAGGGTGCAAGGCACACACCACATTCACCATGATAAACTGAATAAAACATGTAACTAGGATGCACCCATACGCCCCACCTGATATAATAATATGGCCAAAACTGAAAAGGGACGCCACGAGCAATCACTCCGCCGTGGGGAAGTCATAACATCGGTGCCTCCAATGCTATGGTTATGGTACCTCCATAACTAGGTGAAACTGGTCATGCTTGTATATGGCTATAGATTATGCTAATTAAACATAAGCAGTTCAAAACAATAAAACAAATACTGGGGAAAACAGTTGGCTGCATACGGGGAAATCCTAATAAGGAAAGAATGTCCATACTGAAAGGACGGGAATCCGTACCTCAAGTCCAGTGAATGAACGGAAGAAAGACTCCTACTTCTGGATCACTAACGCTACATGAATACACACGTGTATAAGTATCGATTCACTGATTACGTACTGGGTTTTATGTCTCATTTTAGCTGATTTGGTATGTTTTAGGTCATGGTTCACTGTTTAAAGCCTTAAACTGTGTTTATCTTGTATTCTGATTTATCTGATTAAGTATTACTGGTGTTTCATGTATTAATATACTTACTGCATAATAATAAGTAACTTTCCAAAAATAGCAGGTTTCCAAAAATAGAAAGTTTTCAAAAATAGAAAGTTTCCAAAAATAGAAAGTTTCCAAAAATAGAAAGTTTCCAAAAATAGAATTTAGAATTAAGCTGGTTACATAAGCTAACATATAAGTCTAAGTGTTTATAAGCTTGTTTCTTAAATCATATGATATAGTATATAGTTTAATTATTATTTCATGTATTTTAATTAAACTATAGGTTAAGCATTTTAATTAAAGATAACATGTTTTAATTAAAATGAAATGAAAATACTTAGGTTAAAACGTGTATTATTATTATTAATAATATAACCTAAGTCATGTCTAGATTAATTAATTATAGGCATGTTTTAATAATTAATTAATTATAACTCATAACATAAAATACTTAGGTTAAATTAATGTCATGATAAACTAATAATTAAAATAACCTAAGTCATGATTTAATTACTATTTCATGTTATTAATTAATTATATCCTAAGTTCATAATTCATAAAAATTAACATGTAGCATAAATCATGATTTAACCAACGAACCATGAATCGGGCATGAATTCGACACCGTACCCCGAGCCAAACCCGGGGCACACGTGTCTCCTTGCTGCCGTGGGTCCCACATGAGCCAACCAAGACCAAAAATGGTCTTGGTGGTGGCGGCAATAGCAAACCAAACCCCCCTCGGGTTTGTTTTGCTAGGCGGCTAAAAATAAACACCCTTATAAATCCTTCTTTGATTTTAATTAATACCAAAACATGTTAGATCAATGATTAATTATCATGTTTAAATAAAAAAAATAATAACATGTTCATGAAAATAATCAAAGATTAAAAGAATTAAAAAGAATTAAAAAGAAGGGTTAGAAAGGTATACCACTATGTAGCTTGGAAAAAGGATGAACAAACACTGATTATACAATAGTTTTTAAGATCAAAATCAACCAATCACCCTACTATGGTGATGTGAAGGTGGCGGCACAAAGAGGAGAAAAAGGAGGAGGAGAAAACTCTTTTTAGGGTTTTTGTTTATTTCCTTGAAAGTGAAAAATGAAAACATGTTTTTACTCTTACCCCCCTTTACTTGTAAAGTCCATGGGCTAAGCCCATTTCTTGTATATGTGCCGTGGGTATGGGGGCCCCACATGGGGTACCCGTACCTTCTCGTGTCCCGATGTTTCGTGTTCGTTCGTGGTTAAACGTGCTCGTGTTTAAAGTGTTTCTGTTTATTCTAACGTGTCGTTTATCGTAAACTTAACGCTCGTAATTATATTATAAGTATTTACGTAATTATTCTAGTTCGTATTTTAATGGTGATCATGATTTAATTATGTTCACGTGATATATTTATTAACTGTTTATCATGAGTTCGTACGTAATCGATACTTGTCATGTCATACACGTATGCACTTGCTTGATTACTAGCACATGAATGTGATCAATACTAACTGAGGTAAGTTTTAATCTAGGACGTACGATCTTAAGGGCACTATTCATGGTAAAAGCATGCGGGTTTTACAGTTTATTTCAATTAATTGAGTTTTATTTTAAAATATATTTCATTTAAAATGTTTTTAGTTTTCATAAATTTAGTTTTAAATTTTGTTTAAGTATTTTTTTAAAATTAGTTTTTATTTACAATTAGTTTAGTCTTATTTAAATTTTAGTTTAAAATAGATTTTTTAAATTAGATTAATTAATTAAATAGACTTTAGTTTTAAAATTCCAAATTACGTTTTACCAAGAACAAATTAAGTTTTACGTTTAATCAGAAATCAATTCGAGTGAGTCGAGGAAACGAATATTAATTGATTAAAAAGGATTTGCAAAAATCTAGTTATTAGGCTTCTTGCCATGCCATAGTTCATATGGTGTCTTATCAATCTTCTTTGTGGGAACCATATTTAGAATACGAATAGCAGATTCTAAAGCATAATCCCAAAAGGATAAAGGTAAAGTTGTTAGATTAAACATAGATCGCACCATATCTAATAATGTACGATTTCTCCTTTCAGATACACCATTTTGTTGTGGAGTATATAGAGAAGTAAGTTTCTGAACAATTCTGTTCTCACTTAAATAATCTTTAAACTCTTGACTTAAATATTCACCACCTCGATCAGAAGGAAGAGCTTTAATCTTCTTTCCTAGTTGCAATTCTACTTCCGCTTTAACCACTTTGAATGTTTCAAATTCATCATGTTTATGCTTAAGTAAATAAACATAACCATAACGGCTATAATAATCCGTAAATGTTAAGAAGTAGCTAGCACCTTTCCTTGACACATGTCTAAGTGGTCCACACACATCAGTATGTATAAGTCCAAGTAGATCAGTAGCCCTTTCAATATTGCTATCAAAAGGTTTCTTGGTCATCTTTCCAGAGATACAAGACTCACATTTATCAAATGATTCATCATTGATATTTTCCAAAAGACCATCACGTTGAAGCTTTTGTATGCGAGTCTTCCCAATATGGGAAAGTCTACAATGCCAAAGATAAGAAGAGTTCTTGTCTAACTTTCTCTTCTTATTCATGCTAAATACATAATCAATCTTTCTCTTGGAATTATTATCATGCATGTTAATTTCAAAAACACCATTCACAGAAATTGCATCAAAATAGAATAAACCATCTTTGAAAACAAAAATTCTATTATTATCAATAGTGTGAATAAATCCAAGATCCAACATACAAGAAAAGGAAATAACACCCCTAACAATTTTAGGTGCAAAATGACAAATATTCAATCTCAGTACTAGACCCAAAGGTAAAACTATATTAAATGTTCCTATAGCTTCAACCGCTACTTGTGCGCCATTGCCCACATGCAGAAATTGTTCCCAATAGCTAAGCTTCCTCTCCAACTCAAATCCCTGCATAGTATTACAAATGTTAATACCACATCCCGTATCATATACCCAGGAATTTGATTTGTATGTAAGATTAAATAACTCTATCAAATATAACTTACCTGAAGACGCTGCAGCACCAAGCTCGGCCTTCTTTATTTCTCGTAACTCCTCAAGATAAAGAGGGCAGTTCCTCTTCCAGTGACCACTTGCTTTGCAATGGTGACAAGTCTCATCCTTCTGAGATTTCTTCTTGACAAAGTTCTGCTTGGGTTTAGGATAAGTCGCAACTTGTTTTCCCTTATCACCCTTGCCTTTTCCCTTCTTGTTGTTCTTGTGTGGTTTTGGCTTATTCACTCCACCCTTTTGTACATAAAGCACAGGAGGGGTAGGAGTAGATGTACTTTCCTTTTCCTTTAGATCCTTTTCGTAGTCAATGAGCATTGCGTGCAAGTCATTAACTATCTTCCCCACGCAATGCATATTAAAGTTCCTAACGAAATCATTAAAGTCCCGATTAAGAGACCGATTGATTAGGTTAATTGCCATATCATTTTCGTAGGATTTCCCTAGTGCGATGAGCTGTTCTATGTAACCCTTCATCTCTTGATAATGTGCACTAACGGATTTCCCAGGGGCTTGCTTACAACTGTGCAAAGCATCTACCAAGTCGTAGATCTCTACAGCGTGAGGCTTCTCATACATTGCCTTGAGCTCTTCAAGCATTTGATTTGGAGCAAATAGCTCAAATTTCCTTTGCAAGAAAGGAGCCATTTTTTCGAGCATTAAACAAGCCAGATCATTGTGCTTCTTAACCTCTGCCTCATAATTCAGTCTTTCAACTGGAGTAGCATTAGGGCCAAGGGGCGCAGGAAACACCCTGGTCAAGTAATCAGAAGTACCCGCTACTCTCAGAACTATTCTTAGTGAGCGGTACCAATCATTGAAGTTTGGGACAGTTAGTTCTTGACGTTCAAGATAAGTCTTGAAGGCAGAACTCAACGTGTTGTTATCGGGTTGAGCCATTTCTACAGAAATAAGTTCAAAATATTAGTATTTTCGATAATACCATTCAAGAAAATAAAATTACCCCGGTAATTAAAAACCATAGTATTTTCCTTGAAAAACTAGAATCCACATTGACATAAACTTATCACATCAGTTGATCTGCTAGTGATAAATGTAATCAACATGGTAACTTGTCGAACAATAATTGACAAACAAATTTGCAATTTCTAGATATTTTTAGGGATTTACGTTGCCAAAGGTCTCTTTGCATCGTAAACATGTTTCATCCCTACTTTATGCCTTAAGTTTCCAGATCTTACTGAGTAACTCAATCAAGTCAACTAATCTAAAGAACACAAAACCTTAATGTGCAATCTTATTCAGTCATGAAGTTTTCTCTCGATTACAACATCGTCCAAATCATATGACGACAATTATAACTTTTAGTGTTCGTCAATTAGATGGCATAAGACTTAAATTTTTAAGGGTATTGATTTTGGTGTCAAAATCATGTATGGAGAAGCATGCATACATCTCCATAGCATAAGTTTAATAAATAACTTTTAGTAAACTTTTTTGTGAGACTAAAATTTCATCATATATTTGCAAATTGAGGTATTGGTTAAACCAATTAAAAATTTTACCCACAACTAAATTCACACTGTACTTTTTCTAGAACTTAGCTAAAGCACAAAGCAATAACCTTATTCATTGCGTTTCGGATGTGAATTTTTGCGGTTAAATCAACCTTAAGGAATTATGTAAATAATAACCGTAGGTAAATCCAACTTTGACGCACAGACAAGCCGGGAATTTGGTCAGCGCTGAAGCATAACACCTCCTTCCTTAACCGGGTTCATGACCAGCGGTGCGTTATACCCACTTTATAGTTTGTCAAAGTTGAGTAGGCCGTTAAATTATTATTGCAATTCCAATCAACGTAAATCGTATGTCAATTAAATCTCAAAACAATTCATTAATTTTTATATGATTTAGTCCATGTTAATTTTTCTTGTAAAAAATTACCTTTGTTTACAACATACAATTAATATAAAAACGTATGAAAACAAGTAGGTACAAAAAAAATTAAATCAAATAGCCACATGCATAACAATTTATTCAAAACATAAAATCTAGGGTTTTTATAAACATAAAAAGTCTTCCCTAATTTTAAAACTTTTGAATCAAATAAATCAAATAGCATATAAAATCATATGATCCGTAAAAAAACATGCATGTTCATCACGAATCTTCCCCACATAATCTTAACAATTAAATCTCTCTACGGATCGTAACCATACATGACATAACAATTACTTCATGCAAACATCTAAAGATAATCACCATGTAAATTTTTAGGGTTTCAAAAAGAACTTCTTTTAAAATAAAAAAATCGGCTAAGCCGAGTGAATTTAAAAAAGAAAACCCTAATTTTAATGAAAACCTAAAAAAATCATGTGATTTTAACTTAAACCAATTTTAGTTAAAAAAAACTTTAGATCTCGATAATTATAACATGTTAAAACGGCTCTTGATGCCACTGAAGGTTTATGGTTACTCATAACAATTACGTAAAACCCTAATTAAGATCAAAGTACACATAGCGGAAGCGTTTAACAAGATCATAATTAATAACACATTCATAATTAATCGAGTTAGGGTTACATACCTTTTAGCTAGAGCAAATCTTCAAGAACGCTGACGACTCATGAATTAGGGTTTATATTAAGAACACAAAGATATAGTTTATAATAAAAATATATTACGCTCTTGTACACACGTAATGCAACGAATCAATCGTGAGGCTAGCACTAATAAACCGGAGCTTCAATATTTGTGAATTATAGCTAAATTGAAAATCAAACCGAAACCCTATGTGGGTTGTTTGTTACGATCGCAGGAGAGAACAAGGAGGGGAGGGAAAAAAATTATGAAGGGATTATGGGGTATATATAGGATAACAATACTTGTTCTCCAAGTTCTAATCAAGATTAGGAAACTAATCCCCTTCCTTTTTTTCCCTTATAGCCGCCGGCTATAGAACCCCAAAAGGAGTTTCCGGAACCTTCCGTTTCTTGTTTCTTTTCCTATTTAATTCTATAACGCTCGTTTACACTTAACTTTTAATTATTAGCGATCGTTAAATAAGCTCGATTTATATTTAATAAATATAAGTATATTTATTAAAATTAATTAATCCTTTACGTGTAGTGTGCTATCCCGCAATCCCGAGTTTGATCCTATCACATGACTATTTAGTTTTATGTCCATAAACTTTCAGCTTATAGCCTGTTTGAAACACACGGGTTTTCTGATATAAAGATGATGGATGTCGTAAAGGGCTCAAGAGGTTCTAATTCAAGGCTGGTTTTATTTGTTCCAATTTTTATTTTAACCCCTAAATGTTATATAAGTTAAGTCCGTTTTTTATAGTTTTTAATATCACGTTTTTGACACATAAACTTTTGAATAGATTTTTTTTAGAAAAAACGTAAAAAACGAATTTGAAGCCAAATTAAGTAATATTTGATTTTTTTAATTTAAAACATTAAAAACAAAAGGAATAAATCAAACAATTATTTCTTATTAAAAAAAGAATCTCTTAAAAAATCCCTACTTTGGGTTTTGCTTTGAAAAGAAAAAGATTTCATTTGACAGCGTTTCATACTTGAAAAAATGAACAAAAGAATTTAGTGTGTCTGATTTTATATCAGATTTGAAGTCGATAAAAAACGAATCGACAAACATTATTTACATGCCATATTTTAACGATGATAATCACAAGTAGGGTGGGAACCGGGTTGGTCGGGTTCTGGTTATTTGGGTGGGGTCGAATTCGAGTCGAGGGTAAAAATAATTTACTCTAACCTGACTCGAGTTGAACTCGGGTTAGTCGGAATCGAGTCTACTCGGCTCAGGTCTATTCGGGTCGGACCTGTTCGGGTTTGGGTCAATCCGAGTATGGGTAAAATATTAAAAAAAAACTTTTTGATTTTTTTTAAATAGAAATAAAATAGATTTTGTATATAAAAAATAAGATAAATAAAAAGAATCTTATTCAGGTTAATCGGGTTGACTCGAACCCGAATTAGGTATAATTTTTTACCCGATTTCAAATTCGAGTTAGTCGGGTTAACCCCTAATCACAACAACAATAATAATCAATCCTGTCGAGCGGATACAAAAAAGTACAATGTATTATACGTTTACTCGAAGGTACATAAAATGTTTCATTTCTCTTTCAAATAGTTCAGGTTTCATTTGCCTGTACGAATAGCGTTGTACGAACTAATCGAGTCGAGTACTCTTAAGCTCAAGCTCAAGCTCAACTAGAATACTAAAACTCGAGCTCAAAACTCAATTCGAGTTTGGTCGAGCTTTATATTTCGAGCTCGAGCTCGAATCATCATACAAAACTCGAGCTCAAAACTCGACTTATTTTCGCATTTCATGTACCAACTCGATAAATACTCGGCATATCAAGCTCGAATCAACTCAAATTATATATATAAAAAGGTAAAATAAAATTTAACTGAAACTCGATTTTCACGAGCCGATTATTTTATAGCTCGGAACTCGACTTGATAAAGTCGAGTAGCTCGAGTTCAACTTATTTAAATCAATGGTCAATTGGTTTTTATGTAACCAATTTGAATAACATGTCTATATATCAAGCACAATGCCAAAACCACCATAACATCCATTGTCGTCCAGCTGTTAGGATATCTGGCTTTCACCCAGGCGACCTGGGTTCGATTCCCGACAATGGAAATCTTTTTTTTCTTGAATCTTTTTTAAATGTTGTAATAAACTAGTTCATAATGATGATATTGGTCGGTCTCAAATCTTTTTGCGTTGACTTTCTATTATAAGAAACTTGATTTAGTAATTGACTAGATTGTACAAATCGCCTTTTGGTATGTTCAAATTGCAGATACAATCCTTATCTTACGAAATTTTATTTTCGTCAGAAAGTAGAAAGTGTGATTGTTAAGATCTCTCTCTCGATCCTGATCTTGCGATTTTACGATACATTAAAGCAAAAACGATTTGAATAATACATATAACTTTGTAAGTTTAAGATTTTATGGGATCCCATTCTTAATATCTAACCTTATCCGATATTATTTTTCTCGACTCATAAATTAAAAAACTCAAAATTTATAGATTTTTGTTGTACAATTTAAGAAACAAAATGTTAATTTTTTTTATTATTTCATAATTATAATTTTTGAATCTTTTTTAAATGTTGTAATAAGTTAATTTATATTAGCCTGTTCATAATACAAGATCATATGACATGACAAAGTCAAAGTGTTGTTCCTCATAATATGATGATATTAGTCGGTCTCAAATCTTTTTTTTCCGTTGACTTTGTATTATAAGAAAATTGATTTAATAATTGACTAAATTGTAAAAATCGTCCTCTTGGTATGTTAAAAGTACAGCTACAGTCCTTATTTTTGGGTTGTCGGCGTCGTTTTCGTCAAAAATTAAAAAGTGTAGTTGTCAGGATCTCGATGCTGATCTTACGATTTTACAATATTACAAAGCAAAAATCATCTAAATTTTTGTAATCTTAAAATCTTATAGGATCTTGATATTGACCATATGATCTTAAAATACTCCAATCCAATTTTACATTTCTCGAACTATAAACTAAAAATTGTAAAATTTAAAAGAGCAACATGTTAATCTCTTTAAACATTTCATAATCATAATTTATGAAACTAGTTTATAAAACATCCGTATAATTTTATGTTTATGATGTAAGATTATTTGTAGATTCATATAATATTTCAAAAACTATTAACAAAATGAAATTATTATAGAATCTTAAGATTTAGATCCAATTTTACGATTTCGATCTTGCATAGAAGAAAACAATCTTTAGTAATCTCGCTCTTGAAAACTTTGTAAGAAACTATCGCCGCATGTATGTTTTAAAACCCTTACAAATGATATGACGTTTCCTAAAACCCTTACAAATGAGCAGACTGTTGAATTAGATGCGGATGTATCTATAGAAGAGATCAAGAAGGCTGTTTGGGACTGTGGCATTGATAAATCTCCCAGACCAGATGGCTTCACTTTTGGGTTTTATCGGCAGTTTTGGAACCTCATTGATAAGGATGTGATTCGAGCGGTCAAATATTTCTTTATTCATGGAATATTTCCAAATGGGTGTAATTCTTCTTTCATAGCTCTTATTCCTAAAATTCCAGACGCAAATATGGTTAAAGATTTCTGACCAATTTGTCTTATTGGTAGCGTGTATAAAATCATAATAAAAATTCTGTCCAATCGTCTTGTCCCAGTTTTAGGGGATATTATTAATGATGTCCAGTCTGATTTTGTGGCGGGGAGGCAAATTATGGATGGTTCGTTTATTCTCAATGAAGTGATTCATCGGAGTTCGGTGAAGAAGAAACAAACTCTAGCTTTTAAGGTGGATTTTGAGAAGGCATACGATTCAGTTAGGTGGGACTTCTTAGATGATGTTATGGTTAAGTTCGGGTTTGGAAATAAATGGCGTATGTGGATCCTAAATTGTCTTCGGTCGTCTAGGGGATCTATCCTTCTAAACGGGAGTCCTACATCTGAATTCCAGTTTTTCAAAGGGCTAAAACAAGGTGATTCGCTTTCCCCGTTTTTATTTATTCTTATTATGGAAAGTATTCCTTTATCTTTCCAAAGGGTGGTAGAAGCTGGCATGTTAAAAGGTATTAAACTTAGTGACGAGGTAACGTTATCACATATGTTTTTCGCGGATGACGCGGTATTCGTAGGTGAATGGAGTGAAGGTAACATTGATACCCTCATTAATGTGTTGGAGTGTTTTCATAGGGAACCTGGTCTCAAAATTAATATGTGTAAAAGTAAAATCTTGGGGGTGCATGTGGAAGTGAACAAGGTGGAGCAAGCTGCTCTAAAACTTGGATGTCTAATACTCCAGATGCCATTTACTTACTTAGGTACGAAAGTGGGTGCAGCGATGCATAGGGTGGATAATTGGAAAGGGGTCATCTACAAGATTAAAGATCGATTGTCAAAGTGGAAAATGAAAGCTCTCTCGATTGGTGGTCGTCTCACGCTTCTTAAATCGGTACTTGGTTCTATTCCTCTCTTTTATATGTATATTTATAAAGCTCAAATGAAGGTGTTAAAGGATTTGGAATCAATTTGTAGTCATTTTTTTAATGGTCAAGATGGTACTAATAAAAAACCTTCATGAGTAAGGTGGGGTAGTGTTGTCACAGCAAAAGAAAAAGGGGATCTTGGTGTAGCAACTCTTTTTGGTCTGAATCGAGCTCTCATATTAAAATGGGTTTGGAGGTTTATTTTTGATAAAGACTCGTTGTGGTGTAAAGTGGTCACAACAATACATGGGGAGGAAGGCAGTTTACACAAAGAGTTGAAGAGATGCAGCAAGTCTTGTTGGTTGAATATAGTTAAAGAAGTCATTATTCTCAAAGACCAAGGTATAGATTTTTTCGAATTCCTTAAATTGAAAGTAGGGGATGGCAGCTCAACTCGGTTTTGGAAGGTCAAAAGGCGTGATGTAGGGGTTTTTAGTGACAGGTTTCCTCGCATCTTTGCGCTAGAAACGTGTCAAAATATTACTATTCGATCTAAGTTGGAGGAACATAGTCTAGAGAGCTCCTTGCGTTGAACTGCTAGGGGTGGAGTGGAACAATCTCAACTTAATGAGATTCAGAATGAAGTACGAGATGTTTCTTTGGTTCCTCAGGCAGATAGATACATTTGGTCTCTGAGTCAGGACGATACTTATTCAGTGGCCTCATTGAGAAAGAAGATCGATAACCATCTTTCTCAGACCGTAGCTTCAAGGACGAGATGGGTAAAGTATATTCCAATTAAAGTTAACGTTTTAGCTTGGAAGATTAAGCTAGATGCGTTGCCTTCCAGATTTAATCTATCTCGTCGGGGGATGGATATTGCTTCTCTTTCTTGTCCTATTTGTGATGATGGGCCAGAACAAGTACTCACTTATTTTTTAGATGCTCATTGGTGTGCCAGATTTATTCCATAATTGCTACATGGTGGGACATGGATTATATAGGTTTTAATTCTTATGAAGATTGGTTGAATTGGTTGATTGCGTTACGCCTCCCGTCAAGACTTAAAGGAATGCTGGAAGGGATATTTTATGCTACATGGTGGTTTATTTGGGTTTCAGAAATAAACTATTTTTTGACAGCAAGGTGCCTTCGAAGACAATGCTTTTAGATGATATCATCTCTAGTTCGTTTACTTGGTGTAAGTTTAGATATAAAGCATCATTCAATTGGAACGATTGGTTTAAAAATCCTTATTTAATTACTTTGTAATTCTAGCTCCTTGCTAGTTTTTTAATACAACCGCCGTTCAAAAAAAAGGTATGTTTTAAAGTAAAATGTGTAACACCAGAGAATTTTCCGTACTATTAAATAATAATAAATTATATTAATTATTATTCGAAATTCATTTTTGAGCGCTACCAAACTTATTGGATTCAAAAACAAAACATATTATGACTAAATCTGAAAATCGCGCAGTTTGCTTACCGATATGATAAAAATTAAATTAATATTTAATTTTCACGAGATATTTAATAAATAGATTTATTAAATTAGTTGATGCTTTTGACTCAATAATGTTTGCTAAAACAAGAAATCTTTAGGTTAAAGACCGTCTTTCTTTAAAACGAAGCTTGATCGGGTTACCTATTAGATAATTAACATTTTAAAAGAGTTTATGAAATATTCTTGAAAAATAGTCAAGTGAATAGTCAGTTCTAATGGGAAATCTATTTTAAAAACAATGGCGTAATCTTCGTGTCGTGAATCGAATTTTATCAATCCCGATCGAGCCCCGAGTCACGTTTAAATAAGATAAAAGAAAACTTTATTAGTTATTTATAGGGATGAGCATTTGAACCCGAATCCCGGAACCGAACCGGAACCGTACCGGAACCGTACCGATTCCCGGTACCCGAATCCCGTTCGGTACGGTACCGGTACCATGAAATAAGGTGAAAAAAATTCTGTACCATTAATTCGGTACGGGACCGTTACCAAATCGGGAAATTCCCGAAAAAAACGGGAAAATCCCGATTTCCCGGTACCGGTACCGATATCCGAATCCCGTTCGGTACGGTACCGGTACCATTAATTTATGCTCGGGAAAAATTCGGTACCATCAATTCGGTACGGTGCCGATACCGTGCTCATCCCTAGTTATTTACATTTTGAACCCTCAAGTAAATACAACTTTCCATTTACTTATAAAAACTTTTATTTATATTATATAAATACTAAATTAATATATTTTCTCATCACTTCCATCTTTATAAAAACACACACAACCCTAATTTATAAGACTCTCTCTCCCCTCAAAGTTTTCCGGCGACTGTAACCCTAATCTGGCCACCGGATTCCGGCGCCGCCATTTTTCCGGCGAACACCAAAAGCCTTTTTTTCGCCCGAACTACCCGATTTGTAAGATTAAACCACCGGTCTATTACTTTTGGCCACATAAACTGACACCACTACCACAGACGTCGCACTGCCGTCCCTACCACTCCATTATCATCATCATCTCCGGCCACCACCACTGTTCGCTTACACCACCACCACAACCACGTAGTAACCACAACCACCATCACCACCCTTCATCATAGATCTATCCGATCTGTCGCCACACCAATATCTACAACGCTATTTACAACCACCACTATCCTCCACCATGAAAAAAAAACGGATCCATCACCACCGTCGGGTCCACAAACCCATCAGACCACCAGATCCGTCGCAAAAGTCGTCGGCCACCATGGGGTGCGTTTGGTTTCGACAGAAAACACCATCAGGGTTGTTTGTTTCGTTTTATTCTTAACTGACCCGTAAGGGGTGTTTGTTGTTCGTTGGTACCACCAAAAACCACCAAACGTGGTGTTTGTGTGCTATCGTTACCACCACAACCGCACCCAAAAGGTGTCGGGCTCGTGGTATTGTTGTCATTTTTATGTTTCATTTTACCTTGATGTATAGATCCGAAAAGATGATTATCTTATGTTGGTTTTGTGATTTAACGATCGTTAAGTGTCGTCAGTTATGTTTAACAGTCGTTAAGGGCTTTTGATGTGGTTGAAATCAGTTTATGGGGTGTTTGGCAACGTGTTTAACAGCCCAATAGGGGGTGTTTGGATAAGGGTTTTGTGACAGTTTTAGGGATGTTTGGTTGGAAGTGTTGATTTAGTTTCGACTTGATTATCGGTAAATCTATTTTTATTTATTGTTTGTGATTCGACAACGATTAATTTGATATAACTGAAATATGTGGACAATTGAAACGCGGATTGATTGTGAAAGTGAAAATATCATATTTTATGATTTTGGGAAACGTTATATAAACGAATAGATCATGTCAAAATTTTATAAATTTAATATTTATTAGTTTTCTTAAATATTATTTAGGAATTAAAACGTTTTTAGAAATATTAAATTGACAAGTAAAGAAACAACAATTTATAAAATATTATTTTATAAAATCATAATTATTGTATATACTTTTAAAACTTCGTTTGAAACTCTAAAATGTGTAATTGCTTTTATAAAGTGATCTTTATTTAATTAATGGGTGATTCTGAAAATATGTCGAATTATTTTGGTTTCATTTATTTTTCTTGCTTATTTAATATGTTAATGCAAGTAATGCCTAAAAACATTATTAGTGTTAACTAATCTTTCTTAGTTTTGATCACAACAAACCATACAACACATTTAGTGTAAAACACAAAATGAATTATTTAACTAACACTATCATCAAGGTAATAATCATATCACTAACCTTTCTTAATCATACTTAGTGATCATCAAAATGATTATCCTTAAAACTCACTTTTGTTAATATGACAAAAGACTTTTTAATAAACTTTCTTTTTTAGAAAATGTTTTATTAAAATGGAAAATGAAAATTTGAAAATAGCATATTCCAAATGCTGTTAGAATATCCTTTGAAGGTTTCAAATACCTCAGATATTCCCACCCCACTAAAAGACAAAAAACGGAGCGTAGTCTAGTGGCGGTACCTTAAGTACCTACGCGGTTCCTTAGCGATATGGAACCGCGGGGTGAGATAAGGTACCGCGCACAGCTAGCCGTTATAGATCCGTTATACTTTGTCTCCTTTAAATAGTGGGTCAAATCTCATTTTCCAACAAGCCTCTTGGACGTTTTTCTCAGCCCTCTTTCTATTTTCTATAGCATAATCATTAGTAAATGATCACTTAAATTGTTAAGGATGTTTACATATGATTATCCTCTTGATCCCCTCCTTTACCTTGTCCAATAAGAAGATCACTCACTCACTAGTGTTGTGATAAAGATGAATCTATGAGCTAGTCATATTCATCATGATACCCTTTTTGTTTTAGGTCAATCCAATGTATTTATGAATACTTTGACTAGTTGTGTTCATCCAAGTTATTTGTGGATACTTGGATTTGTTGTGTACATCCATTGCATATGTGTTTGCTTGGATTTATGTTGTGTAAATCCAAGCTACATGTGTGTACTTGGATAAGTCTAGTTGAGTTGTAATAGATTTGATTAGGAGTTCTCACTAAACTATAAAGTGATGTGGTTGTGTCTTGTGAGTTCTCACTAAACTTAAAAGTGATTAGTAGTTGTGTTGTGTGAAGTTCTCACTTAGCTTCAAAGTGAAGAGTCGTGAAGATTGGTTCTATCTTTCGATTAGAACTCGACATCTAGCCTTGTGTCGTAAAATGGTGAAGTAGGCAACGTCGTGAAGATTGGTTCTACCTTAAGATTAGAACTCGACATCTAGCCTTGTGTCGTTAAATTGTGAAGTAGGCAACGTTGTGTAGATTGGTCCTAGCTAAAGATTAGGTCTCGACATTTAGCTTAGTGTCGGAAAATAATGTAAGGTCTCCTCAAATTAGAAGGTCTAGTTGTACTAAAGTTTCTCTTTGGTCAAAATTATTTTTTCCTTTGAAAATAGGTCTTTTAATTGGTAATATTGCATCCCACTTAAGATTAGTAGCCTTTATGCATGGATATACTCTTGAAATGTATCTACTAGTTTGCATCTTGCTTTGTGTAGGTACTCATGAAGATCAATCACTTAATTGGTTGTGGATTGAGTTACTTGAACTTGTAGAAGACTCATCTTCATTGATCTTTAACATCTTTGAATGATGATACCAAGATGATTGGGAATGATACTAGTCCTTGAAGACTTAGTACTCATTATAGTCATTGATTGGGCATAGCACTTATTCCTTCATGGATTGCTCTTTGTGGCCAAGGTACGCTTTCGTTCTTCCACACGCCCTTTTGATCATTCTTTTGATCACTACATGACTATGTGCTTGCTCTTGGCATCCTTGTCTTGACATTTAATTGTGGTTTGTGATTCTTTCCTTTTATCCTCTCAAACCTTCATTGCTTGGATACTTGACTCACTATGGTGATGTAGAGTGAGTTAGTAGAAGCTTAAAGTATCAAGCATGATTTCCATGGTTTGCACCCATACGGTTAGTAGGCCCTTTGTGGGAGAGAAAGTAAATTAATACCTTGCTCATATTTTGGTTTAGACTAAGACTATTATTGAAAGTGATCTTAGTCTATACTTGAATAATTGCTTTGTGCTTATTCATTACCAAAGCCGTTTAACGTTTCGCCGGAAAGGCACGTCTTTAACCACTATATACGACACAAGCTCTTCGTATCCATCATTTGAAGATTGTCATTATTCCCTTGATCATTTTTCCTAGTCTTGATTCACTTCCCTTGTCTTCTCTCCACTTAGTCGTTTTGCTACGAGTAGTCGTTTGTCCGTTTCGGTTCTTTTCGATCTTGATTTAACTCGTAATCCTTCGTTAAGGCATATTGCTTAGTGTTATGATGATCCAATGATATTCTAAAAAGCTCATGATTTAATCTTAAATATTTTAGAAAAACTTGGTTTTCAAAATTTGGCGTTTTTCCATAGATAAAAACCTGCCTCTATAGGCGGTTCGCGGCTCAAACCCGCGGTACCTTATCGATAAGGAACCGCGGGCAGAAAATTTTGTTAGAGCGCCAGTTTGAGTATTTTATTCTTTTTCAAACCAAACCCTCTCTCTCCCAAAAACACATAGCCGACGGGTTTCTTGTTTTCCACCATTGTTGAAGCTTCCAAAACCTTCAATCACTCAAATTAATTGATTCCAAGTTGTGGGTTTCACTCATCCATCATCTAACATCAATTAATTGTAAGTATTTTCTTTCAATTTCATCTATTTTGTTCTAGGATTCATCCTTTCATAATTGGGGATTTTTTAAATTGAAATTGAATTAAAACCTTAATAGGAATGTGGGTTGACATGGTTATTTAACTATGATTCCTTAGGTTGATATTCATTAAGATTTCACTAAAACCCACTTGTAGAACAAATCCGATTTTTGATTAATTATTTTTGATTAAAAGATGGATTTGAGATGAACCCATGAACAAGTAGGTAATGACATTGTTAATGCTTACCTAAAAACCTTGTTTTGAAAAACCAATGTTCTAATCCATTGTTGATCTAACATAGATCATGTGTTCTTGGTTAATGATGGAATAGACACATTGTGAACATGAAAATGATATGGATTCAATCCTATGTTTGTCAAGAAATTGATATAACACATTTTCATTTTTCGTCATATGAGTGATTGGAAATATTTTTGTTTGTATTTAGGTACTTAATCATGCCTTCTCAATATCAAAAAGATCATCAATTCACTAGAGATTATATGCCCGACATTTCTCAAACCATTGTTTCCCCTCAACTCCAAAACTCTTACCCATCCCTTCCCTCTCGTAATTTCCATGAGGGTAGGATTGTAGATTCAAGAATAGCGGGAGATAATTATATAAACTCTATGTTCGAGCTTAATGGGTTTGATTGTTTGCTCTACATAGACGAGGTAATTTATCCCTTGTTTCTTCTTCAGTTCTTTAGTACTTACTCCATGCTTGAAATCAACGACCAAATCTTTATTCGTTTCTTGTTGAATGGTCAAATCATTCAATATTCCCTCGATGACTTTGGTGATATTCTTGGTGTTCTATTTGAAGGCACTTGTCGTTTTACGGATAAGTGGAGACTAGATGCTCTCTTGGAGTCTAACGATAAACCTCCAAATGACACCACCGAAGTTGATCTAAATTTCATCCTTGAAATCATCACGAAAGAGCGTAGTGGAAACATTGTGAGAAGCCTTCATACAAATGTGTGAAATGTGAATAGGTATGAAGTGCTCTCAAGCGACCTTAAGGATTACATGCTCCAATGGGCAAACATCCTTAGGGAAAATGTGTTTTGTCTTGGTGGGAACCGAGATCATATCCCGGCTTGCATGGGGCATATGTTGTTTTGCCTTTTTACTTCAACCAAGTACAATCTTGCATATTACATCGCTCGACGTATAAATTATGCTCTTTCCAAACCCAAAACAAACCTCCCTTATGCTATGCTTCTTACTCGCCTCTTTAGAAGGGTTGGTCAAGATTTTCCTCAACTCGATCTTTCTCGCTTTCACCCGGTTCAACGGGTTATGATGCCTATTCAAGAGGCGTATGAACGAAAGCCAAGAAGTGACCGTGGTTCGAGAAAATCCGACCATCAAGAGTCGGATGATGAGGACACCGATATGCCACCAAGTGATGGTGATGGCATCGGTCCTAGTTCCCATTTTGACTCTTCGAGTAACTCCCATCCATCCTCAAATCAATTCGAGGATGATTTTGAAGACTTAGATCCTCCTCCTCACTCTTCTAGTGATGTTCCGGAAGATCTCAATATGGAGCATCTTTATCGTGAGAATCTTAGAACTCGGGGAGAATTACATGAACACCGAGTGGAGACAAGAAAAGGATTCAAGTATTTGGGAAAGATGATCAAAGGTTTAGGAAAGAAAAGGAGGTGAAGACTTTGAAGTTGTGTCAAAGTTTGGATTTGATGGTTAAACATTTGGTTATTAACACTTTGGTTTAGTTGTTTATGAACTTTTGTTGCATGTTTGGATTATTATTTATTTTGATCCTAAATGTTGCTTATGCCATCATGTTTGTGATTTACATAGCCTTGTGCATCTTTGTGATAGTTAGCTTACTTAGATTATGATCTGTAGTTAACTTTGGCTTGTGAATCTTTTGGGAAAAATCTGGGTTTTACAAAAACTGGGATGAAAGATTTTTTGAAACCTCTGGTCGCGGTTCAATATCGACCAGCGGTTTCTTATCAATAAGGAACCGCGGGTCCTAGATAAGGAACCGCCGGCCACTGTGCACGACAGCATCTTTTGCTTTACACTGTTTTCTTAAATCTGTGTAAACCTTGCATGATTTTCAGTAATAAACTGCACATTTCCTAAACTAGCTTACCTAAATTAATTATTCACCTAAAATGATTTTAACCCATTACTAGTTTGGATCATCCCCTCACCCATTTAAACCCACCTTGTTTGCCATGTTCTTCACACATCAAACATACCTCCCTTAACCCTAAACAACCTTGGTGTGTACCAAAACCTCAAACACTTCCAAGACCTCCACCCCAAGGAAAACACTCAAAATAAGGATTAAGGTAGCCAAGCCTAACTCCTCACCTTTCCATACACCTAAGAATGAGATGGGTCCTATCCTCATTTCTTCATCACCTTCCCCACCTCTTGCACCATGCAAGACATCATCCACCCATGGTACTAACCACTCCATTGGTTCTACCTCCTCTTCATTCAACTCAAGAATGAATGAGCTCTCTTCACCCTTCACTCCAAGTGCACCCTTGGATGTGACCACATGATGTGTCGTGGATAGTATATGTGATAATTTGATATTATGTTATAGGGTAAATTAGAAAATTACCTTTAGGAAAAAGTAATAGACTAATAATACCAATGAGGAATTCAATTAAACACGTTGGTGACTCAAGTTCGTTGTACACGAAGATCTTATGAATTTGAGACGTTTTGCTTTGATTTGGACAATCGATTTGAATTGGTTTTCGGTTTTTAAACTACAATTAAAATATACTAATTTTAAACTATTTAAAACTTATCCTAAAGTGCATGAATCGTAACCCCGCTAAATTTAAAATCTAAAACAATTAATTACTTAAAAATTAACACTATTTAAAATTTAATCTATTTTAATAATCTATGAAAATTAATCTATTTAATAAAAATAACTTTTAATCTATTTTAAAAATCTAATTAAACTTTTTAAAAACTAATTATCTTAATTAAAAAAAAACTTAAAACAAATCTATTTAAAAACTATTTTTATTTAAGTCTACTTTTATAAAAATCTAATTAATTAAAAATAAACTAATTAAACTATTTAAATTTATGAAAAACATTTTTTTATTTTTTTATTTGTTTTTTATATTACTTATAAAACTAGAATTGATCTAAATAAAATCATTAATTAAATAAAATATTTAAAAACGAAACTTTAATGAAAATACAACCTAATTGCAAAATCTGCCAAATCTTAACACTATATTAATTAAACTGTAAGTGAGTTAACCAAAAAGGCCAGTTAGCCCAGTTGGCTAACACGCTGGACAGTGATCTGCGAGGTCGCGAGTTCGAGCCTTGCAAATAGCAAATTATTGCTATTATTTTTTTTTATTTTTTTTTGAGTCCAGATTCCGTAATCTAGTAAACCAAACATACCAATTGAGTCTGCTGGTCTATATTACACAGTGAACACAGTCGAAAACCAACAATACTTAAGCAAACCAATAACAGAATTAGGCACAATCAAATACAAAAAATATGACAGCTAGAATCAAAAGTAGAAGCCCACTACAATCAACATACACAAATCCAATACCCAAAACACGTTACAGGTACTTAAAATCGATAAGCAAGGAATCAGTAACTAGAATAGCCCATAAATTCACGCAGCAAAAAGCAGTTAAAGATTCACTATAAACACAGTTCATAAATCCTTATGCAAGCTCCTTAATCTAGTAGATAAACATCTCTTACAAAACAGATACTAAAATGACTAAAAACACATCAGATTTAAAACCAAATCTTCTCTATATCAAACCAATCTAAATGCTTCAACGACACAATGTATCACTGTGTTCTTAGTCTAAATCGAGCAAAAATTAAGCAGAAAAATAGACCTAATAACAATCCTCAAACAAAATCAGCCTAATAAATCTATATCATTTTTAACTAATCAGCATAAAAAAACTTGTAAACAAACTCAGTTATTCAGATTTATCCAAAACCCCTATTTAGAACAGATATCCACCTATCAAATCCGGATTCTTAAAATCTCAGTTAAATTTACCACCAAAGACATCAAAATAACCACACAGATTAATCATTATCTTAATTATATCCATACAACCCTAATCCTTTAATCAAACAATTCATAAAATCAAATTAACAGATTAATCAGCAATGCTTAATCAGATAATAGAGTTGACAAAACAAGTAAAATAAAAAGGAAATGAAAAGAACTTAAAACCTATTGATGAAAGCCTTTGAACGAAGTGCAGCGCTGAGCTGACTTAAGCACTTAAACTAAACCACCGCGTACCAAAAAAAAACTTCACCATCGAGCTATGACTCGGACCAAGAGTCCTCGAACCATAAATCATTCGGACAACAACTATTCGAATCACAATCATATAATGAACACCAATGATTTATATCTAACCAGTGGGTTAGATATTTCCCTATCTCACTTTATTATTCACAACAAGCTATGATTTCAGCTTTTGAGAATAACTCTTAATTATAACAAAAAATTTAGAATAAAACTGCCAGTACTCTTTATATAAAAAGACGAGAGAATAAAAATCAATAAACTGGAAATAAAATTTTATTAAACCAAATAAATCATTACATCATTTAATTAAGAGAAATTACAATCCTATCTAAAAAACTTCATTATAACAGTAAAGTAAAGAAAAGGGATGAAAAATACAAGTAAATGGGTGGGTTTTTATAGCCATCCCAGGCTGTTGATGAAGAGCATCTTCGAATATTCTTGGGTATATTCTTCTCTGATATCAGCCCTTGATCTTTATCTTTCACTCTCTTTGTTTGATCAAATGGTTGATATATCACAACTAGCACACGGATTGCCAACGTGGCATCCGTGTGTGCTAGTTGTGCTTCTTTGAAGGCCCTTGATTGGTTGATTTGGAAGATTGAGGTGTCAAAGCCAGTAGAAAATTGCCATGTATCCTCTTCAATCCAACTTTTCTCTTCCTTAAACCATGGGGGTTTTATTCCCCTTTGTGTGAATTAATTTTGTAGGTTAAAAGCCCCAAATAATATAGACTTTTACCCATCTAGGGTTTGTGTGAAACAGTAAATATTTACTGGTTTTTGTGTGTTGGAGAAGAAAGGCTATATGTAATATCGAAAAAAGTAAATGTGTGGTGAGAGAGAGTCGGTTTATTTATTGTGTGAAAATGAGATATGAATGGAATGGTTTGGTGAAGAGTCGTTTTTAATATTTAATGTGAAAGGTTTGAGTGGGTATGACGAATGAAAATGAGTTTATTCGTTTTTATAGTCTTTTTACTGAAACAAACCCTAAGGCCCAATAATCTGCACTTCATTCGTTTTTTTAATCAGTTTTTTTTTGGGCTTGGGCCCTTGATTCCCATCCGTTTCCTAAACTT
Source organism: Glebionis coronaria (assembly GCA_025667525.1). NCBI lineage: Eukaryota > Viridiplantae > Streptophyta > Magnoliopsida > Asterales > Asteraceae > Glebionis > Glebionis coronaria. The sequence continues at coordinate 21,250,609 of CM046882.1, read as the reverse complement.
CACATTATTTGGGCTTATAGTGAATTTGGACCCATTTATTGTACAAGGCTATAATTTGGGCTTATTCCAAAAGTATTTTCCAATATTGGACTCTCAGGCCCAATAAGCATTTGTGGGTCCCACTTGGCCTATTTTCTTGCCAAATGATGAAATCCGCTAAAGTCGATATCGATTTTGGCTTCATTGATCTTTTTCTTCAAACTCGTGTCGATATTTGCAGGTTTTTGCGATCTTGGTACCTACACACATGAAAACAAGAAATACACATATACAAGGCATATTTGATACATTTCATGCATAATTTCATTGTTTTAAGCTACAAATGATATGAGTATTTAAGCTCATATCATCACACAACCCCAACCAATCCAAAGCATTCCTTTTGTGAATGACTTTGATGACACTTTGGTGACTTCACCATTTACCCCTCATAACTCACCCATTTCACCAACCTTGGAGAATTTACCTCCACACTCACCCATTTCCCCTTTAGGGAACATGCCTCCACTCTCACCCATATCGCCCTTGGAGAACTTGCCTCCTCCACCTCCACCCAACTCAAACATTCTAATTTTAGGTGTTCCACTTTCCCTCCTTTTGGGTGATCCATACTATGGGTTTCAACAAACACATGGTCCTAGTTGTCCATGTTGTCTTTACAACCACTACATCATCCATAACCTTAGGATGGATATGTATAGACTACATAGGAGGTTGCAAGAGTTCTTGCTTGCCTTGTTCTCCATGCCTCCTCCTAGGAGATGAATGATGGAGTTTTCTTAATAAGAGTTTTCAACAAAACCAAGCCAAAGAAGACTACTTATCTAGATCTAATGTTAAGCTAGCTATGTATTAGTTAGTTTTATTTGTCATTGTACTTGCTTCTTTCATGAATGTTTCATGTTGTTGATCTATGGATTTAGCTTTGTGTGTTTCTATCCTTTTGTGCACACTAATCAACTTTAATTTGAAATTAAAATTGAACCTAAATCAATCACAACCTCTAAAAACTTGACTAAAATTGGTTCAAAATGATATCTAAATTATTTTGTCACCCTTTGTCAAGACATTCTTTGTGAATGTGTTGCTTTATGCAACCCTAGCATAATTTGGTGCTAATAGAGGTAAAATTCCAAGATTTCCAACTTTTTGAAAAAGTCTTAGTTTTTCTCAAAAACCTGTAAAAACTTGGTTTCAAGTCCACTGGACGCGGATCCTTAAAGCCCCGCGGTTCCCTAGCGATATGGAACCGCCGGTCCCTTTAAGGTACCGCGGGCAGAAATCAGTTTTTGACGATTTTTTGGTCAAAACTTTCAAAACCCTATACCCTGTCAAGATTCCTTGTTTACTCAAATTGATTAAACATTCCTTGACACTTCACATTTTGTATTCAAATTCTTACCTTGATTACATTTTACTTATACCCCAACCTTGAGATTTCATTCTCACACCTTCCCAACCTTGAGAATTCACTCTCACACAACCTTGAGATTTCATTCTCACACCTTCCCAACCTTGAGAATTCATTCTCACATAACCTTGAGATTTCATTCTCACACTCTCACAATGCCTAACTCCTACATTCCTAACCTTGACATTTCTTTGTCACAACCTCACTCACCCAAAGCTTACTCATCCAAGCTTTCAAAGAAACCGAAAATCTCGGTTCGACCTATTTGGGTTAAGAAGAATGAACCATCTTCGTCCAAACCACCCAAAAACCCTACCTTCTCTCCAATCAAGTATTGGAATGAGACTTATACCATTAACCACATCACCGGAGCTAAAGCAAATGTTCCCCCACCACCACAAACCTTCAATACCCCTCAACTCAATGACCTTTCAACCTTCCCAAACCTCACAAGGCATTGTGAAAACATTCCTAAACCCATTACCCCACCACCACCAAACCCTAAGTTTGATGCCATACCCCCATCAAACGATTTTGTGTTGCATCATGGATCCGCGTGTGCTTGTTGTCGATTTCAACAAATTGAACTTGCTCATGTGTATGAGAAGTTAAATTTTCTTGAATTCCTCCTCACTCGACCTCCTATTCAAGTTTTCGTTCCGGTGGACAAAACTTCGAATGATGCATCGTCATCTTTTTAGTCTTTTATTTTTTTTAGCAATCTTGGAAAATATCACTATTAGACTAGCTTATGCTTAGTGGTTTATTTTCCATATTTATTGCTTTTAGATACTCATATTGTGTGTATGACTATCTTCTTTGTTGTGTCTTTTTCTTTTATGTAACCTTTGTGTTGTTTGTGTGTTATTTCATTAGTTCTATTTTGAGTTGATCATGGTTAATTTTTACAATTGCTTATGGGTGATTCCATCAATTCTAAACTTTAACCCATTGACAAGCTTATCATCTTCATCGGATTGAAGCTTGATTTTGTCAATTACCTCTTTGGACATACTTAGCAAAATACTTGCTTCTAATTTGAGATTTCTTCTCTCTCTCCCTCTCAAGTTACTTAGTAGGTAGTGATCATATATACATTGGTGTTTCTTTCCTTTCTACTAACCTTTGTGTAGCATGTCACCTTAGCTCACAAACTTGGTGCCCCAAGCAAGGGGGAACAACCACCAAGGGGGAGCTACTAGCAAAGTTCGATGTTCTTCAAAGACTTGTGCTAACCTTTTTGCTACGACAAAGGGAGAGAAATGATAGTGATAAACTAGTTAATAATTCCATATTTTGTGTTTCTATGAAAATGAGTTTATCGTTTGTCGTAATCAAAAAGGGGGAGATTGTTAATGCAAGTAATGCCTAAAAACATTATTAGTGTTAACTAATCTTTCTTAGTTTTGATCACAACAAACCATACAACACATTTAGTGTAAAACACAAAATGAATTATTTAACTAACACTATCATCAAGGTAATAATCATATCACTAACCTTTCTTAATCATACTTAGTGATCATCAAAATGATTATCCTTAAAACTCACTTTTGTTAATATGACAAAAGACTTTTTAATAAACTTTCTTTTTTAGAAAATGTTTTATTAAAATAGAAAATGAAAATATGAAAATAGCATATTCCAAATGCTGTTAGAATATCCTTTGAAGGTTTCAAATACCTCAGATATTCCCACCCCACTAAAAGACAAAAAACGGAGCGTAGTCTAGTGGCGGTACCTTAAGTACCTACGCGGTTCCTTAGCGATATGGAACCGCGGGGTGAGATAAGGTACCGCGCACAGCTAGCCGTTATAGATCCGTTATACTTTGTCTCCTTTAAATAGTGGGTCAAATCTCATTTTCCAGCAAGCCTCTTGGACGTTTTTCTCAGCCCTCTTTCTATTTTCTATAGCATAATCATTAGTAAATGATCACTTAAATTGTTAAGGATGTTTACATATGATTATCCTCTTGATCAACTCCTTTACCTTGTCCAATGAGAAGATCACTCACTCACTAGTGTTGTGATAAAGATGAATCTATGAGCTAGTCATATTCATCATGATACCCTTTTTGTTTTAGGTCAATCCAATGTATTTATGAATACTTGGACTAGTTGTGTTCATCCAAGTTATTTGTGGATACTCGGATTTGTTGTGTACATCCATTGCATATGTGTTTTCTTGGATTTGTGTTGTGTAAATCCAAGCTACATGTGTGTACTTGGATAAGTCGAGTTGAGTTGTAATAGATTTGATTAGGAGTTCTCACTAAACTATAAAGTGATGTGGTTGTGTCTTGTGAGTTCTCACTAAACTTAAAAGTGATTAGTAGTTGTGTTGTGTGAAGTTCTCACTTAGCTTCAAAGTGAAGAGTCGTGAAGATTGGTTCTAGCTTTTGATTAGAACTCGACATCTAGCCTTGTGTCGTAAAATGGTGAAGTAGGCAACGTCGTGAAGATTGGTTCTACCTTAAGATTAGAACTCGACATCTAGCCTTGTGTCGTTAAATTGTGAAGTAGGCAACGTTGTGTAGATTGGTCCTAGCTAAAGATTAGGTCTCGACATTTAGCTTAGTGTTGGAAAATAATGTAAGCAACGATGTAAGGTTTTCTCCGCCGAGAAGGGAGCTTGTGGATATAGTGGAAATCTCGAGTAGGTGTACTCGAGGAGTGGAGTAGAAACGAGGATAGAGCCTCGTTGTCGAACCACTATAAATCTTGGTGTCTTCCCACTAGGTTGTCTCCTTCCTTACTCTTTACTTATTTCATTATCATTACACTTACCTATTATCTTTGCTAGTGCATTTGAATTGAACCTAATCATTATGCAACTTAGCCTCAAGTAAAAGATAGTTTTGATACAAACCAAATTGAAAGTAATTTTAATTTGGTCACCAATCGAAGAGAAACTATTCAACCCCCCCTTCTAGTTTCTACATAATAGTTGCAAGGTATTCTATACTTGGACTATTTATTCTTGTGGTTGTCATCTTTCTTGAGTCTAGTACATGTTGTATGTCATGTACATTCCTAGTTATTCGTGCGTTGTTTGTTCTTGTTATATAATTCAAGCTATGAATTATATACATGTTCTGTTCTTTCGTGTGTAATATATATTAGGTATATATATTACATACACGGTGGTATCTTCCGCTTCATCTTACTAAACCGATTACCGAACCGATTATTGAACCGATTATCGAGCTGATTACTGAACCGATTACTAAAGTATTTCGACATAGGATTTAAACGGTCTATGAACCGATGTTATTGATGAAACCTTTCATCGGGAAAGTTTTGATGCATCGATTTGGGATGCTGGGAGATGATCGATAAGATAAACTGCGACTTCCGGTATCGAGCAGTTCCAGCCTACGTTACGCTGCTCTTGGTATTCGCATTTTTTCTAATTGATCTTCAACATCGATGTGAGTTCATACCCCCTCTTTCTCTTTTCAAATGATCTATAAATGTTTTGAATCTCTTTGGGGGAGATACATGCTTGTCGATGTCAAATACATGTTTGTGCATTTTAATGATTGTTGTGATTTACATGTCTATCCTTTACAAGTATTATTGTGATACATATGTGTTGATATTTTTTTTGAAGATTGTTTATATTGCGTACGTGCTTGTACTTTTGAGGATTGTTTATGTGACATATGAGTTTACAGTTTTCGGATTGTTGATGATTTATACTTGTGAATATCTGAGCTATCCCATAGCTCCTTTTAAACTGCTTTGTATGTTTAATACTGTGAAGTGAAATGACTGCTTGTACTTGCTTGTGGACGCAAAGATTGATTTCTGTGAACGCTCAGTGAACTACGTTTATGATCAGCCTAAGTAGTGTTAGCCATAGTCCCCACCATCATGAATCGTTAATTACTCTGCTGGAGTAAGCTCTTATGTTATGGATAGATATATTAAGGCTTGAGAACCTCCACTCGGGCATTCTGACGCCGGACGAGTGTATATCATTTGTTTGAACTTGGGTAGTCTTGGCTAGACTCCCACTTGGGGCAATTTATATGTACATTATGGTGTACGTACTGCATCATTAGCTTCGATATCATGAGCTTAGCGCTATCATAAACACTGAAACACCCGATTTATCTTACACTTGGAACTATATCTCCTATAGTTGCCTTGGGTACTTGAACTGAACTTTTGCGGTCCATCTTGCTATGAATCTTGAATGTGAATCTTGATTTTGATCTTGCTATGAATATTGATATGAATCTTGACTACGATCATGTGTTGATCTGATATGAATCTTAACTGCGATATTGATATGAATCTTGACTGCGATCGTGTATTGATCTAATATGAATTTTAGTTGTGATATCGATATGAATCTTGACTATAGTAATGAAATGCTCTTGACATGAATTGATTATGTGGTTATGACATGATTCCTGTATGAGATATGATAGGATTATTGTACGTGGATTGATCTAATCCTTAGGTGTGGTAGTGACGTGATTCATGGATGTGGTCTTTATGTGACACTCATATGATGGTTTGAAACGATGCTTACATACTGGGTTGATAGGATGCTTATATGAAGGTTTGATATGATGGTTATATGATGGTTGGACGTGATGCTTATATGTTGGTTTGATATATGTTGGTTTTATATGATACTTATATGTTGGGTTGATATATGTTGGTTTTATATGATACCTATATGTTGGTTTGACATGATGCATATATATATATATATATATATATATATATATATATATATATATATATATATATATATATATATATATATATATATATATATATATATATATATATATATATATATATATATATATATATATATATATATATATATATATATATATATATATATATATATATTGATTTGATATGATGCTTATATGTTTGTTTGATATATGTTGGATATGATACTTAGATGCTGGTTTGACATGATGCTTATATGCATTTTTCTATGATTCTCATATGTGATCTTGATTACTGGCATGAACCTAGAACATGACATTGTTATGTATGTTGACAGTGACTGCTGAATTGAACTGGGGTGTGAATGAGTTCATGAACCTAAAAATGAGCTGAAATGAACTGTGAGCATGAACTACAACTTGTGTATGAACTGAAGTTTTTGGTGTTAGCTGTAATGCTTTTGCTAAAAATTGATTTATGAATGAACCTTGTGGTAACGTCTCTTTTATTGTGAAACTCTGGATTTCTAAACGCTTTTGTGATACTACTTTTGGTAGTAGTCTTTGTAAACTTTTAAAGTGTCTTAAACATTTTAATAAAACTTATGAACTCACCAACCATTGTGTTGACACTTTTAAGCATGTATTCTCAGGTACTTGACTGTATGATTATTTGAAGTCTGCGTTGTGATATTTGGCCTAGATGTCGTTCTCTCGGATCAAGACTCGGATAATCATGACGTAACAGGCCCCAAAACTCATGGGCTTCCGCTGGACCAAATTGGGGGTGTTACAAAATGACTAAATCTCTACTACATATAAAGAGAAGACCCTAAATTCTTGAATGTTGAAAACTTAGTTAATTATGGAATTGTTGAAAACTTGATTAATTATGGAAATGTTGAAAGCAATTACACAATACCTAGAAATTGATCTGGTGGCCAGCCCATATTTATAATTTTGGAATGTCACATTACACGTTTCAACTCATTCATTTTTAAGGCCATCCCATCTATACAACTGTAAAACATAAAACATACAACTCATTCCTCTTTCTAACCTAATACATACACCCTATTAAATCCCTCCACCATTAGCCTATTGGCCGCCACCCTCCACCACCACAGATCTTAACCGTCAATGAAACCACCACTCAGTCTAATTACCGCCACTAAGGTAATTCGAAACCTTGGTCTTCTTCTTAATTTATGTGTGGCGTTTCTCTTTCCCTGAAGTTGTCAAGAAGCACTGCCGTGTTTCGGTTTCCAGGGGTTTTGTCTGTTGCACAATCATATTGCTGGTAAGTCCGTACATCATTCAAAGCAAACCTTTTTTGTGTTCAAATGAGAGGAAACGTGATCTGGTGACACACCGACTCCTTATTTGTATGATTGATTTTTGTTTTGTTTTTTTTTCTTTTTAGTCTGATGTTTTGTTTTCATGAATGTAAGTGTTGCAGGATTATTGCTTCTATCTTGAAAACAATTTTGGGTATATAATTATTTATAGTTGATGGTTTTTAGGGTTGACTAAATTGGGTTATGAATCTATTTTGTTTTATCTTATGGTTATTTTTTTCTGGTTTTTAGATTTAGGATTTGTGTGATTAAGAAACGGTTTTAGGGTTGGGACTTTTTTTTTGTTTTTATCGATGAGTACTGTTTACGCACCGGACGTGACTAATTGAGCAGAACTTCTTTGCAGCGGGACCATACCCAGTTTATGGTTGCAGCCATATCATTCAGCGTGTACCGTTTAAATATTCGTAAATGCAAGAGCAGTATAGTGTTCAGATATCAAGCTTTTACGTATACATTCTTTTCGCATCTAATCATTATTTGGCCTGTAGTAGTGTTTGGATTGTGGACTGCTATGATCATGTAGTGTTTATCAATAGTGTATTAATTGTGTACCTTTTTGTCACATATAGGTTTGCGCTGATTTGGAAGGAACTTGGGTTAAGATTCAAAGATCTTATAGGAATGGGCAGGTAGGAGATCACTGCATCTATTCTTGCCATATTTAGTGGTATGTTATTTTATGATAATGTTACGATATTAGAAATTATATGAACTTAAATATCATAATTATAAAATTGTCGAATGTTAATAACTTTAGCAGGAAAGCACAACTAAGGGTAAAGAGGAGAGACACGTGTAACCTTGAGTGAAAAGCAAGAGGTAGATGATTAAAAACTTTGCTACCACTGTGAAATTTCCTATCCTTTATATGAATCAAGTATGTTCAGGATCTTAACTTATATTTATGTTGTGTTTAACTTATAAGTGTCTCATGCTTATCCATTTGAATATATGTACATATTCCATTCCTTATTGGGTTATGTAACAATGCCAAAGCTAAAAACTTCTGCATACCAATGAGTGTATATATGTTTCGATATAGTCATTAAATAAAGTTAAAGGGGAGTTTGGGTAAGCTTATTTTATATGTTAACGACATGCTAGGTAATTAGTCAAAAGACATTACGCGTATGTATAACACAAAACACTTGGGAGAAGCTATGTTTTGTCTTCACCTATGTTGGTTTCTGTCAGTTTCAAGGTTTGTATGTAACTTGGGTTGTTTGTCTCGGCTTATGGCTTATTTGGTTTTGGACTTATGTTTCATAAGCCCGCTTTTTGTAAGCTCGCTCTTTGTGGCTTATTTTGAAACTTTTCGGCCTATATAAGTTCATTATGTTCGTTCTTTGAGTTTTGTTTTAGTACTGTTCACTTCAACTGCCTAACTTTGTTTCAAAATCATGTGTTTTTGGTAAAGTATATGGTTGCTTGGCCAAGTCAGAATGTGAAAGTTCAATAAAGACGGTTTTTATTAAACACAAATGTTAGCAATTATCTAGAAATAGTACAAAACACTATGAAATCTTGAAATCAGATCAAATTATCAGACTCTAGCTGAATTATTTGTTTTATCTCTTGTATTGGATTACTTTTTTAAGTTCTAAGTTGCTGATAACTCATCTCTCTTGGAACCTTAATTCTTTAGTGTCACACTTCTTAGGACATAAATATGCCCCTCGCTTTGCAGTTCTAGCTTTCATTTGTGTTTCTTTGCGTCCTATGTGATTATCTATTTGCTGGCATGTAATTTGTTTTTTTTCCTGTTAATGTGTAGAACCCAACATGTTAAGACTGATGTCATCAGTTCGCTAATGTATTACTGCCTTATTATTACCTATGAATTCGTTGAAGCTTTCCATGTAAGTTTTCTAAAATGTTTCTACATTCAGCTCATCTACAAATACGAGGTATTAGCACGGACAATTTACACCTGTAAATCACTATGTTAGTAAAACACAAACTTGTTTAATGAATCAATAAAAATAAGAAAATGGATAAGGTTTCAATGTTCAGGTTACCCAGGGTGGGCGAGCTTTTTAATTCAGATGTACACAGCATATCCGGGTATCCCTATGACACATTTCCCTGGGCACCCCCAAATGGGTAGAGTATGTGGCTGCTTGGCCAACTCGAAATGCGAAAGTTTATAGTTATAAACATGCTATGATTAATTTAGTTTATTCACTTTTGTTATTTAGATGATGAGATGTTGTGCTCTTTTATTAGTAGAATAAAGCTTCTTTCAACAAAATACAACTTTAGGTAGCCTGCCCTGTTGTTAAAAGTGCAACGTTTAGTCAATAAGCAATTTAATTATTGTTAAAAGCGCAACAATTTTTTTATGATTTTCATTATGTTATATGAAATAAGGCCTACCTCATGGTCAATATGCTTGTGTTGCGTTCGAGGACGACGCGAGAACAACCATGTAACTAACGTATTATCATATATACAGGACACAGATGCCATGCCGCTATAAATGACGTAATATGATGATCTCTTATAAGTGACATAAAGCGCCATGTATCATAACGTATAAACAACTGATTGAAAATTATAAAGCTTTTACTAAACGGCAAAATCGTTATTCTATTGTTGATCGCCAATGCATATAGTTTAGGAAATTATTGAATATTTAATTTGTTTGTTTGTTCATTCTTGATCATTGGTGTAAATGTTTCTTTGAACAAATATTTAAATTGAGAATTGATGTAATGTTTCACTTCAAGTTTTACTCAGTGCTTTTTATATGGGATTGAGATACATGATTTGAGATTATATCTAAATTTGAATTATCGTATGCTATAAGACTTTTCATTGTATTTTAGTCTCATCTCAAAATATTATATCATTAATTATCTGACATTGGGTAATTTCGCAGCTATGCGCGGGTAATCGCCTAGTGTTATAAAATGAAATAATTGTCTGATTACAACAATGACATTTTAGTCATTTCACTTTTAAACATGGACGATATTCGTACCAATAGTTTTCATAAAAACAATAAATGCGTTTTTGAAAAGATAGGGACTGCAGTTGCATTTTAAACACAAGACAACTTTTTGCAATATACTCTTTAATAAATCCTTTTTCATATCTTTTTTCACAAAAATATTATGAAGTGAGTATCAACTTATTATATAAGTTTAATTTTCTTTACTTAAACATTGAATTTTCTTTGCTTAAACATCAAAGGGTATACATGTTATTTGACCATTTAATTTGTGGAATTGTGTCCCAAATCATCTATCTATAGACTATAATCTATACCATTCAATAACTAACCTAAGAATTTGGGTGACCTAATCGCAAAATAATGGTTTTGTGACGTGATTTAGTATAAAGACGTTATTAACTAATCATCGAGTTAATAACGTGATTTAAAAATAAAAGGCTTCAAAATATCCTTTATTAGGACTTAAAACTCGAAAAGAAACTCATGAACGACAAAATAAGTTAAGAAAATAATACACTTAAATAAACAAAATAAAACTTTTTGTCAAGATTTTTTTTGTGATTAAAAGAAAGTACATAAGCATACGTCTATATTGATCGTGTTCATAGATGAAGGATAATAGGGGCCGAAAAGGGTGGTGACCCCTTTAAAATGTCTTAACTTTCATTAGTGACCACTTTAATCATTATTTTCGGGTAATTAACACGATTAAAAACGGAACTTGAATTAGTTTTTTGAAGGGGCGTATCGAAATGAAGTTGTATCATTTATGAATGGTTTAGTTACAATATTTCTCTTAAATATATATTCTATTTATTGAAAAGAAAATTGTAATTTGACCCTTAATGAATGATACAACTCCATTTCGGCCCCTCCAAAAAATTAGTTCAAGCTCCGTCCTTAATCGTGTTAATTACCCGAAAATAATATTAAAATTGCCACTAACACTAATCCTTCCATTAAGTAAAGTTGTGTAATGACCAAAAGCTTGATCCATCATGTTAGCAACTACTACAATGTATATAAGTTGAAGTCTTTTTTAAAGTTGGGTTGGAACCGTGATACGACCCGGTTAGAGTGTATCGGAATAGATAACACCACTTTAATCTTGTGCTTGCTCAATAAAAAGACAAGATAATTATTTGTTTAACTTGATTGATTGATTATTGATAATAATGATTCGGTATATATACCAAATAAACTTAACTTGTGTCACAAATCGATCACAATAATTACTAAAACATAATAAATACTTCATAAACATTTATCCTAAATAAAAATAAGTATGATGGACTTCGAACTCATCACAAACTCCTGACCATCAAACTCACAGGCGTATCAAACCGAATGAACATATAAAAATTGAAACGAATTAAAGCACAATTTTGGAAAAAAAACATAAACCGAAAATCAATCCAAACGAGTTGTGCCAAACCAAAATCAAGCTGACTATTTTCGGTTCGATTTAAATAGGTTATGTTCGGTCTTTGCCCAAACCAAAACCCAGTTGTAAAGAAGCAAAATCATAAACCGAACCGAGTAAGATCTGTTTGGTTTTGGTTGAACCAATTCAACTTGGTTTTTCCAATTGGTTTAATTTTCGAACGATTTTGATCATCTATGTTCCTAAAGTTACCTAGTTAATCTTGTAATTTATGTAAGGTCGTAAGCTTGTAACCAAGGGCGGAGCCACATAGAGACTAGGAAGGGTCTTGGCCCTCCTACAATTTAGCTCGCTAGTGTTGTATAGTTTACGTCTTATGTATTTATAGAATGAATGTTTTCATTTGGCCCTCTCAGTACATAAAGCCCAACCCTCCCACCAGAAAAAGTCCATCAAATAAATATGAGTGGGTTTTAAGCGATTTTAAAGAAAATAGAAAAAAAAAACCATTGTTATCAAGGTTATAGAGTTTACGGCTGAAGAAGATGATGATTTAAAACAATTTACAATTTGCACCCCTATCGTTTCTTATGTTTTACATTTGTGTCTAAAATATTCTTTTGTTTCTAAGTTAGTACACTTGAGTTTTCTAAATGAACAATGCATCCCTCATATGAGATAATGTTTAGAAATAGTCCATTCGATTACGTGTACAATATTGTTCCATAGTAATTTTTTGGGAAAATACCTTAAAAGTACATTAAACTTACCCATTTTTATGGCGTTGTGTAGTCATTTTTTTTCATTTTACTACTGAACTTTTAAATTTGGATCTTTTTATGTATCAAGTGACCTGCATAGCTTTGCACCAATAACTGCCATTTATAAAAAGAAAAAATGAAATTCCACATGGGATTCCATTATATTTATTCTGCCACATAGATATTATATTAGTGAGTTCTTATTAAGATAAAAACATTTCGATTTCTTCTCCGGCAGTGCAACAACAGATTTTGACAAGACCCCAAACAAACATTGATCAACAGCAGATCCCAGATTTACATAATAAATCCAATTGCATAAGTATGCGCCCTCCTTCTTAGACTCGAGGAGGTAGGAACATCATCCTCTCTCACTGGTCATCCATAAACTTTACTCTCACTTGAATCAAATCGAGCATGTTTTCTGGTGGTTGTATTCAAATCTGAAAAACGAGAATCCAAATAAAGGAGAAGCCAAAAGTTGACTTTTGGTGTTCCGGCTTATTATTCATATCGAAAAACAAGAAGCCCAAAAAATATCAACTTGATTAAAACAAATAATCATGTACAGATCTGAGGACTTATTTTATTGGGTTGCTGCTCCATCAAAATCTATAACAATTGAAGTTGTTTGATGATATTTTAATTGAAATTAAGAAAAATGATGGATTTGATGGTGATTAGGATGATTGATTTGATGGTGATTAGGAAGGTATGGCAACGAGGGGGTGCTCGTCGAGCTGAGGTGGCGGCTCGCCGTGCCTTGCTGAGCCTCGTCGCCACACCCACCCCCTATTCGTCGTGAAAATTTCGGATTTCCGAAATATGCACGACGAGAGATAGTGGAGAAATCTGCCAACATTTCGAATTATTCCTCTATGGAGAAGTTGGTTTTAGCATTAGTATTCGCCACAAAGCGGTTACGTCAGTACTTTCAGGCGCACCTAATTGTGGTTATTACTGATCAACCAATAAAGCAAATCATCTCCAAACCAGACGTGACCGGTAGGCTACAGAAGTGGAGCATTCTGTTATGAGAGCATAACATCTCCTATAGACCAAGGACAGCGGTCAAAGTCCAAATCTTGGTAGATTTCTTAATAGAGAAGCCAGATGAGGACGGACCGGTCGTACAACGAAAGGAAACTCCAGTAGAACCATGGGTCTTGTTTACTGACGAATCCTCGTGTACGGACGGGTCAGGAGCTGGCCTTATCCTTACAAATCCGGAAGGAATGGAGTTTACCTACGCCCTGCGTTTTGAATTCACAGCCACTAATAATGAGGCAGAATATGAAGCGTTGATTGCGGGTTTAAAAATCGCCGCTAGAATGGGAGTCCGCAACCTTGAGGCTTACGTGGACTCACGGCTTGTCGCGAACCACATTCTAGAAGGTTACATAGCCAAGGAGGATAACATGGTTCGATACTTGGAGAAAGTCAAGTCGCTCATAGCTACTTTCAGCAAGTTTTCTATCAAGAAGGTACCGGGAGGTGAAAACAAGAAGGCGGATGCTCTTAGCAAGATTGCGTCTACAAGTTTCGCTCACTTGTCAAAGCAAGTTTTGGTAGAAATACTAAAGGAAAAGTCTATAACGAAAGGGGAAGTCGCAGCTATAGTTGAGGAAGATGGACCTACATGGATGACCCCGATCATCAGCTATTTAACTGATGAAACCCTTCCGAATGAGGAAAAGGCGGCACGGCGTATCAGAAGGAAGTCGCAGCACTTTGAGCTTCGAGAAGGTATTCTTTACAAGCGCTCTTTCTTACAGCCGTGGTTGCGGTGTGTTGGGCCACGCCAGGCTACTTATGTGATCAGTGAGATACATGAAGGGTCATGCGGTATGCACGCAGGTCCCCGATCTGTAGTGGTACGAGCTCTACGCACAGGATATTATTGGCCTACTATGCATAGGGATGCACGCGACATGATTCGTAAGTGAAGGGATTGCCAAGTGCACAAACCAGTACCGCGACATCCGCAGCAGGAACTGACACCCATCATATCCCCATGGCCATTATATAAGTGGGGGATTGACATTGCATGACCTTTTCTCGTGGCTGCAGGAGGAGTAAGTTCTTGATCTTCGCAATGGACTACTTTACACGATGGATAGAAGCTAAAGCGGTTAAATCCATTACGAGCAAGCAGGTTAAAAAGTTTGTTTGGGAAAACATCGTGTGCCGTTTTGGCTTGCCAGGAGAAATCATCTCGGACAACGGGAATTAGTTCGCGGATAACCCATTCAAGGACTGGTGCGCAACATTAAGTATCACGCGGCGCTTCGCATCTGTTAAGCACCCGCAGACAAATGGTCTTGTGGAACGAGCAAATAGAAGCTTAGATGAAGGCATCAAGGCACACTTGGATGAACGAAGTGCCAATTGGGTAGATGAGTTGCCACATGTTCTATGGTCACATAGGACTATGATTAAAACAGCCAATGGGGACACTCCATTTGCGCTGGCCTACGGGACTGAAGCTGTTATACCAACAGAAATTGGAATGCCGACCATCCGCACGACGGAGGTTAATGTCGTCACGAACGACGAGCAACTCCGGATTAATCTGGAGTTGTTGTAGGAAAAAAGAGAAATAGCGGCTATCAATGAGGCCAAGTCCAAGGCACGGATGAAGGCTTATTACGACGCCAAGGTTAAAGGTGTTTCCTTTCGACCGGGAGATTTTGTTTATCGTGCCAACGAGGCAAGTCGAGCAGAGAATACAGGAAAGCTGGGCCCCAAGTGGGAAGGGTCGTATGAGGTTACGGAAGCCTTAGGAAGGGGCGCGTACAAGTTGCGTGACATTGATGGCCGTGACCTGGAACGCACATGGAATATCTATAATCTTAAAAGATGCTATCTTTGAAAGGCTATGGCTTCCGCATGGACACTTCGCTATAGTTGGCTTCAATGAAGATCCATGTATTCTCTTTTGTTTTGTTTTCATGCTTTCTAGGTTCTATATGTTTTAGGATTTATCATTCTTGTCAAAACAAAAATCGTAAACGTTCTAATAAAATGTTGTGGTTCCTAGCTAGCTCCACGACTCGTTCTTGTGCAAATTATTGTCATGTCTTTTAGATTCTATGTGCAAATTATTGTCGTATAGATTTAGCTGTTATTTTTATCATGTGCTATCTCTTATTCATATGCATTCATTCAAAACCGTACATGTACTATTCGCCTCCAGGCGAGGTAAGAGGATTAGGTGAACCTAATAATTCAACTTGTCACAAAAGAGGGATGCAACCCCAGTGACGTGGATCATGTATCCTTACTAGACACCTTATTCACAAGACGTTGTAATAATTTTCCATATGTCGCACTTACATAGTGCTTTGCATGGTAAAGACGCACGCCGTACGTCTAGTAAAATATAGACTTGATTTTATTTTGGGTAAGACGTGACATGTCATGCAATATAGATACATGATATCTAAAGAAAATAAACAAGTTTCAAATTCAAAACACAAAAATAGCCGTGGTCATCACGGACTTACATAAATATAACGAGTTATAACAATATTGCCAGTTCTAGCCGTGTACATACACGGACGAATAAGGTAAGTTACAGAGGTGGAAGGAACTCTCCTATTTCCCTCTTTCCTTCAGCAATCAAGGCATGGAGGACCTCGCCGCGAGCATTTTTACCATCCTGAACCTTAGTCATGTTGGCATCCAATGCCTCAGTTAAGAGGTTCTCACCCTTTATCACTTTCGAGGTTGAGTCATATGTTGGCAGGGTCAGTTGGATGGGGTTGGTTGTGAGCTTAGCCATGGCTGTCTCGTTGGGAGCATCCTTCAGCGACTCAATATCGTCTAGGAATGGGTGCTGGATTTCCCCAAGGGCAGCCATAGAGGCGGTCATCTTATCTTCAGCTAGAGGGTTATGGTAGGCATGTTGAGTAATGTCTTCATTTTTGCTTATCAGCTCCACAACTTTGATCAAACCCTCGTGCCTACGACGGTCAATGTCGTCCGATACAACATCTGCAAAAGCCTGTAACAAGTAAGGAGCCTCCGTTACCTGGGTCACAGCCAGGCGCATCCCATGGCCCACCATCCATCTACGCCCGGCTATGGCCGTGAGCAAGGGAGGGCACAACACTTCAGCGAAGTCCGTTGCTATCCTGCTCAGTTCTCCCTCCGCTACCGCAACTCCCTCTTCCATGATAGTCTGCGCATGGGTGAGTTCGTCCTTGAGCGTTTCGCGTTCTTGAGCAATGGTGAAGGCTTGTACTATTACGGTTTTAATGGCCGCTTCGGCTGCGGATACTTATAAATAATACTTGGAATTACTACAAGACAATGTGGGTCTTATGTGAACAAAATGAGTATCAATAGAAGCGCGCACCTTCTCATTGGATGCAGCTAGGAGGGACTCCAGCTCAGCAATGCGTTCCTCGCGTGCATTGGCGTGGTTGGCTTGTTCCTTGACTGTGGATTCCGCTACAACCAAAGCTGCCTGCAAGGACGTTATAGTATTCTCATGCTTTTCCACCAGTTCCTCTCTGTGAGCAATCTTCCTCTCAGCACGGCTCACGTTGGCCAAGGCTCCTTCCAGACGACGCCGTAGGGCCGCGCCGACTGTCACCTGGTGCGCTGTGGCTACATCATACTGCTCCAGCAGCGTCTCGTGCTCGAGTTCGTCCAAGTCTTGTGCCAGCGCTGGAGGAGTTATGTGATCCATAAATTCTCTGCACTCAGACTCCGCCTCTAATCTTGTTAAGCTGGACAAGTTCCAGGCTGGACGAAGATTGGTGTCGGTCCCTTAGAACGTAGCTCCTCTTCATGAGTTAAAGGAGGGGATGAAGGTCTCAGTGATATCACGGGTGAGGGTTCCCTTTCCACCTCCTTCTCCTGTGCTACTATCGACGGGTCCGCCCTGTTATTAAAACACACTTATTAGTTTTCGTTCGTGGATTATATCTTATGGAGTATTGTTGGTACTTACGTAGTGCCAATTATGGGTTCCGTGGTAGTAGGAGCCACGACATTCACAGGGGTTGCCTTCCAGACTTGATCATCAACATGCGGCAAGGGTTGCCTTGGGCCGTAGATGTACTTCTTCCCTCTTGGAACTGCGGGTGGTTCTGCCTTAGTTTCTTTGGGGGAGCATTGTGTGCCCCTGCCTCAGCCTCCATGTTTTTCGCTACCTTCCTGGTGGACTTGCGCTTTCTAGATTTGGGCTTTGATGGCTGGGGGGATCCAGAATCTTGTATTGTTTCTTCTTCACTGGTGCGATTGATAGATGGATCGGTGAGTTATTCTTCTTCATCTTGGTGCGGTACGGCATTCTCCAACAGCAGCTCCTCACCGTCTTCATTATGGAAATCTAGGGGGACTTCTGAATCACGGGCTCTTCCTCATCCGACCGTTGCTCAGTTGTTTCTTCCAGTGGGATGGTCATGTTGATGGTGGCCTCTAGTAAGGGGGGTTCACCTTCTTTCAGTGGTCGAGATCCTTGTGGAACTTTGCTTGAATCGCCTTGGCGTAATAAGCCGAACAGCTTCATCTCGGCGGACATTTGCATACATACGGGTTAGTAATTTCACAAGTACTATAGGACATGTTCGCATCTACAGTATAGAAGACCTACCCTGTCTACGCTCGGTCAGAAAGCATGGATATATATCCTTCCTCACATAATAGTAGCGGTTGATCCCTACTAGACAGATGAAGTGCTCCGACAGGCCCCTATGGAATTCAGTGCGGTGGGTGTCTAAAATTTTTAAGTCCTTACTGCTATAGTCCTTGGATGAAGAAGGGTAGCCAAAACGCACTTTGGTTTTACGAACAAATGGGGCGGGGAATACTTTCTCATCTACGAAAAAATAGTGGTCGTACCAACTCTTAAGGGAATCTAAGGGTTTCTTATAAGTCATGGGGGCGGTCGCAGATCGTTTCTTAAACGATAGCCACCCATTCACCATTTGGGGGGAGTAAAAAACCCTAAATAGATTCATGGTCGGGGTTACCTCACATGTATAGCAGGTAATCTCAAACTGGTTGGTCTTACACGCCCCTATGCATTATGTGGAAGTCGTAGTACAACCGAACATCTACTAGGAACCTAAACAGGGGGATGCGGTAGTTAGCCGAGTCAAATAGGCGCGTATACACGCCTATCTTTCCTCTCGGAGCGTCCGTAATAGCTTCACCATCACCTGGATAGGTGGGATGTACGCTTTCGGGAATATAATACTTCGACAGAAAGTCTATGTATTTTTCCGCAGGCATCACATTGAGGACGTCCGTGATGATAGGGTTATCTTTCACCATGATTTATAAAAAGGATTATAAAGGCGCGGTGATCTAAACTGCGGTGGTGAAAATCCGTGGGATAAGAAGAGAATGAATGAAGGATTGAGCTCAAATATGACAATGGCGGAAAAGGGTATAAACTGTGTGTTTACACAGTAGCACACACCAACTCTTTTATAGGGTTGCCTCGATTTACGAGGTAACATGGATGTTCGCCACGTGTAAACCACTACGCCCATCTAACGGATGGGATTTCTGAAATTTCTGAAACGTCAGAAGGGAACCACGAGTCACTTCTTGATAGTTTTACGTGGCTCAAGGGTGGGCCTTTCTGGTGCACTTTTGCAGGCATGCGTCCGACTAATGACTACCATTAATGCATTCATCAAAGTTGTCCCGGTCTGCTTAGTCTGGAGTACGACCGTATTTGCCACAACAAGGTCTACAGGACATTGATTAGTCTAGAGGTTACGCCTACGGCTGAAACAACTAGACTGGGGGGACATGATGACGTATATTCCCCAACCGGGTCATGAACCCGGCTCACGGGTACTACCCGCATCCGACCCGTTACTAATGGGTTGGATTAATATCATTTGAGCTTATGGGCTTCGGATGAACAGTGACCGCATACATGCGTGCGACCCACGGCCCGGCACGGCCGGTGTAGGGTTAGACAGAATCATAATCTTATTATGAATAGGATTTACCCCAAGGTAGAGGATATACACTCACCATAGTTAGAAGATAACAATTAAACTAATTATGGCACTTATTCTTTGCTTGGGGCCGAAGCATCGGTGACAGCCCATTAGGGTTTCACCGCCTATATAAGGAACCCCCAAGTGTTCCACAAAGGTATGACATTCTACACACTCTCAAATCCCATCTGATTCTTATACCCTAACCGATTACTTATTCTCTCGCCGGAGTCTAATCGTGGGATACATTCCCACGGTAAGCCTAACGCGTGTTGCTTTAGTGTGCAGGATCTCAGCAAGATAATTCACTTGGTGCAAGAGCCGGAACCCAGCCAACCCGAATTAAGCCTAATTCGGGTCTAGCAAGGATCATCCAACTTTTTTATCAACACGTTGGGTTTGGGGTTTTCTTTTTGTTTTTCTTTTTTCTTTTCTCTTTCTTCTTTGTTTGAGTGTGTGTTTGAGTGTGTGTTTCTGGGTAACAGAGAAGGAGAAAGGGAGAGGAGAAGGGAGGGGGAGGGGGAGGGGAGGGGGTTGTGGATAAGGTGATGTTTTCTTTGTTTTGGTTATATTGTTTTTTTTGTTAAAATTTTTTTATTTTTGTAATTTTTTAAAATGTTTTTAGTTTAGTTTTGTATTTTTATTTTCGTAATGTATTTTTATTTAAGTATTTGTAATTTTAATTTTAATAAAATGAAATTTAAATTGTATGAAAATGAAAAAAAAGAAAAAAATATAGTGGTGGGGCCCAAGTGATGAGGGGTTGGGTGTGTTGTAAGTGAAGGGGTATTTTGGTTAGTTGTGTTGGTGTGATGTGGCGCTGAGTTGACAGGTGACTAGGCCAAATTTTGAGGAGTAGGCTCTTCGCCATACCCTCCTCTCTAAGTTAGTACACTTGAGTTTTCTAAATGAACAATTCATCCCTCATATGAGATAATGTTTAGAAATAGTCCATTCGGTTACGTGTACAGTATTGTTCCATAGTAATTTTTTGAGAAAATACCTTAAAAATACATTAAACTTACCCATTTTTATGGCGTTGTGTAGTCATCTTTTTTTTTCATTTTACTACTGAACTTATAAATTTGGATCTTTTTATGTATCAAGTGACCTGCATAGCCTTGCACTGATAACTGCCATTTATAAAAAGAAAAAACGAAATTCCACATCGGATTCCTGCCACATAGATATTATATTAGTGAGTTCTTATTAAGATAAAAACATTTCGATTTCTTCTCCGACAGTGCAACAACAGATTTTGGCAAGACCCCAAACAAACATTGATCAACAGCAGATCCCAGATTTAGTAATGCCTCTTTTTTTTATTTTTTATTTTTTAAATATAGTAATGCCTCATTGACGAACACAAAAAAAATAACTTTGTAAAGGTATCAAGCCCCAAAATCATGCACCAGCTAACCATTTGTAATTGTTTGATTAGTGGGTGGTTGGTTGGATAATGAAGATATAAAGAAAAAAAAGGAAGAAATAAAGACATGGATGATAATGAAGATAGAAACAAGGGTAGTTTGGTCATTATATAATTAACTCAAAATAATAATAATAATAACTAGCTGGTAAAAACCGGATCCACCTAAGCATGTAAGGCTATGCAAGTCACTTGATACATAAAAAGATCCAAATTTAAAAGTTCAGTAGTAAAATGAAGAAAAAAAATGACTACACAACAACAAAAAATGGGTAAGTTTAATGTATTTTCAAGATAATTCCTTAATTTTTTTTCATATTCACATAGGAAAAAGTTTTAAAAATTAACTAATAATATAATTACAATATGATATAAATAAACTTGTTAAACGCCGCATTTTGATGTCGCGTGTTACATATATTTGGTATTTTCTTTTATATACATAAACTTTTTATGTTGGTCGAGGGGCCTAAATTTTAATATGGCACGAGGCCTCGAAAGTATACGGGTACGGTGCTAGTGATGTATTATCGTTACAGGAGTTATAATCCGACGAAAGTTTGAAAATTTTGTTTCGACCCTTCCACGAAAATATTTCTAGCTCCGCCACTGCTTGTAACCCACCAAAACAAGCTTATAATGTTTTTCTAAACTTACATAAGCCCATGTATCGTATATGCTTAGACAAGCTCATCTTAGAAGGGCAGCTTTTAGAGGTTCACCAATAGGCCAAAGTAGGAGCGAAGTTCTCGGACGAGGTTTTTGAACAGAACTTCGATTTCCCGAAAAGACGGAAAAGCCCCTTTCCAACCCCCCGAAAATACTATTAAATGTATTTAAGTTGCTTACATGAAAAATTATAACAATTGCAAGCATGAATTATTATAAGGTGATGTTTGACTGGGTATATTCAAAATATTTACATTTTAATTTCTTTTAAATATTATGTCTGGTATAACCAACGAAAGAATTTAAAATATTCCGAATTCCCAAAAAGAAAGATATTAGAATTTTCTCAAAAAGTGAGGAATTTTAATTTACTTGAAAACTATCTTTTATAAATAAATTTCTAGTCGTTTTTATTCGGGTTTTTATGTTTATATGAAAAATTATAAAATTTAAAAATTTATACAAAAATTAAGTTTTCGGTTTTTACTCTTTTAAATAGCAAAATAAAATATCTATAAAGAATATATAAAAAGTTTTTTATGAAATTTATATAAAAAGTGAAAATTTAATTTTTACTCATTTAAGTAGAAAATTTAAAAGTTTTAACAAAATTAAAAAAGTAGGTTTTTAGTCATATAAACAAGAAAAATAATATTTACATAATTTTTTATAAAACTTGTATTAATTTTTATAAAAAATTATATAACATCTATAAAATTTATAGAATTTTGGTTATAAAATATATATAATTTTTTTATAAAGTTTATAGAAATTTAAATAAAATCTTATAAGTTTTTATTGAATTTTTAATTAAATTTATACAAATTTTTTTAATTAGATTTATATAAAATTTATAAAATTTTCTATAAAATTTATTGAGATTTATTATAAAATTTATATAAAATTTTTATAAAGTTTGTATAATTTTTTTATAAAAGTAACAGTTCGATTTTTACCCTTTCAAAATAAAAAATCTATACAAAAATATTTATTCGTTAATTGGTTAAACCCAAAATCAAAATTTCAAGATATTATGAATATACGCAGATATTTTAAATTATGGAATTTTTAATTCTTAGGAATTATAATTTACTAAAATTTAGAATTCCAGAATTTCAAAATATAAAACTAAACGGCATCTAAAAATTTGCAAAAAACATATAAAGATGCTAAAATATAAATCGTAAAAGTTTAGTTCTTGATTCAATGAGTATAAAACAACAACGATATCCTATCCTATCAGAGTAGGATATGAGGAAGATGAGATTTAGACAAATCAATATTTTTATTTTTGAAAAAACTCGAAAGTAAAGAGAGTGTTTCTATATATACTTTCTTGAATTTACATCGCTTTCGAGAAATGATATGTGTGATTCTCATTTTTGTTAATGATAAGTTATCCTTAAAAAAAAAAAAACTATGTCATACGCTAAACTGCTAAAGCTTGTTTGCGTATTGTGATAATTTGTGATCTTAGTACATTGAGACATTGTTATATAGTAATGTACGCAAAACTTTTCGTTTACATATATTTTCATTTGACACCGTTTCATACTTGAAAAAATAAACAAAAGAATATAGTGTGACTGATTTTATATCGGATTTGAAGTCGATAAAAAACGAATCGACCAACTTATTTAACGAGATAATCACAACAATAATAATCAATCCTGTCGAACGGATACAAAAAAAGTACAATGTATTATACGATTACCCGAAGGTACATAAAATGTTTCATTTCTCTTTCAAATAGTTCGGGTTTCATTTGCCTGTACAAATAGGGTCGTACGAACTAATCGAGTCGAGTACTCTTAAGCTCAAGCTCAAGTTTAACTAGAATACTAAAACTCGAGCTCAAAACTCGATTCGAGCTTTATATTTCGAATTCAACTGAAACTCGATAAAGCTCACGATTTTCACGATAAAGCTCACAATTTTCACGAACCGAGTTTTTTCACGATAAAGCTTTATAGTTCGATCGAGCTTTATATATATATATAAAGGTAAAATGAAATTCAATTGAAACTCTATAAAGCTCATGATTTTCACGAGTCGAGTATTTTAGAGCTCGAACTCAACTTAATAAACTCAAGTAGCTCGAATTCAATTTATTTAAATCAAATCGATTTTAAACTATTTACAAGCTAAATTTCGAGTAACTCGCGAGTTATCTCGTCCCGTTTACGTCTTCATGCAAAAAAAATTTAATGTAATGAATTCGACTGTTACGTTTATATATCAAAACAATGTCAACAACAGCATAACATCCATTGTCGTCCAGCGGTTAGGATATCTGGCTTTCACCCAGGCGACCCGGGTTCGATTCCCGGCAATGGAAATCTTTTTTTTTTCTTTTTCTAACTTTTTTAAATGTTGTAATAAATCTACTATCTATTTATATGATGTTGATCTTGGTCTGTCTCAAATCTTTTTGCGTTGACTTTCTATTATTAGATAAATTAATTTAACAATTGACTAAATTGTAAAACTAGTCCTCTTGGTATGTTAAAAGTACAGCTACATTCCTTATTTTTGGGTTGTCGGCGTCGTTTTCGTCAAAAATTAGAAAGTGTGGTTGTCAGGATCTCGATGCTGATATTAAAATTTTACGATTTTACAATACTGTTGAAAAAACCATCCATATTTTTTCAATCTTAAAATCATATAGGATTTCGATATTGACCATTGGATCTTAAAATACTTTAATCCGATTTTATATTTCTCGAACTACAAACTAAAAATTGTAGAATTTAAAAAAGTAACATGTTAATCTTTTTATATATTTAATAATCATAATTTATGACAATAGTTTATAGAACATCCGTATAATTTTATGTTTATGATGTAAGATTATTTGTAGATTCGTATAATATTCCAAAGACTATTAATTAATGACATTAATCCTAAGATCTTAAGATCGCGATTTAAAATTACGATTTCGATCTTACAAAGAAGAAAACAATTTTGAGCACGATCTCGATCTTTGAAAACTTTGTGAGAAACTATCGCTGCGAGTATGACTTTGTCTTGAAGTAAAATGACTAAACGCCACAAAGTGAAATAAATGTGTCTCACTGAAAGCAATGATATTTTAGTCATTTCATTTTGAAACATGAACGATAATAAGATATTCATACCAATAGTTTTCATAAAAATGATAGATGCGATTTTGAAAAGCTAAGGACTGCAATTGCATTTTTTCATAACACAAGGACACTTTTTGCAATATACTCTTGAATAAATCATTCATATCTTTTTTTTAATAAAGATATTACTAGTATGAAGTTGGTGGATATCAACTTGTATAAAAGTTGAATTTTCTTTGCTTAAAAATACACATGATTTGACCATTTAATTTGTGGTAAACATAATGACACATTTGTGTCCCAAATCATCCATCCATAGACTATAATCTATACCATTCAATAACTAACCTAACAGTTTAGGTGACTTAATCACAAATAATAGTTTCGTCACACGATTTAATATAAAGCACGTTATTAACTAATCATCAAGTTAATAACGTGATTTAAAAATAGAAGGCTCAAAAACATTCTTTATAATCTTTGTTATGACTTAAAACTCGAAAAGGAACTCATGAACCGCAAAATAAGCTAACAAAAAATAGACTTACTATATATAGAAGCCCTAAATTTAAACTTATAAGACTCATATGTCACAAAATAGAAATGTTTGTCAACATTTGTTTTATGATTAAAAAAAGTACATAAATGCACGTCTAAAAAACCGACGAATAATCATGAGACGGTTTTTATTCTAAATATTTCAAATTTTCGGTTCTCGAGACGGTTCAAAAAAGAACCGGTTGGTTTCAGTTTTTTCCCAAAAAAACCATTTTTACGTAAAGTATAATGTTTATAAGGTTTATTTAAAACATTATGTAGAACATGCAGCTTTTTGAAAAAATTCCTATATCGGAATCAAACCAAAGAACTTGAAACATTTCTCGGTTCCACATGTTCCTTATTTTCCGGTTCCCGGTTTTTACGGTTCGGTCCGATTCTAGAACCATAGACACCCCTAATTCGGATCGTATTAATTACCCGAAAATAATGATTAAAGTTGTCACTAATCCTTCCATTAAGTAACAAGTTGTGAATTAAAAACACACACTAGTGTATGCATAATGAGCAAAAACTTAATCCATCTTCATGTTTTCTTTGAACGGCAAGTTAGTCGTTAGTGGCTCGAATCGTGGAGTGACATTTAAGCGGGCAATATGCCTTTTCAAACCTTCGTTTAGTTACTGATTACCTGCTTCGTCTGAGAAGAAAAACCCTTAACAAATCTCGAACCCGAGACCTTCAAAATAACAACCTATTCAAATAAACCACTTAATAAAACTTTGGTGGCCAACAGAGCCGCGAGTTGGTTAATCCATCATCATGTTAGCAACTACTACAATGTACTTATATATAAGTTGAAGTCTTTTTCAAAGTTGGCTGTTTAGCATGCTAGCTTACACATTAGCTTAATAAAAATAATACACGCCAACAGTTACTTATTCCAAAAAGCCTTCATAAGATTAGCTTACTTTGACTTTGCTAATAATTATATTCATACTTTCATACCACTATTTCCAAAAAGCCTCCAAAAAGACATGTTTAAAATCTTTTTTGACTTGTTGGTTTTAGAAAAATAGGCAATAAGCCACTTTGCATGACTTTGTTTAGGAGTACTAGTTGTTTTGGACTAGTCGATTGATCGATACATTCGTCGTTGTTCGAGCTGCTAGCTAATGTTTTGTTGCAAGTTTGATAATGGTGTTCGTGCTTCGGGTTTTTGTAGTTCTTTGGTGTGTTGCTGCAGGGTTGGTTCGTGTTCATGCACAGGTTCAAACAGGTTAGCGTTATTCGTTTTAGTATTTTTCGTGTGCTTGTAGGAGTTTCTTGTGTGCTGCAGGGTTGTCTTGGTTATTTGCTTATTTTACGGTTAAATAAGCTGTATACATTTAAAGGGCTTATTTAGATTCTGATTTTTACCTATTAAAGCCTTAAAATATGCATTATTATACGGGTGTTTGGAATTGCCCGTCATAACTATTAATCTGCTTATTGCGCTCATATACAGCAAATAAGCAGTTTCAAGTATTTAGATAAAGAGAAGCTGCTTATGATTATCGGCTTATTCCAGGGTGAAATAAGCATTTTTTCCGTAACTTTGTATTGAAAATGTTTATGTACGGGTGTTTGAGATTGCCCGTCATGACTATTAATCTGCTTATTGTGTCCAGATACAACAAATAAGCAGTTTCAAGTATATATTTAGATAAAGGCAAACTGCTTATGACTATATCGGCTTATTCCAGGGTGAAATAAGCAGTTTTGTTACTTTGTATTGAAAATGCTTATGTTCTGATAAGCATAAACGGAAGCTACTAAAAAGACTGCTTATCTAATCATTGTGTAATTGTGTTTTCTTATCGTTGATAATCTGTTAATGCTTATTTTTATATGGAAGAAGCATAAGTAGTTTTGGGGGTGTTTGTTTTAGCTTATGTAATGGGCTTATATAAGCCATTTATGGCTTATATAAGCCTATGTTTAATAAGCTTATAAGCCCATGGCTTATATAAGCTTAAGTTAACATGAGGGTAAAATGGTAAATATGTTATATAAGCCCAAACCTTCATAAAAAAGCCATATTTTTGTGGCTTATCAAAACACCCATATATAAGCTTATAAGCCCACTTATATAAGCTAAAACAAACACCCCCTTGAATGAGCATTTATGAAAACAGCTTATATTGCTTATACTTTGGTTTCATGTTGTTTATATATGTTTTCGTGTTGTGTAGGTTATATAAGTATTGATTGTGGATCACCCGAAAATTTCAACTATGTGGATCTCGATACAGGCATAAGCTACACTTCAGATGAAGCGTTTATAAACACAGGAACCAACAGAAATATTTCTTCAGAATATGCTTATCCGAACAATCCCATGCTCCCACAGCCTCTTTCGGATCTTAGAACATTTCCTCAAGGGAATAAAAACTGTTACACTTTGAGACCGAACGGTGGAAAAAATAGTTTAAATCTTATTCGAGCTACGTTCATGTATGGAAATTATGACGGACAAGATAATTTACCCGAGTTTGATCTTTATCTTGGTGTAAATCTTTGGTTATCAGTAAAGTTCATAAACGCTTCTGATGTTGTTACGACGGAAATAGTTCATACGGCTCTAGAAGATACTATTAGCATTTGTCTTATAAACACAGGAAAAGGCGTTCCTTTCATATCGGGGCTAGAGTTAAGGCCACTCGATAAGTCGATATATGGAATTGAGGATGAGTTATCGGGGTCATTGGTATTGTTTCAGAGATTTGATATGGGATATGTTAACGGTACTGGTCGATATACAGATGATATGTATGATCGGATTTGGTCTCCTTACATTTCACCATCATGGGATTCTTTACACACGGCTATAGAGATAGATGTAAGTGGAGATGGATATCGAGCACCGAATGAAGTTATGCAAACTGCTGCCACACCTAAAAATGGAACCGACTCTTTGGAGTTTAGCTGGAGTACTTCTGACTCGAATGCTCAGTTCTACATTTACGTGTACTTTGCTGACTTGGTTAAGCTAGAAAAGAACCAAACGCGCGAGTTTAATGTTTCTTGGAATGGAAATCCACTTTTTGGAAATGTGAGACCTCGTACTTATTCTGCATCTACTTTCTATAATTCGAAACCGTTGGTTGGAAACGAGCACAAGGTTTCTATTGGGAGAAGTGGTAGTGCTAATTTTCCGCCCATTCTTAATGCTGTCGAGATTTACAGGGTTCAAGAATTTAGCTATTCAGCAACATTGAGTAGAGACGGTATGTTTTTTTGCTAAACTAAATCCACAACCTAGAACAAACACATAAACTCACTAAAGCGAAACACACGCTTTAGAAGAATACTAGATTTCAGAACACTGCTAATTTTAGCAGGTTCGGCCAAGATACGAAATAGCTAACTATGGCAGTTTCGGGTGTTTCTATTAAAACAGGTGATGCAATAAACAATATTAGGACAACATATCAAGTGAGAAGAAATTGGGTTGGAGATCCTTGCGGCCCAAGGAACTACTCATGGGACGGTATACTATGCAACTACAGCGCTTCGAATCCATCTCAAATCGTATATTTGTAAGTTACTTCATCTTTTAAAACAAGATATTCATCATCTTATAAGGAAATGGTTAAAACGTTTAGTAACCGGCCTTTTGAACTGATATTAGAAATCTGTCCACAAGTGGTTTAACCGGGCAAATAGCTGCATCCATAGCCAATCTTTCATCACTCGAAACGTTGTAAGTATTCATGAATCTAATTCATACATTTTCTTACTTAGCTTATTGCTATTATGTTTCTAAGTCTTTCCTTATATGCTGTATCGTTAGGGATCTATCGAATAATAGTTTGACAGGGCCGATACCCGAGTTTCTGGAAAACCTGCAGCTACTAAAGTTCTTGTAAGTCCTAAAACTTGCATCTTGTCCTGTCAATTCTCAGAGAACATACATGCGACGTACGCATAGGAAAATGATCTAATAGAACGAAATCGGAATTATTTCAGGGACTTACGCGGAAATCAACTATCTGGCTACGTGCCGCAGTCTCTCTTGGATAGATCAAGAACCAGATTACTCACACTACGGTTCGGTCCTTATAAGATCTTATCACCTGCATAAAAATAATACGTTTTGATTTCGATAGAGTGTTTGGGATTGCTTATCCGCTTTAAGACAATGCAGGAAAGAAATTAACGCTTAAATAAGCAAACCCAAACACCCCATTAAGTGACTTTCGAGCATGAGTCTAACTAGTTTTTCCAAATGCTCATTTTACGACAGTGTGGATAGCCAAAACCTTTGTGACTCAGGTTCATGCCGAACTAAGAAGAAAAAGGTTGTAGTTCCAATAGTTGCATCACTAGTGTCGGTATTTGTTGTCTTACTTCTACTGATCATCGTTTGGAGAATTAAACGCAAAGGAAAAACCGGTAATTTTTCCTCATTTCATCTTCTGGTCACCATAAAGACCACAACATATCTTTTTTACGGTACAAATTTACTTGTTTGACATCTGTGTTTCCGGATATAGGGAAAACAGATTCAAATGAAGAAGGAAAAGCTCTAGAATCCAATAACAAGCAGTTTACATACGCCGAGGTGGTAAACATAACTAACAACTTTGATACCGCCATCGGAAAAGGAGGATTTGGAACCGTTTACCTTGGTCGCTTGAAAGATGGTAGCCAAGTTGCGGTAAAGTTGCTCTCTACAAAGTCAAATCAAGGGTACAAAGAATTTCAAAATGAGGTATGTATCATAAGGGGGTGTTTCGGATGCGTGCTCTAAAATAAGCAATCACGCAGCTTCATTATAAACACTCAAAACCGGCCATCTGCTTTCAACTTTTGCGATAAGTGATAAACACTTTCTAAACAAAATAAGTGCATTGTAAATTTACTGAGATTTACCGCATATTTGCAGGCTGAGCTTTTGATGAGGG
Source organism: Glebionis coronaria (assembly GCA_025667525.1). Taxonomy (NCBI): domain Eukaryota; kingdom Viridiplantae; phylum Streptophyta; class Magnoliopsida; order Asterales; family Asteraceae; genus Glebionis; species Glebionis coronaria. The sequence continues at coordinate 21,220,435 of CM046882.1, read as the reverse complement.
TTCATCATAGAAATTTGGTTTCTTTCGTTGGATATTCTCACAATGATAACAAGATGGCGCTTGTCTACGAGTTCATGGCTAACGGAAACCTCAAGAGTTATATCTCAGGTATCGCCTATACATACTTTTTTGCCTTTTGACATTATATGCGTTCATTTTTATGTTAACGTCGATTTGTTTTGCAGATAGAAGTGTTCATCCGTTGAGCTGGGAAATGCGACTCAAGATTGCAACAGATGCTGCACAAGGACTGGAATATCTGCACCATGGTTGCAGACCAGCTATAATTCATAGAGACGTGAAATCGGCCAACATCCTTCTTAACGAAAACTTGGACGCTAAAATAGCTGATTTTGGTCTTTCAAAGGGGCTTCCCGATGACTACACTACTCATATACTAACAAACGTTACTGGAACGACAGGTTATCTTGATCCAGAGTAAGTCCTGCAAAACGCTTTCGGTTTCTTACTCAACTCGTTTTATATACATGGCTCTGCTACTTCTATACGATTGAACTGATATACGGTCTTTTATATCCATAAAGGTACCGCAGGTCTCACAATCTAAACGAAAAGAGCGACGTGTACAGTTTTGGAATCGTTCTACTAGAGTTGATCACAGGCCAACCCGCAATCATAAAAAACAAAGACCATATCCACATAATGCAGTACGTCAGCCCGTATCTTGAACAAGGCGACATTACAAGCATCATAGACGAACAAATGGGAGACGAATACAACCTAGATTCTGTCTGGAAAGCTGTCGAAATATCAGTCGCATGCACACGAGCCATGTCAACTCAAAGGATGACAATGGGTGAGGTTTTAACTGGTTTAAAGACGTGCTTGGAGATGGAACTAGCTCGTGGGACGAGAAACACGACGAAGGACTACGTTGTCGGGCAGAAGATGGCGGTTTTGAGAATGGATCATTCGCCTGAAGTTTGTTCCATGGATTTTGATCTCATGACTGGTATCTCGGGAAGATAGTGAGGCGAAAAACATTACAACAAAGGTTATAAATTGTGTGTGCAAATATGAACAACGAAAGTGAAATGTTTTTTTTATAAAGTTTAACAATTATGTTATAGGTTTGTTTCATTAAAATTTAACCCGTATAGCGGCGTTATAGGTGCCATTTAAACACATATAACGAGTAAAACTGAAACTGGTTTTGGTCGAAAAAACGGATAAAATTGATATGGGTTTTATATTTTCGAAACTCGATTAGACTCGTTGGGTTTGAGGTGACTCGAATCAATCGGTTCTTGAGAGAGTTTTGATTTTTTCATGTTTTTTACAAATTAGGGTTTTTGCCCCCGCTTCGCTGCGGCGCGAAGGGCGGGCGTTTTTGTTAACATAGGACTCCGAAGCACCCGTGAAACACTTTGCTTGATTAATGGCCGCTAGAAATCTATACAAAACATCAACCTGACAGTCTCAACATATATATCAAATGTTTGTCCTTCGGATACTAAGCTTTCCACATCCTTTTTCACTTCCTGAAAAGTATCAAAAGAAATTCAGTTTCTTTAACATATAGCATTTTGGGAGATTTTTGTCGGAAGACACTTATACCATATTTTGCTAAAAGGACTCACCTAACATATAGCTTGCGTACATCTTCTAGGTGCGGCTAATACGATTTCTACTCATCCCCATAGCCTAGACCTCTGTAAGGCTGATAGTACTGACGATGTTAGCAGCTCAACTGCATACAATATAAGCATTCTTAGTAAGCAATTTTAGTGATATTGGAAAAAATTGAAAAAAAGCAGATGCATATGCATGAGCAGAATACACAATCTGTGTCGAATGAAGGTTAAATTAAACAAAGGTACCCAATCAGTTATTAAAAAGAAGCATTGAAGAAACTTGGTTTACCTTGTTTTCGATGCCATCTGATTCAACCCATGCTCCCATCGAATAGCGAGGCAAAATAGAAATGAACATGCGTATCCAAAATGGATGCAGCAACTATCATACCAATCATTATCGGGATCATACCTTCTTTACCCCCGTATTCGCGCAACATAATTTCGCTTTATAATATTAAAAAGGTATTTACCAAGGCAATCTAAAAAGTGGTCTGAACCCTATGTCTCACCAATCTGTTAGCAGCTAAAGATAACCCTTTTCTTTTGCAACAGGATGAAGGATTCCAACGACAGGGTACTTAAATTCAGACTTTCCTTAGTAAAGAATCCTGCATTCTGTTACGGAGGACCAACAATCACATATGTATGCCTTTCACGTCGTACAAAGAAGAAATGTATATAAAATAACATGTACTTACTGAGGTCCACAACTGCGCTCAAAGTCTCAACTGTTTTCTCCCCACAGCCTTCAAAGAAACTATGCTCTTACATGTGAAGGGTGAGCATTACAGTATCTAATTCCGCTATCTGAAAAGAAGCAAGCAAACAATAGAAAAGCTAACCCGAGGATATAACAAATTATCTAATCAATGAAAATTAGAAACATAGTTTATGGAAACCACTGGTCTGAAGTGTACCTCAAATTAGAAATTGATAAAATACAGAGCATGTGCATCCGCTCCTTCTCTCAATAGTGCAACAACGTAAAATATTAATCTAGATTTTGTAGGAGGCTCAGATATGGCTAGAATAGAACCGAGAGGATGCGGACGCCGTGACTGCAACAGTCTTAAGTTGCCCCGCCAAGATACGACCGATCCTAGCTCGATCGAAAGCACTTATACTCATCATAGCCCATAACAAAGCTCATTTAAGGCGACTGTACCAGTAAATCAACGTGGCCCGTTCAGGGTCATCACTCCCTAAACGACTAATCGGCACAACAATAAAAGCATCACACCCTGTAATAGTGGGTTTAAATACCTCTATATCATTAGTTTTTTTAATCGGGGTGTTGAAGATATTAACATGATGCAAAATCCACTTAACAATACCATGTCTTGGACACCATCTATAACATCTGACTATCCTATGAATATAAATTAGAAACACGCACCTCAAAGACCAATAGTTTTGATCGGTCACCTTCTGTTCTTTGTATTTTGCACCCGCCATGGCTTCAAACAGTAACACATGCTGCGGCGCCAAGCCACGGGCCAATTTCATTGATCCTGACCCGGTAACACTGCTTTTAGCAACGTGACCGGTATGAAAATACAGTATATATAGGCTCAGATTCGCGAGTGCTGACACGAATAAAAGAGGAACCGACCCGCCATGGCTGCAAACACCATGATGGTGGTACTGCCCCGCCAAGATACGGGTCGGTTTTGTTGGAAATATGTTTTACGTATTAAGAAGGATCGGTCACTCCAACAATAGTCCATGTAATAGCTCGTAGTTTAGTTACTTATCTTTATCTAACAAACAAACCCAAGCCTAGCCTACAACATGTGTAGGCCGGCCCAAATGTAAGCCCAAGCCCATGACAAGGGCTTGGGTATATAAACCCTCTCCTTCGATGGAGAGGGTGGGTGATTTCATTATATTTTACACATAGTTCTTAAACTTTCTCTCTCTAGAAGTGTGAAATCATCTATCTTTCTCTCTCTAAAACATAAGCAAGATTTACATATCCTACAAATGGTATCAAGAGCTATGGGATGATTGCTTGGTTTTTGTGTTTGTTTTCTTGATCATTTCGTCTATTTTGATCCTTTTTCTCACGTCCCAAATTTTTTTTGTGTTTTTATGCTTTAATCTTGATATACGTTATCTAGTTACTTGTTATAGTGATTTGGTATTGGTATTTTGGGTTAAAAACACAAATTTTTGGGTGTTTGATTCGTTTTTAGGATTAAAATTCCGAATTTGTTGTGTACTATCCGAGAAACGTGGTATTTTGGTCTCCATCGGAAAGTTGGCATCCATCGCAATAACCAAGGGTTTCTTCATTGCGATAGAAGGGCATTTCGACACTTATTCCGATCAAAACATTGCGATAGCTCCTTGCTTCGTACATTGCGATCGGGTATAAGGCAATTTTGAAACGTTACTCTGCCAAAATTTCTTTAGCCACATTCCGACAGGTATTGCGATCCGACATTCCGACAGGTATTGCGATATGACATTCCGACAGGTATTGCGATCTGACATTCCGACAGGTATTGCGATCTGACATTCCGACAGGTATTGCGATCATACATTCCGACAGGTATTGCGATCATACATTCCGACAGGTATTGCGATCATACATTCCGACAGGTATTACGATCATACATTCTGACAGGTATTGCGATCAGACATTCCGACAGGGATTCAGATAGACATTGCGACAGAACTTGTTTGTGCATTCCAATAGTTATTGCGATCAAGTATTGCGACAGAACTTGTTTTGTGCATTCCGATAGAGTGACAAGATTTCCAAGATTGTTCAAAAACGTGTTTTTGAAATTTTTTAACTCGTGTGTAATTTAGTCTTGGATTTTTTGGTTTATTGAGAACATAATTTAGGGGATTTCAACATTATTTCTCGGTTTTAACACACAACAACAAACACATTAACTTTCTCTCATTGCTCGACCAACGTTTGTAAATATTAACTTATCGACATGGAGTACACATCTCTTACGGATAAGTCCATCCTCTCGGGTACGGATAATCATCCACCAATGTTGGTGAAGACTATGTATGAGGAATGGGCTTCCCGAATGGAACTTTATATGTTGAACAAAGAGAATGGACATCTAATTTGGGCATCGGTGCTCAATGGACCATTGGTATATGGCACTGTGACGGAAGGTGCTGTTACTCGTCCTCGCACTATGGGTGAACTAACTGGAGATGCTAATATACAAGACAAGTGTGATAAACAAGCTACAAATATCATTCTTCAAGCCCTTCCTCCAGATGTCTACAAACTCGTCAGCAAACATAAAGTTTCCAAAGAGTTCTGGGATAGAATTCGTGTTCTCATGCAAGGCACCTCGTTAACTAAACAAGAACGAGAGTGTAAGCTTTATGATACTTTTGATAAGTTTGCCTATGTGCCAGGGGAGACTCTCAATGATTACTATATGAGATTTACCCTATTGTTGAATGAGCTCAATATCTATGGCATGGCAATTCCTACCTTTCAATTGAACACCAAGTATTTGAACACTCTTCCTTCAAAAAGGTACGTGACGGATGTTAAATTGGCTAAGGACTTGCATAACACCAATGTGGATCAACTTCAAGCTTTTCTTCAACAAGACGAATGCCATGTGACTAAGGCTCGGTTGTCTACACCTCAAGTTCATGATCCACTTGCCATGTATGCTTCTCAACGAAACATGGCTTATACTTATCAACAACCATCATACTTGCAGCAGCCACCACCACACACCTATCAACAACCACATCAACCATCTTATCAACCACCAATGATGCCACAACAAGCATTTCAACAAAGTGTTCATCAACAATCTTTTCTACAGCAACCACCATATCAGACATCACCATCACAAGCCAACACTTCTCCAATGGGCTATACTCCTCAGCAAGGATATTTTCCAATAGAAGCACAATCAGCACAACCTTTCTACTCTAATGAACTTCCACCAATCCAAGCACCGGTATTTACTCCAAATGATACGCCAGCTGATGTACTAAACCATCTCACTGCCTACTTGTCAAAACTTGTTGCAACTAGAGGATTCCCACCAACAAACAATCAGCTCCGCGCCTCTTCAAATCCTCGACAACAAGCTACTGTTCAAGATGGTCAAGTAACAGTGCAACCTATTTAGGGAAGGCAAAATTCATATGGACCTCCTACAAGGACTGTGAATGCTCAAGCTGTGAATTCTCAAGCTAATGGAAATGAAAGCCCCATTGGTCCTCAAAAGTTTGCGACTTGCTACAATTGCCGAGTACAAGGTCATATGGCTAGGCAATGCACTCAGCCGAAAAGGAGAAGGGATGAAGCGTGGTTTCATGAGAAAATTTATTTGGTTGATGCTCAGTCTAAGGGAAAGATTTTGGATTAAGAGGAGTTAGCATTTCTTGCAGACCCAGTAGCAGCAGATACTGAAGGCATTGCAGTCGTTTCCACTTCTAATGCAGCTTTATCAAGCAGATGATCTTGACGCATATGATTCGGATTGTGATGACATTCACTCTGCCCAAGCTGCTCTCGTTGCTAATCTCTCTCACTACGGTTCTGATGTCGTCAGTGAGGTACCCACCACAACCAATCTTGGTAATGATGATAACCAACATCAAGTTGGGCATGAAAATGACAACCTCGAACAACATTCGGGAACTAGTAACTCAAATGATGTGGTACCCAATCCTACACATTTGAGTGAACCTCAACCAAATGCTACGACGGGTATGGAATCTTATGCTCAACATGATTTGGTCATGGTACCTAAACATATTATTGATCAAATGCATATGGCCCTCAGACAATCCGTAGATACCAATTCCACCCTAACTGCTGAGCTTGCGTTGCATAAAGAAAAGGTCAAAACTTTTGAAATGGTCCATCAAGCAGAGAAAATAACATGTTCTGAATTTGACCAATTTCGTTTTGAAAAGATTGAACACTTGAAAGAAATAGAATCATTAAAAGCTAATCTTTCCAATGAATTAAAAGCAAAAGAGTCGGTTGTCAATGATTTTCAGAAACTTAAAATGGATTTCGAAACTCTCGAGTCTAAAAAGTTTGAATCGGAAATTAATGATACCAAACTTCTTAAATTCAAAGAACAACAGCTTTTAAAACAATACGCTTCCACAGTAAAGGTTCATCTTTTAACTAAATCATTTAAAGAACTCGAACTTAAGTGTCTTCAAGATTTACCACCTAATCCCGGTTATGCAAAACAAGCTCAGGAATATATTCCCGGTCTTTATGATATGACCATAATTGGCAAATCGAAAGAAGCACCTTTTGTTAGTTGTACTGAGGAGACAATCTCACTTGCTGAAGAAACTCATTCTAAAATGCTTTCAAAATTCCATACGATTGATTATGATCAATATAACAAAGAACAATTGTCTAAAAAGACCCGCATTCGCTTACAAAAGGAATTAGCTGAATTGATAGTTCTTGTGCCCCAAAGTTTGTCAAATGAAAACCCTCCTAGTACGTCTCCTACACTTGTCAAAACGGATTTAACGAAGTTAATTCCACCGGTAAGTAAGGCGTCCGATAGCTTGAAATGCGGTACACCAACACTTTGCCGATTTTGACAAGGTCATTTTGGAACGTACGACGGCCACAACCATAACGGAAGGTGAATGGAACTTTGAGCACACTAGAGCTGCGTTCCGAGACGAAATTGTTCCGTTTGTAAAGAATGTTAAAGCTTGTCTTAGTAATCTTGATCAAGATTTGCTTTTGGAAATAGAAGAAGTTAGACGTGTTTTCAATGAAATGGATGATGCTTATGAAAACAGTTTACTTGAAATAGAACGGGTTTCACGCCAAAATGATCAGCTTCTGAAGCAAGTGATGTCTCATGATATAGTTTCCGTCTTTGTGAATAAAAGTGTTGATAATGATTCTATTGTGCATAATGTTGAATATGTGGATAATATGGTAGATAGTACTTGTCACGAATCTGACGCTGAATTTTTAAAGCTTCAAGATTCATATTCTTCGCTTTCAAAACGTTTTGATGAGATTCAAACACATTGTATTTCGCTTGAATGCAAGCAACAATTTATTCAAGAAATCTTTGAAACGTCATTCGAAGGTGTTAATATCGATGATGCAAACTTTGAAAAGAATTTTCGATTGAATTTACAATCAAAACAGCGTCAGCCAAGTGACAAAGTTGCTAAATTTTTGCCGATAGACATAGAGAAATCTAAGGAGCTTAACTGTGTGAACGCACTTGAGGCCGCTGAGAATTTTTAACTTGATCTAGATAATCGAGTTTCCAAGATTTTGTCCAAAGTTGATAACTTAAAACAGAAAGATACACGACTCTTCGATTCAGTAAAGCCCGCATGTGTTGATAACACTGCATAGAATCAATCATTGATTGAACAATTGAATCGAAAGTCGGTGGAAATATCTGATTTGAGGGAAAAAATTTGTGATAAAAATCTGGTCTTGGCTGAGTTAAAGGAAACACTTCGTACTCTAAAAGGTAAGAATGTTGTGGATAACGCAGCCACTGTCTCAGCATCGTCCTCTAGTGCAATCAAAAGGAACCTTATAGCCGTCACACCATTTAATAATGGCCCTAAGACTAAGCCATCTCAAACTTTGGTCACTAAAGATAAGGCGAAATCAAAACCAGCTTCTAATATTCCCATGTTGCCTTCTACAGGAGTAAGCACCACCACTAAGGCTCAAAGATCTAAGCTTAAAAGAAACAAGAAGAATGATAGGATCTTGCCCCCATCTAGTAGTCAAGTGAAGAATAAAGTAGAAGCCCATCCTAGGAATATTATTTCTGTTTTGAATAAAAAGAATCATGTAGCTAAACCTAAAGGCTCTGCGGTTGTGCAGCGTTCTAAGCCTAGTGTGAATTCTAATTTGAAATGTTGAAATTGCAATGAATGTATGTTTTCTAGTCGTCATGATTCTTGCCTTATTGACCATGTGAATGAGATGTATGCCCGAAAAAATGGATTAGAATGGAAACCGACTGGGAAAGTGTTAACCCAAGTTGGTTGGATGTGGCGCCCCACTGGTAGAACTTTCACTATAGTAGGAAATATGTGCCCTTTGACTAGGATCACTCCCACTAAAGCGAAGAAAGCGTGCCCTTTAACTAAGAGTACCAAGGCTACCAAAACACAAGTGTGTCCTTTAACTAGGAACACCGACACTACTGTAGGAACCAAGTTCCCTTTAAATAGGTCTACTCCCACTGTAGTGCCTGCGAATAATCTAAAACCTAAGAAAGTTGGAACAATAAAACCTGTTAGTGCTAAAACTCACATTAGAAAACACAGGAAATCTAAGGGTCACAAACCTGTTAGCAATTCTGATAATATTTTATCTGTATCTGCTAACACTCCGGAACCAATAGTTTCCGGTCACTAATTCGTAAACGCCATGGTAAAACACCTTATGAGCTTCTCCATGGTAAAGTACCAGATTTATAATATCTTCATGTATTTGGTTCTCTTTGCTATCCAAATAATGATGGTGACAATTTGGGAAAACTTCAACCAAAGGCTGATATTGGTATTTTCATTGGTTATGCACTCTGATAAGTGTGTAAACACCCATCCTTTTACCACTTAATTCTGGCTAAAACAAGACCAAAACACGTATTTAATATCATTTGTTTGGAATTATGCGTGGTTTTTGTGTTTGTTGTGTTTTCAGAGCTAACCGGATGAATATTAAAGAAAATATGGGATTGCACGGGTTTTACCGAAGAAAAGGACTCAAGATAAAGTCTATTGTCCAAGAGATGCAAAAGATTTGAAGTCACTGGGCCTATTCGAAGATTTATCGAAGAAAAGGACCAAAGATGGAAGATTTACATAAGTCGAAGAAACTCAAGTCTATTAAACGAAGAAATTAAAAGACGAGTTGAATTTAATCGACGACAAATCCCGAATCAGAATCGAAAACGTCAACTTTTCTGAAAAGACGAGAAGACAAAAAGAACGGGAGAAAGCCCACTCACCAACCAAAAGGAAGGCCTATTTAAAGTCCACCCCTCACACACTTTGCAGTTAGTTTTTTTAGTTTTTCTTTTCCCCACCTTTTTCTCCCTTTCTGTTTCGTAGCATCACCAACACCACTAGGGTGTTTGGTGATTTTAATCTTTGTTCTTCAAATCTTGTAATTTCATCTTTGTTTTGTGATTGTTATAACAGTAATCATCAATACAAGTTCTTGTTAAATCTTTCCATTTCATCTTGTTCTTCATCATCATCTTTTATTTCAAGTTTTCAAGTTCTTATTTGATTGATTTGATCTTTAAAAGTTGTTGGGTTTTATGTTTTTGTTGATGAGATTTGTAGTTTATGGTTGGTAGATGCTTAGTGATTAGTTTATTTAAGTTTTTGGTGAAAAACTTGGTGATTTTTGGATTAAAATTGATTTCTCCTGTTCTTCGGGTTAGTTACTGTATTTGTGTTTCCCAGACTTCCGGATGAACACAAAACTTCCGGATGAACACAAAACTTCCGGATGAACACTAAAAGTTCCGAATGAGTTTAAGTTTTTAAGTTCCGGATCAATTTTTAAGTTCCGAATGAATTTTCCTTTTAAAACTTCCGAATGAGTACAAAGTTCCGGATGAACCAAACTTCCGAATAAAGTTCCGGATGAACCAAAGTTCCGAATGAGTGGAAAGTTCCGAATGAGTTTTTTCTTAAAAAGTTCCGAATGAGTCTAAATGTTCCGGATGAACTAAAACTTCCGAATGAACCAATCTTACGAATAAAGTTCCGCATGAAAGTTCCGACCCAACTTCTGAGCCAAACTTCTGAACGAAGTTCCGAACCAAGTTCCGGGTGAAGTTCCGGATAAACTTCCGCATGAAAGTTCCGAATCAAGGTCATACTTCCGAATCAAGTTTCTTTTGAGGATTTCTGAGGTTTACTTTCTGTTTCTTTATTTCATTTTAACTGTGATTTTAATTTTAATTTTAATTTCAATTTTAATTCAAGTTTTATTTATTCAAGTTTTATTAATTGGTATTAATTTAATTTAATTGCGTTTAAATTAAGCTTACATTTTAATACATTTCAACTTTTTAGTAGACTAGAAATCTAAACCCCCTTTTTTAGTAACCAAGAACAATCATTCCACTTAGAACCGAGATCAATTTGAGAGGATATCGAGAGAATTTAATTAGAAAACCCATTGAAAATCAACTATCAAATGGCGCCGCTGCCGGCTCTTCTCGTTAAGATCAAAAGTTTTTTGTGAGAACTTGGATTTTGGGATCCGTTCCCCGTGAACGTTACTTTTTCATAAAAAGTTTCAAAAACACTAAAATATATATATATATATATATATATATATATATATATATATATATATATATATATATATATATATATATATATATATATATATATATATATATATATATATATATATATATATATATATATATATATATATATATATATATATATATATATATATATATATATATATAAAAATTTCAAAAATCCTAAAAAGTAAAAAACATAAAAAACCAAAAATATTTGTGCTTTGTTTTTCTTTGTTCGTTCTTTTGCAGGTGTATGCGCACTCGATCCACGTCTTATCAAGAGCCCGAGCCTCTCGATAACTTAGACATGGCCGGTGTACAAAACAACAACAACATACCACCTACGAACAACAATAATAACAACAACAACCCTCCTTTCAACAACATGAATAATAACAACAACAATGAGCCTCAACCGGATAATCGCCCGATGATTGAATTGCTGCAAGCTCATGTAGATGGCAACACTGATCCAATCGTCATACCTCCAATTGTCGCCAACAACTTTGAGCTAAAATCAGGCTTTATCCAGATGGTCTCCGCTCAACCATTCTTGGGACGTACCATTGATGATCCACACGACCATATCAAGAGATTCTTGCAACTCACTAACACGGTCAAGTTCAATGGTGTTCCACAAGAGGTTATCAGGTTACAACTTTTTCCCTTTTCTTTAGATGGACAAGCCCGGCATTGGCTTGCTAAGGAACCGCCACAGAGTATTCTCTCGTGGACGGATTTGGAAACCAAGTTTATCAATTACTTTTTCCCACCCTCTCGTACTACCGCTTTGCGGAATGAAATCATCAATTTTGAACAAAAGTACGATGAGTCGTTCAGTGAATCTTGGGATCGTTTTAAAGATCTTTTAAGAAAATGCCCACAACATGGTTTTACCAAAGTACATCAAATTAATACTTTTTACAATGGTTTAAGCATGAGTGACCAAGATTCACTAAACAGTGCATCGGGGGGTAATCTTTTGGCTAAGACTTCCAATGCTGCTTGGGACATCATTGAGAATAAATCTCGTGTACAAACTAAGAGTGTTCGGACCAATGTCGCTAGTGCTAGCACTAGTGACAGCGACAAGCGACTGGACAAAATCACTATGCTTCTTGAATCGCTTGTTACCCACACCGTCAGCAACAACAATAGCAGCAACGCTAAAAACGCTCAAGTTAATGCTGTCAGCCAACCTTGTGAGATATGCGGTGGTCCTCACTCTTACACCAAGTGTACTGCCACCCAAGACTACCCTTCTGAGAATGTGAATGCAGCTTATGGCACCTATCCTCAACCCGCTTATCAAGCTAGACCTCAAGGTGACCGTAACTTGTTGAGCTACCGTTCCAACAACTATCTTTCCCCACCCGGTTTTCCTCCAAGCAACCCAAACCAACAACAAAACCTCAATCGCCCTCCTCAACAACAACAACAACCTCGTACACCTTACATACCACCTCATAAACAGCAACAACCACCTCAACGTCACAACCAAGTTTACCAACAACCTGCTTATCAACCACCCGCATACAATGCTCCTCCAAACCAACCCACTGCATTACACCAAGAGGTTGCAACCTACATGAGGACCAATGATGTGATCGTGGAAAATCTCCAACAGGAAGTGCGCAACTTGAAAGCAGACTTGGTCAAACAAGGGAACGATTTGAGAGCTGACATGAGAAACACGTTGGACAGCCAAACAAACGACTTGAAGAACATGATGGCTAGTTTCTTCCAAGGTAATCAACCCTCTTCTTCGGGTACTCTTCCGAGTAACACCATTGCGAATCCAAGAGGGGAGATGAAAGCAATCACCACTCGCAGTGGCAAAGGTACCAAGGAACCCGAGCTTCCTATACCTCCACCGGTGGTTGTGACTAAGGAGAACGAGTCACCTGCTCCTATTCCTCATCCTTCTCCTTCCCCAATTTCTCCACCTCTTCCTTCTACCCCTCCTCCACCCAAGGATGTGAGTGATCCTATTCTTCCAAAGCCTTCCTCTTCATCCAATATACCTTATCCTTCAAGGTTGAGGAAAGAGAAGCTCAAAAGCAAGGATGATATTCAGGTTTCGAACTTTCTTAAGATGTTCACACAATTGAATTTCAACATCTCCTTCGCTGAGGCTCTCGCTCACATGCCCAAGTATGCGAAAATGTTTAAAGATCTTCTGAGCGACAAGGAAAAGCTCCTCGATATTGCCAACACCCAACTTAATGAGAATTGCTCTGCAGTGCTCTTAAGGAAATTGCCAACCAAGCTTGGTGATCCGAGTCGTTTCTTAATCCCTTGCAATTTCCCGGGAGTAGAGAATTGTATGGCCTTAGCCGATCTAGGTGCCAGTATCAATCTAATGCCTCTAAGCGTTTGGAAGCAATTATCTCTCCCTGAGCTAGTCCCCACCAAAATGACTTTGGACTTGGCTAACCGTACGGTTGCTTATCCAGTGGGGATAGCCGAAGACGTCATTGTAGGAGTCGACAAATTCACCTTTCCTGCTGATTTCGTTGTCGTCGACTACGAGATGGACCCTCGTGTACCACTAATTGTTGGTCGTCCATTCTTGAGGACCGGTCGCACTCTCATTGATGTTGAAGCCGGTGAGCTTATCATGAGAGTGGGTGACGATAAAGTAGTCTTCAATATGGGAAAGTTGTCTAAACAGCCTTATTCATATGAGAGCGTTAATTGTATTGACGTTCTTGATGAGGCTTGTGAACAACACTTTAATGATTCTTGCAAAAGTATTCCTACCTCTCTTCCCAATGTTGAGACCGTGTCCTCTATTGATTCATCATTGTCTCTATTTGGAGATAGTGATTTGTTTTGGAAAGATCTTGAAGACACCATGGGAGATGTGAACTTATCTACTGATGATTCTCCTACCGATGGGGACGAAGACATGCATTTCTTTGAAAGCCTTCTTAACGAAGACAATCCTTCTCCTCCATCTCCCACGGTTATTGCTATCGATACTCCGACTTCGAATACGCCTCCCGTCGACAATCCTCCGGATTTAGAACTTAAGGAGTTGCCGCCCCATCTCGAGTATGTATTCCTTGAAGAAGAGAAGAAGTCGCCAGTCATCATTGCTAAGGACCTAAAGGAAGAAGAAAGAGCCCGACTTATCACCGTGTTGAAAGATCATAAGAAGGCTATTGCTTGGAAAATCTCTGATATTCGTGGAATTGATCCTCACTTCTGCACACACAAAATTCTCATGAAGGACGACTTTAAGCCCACAATTCAAAGCCAACGAAGGGTGAATCCAAAAATACATGAAGTCATCAAAACAGAGGTTATCAAACTTCTTGATGCGGGTATGATTTACCCTATTTCTGATTCACCATGGGTTAGTCCAATCCATTGTGTGCCCAAGAAGGGCGGAATAACCGTTGTTCCCAATGAACACAACGAGTTGATTTCCACTCGTCTCGTTACTGGGTGGAGAGTTTGTATAGACTACCGCAAACTCAATGATGCCACGAGAAAGGATCATTTCCCTCTACCTTTTATGGACCAAATGCTTGAATGTTTAGCGGGTAATGAATATTACTGCTTTCTTGATGGTTTCTCGGGTTATTTCCAAATACCCATCGATCCCCAAGATCAAGAGAAGACAACATTCACTTGTCCCTATGGCACATTTGCGTACAAAAGAATGCCTTTTGGCTTATGCAATGCCCCCGGGACTTTCCAAAGGTGCATCTTAGCTATCTTTCATGACATGGTTGAACAAACCATGGAAGTCTTCATGGATGATTTCTCGGTCTTCGGGGATTCCTTCTCTTCTTGCCTTGCCAATTTGGAACGGATGCTTAAGCGGTGCGAAGACACTCGCCTCGTTCTAAATTGGGAAAAATGCCATTTTATGGTAAAAGAAGGCATCGTGCTAGGACACAAGATCTCCAAAGCCGGTCTTGAAGTAGACCGTGCTAAAGTCGATGTTATCGCTAAGTTACCTCCACCTTCAACCGTGAAGGGTGTGAGAAGTTTTCTGGGTCAGGCGGGCTTCTACTGTCGATTCATCAAAGATTTTTCTCAAATTGCTCGCCCGATGACCCACCTCTTGGAAAAAGATACTCCTTTTATCTTTTCCAAAGAGTGTCTTGAAGCCTTCAACTCGCTTAAGGATAAGCTAACTAAGGCACCCGTCTTGGTTACCCCTAATTGGGAGCTTCCCTTTGAGTTGATGTGCGATGCTAGTGATTTTGCTATTGGAGCGGTTCTGGGACAAAGAGTGAACAAACACTTCCAACCGATCCATTACGCTAGCAAGACAATGACGGGGGCACAATTGCATTATACGACAACCGAAAAAGAGATTTTAGCGGTTGTCTATGCCTTTGAAAAGTTTCGCCCCTATCTTGTCCTTTCCACCACAATCGTTTACACCGATCATTCCGCGTTGAAGTACTTGTTGACAAAGCAAGATTCCAAACCAAGACTTCTTCGCTGGGTTTTGCTGCTCCAGGAATTTAAAATCGAAATTCACGATAAAAAAGGAGCTGAAAACCTAGCCGCGGACCATCTCAGCAGACTTGAGGATCCTTACCAGGGGGATCATCCGAACAAATAAATCAATGATTCTTTTCCCTTGGAGACCTTAATGTCTATAAATTCGAAGTTTGATGAAACCCCGTGGTTTGCGGACTTTGCAAACTACTTAGCGGGTGGAATTCTCAAGGAAGGGTTGACGTCCCAACAAAAGAAAAAGTTCTTCACCGACATTAAGACTTACTTTTGGGACGACCCTTACCTATTCAAACAATGTGCCGACCTGATTATCCGCCGATGTGTTGATGGACCGGCAGCTTCGGAAATCCTTGATGCTTGCCACAAAGGACCCACCGGTGGTCACTTTGGTCCCAACTACACCGCCAAAAAAGTGTTTGACTCGGGATTTTATTGGCCCTCCATATATCGTGACGCTCACAATATGGTTAAACGATGTGATGTTTGCCAAAAACAAGGAAACATCACACATAAAGACGAGATGCCTCAGAATTTCATACAAGAATGTGAAATCTTTGATGTTTGGGGTATCGACTTTATGGGGCCATTCCCTTCTTCTAAAGGAAACAAATTGATACAATGTTTTTGTATGGGTTCTAATTCTCTCACAGTCCTCTCGAATTGATCTCAGTCTTAAGTGGAATGATTGTTCTTGGTATTAAATAAAAGGTTTGGTTTTCTAATCTACTTAATGTTAAAATGTAATAAATTGGAAATTTAAATCAAAGATAATTAATTTAATGACTATTAATAAAAACTTGAATTAAAATTAAAATTGAGATTAAAATTAAAGCCACAGTTATAATAAAAACAAGGAATAAAAACAAGAAATAAAGAAACAGTAAACAGTAAGAAATCCTTAAAGATACCCAAAAGAAATTGATTCGGAAGATTGTCCTTGGTTCGGAAGTTTTCACCCGGAAGACTTCATTCAGAAGTTTAGCTTCATTCGGAACTTAGGACTGATTCGGAACTTTTTGGAAAATAAACCTTCATTCGGAACTTTTCACTTCATTCGGAACTTTCTACTGATTCGGAAGTTTTTGGTTCATCCGGAACTTTTCACTCGGAAGTCTTTGATTCGGAACTTAGGTTCATTCGGAAGTTACTGTTCATTCGGAACTTACTGTTCATTCGGAAGTTTCATTCGGAAGTTACTGTTCATTCGGAAGTTTCTTCTTATTCGGAACTTTTTAAAGACAAACTCATTCGGAACTTTTCAAATAAAAACTCATTCGGAACTTTTCAAATAAAAACTCATTCGGAACTATTTTATTCGTTCGGAACTTTTGCTTCGTTCGGAAGTCTGGGAAACCTAGATACAGTAATATACCCGAAGAACAAGGAAGCTAGTTTTAATCCAAAAATCACCAAGTTTTTCACCAAAAACTTAAATAAATCAATCACAAAGCATCTACTAACCATAAACTACAAATCCCATCAACAAAAACACAAATCCCAACAACTTTTGAAGATCAAATCAAGAAAATAAAAACTCAAGAACTTGAAGATAAAGATGATGATGAACAAGATTAAATGGAAAGATTAAACAAAGAACTTGTATTGAATGATTAATATTTTAACAAGATCAAACAAAGATTAAAATAACAAGATTGGAAAAACAAAGATTAAAATCACCAATCACCCTAATGGTGATGGTGATGAAACGAACTAAAAAGGGAGAAAAAGTGGGGAGAAAGAAAACTAAAAACTAAAAAACTGGCTAAAATGTGTGAGGGGTGGCCTATTTATAGGCTTGTCTTTTGGTTGGTGAGTGGGCTTTCTCCCGTTCTTCTTGTCTTTTCGTCTTATCAGAAAAGTTTCCGTTTTCGATTCTGATTCGGGATTTGTCGTCGATTAAATTCAACTCGTCTTTTAATTTCTTCGTTTAATAGACTTGAGTTTCTTCGACTTATGTAAATCTTCCATCTTTGGTCCTTTTCTTCGATAAATCTTCGAATAGGCCCAGTGACTTCAAATCTTTTGCATCTCTTGGACAATAGACTTTATCTTGAGTCCTTTTCTTCGGTAAAACCCGTGCAGTTCCCATGTTTTCTTCAATATTCATCCGGTTGGCTCTGAAAACACAATAAACACAAAAACCACGCATAATTCCAAACAAATTATATTAAATACGTGTTTTGGTCTCGTTTTAGACAGAATTAAGTGGTAAAAGGATGGGTGTTTACACACCCATCAAATCCCCTACACTTAACCATTGCCATGCCCTCATGCAATGCTTAGTGATAAAGCAAGTTTACACTTTTCTCATAATTAATCAACCTTGGCCTTATTAAAATACTACTAAACAAAAATTGAAGTACTAAAAGAAATTAAAACTTAAAAGGATAGAAAACCATTTTCACTTGAAAATAGCTACATGGAAATAACTTGCAAAGAGATCAATGACTTACATTAGGGCTTTTGTGCTGCGAAGATTTATCACCCTCAAGTTTCACGTTCCCCAAACTAAGCTTAAAAACGAGATCATTGTTATTATAAGTTAGCAAGTCAAACACTTACACACATGGCTTAATTAAATGCTTAAACTCCCTTATTCCTAGGTGTATCTCTTATATTTTATTTTTGTCTTAGAATGATCATGAAGATGCATTTTTGGACTTATTTCGATAGTTTATTTAGGCTGAAAGCAAAGTAGGACGATTTGATCAATAGTTAGCTAAAGGACAAAATCTCTTAAAACTGCTTCTCGGGATATCAAAAAGTTCATATCTTGGCATAACTTGGTTCACGATTTGAGACCTTTCTCGGACCGATATTTGGCATGTACTTCATACTTCATATCTTCGAGAGACGTTCTTGAGATAATGGTCTTCTCATCATAATAGAGTTTCTTCACTTGGAGACTTTTGAGGGGTACTCCAACTTTGTTGACCACGACTTCATGATTATTTCTTCAATCTCTAATTGGGATTTTGAGATACAACGATCCGCCTCCTTTTCGGACTTGGATCTATTTATCCTCATACCTTGTTAGGGTCTTTTCGGATAGACTTCTCCATGATCTTTATGGGAGTTGATTGCTTTTCGTCGTGAGTCTTGATCCTTCATATTGACTTTGGGAATAATGCTTTTCACATCACTTTGGATCTTCAGCAATAAAATGGAATCCTCATGCCTTGTTAGGGCCTTTTCGGACTCGCCAATCTTCGCGCCCCGCTTCATAAGTTATGCCTTGGCTATGAACTCTTATCATTACCGAGCAACTTTTAAACGATCTTGGGCTAGAAGCTAAGTAACTTTTCAAATCGTAAGACCTTACTTATTGCAGATAAATTATTAGCAAGTGATGGGAGAATAGGCAAATAATTACACCAAGTGAGCTTGTGCAAGAATACCGACTTATAATTGACTCTATCATTTCTCGTCCTCCACAATTTAAAATCTCAAGTAATGAGACTCGTGGACACTTAGCCTAATAAACCAATTAAGGTCTACATGGTTAAGGATACTAGCTAGAATAAACTTGGATAAGTCTATTCGGGTTGAGTCAAAATAAACGCAACGGGCCTAATATGTCAAAGACTTCTAAACTAGCTACACTACTTTATTAATATTTTTGACTTTATTGCGGGATATATACATATGAAAGCAACGATAAAAATTTAAAAATTACGACTACATGGCCAAAGTTAATAAAAAATTTGAAAAATGTTGAAAAACATGATTTTCCGGTTAAATGAAGGCATTTTCATGGAAAAGTCCACTTAAAACTTCGATAGAAGTCCCCCCTACACTTAAGATAAACATTGTCCTCAATGTTTAAGCATGTGGGAAAAGTTTACCCTACACTTATGACATTGTGCACGTTGGTTAACTCGTGTTAAGGAAAAGACGACTAAAGTGATCAATTTCAAATGTGAGTATGAAGAAAATTGAATCACGATATTTGAGAGATAGAACCGGATTTCGGATAACACGGGAGCACGGTTCTTCAAAGTTTCCAAGAGTGCACTAATCCTTGTAATCACATCACCACACAAATACAAACACGTATACAGGTCCCCCTACACTTAGGAGGTTAAAACATAAAAGGGTAGATACTCGGACTGCCTCCCGAGGAGCGCTTGTTTTTGATAACCGAGTCACGAGCCTGACTCGACCCAAAATTAGTTCATGGGGAACGTGGTGAGGGATGGAATCACCTCCTGAGAGGTGTCCTCACCAAAGTACAACTTCACTCGTTGGCCATTCACCTTAAAATTAAGTCCATTAGGTTGAGCGAGCTCGAGAGTACCATATGGAAAAATTTGGGCAATGGTGAATGGGCCGGACCAACGAGATTTGAGCTTTCCCGAGAAGATTTTCAACCGAGAGTTAAAAAGTAAGACTTTGTCTCCAACATGGAACTCTCGGTTTTTGATCTTGGAGTCGTGAATGAGCTTAGTTCTTTTCTTATAGATCAAAGAATTTTCATAAGCCTCATTACGGAGTTCATTGAGCTCATTGAGTTGGATCTTGCGTAGGTCACCGGCTTTGTTAATATCAAAATTAGCCAACTTCAAGGCCCAATAAGCCTTGTGCTCCAACTCAATGAGGAGGTGGCACGCTTTCCCGTACACAAGATGATAAGGCGTACAGCCAATCGGGGTCTTGTAAGCAGTACGGAAAGCCCACAAAGCATCATCAAGTTTATCAGCCCATGCGGCACGATTCTCTCCCACGGTTCTTTCAAGAATTCGCTTCAGTCCACGGTTGGATATTTCAGCCTGGCCATTAGTTTGTGGGTGGTAGGCTGTGGAAAGACGATGATTTACACCGTACTTAGCCATGACTCTAGCAAATTGGTCATTGTAGAAATGAGTCCCACGGTCACTAATAATGGCGCGAGGCACACCGAATCTAGCGAAAAGAGCTTTCAAAAAGTTACAAACCACCCTTGCGTCATTAGTAGGTAAAGCTTTGGCTTCAACCCATTTGGAGAGGTAGTCAACGGCTACAAGGATGTATTTGTTTCCTTTAGAAGAAGGGAATGGCCCCATAAAGTCGATACCCCAAACATCAAAGATTTCACACTCTTGAATGAAATTCTGAGGCATCTCGTCTTTATGTGTGATCGTGCCTTGTTTTTGGCAAACACCACATCTTTTAACCATATCGTGAGCGTCACGATATATGGAGGGCCAATAAAATCCTGAATCAAACACTTTTTTGGCGGTGTAGTTGGGACCAAAGTGACCACCGGTGGGTCCTTTGTGGCAAGCATCAAGGATTTCAGACGCTGCCGGTCCGTCAACACATCGACGGATAATCAGGTCAGCACATTGTTTGAATAGGTAAGGATCGTCCCAAAAGTAAGTCTTGATGTCGGTGAAGAACTTCTTCTTTTGTTGGGACGTCAACCCTTCCTTGAGAATTCCACCCGCCAAGTAGTTTGCAAAGTCCGCAAACCACGGGGTTTCATTCGACTTCGAGTTTATAGACATTAAGGTCTCCAAGGGAAAAGAATCATTGATTTCTTTGTTCGGATGATCCCCTTGGTAAGGATCCTCAAGTCTGCTAAGATGGTCCGCGGCTAGGTTTTCTGCTCCTTTTTTATCGCGAATTTCGATTTTAAATTCCTGGAGCAGCAAAACCCAGCGAAGAAGTCTTGGTTTGGAATCTTGCTTTGTCAACAAGTACTTCAACGCGGAATGATCGGTATACATAATTGTGGTGGAAAGGACAAGATAGGGGCGAAATTTTTCAAAGGCATAGACAACAGCTAAAAGCTCTTTTTCGGTTGTCGTATAATGCAATTGTGCCCCTGTCATTGTCTTGATAGCGTAATGGATCGGTTGGAAGTGTTTGTTCACTCTTTGTCCCAGAACCGCTCCAATGGCAAAATCACTAGCATCGCACATCAACTCAAAGGGCAGCTCCCAATTAGGGGTAACCAAGACAGGTGCCTTAGTAAGCTTATCCTTAAGCGAGTCAAAGGCTTCAAGACACTCTTTGGAAAAGATAAAAGGAGTATCTTTTTCCAAGAGGTGGGTCATCGGGCAAGCGATTTGAGAAATTTTTTTGATGAATCGACGGTAGAAGCCCGCATGACCCAGGAAACTTCTCACACCCTTCACGGTTGAAGGTGGAGGCAACTTTGCGATAACATCGACTTTAGCACGGTCTACTTCAAGACCGGCTTTCAAGATCTTATGTCCAAGCACGATGCCTTCTTTTACCATAAAATGGCATTTTTCCCAATTTAGAACTAGGCGAGTGTCTTCGCACCGCTTGAGCATACGTTCCAAATTGGCAAGGCAAGAAGAGAATGAATCCCCGAAGACCGAGAAATCATCCATGAAGACTTCCATGGTGTGTTCCACCATGTCATGGAAGATAGCTAACATGCACCTTTGGAAAGTCCCGGGCGCATTACATAGGCCAAAAGGCATTCTTTTGTAAGCAAATGTGCCATAGGGACAAGTGAATGTAGTCTTTTCTTGATCTTGGGGATCGATGGGTATTTGGAAATAACCCGAGAAACCATCAAGAAAGCAGTAATATTCATTACCGGCTAAACGTTCAAGCATTTGGTCCATAAAAGGTAGAGGGAAATGATCCTTTCTCGTGGCATCATTGAGTTTGCGGTAGTCTATACAAACTCTCCACCCAGTAACGAGACGAGTGGAAATCAACTCGTTGTGTTCATTGGGAACAACGGTTATTCCGCCCTTCTTGGGCACACAATGGATTGGACTAACCCATGGGGAATCCGAAATAGGGTAAATCATACCCGCATCAAGAAGTTTGATAACCTCTGTTTTGATGACTTCATGTATTTTTGGATTCACCCTTCGTTGGCTTTGAATTGTGGGCTTAAAGTCGTCCTCCATGAGAATTTTGTGTGTGCAGAAGTGAGGATCAATTCCACGAATATCCGAAATCTTCCAAGCAATAGCCTTCTTATGATCTTTCAACACGGCGACAAGTCGGGCTTTCTCTTCATCCTTCAAATCCTTAGCAATGATGACTGGCGACTTCTTCTCTTCTTCAAGGAATACATACTCAAGATGGGGCGGTAACTCCTTAAGTTTTAGATCCGGAGGATTGTCGACGGGAGGCGTATTCGAAGTCGGAGTATCGATAGCAATGACCGTGGGAGATGGAGGAGAAGGATTGTCTTCTTTGAGAAGGTTTTTAATGAAGCTGAGATCTTCATCCCAATTGGTATTAGAATCGTCATTGTCTAAATTCACATCTCCCATAGTGGCTTCCAAATCTTTCCAAAGGAAATCACTTTCTCCAAATAGAGATAGTGATGAGTCGATAGAGGAAACGGTCTCAACATTGGGAAGAGAGGTAGGAATACTTTTACAAGCATCCTTGAAGTGTTCTTCACAAGCCTCATCAAGAACGTCAATACAATTAACACTCTCGTAAGAATAAGGTTGTTTAGAAAGCTTTCCCATGTTGAAGACTACTTTATCGTCACCCACTCTCATGATAAGCTCACCGGCTTCAACATCGATGAGAGTGCGGCCGGTCCTCAAGAATGGACGACCAACAATTAGTGGCACACAGGGGTCCATCTCGTAGTCGACGACAACGAAATCAGCA
Organism: Glebionis coronaria; assembly: GCA_025667525.1. Taxonomy (NCBI): domain Eukaryota; kingdom Viridiplantae; phylum Streptophyta; class Magnoliopsida; order Asterales; family Asteraceae; genus Glebionis; species Glebionis coronaria. The sequence continues at coordinate 21,197,445 of CM046882.1, read as the reverse complement.
GGAAAGGTGAATTTGTCGACTCCTACAATGACGTCTTCGGCTATCCCCACTGGATAAGCAACCGTACGGTTAGCTAATTCCAAAGTCATTTTGGTGGGGACTAGCTCTGGGAGAGATAATTGCTTCCAAACGCTTAGAGGCATAAGATTAATACTGGCACCTAGATCGGCTAGGGCCATGCAATTCTCTACTCTCGAGAAATTGCAACGGATAAGTAAACGACCCGGATCACCAAGCTTAGTTGGTAATTTCCTTAAGAGTACTGCAGAGCAATTCTCATTAAGTTGGGTGTTGGCAATATCGAGGAGCTTTTCCTTATCGCTCAGAAGATCTTTAAACATTTTCTCATACTTGGGCATGTGAGCGAGAGCCTCAGCGAAGGAGATATTGAAATTCAATTGTTTGAACATTTTAAGGAAATTCGAAACCTGAATATCGTCCTTGCTTTTGAGCTTCTCTTTCCTCAACCTAGATGGATAAGGTATATTGGATGAAGAAGAAGGCTTTAGGGGAATAGGATCACTCACAACCACGGGTGGAGGAGGGGTAGAAGGAAGAGGTGGAGAAATTGGGGAAGGAGAAGGATGAGGAATAGGAGCAGGTGACTCGTTCTCCTTAGTCACAACCACCGGTGGAGGTATAGGAAGCTCGGGTTCCGTGGTACCTTTGCCACTTCGAGTGGTGATTGCTTTCATCTCCCCTCTTGGATTCGCAACGGTGTTACTCGGAAGAGTACCCGAAGAAGAGGGTTGATTACCTTGGAAGAAACCAGACATCATGTTCCTCAGATCATTAGTTTGGCTATCCAACGTGTTTCTCATGTCGGCTCTCAAATCGTTTCCTTGCTTGACCAAGTATGCTTTCAAGTTTCGCACTTCCTGTTGGAGATTTTCAACAATCACATCATTGGTTCTTATGTAGGTTGCAACCTCTTGGTGTAATGCAGTGGTAGTTTGGTTGGGAGGAGCATTGTATGCGGGTGGTTGATAAGCAGGTTGTTGGTAAACTTGGTTGTTACGTTGAGGTGGTTGTTGCTGCTTGTGAGGAGGGATGTATGGTTGTCGAGGTTGTTGTTGTTGTTGAGGAGGGCGATTAAGGTTTTGTTGTTGGTTTGGGTTGGTAGGAGGAAAGCCAGGTGGGGAAAGATAATTGTTGGAGCGGTAGCTAAGCAAGTTACGGTCACCCTGAGGTCTAGCTTGATAAGCAGGTTGAGGATAGGTGCCATATGTCGCATTCACATTCTCAGCAGGGTAGTCTTGGGTGGTGGTACAAGTTGTGTAAGAGTGAGGACCACCGCATATCTCACAAGGTTGGCTGACAGTGTTCACTTGAGCGTTTTTGGCGTTATTGCTGTTGTTGTTGCTAACGGTGTGGGTGACAAGCGATTCAAGAAGCGTAGTAATTTTGTCAAGTCGCTTGTCGCTGTCATTAGTGCTAGCACTAGCGACATTGTTCCGAACACTCTTGGTTTGCACACGAGATTTATTCTCAATGATGTCCCAAGCAGCATTGGAAGTCTTAGCCAAAAGATTACCCCCCGAGGCACTGTTCAGTGAATCTTGGTCACTCATGCTTAAACCATTGTAAAAAGTATTAATTTGATGTACTTTGGTAAAACCATGTTGTGGGCATTTTCTTAAAAGATCTTTGAAACGATCCCAAGATTCACTGAACGACTCATCGTACTTTTGTTCAAAATTTATGATTTCATTCCGCAAAGCGGTAGTACGAGAGGGTGGGAAAAAGTAATTGATAAACTTTGTTTCCAAATCCGTCCACGAGAGAATACTCTGTGGCGGTTCCTTAGCAAGCCAATGCCGGGCTTGTCCCTCTAAAGAAAAGGGAAAAAGTTGTAACCTTATAACCTCTTGTGGAACGCCATTGAATTTGACCGTGTTAGTAAGTTGCAAGAATCTCTTGATATGGTCGTGAGGATCATCAATGGTACGTCCCAAGAATGGTTGAGCGGAGACCATCTGGATAAAGCCTGATTTTAGCTCAAAGTTGTTGGCGGCAATTGGAGGTATGACAATTGGATCCGTGTTGCCATCGACATGAGCTTGCAGCAGTTCAATCATCGGGCGATTATCCGGAAGGGGCTCATTGTTGTTGTTATTGTTCATGTTGTTGAAAGGCGGGTTGTTGTTGTTATTATTGTTTTGAGGTGGTACACCGGCCATGTCTAAGTGATCGAGAGGCTCGGGCTCTTGTTATGATGTGGATCGAGTGCGCATACACCTGCAAAAGAACGAACAAAGAAAAACAAAGCAAAAATATTTTTGGTTTTTATGTTTTTCTATTTTTTTTGTATTTTTGAAAAATTTTATATTTTTTTGGATTTTTTAAAATTTTTTTATGAAAAATTAACGTTCACGGGGAACGGATCCCAAAATCCAAGTTCTCACAAAAAACTTTTGATCTTAACGAGAAGAGCCGGCAGCGGCGCCATTTGATACAATGTTTTTGTATGGGTTCTAATTCTCTCACAGTCCTCTCGAATTGATCTCAGTCTTAAGTGGAATGATTGTTCTTGGTATTAAATAAAAGGTTTGGTTTTCTAATCTACTTAATGTTAAAATGTAATAAATTGGAAATTTAAATCAAAGATAATTAATTTAATGACTATTAATAAAAACTTGAATTAAAATTAAAATTGAGATTAAAATTAAAGCCACAGTTATAATAAAAACAAGGAATAAAAACAAGAAATAAAGAAACAGTAAACAGTAAGAAATCCTTAAAGATACCCAAAAGAAATTGATTCGGAAGATTGTCCTTGGTTCGGAAGTTTTCACCCGGAAGACTTCATTCAGAAGTTTAGCTTCATTCGGAACTTAGGACTGATTCGGAACTTTTTGGAAAATAAACCTTCATTCGGAACTTTTCACTTCATTCGGAACTTTCTACTGATTCGGAAGTTTTTGGTTCATCCGGAACTTTTCACTCGGAAGTCTTTGATTCGGAACTTAGGTTCATTCGGAAGTTACTGTTCATTCGGAACTTACTGTTCATTCGGAAGTTTCATTCGGAAGTTACTGTTCATTCGGAAGTTTCTTCTTATTCGGAACTTTTTAAAGACAAACTCATTCGGAACTTTTCAAATAAAAACTCATTCGGAACTATTTTATTCGTTCGGAACTTTTGCTTCGTTCGGAAGTCTGGGAAACCCAGATACAGTAATATACCCGAAGAACAAGGAAGCTAGTTTTAATCCAAAAATCACCAAGTTTTTCACCAAAAACTTAAATAAATCAATCACAAAGCATCTACTAACCATAAACTACAAATCCCATCAACAAAAACACAAATCCCAACAACTTTTGAAGATCAAATCAAGAAAATAAAAACTCAAGAACTTGAAGATAAAGATGATGATGAACAAGATTAAATGGAAAGATTAAACAAAGAACTTGTATTGAATGATTAATATTTTAACAAGATCAAACAAAGATTAAAATAACAAGATTGGAAAAACAAAGATTAAAATCACCAATCACCCTAATGGTGATGGTGATGAAACGAACTAAAAAGGGAGAAAAAGTGGGGAGAAAGAAAACTAAAAACTAAAAAACTGGCTAAAATGTGTGAGGGGTGGCCTATTTATAGGCTTGTCTTTTGGTTGGTGAGTGGGATTTCTCCCGTTCTTCTTGTCTTTTCGTCTTATCAGAAAAGTTTCCGTTTTCGATTCTGATTCGGGATTTGTCGTCGATTAAATTCAACTCGTCTTTTAATTTCTTCGTTTAATAGACTTGAGTTTCTTCGACTTATGTAAATCTTCCATCTTTGGTCCTTTTCTTCGATAAATCTTCGAATAGGCCCAGTGACTTCAAATCTTTTGCATCTCTTGGACAATAGACTTTATCTTGAGTCCTTTTCTTCGGTAAAACCCGTGCAATTCCCATGTTTTCTTCAATATTCATCCGGTTGGCTCTGAAAACACAATAAACACAAAAACCACGCATAATTCCAAACAAATGATATTAAATACGTGTTTTGGTCTCGTTTTAGCCAGAATTAAGTGGTAAAAGGATGGGTGTTTACACACCCATCACAAATACATCCTTGTAGCCGTTGACTACGTTTCAAAGTGGGTTGAAGCCAAAGCTTTACCTACTAATGACGCAAGGGTGGTTTGTAACTTTTTGAAAGCTCTTTTCGCTAGATTCGGTGTGCCTCGTGCCATTATTAGTGATCGTGGGACTCATTTTTGCAATGACCAATTCGCAAGAGTCATGGCTAAGTACGGTGTAAATCATCGTCTTTCCACAGCCTACCACCCACAAACTAATGGCCAGGCGGAAATATCCAACCAAGGATTAAAGCGAATTCTTGAAAGAACCATGGGAGAGCATCGTGCCTCATGGGCTGATAAACTTGATGATGCTTTGTGGGCTTTCCGTACCGCTTACAAGACTCCGATTGGTTGTACACCTTATCGTCTCGTGTACGGGAAAGCGTGCCACCTCCCCATTGAGTTGGAGCACACGGCTTACTGGGCCTTGAAGTGGGCTAATTTTGATATTAACAAAGCCGGTGACCTACGCAAGATCCAACTCAATGAGCTCAATGAACTCCGTAATGAGGCTTATGAAAATTCTTTGATCTATAAGGAAAGGACTAAGCTCATTCACGATTCTAAGATTAAAAACCGAGAGTTCCAAGTTGGAGACAAAGTTTTACTTTTTAACTCTCGGTTGAAAATCTTTTCGGGCAAGCTGAAATCTCGTTGGTCCGGCCCATTCACCATTGCCCAAATTTTTCCATATGGTACTCTTGAGCTCACTCAACCTGATGGACCGAATTTTAAGGTGAATGGCCAACGAGTGAAGTTGTACTTTAGTGAGGACACCTCTCAGGAGGTGATTCCGTCCCTCACCACGTTCCCCATGAACTAATTTTGGGTCGAGTCAGGCTCGTGACTCGGTTATCAAAAACAAGCGCTCCTCGGGAGGCAGCCCGAGTATCTATCCTTTTCTGTTTAACCTCCTAAGTGTAGGGGGACCTCTATACGTGTTTGTATTTGTGTGGTGATGTGATTACAGGGATAAATGCACTCTTGGAATCTTTGAAGAACCGTGCTCCCATGTTATCCGAAATCCGGTTCTATCTCTCAACTATCGTGATTCAATTTTCTTCATACTCACATTTGAAATTGATCACTTTAGTCGTCTCTTCCTTAACTTGAGTTAACCAACGTGCACAATGTCATAAGTGTAGGGGAGACTTTTCCCACATGCTTAAACATTGAGGACAATGTTTATCTTAAGTGTAGGGGGGGGACTTCTATCGAAGTTTTAAGTGGACTTTTCTATGAAAATGCCTTCATTTAACCAGAAAATCATATTTTTCAACATTTTTCAAATTTTTAATTAACTTTGGCCATTTAGTCGTAATTTTTAAATTTTTATCGTTGCTTTCGTATGTATATATCCCGCAATAAAGTCAAATTTTAATAGAGTGGTGTAGCTAGTTTAGAAGTCTTTGACATATTAGGCCCGTTGCGTTATCCAAGTTTATTCTAGCTAGTATCCTTAACCATGTAGACCTTAATTGGTTTATTAGGCTAAGTGTCCACGAGTCTCATTACTTGAGATTTTAAATTGTGGAGGACGAGAAATGATAGAGTCAATTATAAGTCGGTATTCTTGCGCAAGCTCACTTGGTGTAATTATTTGCCTATTCTCCCATCACTTGCTAATAATTTATCTGCAATAAGTAAGGTCATACGATTTGAAAAGTTACTTAGCTTCTAGCCCAAGATCGTTTAAAAGTTGCTCGGTAATGATAAGAGTTCATAGCCAAGGCATAACTTATGAAGCGGGGCGCGAAGATTGGCGAGTCCGAAAAGGCCCTAACAAGGCATGAGGATTCCATTTTATTGCTAAAGATCCAAGATGATGTGAAAAGCATTATTCCCAAAGTCAATATGAAGGATCAAGACTCACGACGAAAAGCAATTAACTCCCATAAAGATCATGGAGAAGTCTATCCGAAAAGACCCTAACAAGGTATGAGGATAAATAGATCCAAGTCCGAAAAGGAGGCGGATCGTGGTATCTCGAAATCCCAAATAGAGATTGAATAAATAATCATGAAGTCGTGGTCAACAAAGTTGGAGTACCCCTCAAAAGTCTCCAAGTGAAGAAACTCTATGAACGATGAGAAGACCATTATCTCAAGCACGTCTCTCAAGATATGAAGTATGAAGTACATGCCAAATATCGGCCCGAGAAAGGTCTCAAATCGTGAATCAAGTTATGCCAAGATATGAACTTTTTGATATCCCGAGAAGCAGTTTTAAGAGATTTTGTCCTTTAGCTAACTATTGATCAAATCATCCTACTTTGCTTTCAGCCTAAATAAACTATCGAAATAAGTCCAAAAATGCATCTTCATGATCATTCTAAGACAAAAATAAAATATAAAAGATACACCTAGGAATAAGGGAGTTTAAGCATATAATTAAGCCATGTGTGTAAGTGTTTGATTTACTAACTTATAATAACAATGATCTCGTTTTTAAGCTTAGTTTGGGGAACGTGAAACTTGAGGGTGATAAATCTTCGTAGCACCAAAGCCCTAATGTAAGTCATTGATCTCTTTGCAAGTTATTTCCATGTAGCTATTTTCAAGTGAAAATGGTTTTCTATCCTTATGTTTCCTCTTAAGTTTTAATTTCTTTTAGTGCCTTAATTTTTGTTTAATTAGTATTTTAATAAGGCCAAGGTTGATTAATCATGAGAAAAATGTAAAATTGCTTTATCACTAAGCATTGCATGAGGGCATGGCAATGGTTAAGTGTAGGGGATTTGATAGGTGTGTAAACACCCATCCTTTTACCACTTAATTCTGGCTAAAACAAGACCAAAACACGTATTTAATATCATTTGTTTGGAATTATGTGTGGTTTTTGTGTTTATTGTGTTTTCAGAGCTAACCGGATGAATATTAAAGAAAATATGGGATTGCACGGGTTTTACCGAAGAAAAGGACTCAAGATAAAGTCTATTGTCCAAGAGATGCAAAAGATTTGAAGTCACTGGGCCTATTCGAAGATTTATCGAAGAAAAGGACCAAAGATGGAAGATTTACATAAGTCGAAGAAACTCAAGTCTATTAAACGAAGAAATTAAAAGACGAGTTGAATTTAATCGATGACAAATCCCGAATCAGAATCGAAAACGTCAACTTTTCTGAAAAGACGAGAAGACAAAAAGAACGGGAGAAAGCCCACTCACCAACCAAAAGGAAGGCCTATTTAAAGTCCACCCTCACACACTTTGCAGTTAGTTTTTTTAGTTTTCTTTTCCCCACCTTTTTCTCCCTTTCTGTTTCGTAGCATCACCAACACCACTAGGGTGTTTGGTGATTTTAATCTTTGTTCTTCAAATCTTGTAATTTCATCTTTGTTTTGTGATTGTTATAACAGTAATCATCAATACAAGTTCTTGTTAAATCTTTCCATTTCATCTTGTTCTTCATCATCATCTTTTATTTCAAGTTTTCAAGCTCTTATTTGATTGATTTGATCTTTAAAAGTTGTTGGGTTTTATGTTTTTGTCGATGGGATTTGTATTTTATGGTTAGTAGATGCTTAGTGATTAGTTTATTTAAGTTTTTGGTGAAAAACTTGGTGATTTTTGGATTAAAATTGATTTCCCCTGTTCTTCGGGTTAGTTACTGTATTTGTGTTTCCCAGACTTCCGGATGAACACAAAACTTCCGGATGAACACAAAACTTCTGGATGAACACTAAAAGTTCCGAATGAGTTTAAGTTTTTAAGTTCCGAATCAATTTTTAAGTTCCGAATGAATTTTCCTTTTAAAACTTCCGAATGAGTACAAAGTTCCGGATGAACCAAACTTCCGAATAAAGTTCCGGATGAACCAAAGTTCTGAATGAGTGGAAAGTTCCGAATGAGTTTTTTCTTAAAAAGTTCCAAATGAGTCTAAATGTTCCGGATGAACTAAAACTTCCGAATGAACCAATCTTCCGAATAAAGTTCCGCATGAAAGTTCCGACCCAACTTCCGAGCCAAACTTCCGAACGAAGTTCCGAACCAAGTTCCGGGTGAAGTTCCGGATAAACTTCCGCATGAAAGTTCCGAATCAAGGTCATACTTCCGAATCAAGTTTCTTTTGAGGATTTCTGAGGTTTACTTTCTGTTTCTTTATTTCATTTTAACTGTGATTTTAATTTTAATTTTAATTTCAATTTTAATTCAAGTTTTATTTATTCAAGTTTTATTAATTGGTATTAATTTAATTTAATTACGTTTAAATTTAAGCTTACATTTTAATACATTTCAACTTTTTAGTAGACTAGAAATCTAAACCCCCTTTTTTAGTAACCAAGAACAATCATTCCACTTAGAACCGAGATCAATTCAAGAGGATATCGAGAGAATTTAATTAGAAAACCCATTGAAAATCAACTATCACACCCGCAAAGAAGGCATACCGAATCTACAATCGTAAGTCTCGTAAGATCCTCGAAATTATGATTGTTGATTTTGATGAGCTGACAACAATGGCTTCTGAGCAAAGCAGCTCTGAACCCGCACTTCATGAAATGGGACCTAGTAACATTAGTTCTGGTCTTGTCCCAAACAACCCTACTTCATCGTCATTTACACCACCTTCTAGGACTGAATGGGATACGTTGTTTCAACCGTTCTTTGATGAATTCTTTACTCCTCCAAGTATTGTTGTTACAGAACTCGAGGTAATAGCTCCGGTAACTGAAGTTGTCGCTCCAGCACCCGTTGCACAATCAGATACGTCTGCACCTACAATTGGTCAAGATATACCATCATCTATTAATTCTCAACCAACACCCGAATCAATGACCTACGTCATGCCTACTGATGAGGAAGATGATGATGATGATCACGATTTGGAATTCGCTCAAATGCGTGAACTTCCATTCTTTGGTGTACCAATTCCCGACCCTAATCAAGCCGGGTCGTCCACCTAAGAGGAAGCTCCAACTATAGTTTACTCCAATCCACGGATTCGTGAACATGACAGCAAGTGGACAAAGGATCATCCTATAGATTCTATTATTGGTGACCCTAATCGTCCGGTATCCACACGAAGTCAGCTACAAGAAAATGCAATGTTTTGTCATTTTGATGCTTTTCTCACTGAATTTGAACCTAAGACATGGCAACAAGCTTTTACTCAATCTTGTTGGATAGAAGCTATGCAAGAAGAACTTAACGAATTCATACGTCTTGAAGTTTGGGAACTTGTCCCATGCCCGGATCAAGTGTAGTTACTCACTTTGAAATGGGTTTACAAGGTGAAACTCGACGAGTTAGGCGGAATATTGCAGAACAAAGCTAGACTAGTAGCTCGTGGATACAAGCAATTATTGGGCATCGACTTTATGGAATCCTTTGCGCCTGTTGCCCGTTTGGAAGCTATTAGACTATTCCTCGCTTATGCAGCCCACATGAATATGATCGTCTATCAGATGGATGTGAAGACGACATTTCTTAATGGTGAAATCAAGGAAGAGGTCTATGTTCAGCAGCCGGATGGTTTTGTGAATCCTAATTATCCTAATCATGTGTACAAGCTTAAGAAGGCTCTCTATGGGTTGAAGCAAGCTCCTCGCGCATGGTATGATCTATTGTCACAATTCCTCATTACGCAAGGCTTCGCTAAAGGCAAGGTGGATCCCACGCTGTTCATTCAGAAACGAGGTAAAGATATGATTATGGTACAAATATATGTTGATGATATTATATTTGCAGCCTCGACCCAAACCTTATCGGAGGAATTTGGGAAACTCATGTCTTCCAAGTTTAAGATGTCAATGATGGGCAAGGTATCATTCTTCTTAGGACTTCAGATATCTCAGAGTCCCAGAGGCATCTTTATCAATCAATCAAAGTATGCCCTTGAATCGCTTAAGAAATATAAGATGGAATCTTGCGACCCCGTAGAAACTCCAATGGTGGAACGAACAAAGATCGATGCAGATCCACATGGAGTTGTCGTTGATCCGACACTTTATTGTGGAATGATCGGCACTCTTCTGTATATCACAGCTAGTCGACCTGATCTTCAGTTTGCTATATGCATGTGTGCTCGATATCAAACTAGGCCTACTGAGTTACACTTGGCTACTGTGAAACGGATCTTTCGATATCTTAAAGGAACCATTAATCGGGGACTTTGGTATTCGAAGGACTCTTCGATTGCACTTATGGCATATGTAGATGCGGATCACGCGGGTTGTCAAGATGCAAGGCGTAGCACGAGTGGAACTTTGCAACTACTAGGAGATCGACTAATCAGTTGGGCATCGGAAAGGCAGAAAAGTGCTGCAATTTCAAGTACGGAAGCAGAATACATAGCTATGTCCGGTTGCTGTGCTCAAATTCTTTGGATGAGATCACAATTAACCGACTATGGTCTAGGTTTCAACAAAATTCCGATGTACTGCGACAACAAAAGTGCAATTGCCTTATGCTGCAACAACGCTCAATTCTCCCGGTCAAAGCACATTGATATTCGCTACCACTTCATCAAGGAGAAAGTGGAAAATGGAGTAATCGAGCTTTACTTTGTCCGATCTGAGTATCAATTGGTGGATATTTTCACGAAGGCTTTAGATCGCGCTCGAATTGAATTTTTGGCCGACAAGCTAGGAATGAGAACCTTCTCGCCTGAGACTCTTAAGGAACTAGCAGATGAAGCGAAAGAATAGTGATGGTAAACTATTCTCCGTATCCTTGGTGATCATCTCTATATATTGTTTATATTTTTATCCACAAAAGCAAAATACAAAAATATAAAACCATATAAAAACCATAAAAATTGAAAAAATTCATACAAATCCTAAAATATTTTTACTTTATTTTTCAAAGGCATGTCTTTTGGTACGATAATATTACGGCCTTAGAAATGTCGATTAATATTGACACAGAGCCATAAATAGAGTTCGTACAAAAGTTATAAATATTTCATAAAACATGCCTTTATGGCTTGTAGTTATTTCAGAATGCAACCCGGTTTTCATATTAAAGTCAAGTATTTCTTATGAAAGCTTTGGCTCTCAACGGGAATTAATTTTCTCGGGCAAGGTTTACTTTAAAACCTTGTAAGAGATCAAGTTTACTTTATAACTTGGTCTAACACAAATCTATGTACGCTTCAGTGCATTTATTTGTTAAAACAAGAGAAGTCTTGTTTTTATGAAGCTATCATCTCTACAACCATAGAAATCTACAATTGGTATCTACATACTCGACGATGCGACTACTCAAACGACGACTACAGCTCTTTCAATAGAACACGGGTCAACAATTGAGGGGGAGCAATTGTCAAGCATTCAGAATCTTCGATGCCGAACGTGCCAAGCTCACTAACTGGTGTCAAGACAACAATACCAATCGTACATGTGGTGTCAAGAGATGACTTCAGACGTGACGAGGCGACCAACATATGCTGACAAGAACCATTTGATCTTATCATATGATGTTCTTATCTATCAGGTCCAACCTTGTCAATTCTTTTCTAATATGGTGAATATGTGATCATGTTACAAATCAGTATCATATTTCATACATTCGGAATCATGAAGATTAAACGGACTTGCATTTTTCTTCCCAAAACCTTTGTTAAAACTTCATTAAATCAATTGATATTAAAAACATCGATTGGGTTAATATTTTTAATATGGGGGAGAAGACGTGATTTAATATGGGATATTATCACAAATGGTTTGACTTAATATGCTGGCTCATCCCGACATGTGTGAAATGTTTTCGAATATCGTGGCATATGTTAAGAGGGAGCAAAATGGATTTGCATATTAAAAATGGATTTAATGGTGATTTATACTTACCCAAAACCCATTTATTTCACGACGATGAAGATTGTGGTGACATAAGGATGGTAGGATAGGTTAAGTCCTATGATTCTTCCAGAACCGGAGGAATCTTCCCAAGGACCTTCCATAGCTAGAAATAGTAGTCCTTAGGAAAGTTGGAGAAAGATTGTGAACGTAGCTGAATGCCGACCAAGTACTTAAGTTAGCACTGGAACAATCACAACAAGGTGCTAGTTATGACGTATTGGTAAGCATTGAAGGGTTTGAAGAATGAAAAAGAATTGTAAAGATAAAGGGTGTAAAGAAAGAAGCCCTCCTCACAACTTTAGGCAGAAACCGGGTCAACACATATGCTATTGAGATCATTTTAATGATGCTCGATATTGAAGATAGACATCATGGACCCAGTGATGCATTGCACAACCCATCCCAGCAAACTCAAATATCTCTCAAAAGGTATTTGTTTTAATCACATTGAGACAACGCATTATCTATTGATTTATTCACTCCGAATAAATTGGTATTGAAAAGGTGGCACTCCTCTCCAGCCTCCGATCACTAAAATCCAAAATGCACGATCGAGTCTAGAGCCATTTGAGATCATCAAATATCTCATTAGGACACACTTTCATAATTCCTTGCTTCTCTACACATTGTGAAAAGTAAGAAAAGATCTTAAGAGTCCTACGCAAAATCGTCATGATCTTGCCTGAACATCCGAGTAATACGAAAGTATTTACAATGAAGATGGAAATCCTTCTTGAGCGAATATCAAAAAGGTCTTGGTAGGTGACTTGTGCGATTCTTTATGAATCAAGCTTCTGATAACTGGAAAGCAACAGTGGTTTAATTCTTAACTGGATTTAAACACGTTCCAGGCCTCTACGCAAAATCTCAGTGATCTTGCCAGAACACTCAGAGTGATACCTTAGTGTTCACAGTGATGAGTGGAAATCCTTCTAGTATTAACGTCAAACGACACTTGGTAGGTAACTTGTAAGATTCAATATGAATCAAGCTCGTGACAACTGGAAAGCAACGATGGTGCGATTCTTTAATGAATCACACTTGTTCCAGGAATCAGAATTGACGGCCTCAATCATGCGGATAATTTAATCCAAATGATTCACTCTTTACATTCGCAGTCAGCTTTGGACGGTCGAGTAAAGAGAACGGGTTTACCCGCGAAATCTTGTCAAGGAGATTTTTAATTAAATCTACCTGCCACAAGTACGATATTTTATATCGTCCAACGGTCTTCACCGACCGGAGGTAAAATACTACCGAATTAGAATGAAATGTTCAAAGCCATTTTGTTCGTGTCTACTTATGTTGCGGCATTTGAAGACGGTGACGTTGCGGAATCTAAGAAGAAGTCGTCCCCGCATGCTTATACTTTATGCACTTAATACCTCATCTAAATTCAAGAAAGCCTAAAAGTTAAGTCTTCCGCTGTATTAAACTCTGAAGCTTTCAAGAATTACAAAGGTATAAGTATGTGGGACAAGAGGTCACGAAGAGGCGAAGATCACAAGTGATGGATGCACAAGATCAAGGCAAGAGATTAATGCTCAAGATTGATATCAAAGATCACATCAGCATGTTCACCAGAAAAGAAAAAGAAAAGAAAGACGAAGACTACGAGCTCAAGACAAGCATAGTATGCTAGGTTTATTTTATTATTGTAACTAGGGTAACACCCTTGTTTGGAGTGACCTCCCTTAGGGGGAGATTGTTGGAAATACGTTTTACGTATTAAGAAGGATCGGTCACTCCAATAATAGTCCATATAATAGCTCGTAGTTTAGTTACTTATCTTTATTTAACAAACAAACCCAAGCCTAGCCTACAACATGTGTAGGCCGGCCCAAATGTAAGCCCAAGCCCATGACAAGGGCTTGGGTATATAAACCCTCTCCTTAGATGGAGAGGGTGGGTGATTTCATTATATTTTACACATAGTTCTTAAACTTTCTCTCTCTAGAAGTGTGAAATCATCTATCTTTCTCTCTCTAAAACATAAGCAAGATTTACATATCCTACAGGTTTCACTCACCATTGTCATAAGTAATTTCATAAACGCAATATCATCATCGCCTATAATTCACATGCAAGCAGAGCATATTCCAGTCACACCCTCGTCACGATGCAAGCAGAGCATACACATGTATGTAAAAATGATATCTTTAGTAAAAGGGGGGAAACACGTTCCCCAATGAACAGTTCCCCTCACACCATTAGTATTTTAATCGTCCCTCTCACAAACACACATCTATCGTTCCCCTCCCACTGAAAGTTTATGATCAACAACATATTTAGCGAGTTTTTTTGTATAGTGGATTCTAAGCAGATAGGTTTTTTTAACCTTGGACACCATTTATAACATCTGACTATCCTATGAATATAAATTAGAAACACGCACCTCAAAAACCAATAGTTTTGATCGGGCACCTTCTGTTCCTTGTATTTTGCACCCGTCGTGGCTGCAAATAGTAACACATGCTGCGGCGCCAAGCCACGGGCCAATTTCATTTTTCTTGATCGGTAACACTACTTTTAACAACGGGACCGGTATGAAAATACAGTATATATAGGCTCAGATTCGCAACTGTTGACATGAATAAAATAGGAACCGACCCGCCATGGCTGCAAACACCATGATGGTGGTGCTGCCCCGCCAAGACACGGGTCGTTTTCACTCACCATGATCATTTGTAATTTCATAAACGCAATATCATCATCGCCTATAATTCACATGCAAGCAGAGCATATACCAGTCACACCCTCGTCGTTTACCCTAACCATGATCAATGGTAATGCACCTATGCAATCATCACCGCTTGTAATTCTCAAACATCATGAGATTAGAAAACCTGAATACCCAAGAGTAGTTTTTACGCTAACTAATCATTCCCAAACAGTCAGCGAAGCGTAATCAAATTTCCAGTTGAACATGTAAAAGCACAATATAAGCATTAGAAAAGTCATCATCTAAACTCTTTTAAATCTAAGCATTCCCAAACAGTAACCCACAGGAACACGGGCCAAAACATTCGCGAGTGATAATATGGGTAAAGAGTACCCGAGCCGACATGGCTGCAAACACAATGGTGGTGGTGATGCCCCGCCAAGATACAGCCCGTTTTCAAGAAGCATGATCAATAGTGGTGCACAAATGCAATATGATTGTCGTTTGTAAGGCGTCAAACTATGCTCAACAACGACACCAGCCGGCCACCAACGCCACGCACCATGATTGGAGGCAACAAAAGGGGCCGACGGCATCAAAGAAAGCTAGTGCATACACATATGCCAAAAAGATGATACATTCTACTGATACAAAGAGAAAATCTCGAAACCATAGGAACAACAAACCGCACTATGTGAGAGGCATATATAATCGTCTCTCTTACAACTAAATTATAAATTTAATAAAAGGATGAAAGAGAGAGATGACAACCACTCCAATCAAAGCTAAGGATGAAAACACCTAAATTGTTAACTTTATAATTTATTGGTTTTCATTAACACATATCACAAAAAGATGATACATTCACAAAAAGATGATACGTCTGATGAAAACCCCTAAATTGTCTCAGCAGAATGTATCATCTGATGAAAACCCCATGAAAACCCCTAAATTGGGTTAATAAAACGGTAAGAAATAAATAAACATACCTATCGCCGATCAATGGCAGACACAAACACAATCAACTAATCAAGTTAATATGCTATGAAGTTTATAATTTTTAGTTAGAGAGAGATTAGGTGAGAGGAACTATCACAGATGAGAAACCTTGAAATGATGAGAGAAAGATGTTTCTAGAGAGCGTGATCCCTAGAAAATGATGAAAACCCTGTTTTTATCTTTCAATCTCAACCGCGAGGTCCCTTTTTGTGTACCACCAACCCTCAACGGAAAACGGTGAAACACAAATCAATGGATGAGGCCCATTCTTAACCCCGTAACCCGTTACGTTTGCAGATCAACGGCTACCATCATGTTTTAAGGGAAACAATTAGACAACGTGGGTGAAATATCCTTTTTTAATCAGATCTACAGTGGGAGGGGAACGATAGATGTGTGTTTGTTGTGTGTTTGTGAGAGAGACAATTAAAATACTAATGGGGTGTGAGGGGGAACTGTTCACTAGGGAACGTGATTCCCCCCTTTTATTAATGATATAATAAAGCATTAGATTATGCGTATTTGTGATTTAATTTTATTTTTAAATAATATATTTATAAATAAATAGTTTATATCTTCGATAGACGAAAATTTTATGAACTTTTATTAAAAAACTAGATTGACCCATATGGAACTTATTATTTAATCAAATCGATTAAAAAACAATTTTTAAGACAGTAAGAGTATAAAAAGCCTCAAAAGCTATGTTTTGATACCGGTTTTTTAAATCGACTTGGTCGAGTCATTGAGTCCGGGTTAAATCGGGTCGAACAGGGTCAACCCGGGTTGACCCGGTTTTTTAAAAAAATAAATTTATATTTTTAATAATTAATAAAAGTTATATCAAAAGTCCCGTATATTAAAGATATAAGTTGTATACCAACCATAAATAATATGTAAAAATAAAATTCAATCGAAATACGTAAGATTTACATATTTAAAAAAAAACCCTGAAAAATTCAAAACCCGACCAGGTCTTGGAAACCGGGTTAACCCGGGTCACCCCAAATCCGACGGGTCGAGATGGGTTTCAAAAATGTGAAACCCGAGTCAATATGACCCGTTTTTCGACCGAAACCGATTAAACCGGGTTTTAAAACATTGCTCAAAAGGATCGAGGATCGTCATCCCAATGAATATGGCCCTATAACACAAAACTCTTGAATGTTGAAACGACCTTATAATTAAGGGCGGGAATCAGACCGAGTTGGTTGTGTTTGAGTCAAACAGCTTGACTATAATTCGGATCGAGGCTAAAATTACTATACTCGAGCCCGACTGTACTTTAACTCGAATTTGTGGGTTCAAATCAAACGAGTTGAGTCAATTTGGATTCGGATCAACTGAATATGATTTTACTAATAATTTTTTTTCTTTTACCTTTTTAAATAGAAATTACATAAAATTTATATTAGAAAATAAAAAAATCTTATTCAAGCCATTCGAGTTGATCGAAACTCGAGTTAGACAAATTTTCATACCGATGCTTGATTCGATTTTGAATTAAGGTTAGACAGTTTGACCAATTGATCCGATTTGAATTTTGAATTCAAGTAACCTGACCTGAATATGCTCGAATCGGATTCAAGTCTAAGTCAGATCTAAGATCAAAATGGGATTATTATCACCTCTACTTGTGTTCACTAGGATTAAACAATCAATTGATTTTCAAGCCATCATGCATACATGATAACGACCAATAATCACTTAAATTTTGAGTCTCTCGACTCTTTGGTGTGCCACTCATCTAAGAGTTGTCGAAACTAGTTTTTGTTAGATGAATACTAGCTAATGCGACTGAAAAGCATCCGGGTTCAAAAAATTCCCGGCAATTCACACCTTATTGTGAAAAAGGTTTTTAGTTTAATATTTTGTTGTTTTGTTTAGAATGTTCAATTTAATTTTCAGCAAGTTCATATTTCCGGGTCTGGTGATCGGAAGTAGTTACATTATTCACAAAAGTAGTTAGAAGAGTTGTCGAAGTAATCTTCAGTTTAATTTTCACCAAGTTCATATTTTTGGGTCAGGTGAATGGGAAGTGATTGGAAATAGTTAAACTACTCATTAGAATAGTTAGAAGCCGAGACTTAAATCTTTTATTTTTTATATACAAAATTTTTTCAGTAAACTCACAAAAATTGTGATACTTCTCTTACAAGCTTATTGACTTTTTAAATTAGTTAAGAGTGTTTTTAAAAATAGCCTAATTACAATATAAAATGACTAAAGTAGACTCTTTTAAATTTCAGAGAATTTTTTTTCAAGGAGTATTTCATGTATTTTTAAAGCCTCCTTTATTATAATATGTAGATAAATAGTTATTATAATTGATAAACACAAGTTTTTATTGTGAGTTTTCGGTATTTTTGAAAAAATTTGCAGGTTTTCAGCAAGTTTAGCATCTTCTGACCGTCATTAACCACAGTTGACCGTCATTAATCGTCTTTTTATTAATCCCAACATTGAGGGCCTTGTAGCAATTAATCGGGCTTGTAGACTTTTTTTGGAACAGTGGGCTTTTTCACAAATAAAACATTAAATTAGAAGTATTTACAACTTAATTTTATTTGTACATATTATATTTGTTAATAAATGGTTTATATACAAGATTTCATGATTTTTATATATAAAATTTTCTAATCGTTACAATTTATTTATTTATTAAAACTAGATTGCACCGATAACCTGATAACTTAATCGAATCAATTAAAAAACAAGGGCAAACTAAATAAAAAACTCCCGATGTTATGTATGAAAAAATCGTCGTCTCAATGGTTATGACCCTATAACACAAAACTCCTTATGCTATGCATGACAAGTATAGCGGCGTTATAGGTGACATTTTGACACATATAACATGTTACTGGGTTGTATCTTTCTAATTTATCAGTATAAAGTTTACCTTAAAAAAAGTCTTAAGTTCAAGTTTTGTTTAGAACGATAGAGTTTTTTTTCGCGTATGTAAAGGGAACGATGTTATTGTCTTCTGAGCTGGATCTAATCTGATTATGTGATCTCGCTACGTTTTCTAAGTTAAAAGCTATGTAACCACGACTGCCGTTAAAAAAATAAAAAATAATGCTACCAAATTGTTCAACTTCACCTTCCACCTAAGTTATAGTATGTGTTCTCATTAGGATTAGTTATAGATCAAGGACAGAGCGAGAGGATTTTTATCGGTGTTCGATACATTTATGAATTTTTTATAGGGAAATTTTTTAAAATGCTCCAATGTTGTATTCACTTTTCTAAAACTCATCAATCAAATGAGAATTTCCCAAAATATCTTATACAACTTATGCGACTTTTCCAAAAATGGCAAAATTTTGGAAAAAATTTTAAACTTTTTTTTTATTTTTGGAAAAGTCGTATAAATCGTATAAGTTACATAAGTTGCATAGGGCATTTTGGGAAATTTTCATTTGGTTGATGCATTTTGGGAAAATAGGTGCAACTTTGAGGCATTTCAAGAATTTTTCTTTTTTTGTAATATA
The DNA here is from genome assembly GCA_025667525.1 of Glebionis coronaria. Lineage (NCBI taxonomy): Eukaryota > Viridiplantae > Streptophyta > Magnoliopsida > Asterales > Asteraceae > Glebionis > Glebionis coronaria. The sequence continues at coordinate 21,178,418 of CM046882.1, read as the reverse complement.
ATTGTTTTTGAAGAAAACATAAAAAAAATTTAAATGCATCTGATAAATGTGTTATTATTCGTTATAATTTATTTTTTACATTTGTTATATTACGTTTAAAAAAATTCTCGTATCCAATCATATTTCGTTCCAGCTTTATTTTTATTTTAGATTCTTATTAAATTATCATTAAAAATGACATATTTTACAATTTTTTTAACACACTTGTCTAAAATATTTAATCATATATATCATACGTGTTCTCGTTAAGTTGTAAAGTATAGTGTTCTCATTAGGATTAAACAATCAATTGAATTTCAAGCCATCATGCTTACATGATAACGACTAATCACTTAAGTTAGTTTTGGTGGTCAAGCGTAACGTTAAGTATGACAGATTTAAAATCGATTCGATTTAAAAAAATCGCCAAATTTTTGGCTAATTAGTTCAGTGAAACATGAACTCATTCGAGAAAAGAGTTTTAAAAGTTAAAAGCTCGTGATATGAATTACCGATTTATTTTTTACTCACTAAAATCGTATGAATAGATAATAATATTTTGATTATGGGCTAATTACTCAAATAGACCTAGTTATTTGTTCATTTCTCAAAATGCTCCATGTTACCTATGTAACTTTAAAATTTCCAAAAATAGACCATGCGACTAAGCTACCTTATGCTACCTATGCAACTTTAACAAAATTACCAAAATGTCCCTATGTACTAATATGTAAGATGCAAGTACAAATTGTGTAAGAATATGTAAGTGTACTTTTTATGCGACTTTTTATTTAATTTTTTTTTAAATAATTAAACAAATTACTTTTTTTATTGTCTTCTTTTTATATACTTTTTTTATTGTCTTCTTTTTATATACATTTTATTTACAGTGATTTATTTAAGCTAATTGTTTCTCTCTACCAATCTTTCACACACACACACACAATATATTCTATATGTTTTTCTCTCTCTCTCTCTAGTCACCCAACAGCCACCGTAACTCCATATCCTCACCACCCTATTTTTGGTATCCGTTTATATTCCGGCGTGACTATACAACCTTGAAAAATAGATCGGTGATTTCCGGATCTATATACAGATCCTGGCAGATCTATAAATTAACCAGATCTATAAATGGATCTGATGTGGTATGTTTCTTCACAAACTCCAACTGTTGCAAACCACTCACCACCACCGATTGAAATGATTTTGGATTCAGTTTTATAGTGTATGAGATTTGCAGTTTCGATTATTGGAGATGGATATGTAGTGTTGGATTCAGGTAAACTATTTAGACCCTTTTTAGCTTTTGTATCAATTTGTAATACCCACTTGAAATCTTGATTTTTTTTTGCTTAAATCATTAAAAAGATTGGATTTTTTTGTTGGATTTTAAGTACTTTTAGACTAAATTTTTAATACCCATAAGCTATTAAAAATTTAGACCCTTCTGGCAAGGTATATTTTCGGAAGTGAAGGATGTTTTTTTTAGCATTTGCTTTTCAGATTAGTTTGTACTAGATAAGAAAGTATAAGACTGAATTGTATGGAAAAGGACACATTCATATGCCTGATGTTAATATCCTATGTGATTAAGACTCAGTTTCGCTTTCTATTTTATATTTGGTTCAAATATTATGGTGCATATATTTGGTGTTATTCCTTTAGGATTGTATATTTTATCGTAAGCCTGAGTAGAGGTTTCTTAAAAATGATTGCTGTCATGTAGAATCTAAAAGATGTAATTACTGGCATTTAGACACATACAATCTTTCATTTCGTAGTTTCGTGGTGATTTAATGCGGAAAATGAGGATACACTGGTTGTAGTTAGCATCTTTAAATGTTATTAGCAATCTTGCTTGTTTGGTGGCTATTTAATTTAGTCTGTATCTTTACATGAATGTATAACGTTGCAATGTTCTGAATTTCTGCATGATAAAAATATTCCTAAGCTAACTTACAGACATATATATATCGGATGATGTTGGTTTTGAGCGTACTAAAATATATATGTAATTACCTTGCTTTATAGCCGGCTATTGGTTGTTAAGCTCACTTTTTTCATAATTACAGCTTAGTTTCTAATATTTTCTTCTTTTTTAGGAAGTTTCATCGTGCTATTGCTGAGCTGACTTTTGAGAGGATTTTTGTGGAGTGCATGATTTCGGAGGACTCTGCAGTTGTTACTGCATTAGTTAATGCTGTTGAGATGATTAACCCGTTAAACGAGCATGCCATTTTACTTGTTAAAAGGGTTAGTTCTCATGTGCATATCATTTCTTTTTGTTCTTGATAATTATAAGTATTCTCCATTTTCTCTCAGGTCGAACCTGAGGAGCAATTTCATGAAGTGAAGAAACCTTCTCTGAATATTCACACGTATATTCCAAAAGCAAACAATGAGGGTGAATTGAAAGTGAAGGTACTGGTCTTGCATAATTCTAAATACAACAGTAGATGTCATCACCACCATGGTTTAACCACTACTAGTTTATGCGTCTCTGTGTTAGAAACTTCTGATAATGGAAATGACCATTGGTTTTATTCAGGTTCTGCTTGAGCCAGTTGAAGTGACCTGCGACCCAACATTCTTTTTGAATCTCATGGAGTTACATACTGTACTGAGCTCCTTTGAATCTCATGAAGAAAGGGTTGGTTATATTCTTCCCCCTGAATTCACGTTACATGAAGTGCATGCATTCTTTTTCTGTACAAATTCCGCATTAGTTTTAAAAATAATATTTCTAGTTGGAGTTCTGCACTTTGCATTAAAAACGGATACACTACTAGCATTCTTTTATGAGAGCCTTCAAGTCACAGCCTTTTTTTCTTTTTAAAATCATATTTGTAGTTAAATTGTCAGAATCATAAGCGGTTCATTTATTAGCGGGAAGTGTGATCATGTCTCAGATTCTGTTAACATATGAGAATCAAATGCAGCATCTCTTTGGCTCAAATTCTATATTATTCGATGAAGCAGCCTTATTAGCCCTAAATAATTTCTTGCAATAAATAGGATTTGTTGAAGGATTGCAACCAAAATTAATCTATGTTGCTTTATCTGGTGTGAAGTAACAGCTTCAATTGGTTTCATGCTACAGGTCCTGAAATCGCTCAATGGGATAACTGATGTGAAGTCACGGCTAATATCAAAAGCTGAGTATGTATTCTTTTATGATCTTACTGGGCTATTACTCTTGGAACTTGTGAAGCCTGTAACATGCTATATGACATCTGTACTTCAACTGTTAAGAGCCGCATTAGATAATATTTATTAGGAGTGGGACTAGTCATTGGGCCTCAAATGGAAATGGGAAGTCTCAAGTTTGACTTCTCTAATCTCGGGCCCAGAAAGTTAATCAGTACCTGCTTCGAATTTGATTTCAACTATGAATTTTTGATTTTTTTTCTTCCGTTGTTTTGCAGATACATATTGTCAAATCGGGCGAGAATGATGTGGGATATTAGTCTGATAAATGTCAAGATAACTATTCCTTGGGAGAATAGGATGTCAGAGATGCATACATTGGTATTTCCGGATATGATTTCACTTCTTTCTTTAACATCTTATTTCCAGATCAATTGCATCTTAAGTTAGTAATCTCGGCCTAGCCAGAGTTTTTTTCTAACTTTTGTTCATAATTAAGAGTATTAACTTTATAATCAAATGACCAGGTACTTGGATTAACCGCTGTTACCCTCACATCCAAGCGCGACATTGGCTGTTTTACCCCTGATATTAATGTACCATCTCAATTCGTGAGGAATTTGATAGATATTGATTCTTCAAGTGAGCTTCTTAAGGGACTTCAAGTTCAAGATCTGCATGATCACTTCGAAATTAAAATAATCGACTTTGAGGTCAGCAATGTCTCTCTTTTTCAACATTTCATGTTTTTATGATCACAAAACTGATATTGTCTGTCAATTCTGCAGATAAACTTATTTGGGCCTATCTATCCTTATACATTTCCTATTCTGAACAAACTGAATGCCTCTTCTGCGTTAGCACGGTGCATTGTCCAAGATGAACCATTATTGAAAGCATTGGAGGTAGGTAAACCTTCCTGCAACCTAACACATACCATGTTTTACCACAAGTTAAATCTTACATTTCATACATGGTAATCTAACTACATTTGCTATAATTCGTCCGCTGAGTTGCTCAAACATACTAATTTGAAAGTAGGTAATAACTTTCACATATATAAGTTCAATTTAGGTGTGACGTTGAATAAATGGCTTCAATGCTCTTTATAAGTGTATGCTATCCTTTTTTTTGGGTAAAGGGGAATAAGACCCCGGTAAACTATAAGTGTATGCTATCCTTAGTAACTCAGGTACTTGTCATAGACGTTGACATTAGTGTATTTGAATGTGTGTTTAAAAAATGATTGGGTGTGTATTTTCTATTTGACTTTTTAATAACTAGATGATACTTTTGAGAGTTTGGCAATTCAAATTTTGTAAGGAAGTGAAAACAAAATGACCAATAAGGAAGTTGTGTGATAAAAGTAGAGAGGGGCGGCAAACAAATTAACTGATTGACTTCTTTATTATCACTTCTTTATTATCAGTTCTGGCCGTGCTCATTGGTTACTTCTCATTGTCTGATTGGAGCGCTAATGCAAAGAAGGATGAGGAGACGGGGGTGAACGTTAGTTTGACTTACAAGTTTGAGATATTGGACTCTATCTTGTTTGCACCTGTGGTTAACGCCGATAACCAGTTTCTAAAGCTTGATATTCCAAATCTGTACTGTACTTTTATTGAGAATTCTGATCAAGATACTCTGTTAAAAGGAGTTCCTCCTGAGTGTTGTGTTCCACCTCAATTTTTTGCACATCAAAATCATTGTTTGAATTTATTTGGGCAGGAATTATCTCTACATCATCTTCTTTTGAAAGACGAGGCTCCTGATTTCTTGAAGTTCAATCGTGATATCCAGCGAAGTATCAGATTAATTGCACCTTTCAGTGGTGACGTATGGATCAGAATACCATATGGGTCTACGCCTCCTGATGCAACTGCCTCATCTTCAGTATGTGTCATGTCAAGTATCAGGAATTGTCAATTGATTGTTGAAGGTATGTTACTATATTTAATTAATATCACGCTGATACCACGCTTTGTAAGATTCAGACGAGGCTCCTGATTTCCAAAAGAATTTTCATGCAACAAAAATTTGTCGTACTGTCCCGGACATGATAAAAGAACGAAAACAGGGGTGTTTGGTTGAAATATGCCGTATAAGTGTCTTCACGAAATAATTGATTATTTGCTTTATTTGTAGATGGTGAACCTAACATCAACGTATATGGGCAAGATGATAAAAGTTCGATACGATCATATGGTCAAGTTTACACTCCCATTTTCGGCCAAACTGGAGACATTAGTGAGGAATCCTGGTCTTTTTTCTTTTCATGTCGCGAGTAAGATTCCCGTGTAAGAATCGACACGCCAGGAGCTTCTGGAGAGTGACGGGATTTCTTATCGAGTGCGTCGTGAAATTCAGTTGCTGGAGAATTTTGACCAAATTAAGTAACGCTGTTGGAACTTGTAACAGGACAACGTGCAATAGATCTATCTCGGCTTGAGGAAGAAGAATGAAGAGAGAAGAAAAAAAAACTCAGATCCAACATTTGAGTGTGGTTTTAGTTATCACGTTATTAGTTTTTTTTGTTTTAGTACCACTATTGTGATGAAAAAAGGCAAGATCTTTTATTTTTATTTCTTGTTTTTAGTATTTTTTTTATTTTGTCTTTCATGATGTAAATTGGAAAATTCATCTACTTGAAAAATAAAATTGACTTTGTAAATGCTTCTATGGTTTCTTACTTTTTGTTTATATATGTTAGCTCGGATACAAACGAATAAAGCCTGACTCGAAAAAAGTGACCCAAAAAAATCGACACAAAAAACCCAACCAGAAATTCCAGTATAAAAACTCTAGTAGTTGTGTGTGCATACTCTGTTTTAAAGAAAAACACAAAGTCGCATAAAAATAGTTTAAATATATTAATTATAAAAGTATTTGAAAAAAAAAATTATTAAAAAAAGTAAAAGTCGCATAAAAAGTACACTTACACATTAGTACTTACACATTCTTACACAAGTTGTACTTGCATCTTACACATTTATAATGAATAAGGATATTTTGGTAAATTTGTTAGAAGTTGCATAAGGTAGCATAAGGTAGTATAAGGTAGTATAAGGTAGCTTAAGGTAACATGAGGTAGCATAAAGTAGCTTAAGGTAACATGAGGTAGCATAAAGTAGCATAAGGTAGCTTGGTCTATTTTTGAAAGTTTTAAGGTAGCATAAGGTAGCATGGGGTATTTTGGCAAATGGACTTCATGACAAGTCTATTTGGGTAATTAGCCCTTTGATTATTGTATTTAATGGCAGTGAGGTCCATTAAGTAAAGTTAGGATCAGCACGGTAAGTCTCGTCCTGAACTTGTTCCCAATTAGTGGTACCGATTATTTCTCGAACATAAATTTATGGTACTGGTATCGTACCGAACGGGATTCGAGTATCGGTATCGGACTATCCGTACGAAAATCGGTATCGGTACCGGGAAATCGATATTTTCCCGTTCTTTTCCGAGAATTTCCCGATTTGATACCGGTCCCGTCCCGAATAAGTGGTTCTGAATTATTTTCACTTTATTTCGTAGTCTCGGTATCGTACCGAACAAGATTCGAATATCGAGAATCGATACGGTTTCAAAAATAATTCGAATTCAATTCAGGATTCGAATCGAAATGCTCATACCTACATAAAGTTCTATGCATATTTGACTTTTCACCTAAAGTAAACTAGTAATAAAAAAACACCTTGCCTATTTTATACAATATATATCTCTATCACAAAAAAAAAATGAAATTTTAAATTAAAAAAATACATTATTAAACAACTTTATATTTATATCTATACTACATATAACATTTCTTGTTATACATAATAAAGTGCATTTTATACATAATAATATCGGGTTATCGGTACAATCATCAAGTTAACCTGATCGAAACTAAGTCATGAGATTGATTGTCTGATCAACCTAGTCGAGTTATTCGGTTACAGGTTCAATCAGCGAGTTAATCCGACCAAATCATCGAGTCACAAATTCGACCATCAGGTCAACTCGATCGAGTTATCAGCCACGTGACCGAGCACTAAATCACCCCGATAGAGTTGCTGGGTCACTCGGTCGCTTCACCTGGTCACGCGATCGACAATCGAGTCAACCCGATAGACTCACGGGTCAACTCAGTCAAGTAACCAGTTCATTGATTCGACCACGAGATCATCAATTCAACTACCAAATCAATTAACATATCATCAACTATTCGTCACTAAACAAAAAGCAGTCGTCATAAGATTAGTCGACTTGCAATGTCGAGTCGAAAACCAAGTATACCAAAAAAAAATATAAAAAGATTTAATTTCTGCAGCTTTTCCAGTTAATTATAATTTACCCATCAAAGTTTCGAACACTTTAATTTATCTCATTTATTTTTCCTCTCCTATTAGAGCATATCCGATACGTATATATCCATTTCGATCTTGATTTAACATTAACAGTTATTACCTCACTGGATTTTCCTTTTTTCAGTTCTTCTTTTCATCATCTTAATCTTAAAAAAACTTATAACACAATATTTACAAAATTTTGGTAGATTTTGTTAAATTTTATGTATGACAAACAAAATAAATGTCCAAAAAGGTAACCAATAAGACACAATTAATCCCTTAAACCTCGAATGACTTTTCTTATTTTCCTAAATTTTACACATTCAATGCATTTTTACCAAATTTAATGGAAGGATTAATAAAATTAAACCCACACTAAAACTCCAAAAAAACATTACTCTCCAATTCATATCCCAATGGCTTTTCCATACAAATTTGTGTTAACTTTTTTCGTGTCATTATGCATCTTTGATCTTATATCACCAATATGTAAGAACCCTATTTAGCTCTTATTATGTTTAAATCTGTTTTTTATTCGATTTGGGCTCGTTTGTGAGGTAGACAATGACCGGTGAAAAAAGGCATCCGAGGTCTGAGTGTTCCCGTTAATCTACACGTTTATATTTTCTAATTGATTTTTTTCTGTGTTTATACATAATGTAGATGGATATGATCCATTGGATCCTAATGGGAATATCACTATAAGATGGGATGTTAAGCAGAAGAATAATGAATCAGGAACACAAGATGTAAGTTTTTCTTTTTCTTCCTCTTTTTTGATTTCTGAAGATATATACTGATTTTTTTAACGGCAAGTTAGTAGTTGTGATCCGAGCCCACGTACACTGACATCTAACCATCTGTTTTAGGAGATAAACCTCACTCCTGATCCTATATATTAAACGCCAATTTAGTACTTTTTGATTCAAGCTCATAATGAATGGCGTCCAATCAAACAGTATGCGAGCCTCGAATTTTTCGTGTTAAAACATGCTTCTATTTTATTCCGGTTAGATATACAAGTGCATGTGATACTATTTGCATGCAATGCATATTTGCTAGTTTTCCTAACTCATATCCAGAAAAATTATAAGTCAAAGATTTACATAGAGTGTTTATAACTATATATGTTACAATGAACATAAATAACTTATCGCCTTCCTAGCGTAGCATAAGGAACATCGGGTTTCACGGGAATCCGATAGATGTTTGCGGTTTATAGTGTTAATTTTAGGTAAAAAGTCCTAGGTTTTCGAAATGAACCTTGTTCCGAAAATTTGTGTCACACGAATACATGTCATGTTTAGTTAATCAACTAGTATATCATTATGTTTTATGAAATTTTATAAAAAAACGATCTAATTTTTTGGTTGATTTTGTGTATCAAATAAGTAAAAATATAGATAAATATTTTGTGATAATAAGCAAAAGTTGTATCATCTAAATTTTTACAAGATTATGAATTAAATTGTAGGTTGTAGTTTCAATGTTCAATTATCAATTGTATCGGCACATTGAACACCCTGGATGGAAGCTAAGTTGGAAATGGGCCGGTAATGAAGTAATTTGGGACATGAGGGGAGCCGAGGCAACCGAGCAAGGCAAGTGTGATAAGTACTTAACCGCGTCACAGCTCCCACATTGTTGCAAGAGAGAGCCCGTGATCGTTGACCTTTTGCCTGGAGCTCAGTATAATATGCAAGTCCAAAATTGTTGCAAGGCGGGGGTATTATCATCAGCAACTCAAGATCCCGCTAATTCCCTGGCCTCATTTCAAATGAACGTTGAGACACTGGACATGACGGCGTATGACTTTAATATCGGAGTCCCTGGCTACACTTGTGGGAACGCTACTCAGGTTCCACCGACAAAGTATGTATCTGCTAATGGGCGTAGAAGAACACAAGCTCTTGGTGAGTTATACCTTTTAATATGAAGGGCGCCCTAATATGAATTATGGACGAACGATTAGTTTAGGATACATCCATTATTAACGTTTGTGATTTCTTATTGTAGGGACGTGGAATATAACATGTACTTATTCCCCCTTTCGTGCATCCGTGGCTCCAAAATGTTGTGTTTCGTTATCTTCATTCTATAGCAAGACTATGGTGCCATGTCCAAAGTGTAGTTGCGGCTGCCAAGGAGATTTAGGATCAACGTGTGTTAGGTACATTATTAACTTCTTTAAGCTTTTCCGACTTTAGTTAGTTCTGAAGAAAGGTATGGCAAACCGATAAACTTATCCTAACTATCAACTTATGAAATCGGCATTTATTTTAAAACTGTAGGTTTGGTCAACCACATCCCATGTTGCAACTACCCAACAACGAACCACCGCCACCATTGGTGCAGTGTACACAACATATGTGCCCGATTAGGGTGCATTGGCACGTGAAGACAAGTTACAAAGAATATTGGCGAGTTAAAATCACGATAACTAACCTAAACGTTCTCAAGAATTACAGTGAATGGAATTTGGTCGTGTCACATCCGAATTTTCAAAGCTTGACACAAGTATTTAGCTTCAACTACAAACCTCTAAATCAATACGGAAGTACTGCAAGTAAGCCAATCGGATTATATTCTAATATCTATATCCTATCAAAAAGTTTTTTTTCTTCTTCGTATAATCACATTTTTTAAACGATACTATGACATTGTATTGCAGACAGTTCAGGGGTGTTTTACGGGCTCGATCATTACAATGAAGTGTTACTCCAAGCGGGTGAATCTGGAAACGTTCAAACCGAGATGCTCTTTCACAAAGACCGTGAATCCTTCACGTTTAAAGAAGGATGGGCATTCCCGAAGAAGGTTATGTTCAATGGCGACGACTGTGTGATGCCACCACCATTCGAGTACCCGGCACTTCCAAGTAGTGCTTGGCTTCTCAGACGACCTTCGATATTAAGCATCATCATTTTAACACTTTTATACAGTTTAGTTTTATAAATTTAAGTTACATTCATTTACCTAGGGTTATTTTGGCAATCATGTCCATGATGGTAGGAAGTTGAATCTTTATGTGTTAGTTTGTATACTTATTTTTTCTTACCACTCTGGTAAAAAAAAATGTTTATCTATAAATATTACATGTATTATTTATTTACTCCTTCTTTTCCAAAACTATTTATTCTTACTTCTTTCGTCTTAAAATTATATAAGTTTACTATATTATCTTTGTTTGAAGTTGTTATTATAAATTTTAAAAATTATTTAATTAATTTGTTAAATGTAAAATTGTTATGATGTCAAAAAGAAAGAGAGATAAACCTGTAAAATATACACTTTTGTTTTGTTGTCGAGGGACAATAATTTTAAGACAGAGTGAGTATTAATTTTTTTCGGTCTTTTTCTTTTAAGTTTGACTTTGAATATATTTTTTTATATTATATAGAGAGAATTGCAAAAATCGTCCTTTTAGTTTGGACAAATTGCACGTTTGGTCCGTCGAGTTTTGAAATTACAAAAATCGTCCGTGTACTTTGGTCAAATTGCATTTTGGGTCTTTTTAAGACTTAAATGACTAAAATACCCTCGTCTTCATTCTTTATTTTTTATTGACAAGGGTATTATAGTAATTTCAAATTGTAAAATGACCAAAAGTGAAACTCAAAGTTTGTTACACGGTTTATTTTTGCAATTTCAAAACTCAACGAACCAAACATGCAATTTGGCCAAATCACAAGAACGATTTTTGCAATTCTTTTTATTATATAATATTTAATAAAAATTATAACAATGAAAATATATGTAAAAATCAGTTGATTCATATAGTTTTAGTTATTATATAATAAAAAACAAATATGTAAGGTACAAGTTCTAAAACACCAAAAAATAAATATTTAAGGTAAAAGTTGTAAAAAAAATTTTGTAGAGACAATAATTTTACGACGAAAATAGTAAAAACATTTTTTATCTATAAATAATACTTGCATTATTTATTTACTTATTTATATTCTGAAAAATCTACATGTGGGACATGGGAGTAAAAAATTTACCAAGGGTTTTCCATTGAAGATCTTTGAATATCTCTAGTAAACATTGGACCACTTTGACTAGTCTTACTGAGTACTAAACAAACTTTGCTCACTGCCCATTATCTTTGGCCCACATACTTTTCCAAGTATCTCTAAAGGGGTACAACTTTGCTTAATGTTAATCATTACTAATTTTTACTCTTAACATTTTTCTTCAAACTGTTAAGTATACAGTGATCAATAACATTCACTATTCATTTTTTTAACAGCAAATATTAGTGGTTAATGAGTCGAGCCGTGTAATAACATCCAAGCGGTAGAATGTTTTCTTCGAACCCTCGCCTAGTTATGTTAAACTTCTTATCCGCTTCGCCTGAAAGAGCCCTTGGCAGGTCTTGAACCCAAAGAAACCACTTAGTGGAACCTTGGTGACCAACTAAGCTAAGCCAGTTGGCTTAACATTCACTATTCGCTGATACTCAAATAGTGTTGCAAAACAAGGTTTACAAGACCGATTCATCACCACATATGCGCTACATGTACATGGCTATCAACTTTCCGCGAGCGATTAATCGGTGAAATGATAAGTTAATCATCGTTAACGGTGGTCAAAGACAACCAGTGATGGTCGAATAGAACTAAAGTCGCCGTAGACATGGTTTAATCCTTTATGGTAGTTGTTCACATCTATTATAAGTTGATTTTTAAGAAAAATCTTGCGAAAATACACAGAACTCGAGATATCGAAAATTTGTCAAAAATGACAGGTCAAATAATTTTGTCTAAAGCGATTACAAGCTACAATAATATCAACCACCCGGCTCACAATTTACAATTTTTACACCTTATGATAAGATAAACATGTTTAAAATGACATTTTATCAAGGATTTGAGTGTTTTCAAGACGAGGTTCATAAAAGGGTCATTTTCTATTCCATTTGTACGTAACAAAGATTAAGGGTATGTTTGGCATTTTTAGGAGCTGTAGCGAATCGTTGGAGTATGTTGCTGAAGCATGTAACTTGTTTTTAATAGTATTTTATTTTTTAAAAAACTATAAGCTCATGCTATAATAAGCACTGATAAGTTCACGCGCAAACATAGCCTTATTAACCAAGTAATTTTGAATCTCATATATATGTAACTAATTGTAAAATATATTCGTACTTACATATAATTGATCAAAGCTTAAGATGCTACAGAAAAGATAAAACTATAGAGATGTGATGTTCTACTACTAGAGCTATACTTATTGATCCCTATATAAATCTCCATCATAAACTTTCTTAGGAACTTAAAGCCATTGCGACGACGGATAATTACCAAGCACTTGTCGAAAATCAAATCCTTCGTTCAAAATATCATCGTTAGAGCCCGTCAATCCACCATCATTGATGCTACACCAAGATGCATAATCGTTTGTAACTGGAAATGCATCAAAAGAAAGACCTTGATTCTCTTGGAAAGACGATATGCTATCAGTGAAACTAATAGTGCTTGAACTTGAAATCATCGTTTGGTTATAATCCAGCGTCGTCATAGAGTAATCTAGAACCGGATTATTTAAGATTTGATAGTGATCAAGTACTTCTTGTTTAGGTAAAAACACCGGAGTGGTAAACTGCATTGGATTGATGCATGGGACGTTGTTTGACGTCGTTGTGGAGATGGTGCTTGTGTTCTGCGACGACGAAAATCTCTTCTTTAATTTCGTGTTCCAGTGATTCTTGACATCGTTGTCGGTTCTTCCGTGTAAATGAGATGCTATGACAGACCACCTAAAATGCCCAAATTTTAGAAACTTTTATCAATAATCATATACTATTTTGACATTTCATTGCATAAATTGTCAAAATCAAAACACTAATATAAAACTTAATTACTGTTTCTTTGAACGGCTAGTTAGTAGTTAGTGATTCGAGTTGCAGTGACATCAGTATGCAAGCCTTGAATATTAATGTACAAAGGGTAAGGTACTACTAACCTGCTTCCAATATTGATGTACAAAGATGAGATAATATCATCTTCTTCTTCGGTAAACCCTCCGAGCTTTATATCCGGTCTTAAATAGTTCAACCATCTTAGCCGGCAACTCTTTCCGCAACGTTTCAACCCTGGTTAATCAAATGAATTATATTATGTAACAAAATTAAGAAATGTATCTAAAAAACAATCTTAGTACAATAGTACATGATCAAGACACTTTTCATTAAGAAATGTATAACAAAAAAGTAAGAATCTTGCTCAATCATTTGATCATCCTCTTGTGCTTTTAGTACTATTAACCCGAAACTAAAAAACATATCAAGAACCCTAATTCACTAATTTCAGCTCTAAAGATGTCATTATAGATACAAGCTAGACGCAACGGTATTACTACTAACTACTAAGTAGTTTTTTTTCTAAACAGCCTAAAAATTTCATTATAAAACTACCAAGAAGACTTCTCTTCTCTTTTTCTTTCGAAGAGGACGTAAATCGAGCCATAGATATATATATATATATATAAAGAGAGACATATATATATATACCTGCTTTATGAGGCAAAGCAATCCAGTTGCCACCAGTGCCATGGTTCTGAATGTAGTTTCTAAGAATAGTATCTTCTTCAGGTGACCATGGTCCTCTTTTGACTTTGGTTTTATCACAACAAGGAGACCTACCCATCACACCAAAACCAACACTTTCTAATTTTCACACACAAAACCCTAAAAAAGTTACTACTAGTATATATGTTAGTATAGCCAATCACTCTTCTTATATATTCACCTCTAGTATGTTTGTTTTAGAGTGTGAATGTGTATATGGAAATATTTATTTATATATGTGTTATAAGTCAAGAAGTGAACTTGGTCTAAAGGTTATTTAAAGATGAAGTGAAAAGGAGCATATGAAGACTTTGTCTATAATTAAAAAGTGAATTACTAGTTGACTTTTGTACTTAGGTTATACATATATATACTTCGTTTTCAATTTAGATAAATCAATCATTTTCGTATAAATACACAAAATATATAGTTTTGTCAACCCGCGGCGAAGGGTTGTGAGGCTGGACCAGAGGTACGAAAAATGAATCTATATATGTGCGCGGAAGGGTCAGCGACAGCTCAACTGTTCAAACGCAATGAAGTGGTATTGATTCCAATCGACAAAGCTAGAATGCCTAGTCAAAGGTCGGCGTGCTCGTTTTGGCCTAATCTTTCTCCCAAAAACAAGATCAATGTCAATTGGTAATGATAGTAACTAAATAAAGATGTGGGTAAATCAACATCAATGTTAGTAATTGTTAATGATAGTAAGAAGTCAAATTATAAAACACATGGTAATAACTTTTGTATGATTAAATGAAAGGTTGTAAAAATTCCGAATCCTTAGTCAGTCGGTTGATTATTTGTAACTTGTAATTGTTTTAGGTATGATTAATCGATGATTAATTTGATCGGTATTTTAGTAAATTTTGATTATTTCTGACAAGTTTTGAGTAATTCTAACAAGTTTTAAACATTTTTGGCAATATTATTCTTAAAATCCAACTTATTATACATATAAATAGTTTTTCATAAGTGATAAACGCAAGTTTACAATGAGTTTCAGTATTTTCGGCAAAATTTGCAGGTTTCTGGTAAATTTGACCTCTTCAATCGCCGTTGATCACAGTTTACCGTCGTTAATCTTTTACATAAATTGACAAAATTGATAGTTTTGTAGCGATTAAATAACATTAATCAGTTTTGTAGTTTTTTATTTCAACACTGATTAAATTATCTAGGTATGTATATACTTTTTACTTTGACTGGAAAAGAGAGAAGCTAGTCAATGTGGATGCATGTAATGTCAAATATAGTTCACATAAAGCTTTTTGTTTGGTTTGGTCAAAGAACACATGTGTTCATACTTCATATATAGGGCCAAATCTTTCTATTTTTTATTGCTAACAAATCAAAAGTTAGGACTTATTAACTTTTTTAAGCTAAAGTCCCTTTATGCATGTACGACATGGGTAGTAAAAACAAAAGAAAAATTAATAATTTAATTGGTCAATAATTTTTATTTTTTACTTTGGCTTGAAATGGTCAAAAGAACATTACCTCATTAGCTCTTGGATGCTTTTTTGCCTTTTTCCAAATTTGTTTATGGGGACCAATTTTACCCCTTCAGACTTTTATTTACCTAGTAAGTTATTGTATATTTTGGTGCAGAGTTAAGATATTGTATATAGTTCCAAAAAAAAGATATTGTATATTTGCAAAATTTTACATAATAAAAGGTTTTTTTTTAAATTCGGTTTTTTTATTTACAAGTAAAGTTATATTAACATAATCTCAACCAAAAAGAGAAAGTTGTCCGAACAAGTACAACCAAAAAGGTGTTAGGTTTAACGTTACACACACAAGAGTAAAATCAAATTGTTCATCACGGACAGTTTGAGATAATGGCAGAGGCAGGAAAACTCAGAACTAAGAAGTTCGATGGCCAAGATTTTGGATGGTGGAAGATGCAAATCGAGGACTTGTTGTGTCAGAAAGACCTGGATCAAGCCTTGACCGAAAAACCCGAAAAATTGAAAGATGAAGAATGGGCTTCTCTTGATAGAAAATCCTTGTGTGTTATCAGATTTTCGTTAGCTAAGAATATGGCGTTAACATCGTGAAGGAGACTATTGCATATGGTTTGATGAAAGCTTTGTTTAACATGTACGAGAACCTTCTGTTCGAATAAGGTATTTCTTATAAGACAGGTAGTAAACACAAAATGAAGGAAGGTGCGTCTATTACCTCTCACATTAACGACTTTAATACCATTATTCTGCGTTTGCTATATGTTGATATCAAGTTTGAAGATAGAGTCCAAGCCTTACTGTTATTATCCTTATTACCGAGAACTTGGTCAGAAGAGTCACAGCTGTTAGTGGTTCACTGGAACCTCTAAACTCAGTTTTGAGGGCATTCGTGATTTCATCCTAGGAGAGGATATAAGGAGACGGAGTTTGGAAAATCATCGAGTGCTTTACTTAGCACTGCGGGGAGAGGTAGAAAGAAAGAAAGGGGTAATGGAAGAGGAAGATCAAAATGTAGAAAAAGAAGCCAGTCTAAACCTAGGAAGGATATCCAGTGTAGGAACTGCAAAGAAATGGGCCATTTTAGAAATCAATGCCCTAAACCATCAGATGATAAGAAAGAGGTGAATGCAGCAACTGATGATTCAGAAGATGTTCTTATCTGTTGTGTTGAGAATTCAACAAAGTCGTGGATTATGGATTCTGGTGCATCATTTCATGCCACTTACAACACGAAGATGATGAAGAATCTATGAACATGTAAATTTGGTAAAGTTCGTTTAGCTAATAATCACACTCTTGACATCATAAGTATGGGCAACATAGATTTGAAAACTTTAATTGGCTCCACATGGACATTGAATAACGTTCGTGTTATTCCTGGCCTAAAGAAAATGTTGATTTCCATCAGGCAGTTGGACAACGAGGGGTTTGATGTCAACTTTTGGTAGGAGACAATAGAGAGTTGTCAGAGGTTATCTTGCAATCGCCAGGGGCAAAAAGCGAGGTACTCTATACATGGTTGAAGTCCATGATAATGGGATAAATGCAGTGACAAGTGTGTTACAACCATCCCGGTTATGGCATCAACGACTTGGTCACATGAGTGAAAAGGGTATGAAAAATCTCGTTGTTAAGGGAAAGCTTCCAGATCTGAAAAAGTTGGATTCTGAGTTCTATGAACCATGTGTGCTTGGCAAGAAAAATAAGGTATCCTTTGTGAAGATAGGACAGACATCGAAAGCTCGGAAACTAGAGCTTGTTCACACGGACGTCTATGAACCGACACCCGTCTCTTCTTTGGGAGGATCAAACTACTATGTGACCTTCATCGAATGATTAAACACGCAAGGCCTTGGTTTACTTTCTTAAAAATAAGTTTGAAGTTTTTAATACTTTTAAGAAATAGAAAACTGCTATTGAACTAGAAACCAATTTGAAGGTAAAATGCTTGAAGTCGGATAATGGTGGGGAATACATTAACACAGAGTTCATTGACTATTGTGCCAAACATGACATTAGGATGATAAAGACAGTTCCAGGTACTCCTCAACAAGACATAGTGGCAGAAAGGATGAACATAACCTTGAATGAGAGAGCCAGAAGTATGGGACTTAATGTCGGGCTTCCAAAGACATTTTGGGCAGATGCAATTTACACTGCAACTTATCTTATTGATTTATGACTTTTGCATATGTGTACTCAATCGTTCTCGTTATCTAACCAAATTGATCACGGTTTAAGGTGAAATTATTGGTGTTGGTCACTAAAAGGGGGAGCTTGATTATCTAAGTCTACTAACAATATAAACGTAAAACTTTTAAACATAAAAATAAAGAAGGATGTCTAACCTCGATTGCTTATCCAGAGTGAATGTTGCACTGTAGATCGAAGTGAAAATAACTAAAGGTAATTATCTATTTTAAAATAAAGTTGTAAACTTAAAATGATTAAACTAAAAATTAAGACTCTTAAAATAATTGAAAAAAGATTAAAATTTTAGAAGAAGTAAATATGAAAACTTTATAAAAATGCAAACTTGAAATATATTTAAGACAAGACAAGTTAAAATAATGCTAGGTAAAAAGACGGGAAAAAAAATTTAAAACTTAAAACAATTCGGGAAAATATATTTTGAACATAAGTCGAAATCAAAGATTCTGGACCTAATTCGGAATCACAAATGCAAGCTAATTTGGAATGTAGGATTCTTGTCTAATCCGGAATCCATGTTCATCACCTAATCCGGAATCCGTGTGCACTATCTAATTCGGAATATGTAATCTTTGTAAATAATTCGGAATCCACGTTTCCAACTTAATCCGGAATGTTGGAGGCTGCACTCAAGTCGGAATATAACTTCCTCAACTAATTCGGAATCAAAGTTTCTATGTAATCCGGAATAATTATTCCGGATTGAAGTTCGGAATACAAGTGCCAAAGCTAATCCGGAATCCAAAGTTAAAGCACAATCCAGAAAACCCTTCTCAACTTAATCCGGAATACGTATTCTAGATAGTAATCCGGAATCCGTGTTCAGATGTTAATTCAGAATGAACAATACTAGATGTAATCCGGGATGTTTTGATTTTGCATACAATTCGGGAAACACAAATACTAATTCGGGAAAATGAAAACACAACTTAAGTCTGATTAAATGAATCTGTATCTAATTCAGGAAAAGGAAGTTTTGCATATAGTTCGGAATGTTAGGGTTTTAAAACCCGGATTAACTCAAAATAAGCAAAATCACAATAAGCACTTAACTAAAACTTTAACCAAATCAATTTTTAGAAAAAAGCTAATAAGACACAATTTAAAAACTTCAAAGAACACTAAATAATCAAAATATTTAAAATCAACTTTTTATAAAAATATTAATCTACCAAAATCAACTTATTTAAAGACTAGAAAACATAAAAATTAAACAATAAGCACAATAATCTAAAAACCTCAATCACACCAAATCAATAAGCACAATCCAATAAGCAAATCAATCACACATAATCAACAAAATGAAACCAACTACATGATTAATAAAGCAAAATAATAGATTATGATTAAGAAATGTAGAATGAGAATTTATTAAAAAGCTTGATTATATTAAACATTAAGATTCAAGATTACAAGATTAAGATGAAAGTTTGATAAGCTTGAAATAAAAGCTAGAGAGAAAAAGTAAAAACACACACTAATTACCTACTAAACTTCAAGAAAAATAAAAACTACTAAAAATTAAAGACTAGACTTTAATGACATGTTTAGGAGACTATATATAGGGGAAGGGAAAAGTGTTGTTTTCTTCTCTCTTTTCTTCTTGTCTTCTCGTCTTTTAAATAACTCGTCTTTCTCGACTTTGTCTCGGGATTAGTCGAATGGTAACTTGAACTCGTCTTCTAATTTTCTTCTTTTAGTAGCCTTGGTTCTTCGACTTCGTTAAACTTCCGTCTTTAGATTTTTTCTTCCATAAATCATCAGAATAGGCCTTTGACTTCCATTCTTCTTGCACTTTTAATCTTTTGACTTTTTCTTCGATAAAAGCCCGTGAAAGCCCGTGTTTTCTTCCTTTTTCATATTTTTGTCCTAAAACACAATAAAAACACAAACCACGCATAATTCCGCCTTTTACGACATTAAATACACGTTTTGGTCTTGTTATTATTAGAAATAAGTGGTAAAAGGATAAGTGTTTTCACACTTATTAAATCCCCTACACTTGACCATTGCAATGACCTCATGCAATGCATTAATTTCAAAGCACGGTTTACATTTTTCATCAGAATTAACCCACCTTGGCCTTTATTAGATTTTAGAGAATAAGGAAACTAAATAAAAATAGAAAAGTACAAAATGCTTGAAGGAAGAACAAGTAAAGAGATCGAAGACTTACATTAGGGCTTTGGTTGTCATGAATGTTTATCACCCTCAAGTTTCACATTCCCCACACCAAGCTTATAAACGATATCATTGTTATTATAAGTTAGTAAACTAACACAAACTCATGTGGCCCAATTATTCACTTAGACTCCCTTATTCCTAGGTGTATCTCTTATATTGTATTATTGTCTTGAATGATCACGAGGATGCATTGTTGACTTATTTCGATAGTTTACTTAGGCTGAAAATAAAGTGGGACGATTTAATCAATAGTTAGCTAAAGGACAAAATCTTTTAAAACTGCTTATCGGGACCTTATAAAGTTCATATCTTGGCATAACTCGCTTCACGATTTGAGACCTTTCTCGGACCGATATTTGGCAGCGACTTCATACTTCAAATCTTGAGAGACGTTCTTGAAATAATGGTCTTCTCTTCACGATAGGAATTTCTTCACTTGAAGTTCTTGAGAGATTCTTCATATATGGACCACGACTTCTTCATTTTTCTCCAATCTTTATTTTAGATTTTAATATACAACAATCCGCCTCCTTTTAGGACCTGGATCTATTTATCCTCATACCTTTCTAGGGTCTTTTCGGATAGACTTCTCCATGATCTTTAGGGGAGTATTTTCTTTTCGTCGTGTGTCTCGATCCTTCATATTGATTTTTGATAAATGATTCTTCACATCACTTGGGATCTTTAACAACAAAATGTAGCCCTCATGCCTTGTTAGGGCCTTTTCGGACTCGCCAATCTTCGCATCCCACTTCAATAAGTTATGCCTTGGCTATGAACTCTAATTAATACCGAGCAACTTTTAAAAGATCTTGTGCTAGAAGCTAAGTAACTTTTAAAATCGTACGACCTTACTTATTGCAAATATATTTATTAACAAGCGATGGGAGAAAAAGCTCATAATTAACTCACATAAATTCATGAAAGAATACCAAACTTATAATTGACTCTATCATCTCTCATTCTCCATAGTTTAAAATTTCAAGGAGTGAGACTCGTGGATGCTTAGCCAATTAAATCAAAGTTTTGGGTTTTCAAGTCATTTATAGGATCTTGAAACTTCTTAGACTCTTTCAAGTTTAGAATTCGCATTTTAAAGTTCCCTTGATAAACGACTTTCTAGGATCAATTATATGAACTTACGAAAAGTTCTTGTTCTTAACCCGTAAGAGTTAAGACTTTCGCGTTTAAAGTTCCCTATATAAAAGCCTAACAAAACTTGACTTAAACGCGTTAAGGATACTAGCTAGAGTAAACTTAGATAAATAAACTCGGGTTGAGTCAAAAGATTCATGAAGGGCCTAATATATCAACGACATCTAAACTCATTAAAACAATTTTATTTAACTTTATTTTTCTCTTTTGACTTTATTTTTGAAATGAAATATATACATACGATGCGATAATCAAAAGGAAAGAACATAAAAGAGAATAAATGAAAAATACTACTTGGCCAAAATAGATCAAAATTTTTGAAAAATGTCGAAAGATTAGATTTTCCGGTTAAAATGAGGACAAATTAATGGAAGCCCACTTAACTTCGATTAAAAGCCCACTTAACTTCGATAGAAGTCCCCCCACACTTGATATAAACATTGTCCTCAATGTTTAAGCATGTGGGAGTAAACTCCCCTACACTTAAGACATTGTGCACTTTGTTTAAATCTTGTTAAGAAAAGGACAACTAAATTGATTTCAATGTTAACATATAAGATATGAAATATTGAATCACGACAGTTTAGGATAGAACCGGGAACACGGGAACACGGGATCACGGGTCGTCAAATATCATCAAAAGTGCTATTTGAAGCTTTAATCCCTGCAGATCATATGAAACAAGACAAAAAAACACCTATGTAGCTCTCCCCTACACTTATTATGAAAACGGGTAAAGGATAGATCATCGGGTTGCCTCCTGAGAAGCGCTTGTTTTTGTTAATCGATTCACGAGCCTGACTCGACCCAGAACTAATTCAAGGGAAACGTGGTGAGGGATGGAATCATCTCATGAGATATGTCCTCACCAAAGTACAACTTAACACGCTGACCATTCACTTTGAAATTTGGCCCATTTGGTTGTGATAACTCAATGGTGCCATAAGGGAAGACTTTGGCGACGGTGAATAGACCAGACCAACGGCTCTTAAGCTTGCCCGAAAAGATTTTCAACCGAGAGTTAAAGAGTAAAACTTGATCACCAATTTTTAACTCTCGGTTTTTGATCTTAGAATCATGAATGAGCTTGGTTTTCTCTTTGTAGATCAATGAATTCTCATAACCTTCATTCCTTAGTTCATTAAGTTAATTGAGTTGGATCTTCCTAAGATCACCGGCTTTGTTGATATCAAAATTAGCCCATTTCAAGGCCCAATAAGCCTTATGCTCCAACTCAATGGGGAGGTGGCATGCCTTTCCGTACACAAGACGATATGGAGTACAACCAATAGGTGTCTTATATGCGGTACGGAAAGCCCACAAAGCATCATCTAACTTATCGGCCCATGAGGCACGATGCTCTCCCACGGTACGCTCTAAGATTCTCTCAATTCCACGGTTAGAAATCTCGGCTTGACCATTAGTTTATGGATAATACTCGGTGGAAAGTCGGTGATTGACACCATACTTAGCCATGACTTGAGCAAATTGATTATTGCAAAAATGAGTCCCGCGATCACTAATGATAGCACGAGGAACACCGAATCGAGCAAATAATTGTTTCAGAAAGTTCACAACCACCCTCACATCGTTCATAGGTAAAGCTTTTGCTTCCATCCATTTGGATACGTAGTCAATGGCTACGAGGATGTACTTGTTCCCTTTGGATGATGGAAATGGCCCTATAAATTTGATGCCCCATACGTCAAAGATTTCACACTCTTGGATGAAATTTTGAGGCATCTCATCTTTATGTGTGATCTTGCCTTGTCTTTGGCAAGCTTCAGAATGCTTAACCATTTCGTGTGCATCACGATAAATGGTGGGCCAATAAAATCCAGAATCAAAAACTTTCTTCGCGGTGTAATTGGGACCAAAGTGACCACCGATTGGTCCTTTATGGCAAGCTTCCAAGATTTGTAAAGCTGCGGGCCCGTCAACACACTGACGAAGGATCAAGTCAGCACATTGTTTGAAGAGATAAGGGTCGTCCCAATAGTAAGTTTTCACATCCTTGAAGAACTTCTTCTTTTGTTGGGACAATAACCCTTCGATTAGAATTCCACCCGCCAAGTAGTTTGCAAAGTCCGCAAACCATGAGGTCTCATCAAGATGGGAGTTAATATACATCAAGGCCTCAAGGGGAAAAGATTCATTAATCTGTTGATTTGGGAGCTCCCATTGATAAGGATCCTCGAGTCTACTAAGATGATCTGCGACTAGGTTTTCCGCTCCCTTCTTATCACGAATTTCAATTTTGAATTCTTGAAGGAGTAAAACCCAACGAAGAAGTCTTGGTTTGGAATCTTGTTTAGTTAATAAGTACTTCAACGCGGAATGATCGGTGTACACAATGGTAGTGGAAAGGACAAGATAGGGGCGGAATTTTTCAAAAGCATACACTACAGCTAAAAGCTCTTTTTCGGTAGTGGTATAATGCAATTGAGCCCTCGTCATTGTTTTGCTAGCGTAATGGATTGGTTGAAAATGTTTGTTGATTCTTTGTCCCCAAACCGCTCCAATAGCAAAGTCGCTAGCATCACACATCAATTCAAAAGGTAACTCCCAGTTAGGGGTAACTAAGATCGGTGCCTTAGTTAATTTATCCTTAAGAAGATTGAAAGATTCGATACACTCTTTAGAAAAGATAAAAGGAGTATCTTTTTCCAAGAGGTGGGTCATCGGGCGAGCAATCTTAGAAAAATCTTGAATGAATCGACGATAAAAGCCCGCATGACCAAGAAAACTTCTCACACCCTTCACGGTTGAAGGAGGAGGTAATTTAGTAATCACATCAACTTTAGCACGGTCAACTTCAAGACCGGCTTTGGAAATTTTATGTCCAAGAACAATGCCTTCTTTTACCATGAAATGGAATTTTTCCCAATTAAGAACGAGACGAGTGTCTTCACACCGTTTAAGGATACGTTCTAAATTGGCAAGGCAAGTAGAGAAAGAATCACCATAGACCGAGAAATCATCCATAAAGACTTCTGATAGGTGTGTAAACACCCATCCTTTTTACCACTTAATTACAATAATAACCGAGCCAAAACGTGTATTTTATGTCATTTATGTCGGAATTATGCGTGGTTTGTGTTTTTGTTGTGATTTAGGACGAAAAGGTGAAAAGTGGTGAAAACACGGGATTTCACGGGCTTTTATCGAAGAAAAAGACAAAAGACGAAGTCAAGAGATCAAGAGTGGAAAAAGAACGGAAGTCCAAGACCAATTCTGAAGATTTATCGAAGAAAAAGTCAAAAGACGGAAGTTTACTAAAAGCCGAAGAACTCAAGTCTAATTTACTGAAGAATTACAAGACGAGTTCAAAGAAATCCCGAGGCAAAGTCATTTAAGTCCAAGTATTAAGAAGATTAACAAAGGATTAAGAAGATCAAGGACCTAAGCTTGCAATTAAGGAAAAAAAGAAAGAGGGAGGAAGCTTCCTAAGCTCCTCCCTAATCTCCCTATATATAGTTCATTATGTATTCATTTTCAAGTTGTTGGGTGGCTTGACAAACCACCTCTTCCACCATTTTCATATTGCACTTTAAATTTATGTACCTTTAATCCATTGTCTTGCACCTTTAATTCAATTAATTTCCAAGTAAGTTGTCTTTTATTGTTCTTGAATCTTCACTTTTCTTGTTTAAACTCTCATCTTCCTTTCTTGATTTTAGTTTACTTTTGGTGCGAAAAATATTTGATCCGTGTTGATCTTGATATTTCTGTGCTTAAAAAGTTCATCTTTTTGTTTCCATCTAGGCTTGTATACGATTTAAGCTATGAGTTTGACAATATTATTGGCTTATTTTGTATTTAGCTTATTTACTTTTTAAGTTTTATAAAAGTTTTATCTTTATAAAGTTTATTTTATAAAGTTTGTTTAACTTGAGTCTTGAAAGTTCTTAAATTTGTGCTTATTTCATTCGACTTATTCTTATTTAATCAAGTTTTTGGTATTAGCTTATTGTCAAAGTGCTTAATCAGTTTTGCTTATTCTGCTTTTGATTTCCATCGTATCATGTTTAAGGGTTTTATCAGTTCTGATCAAGTAAGTGTGATCGCATAAACCCCTAGGGTTTCTACTTGCGATCCTTTACTTCGATCACTGGTTGCGATCCTGGTCACGATCCTGGTTGCGATCCTGGTTGCGATCCTGGTTGCGATCCTGGTTGCGATCCTGGTTACGATCCTGGTTGCGATCCTGGTTACGATCCTGGTTGCGATCCTGGTTGCGATCCTGGTCACGATCCTGGTTGCGATCCTGGTCACGATCCTCGTTGCGATCCTGGTCACGATCCTGGTTGCGATCTTGGTCACGATCCTAGTTGCGATCTTGGTCACGATCCTGGTTGCGATCCTGGTTGCGATCCTGGTTGCGATCCTGGTTGCGATCCTGGTCACGATCCTGGTTGCGATCCTGGTCACGATCCTGGTTGCGATCCTAGTTGCGACCTATTTTTATACCGTATTGTTCTCAAATTTATTTTCCCCGCCATTTTTTTTAGGTTTATTTTCAAATTGCTTTGTTTTATTTTATTTTAATTTCAAATTTACTTTTAATTAAGTTTTTAACTACTTTAATTTCCTTGTTATTTTGTTTAAACCTTTCATTTAAGCTTTAATCAGTTTATCGCTTTTGTTATTTTGTCATTTACTTTAAAGTTTGCATTTTTAATTTAAATAGATACTCAACAACATTTTCATTTATTCACCAAGAACGACTGAGTCACACAATTAACCGGAGATCAATTCGATTAGACACCGAGAAAACGAACTTTTTTTAACCTAGTAAAATATGAGTATCACTTCCATAGTTTCTTCAACCATGTCATGGAATATAGCCATCATACACCTTTGGAAAGTCCCAAGAGCATTGCATAAGCCGAAAGGCATTCTTTTGTAAGCAAATGTTCCATAAGGACAAGTGAATGTGGTTTTCTCTTGGTCTTTTGGATCGATGGGAATTTGAAAATACCCGGAGAAACCGTCTAAGAAGCAATAGTAGTCATTACCCGCTAAACGCTCGAGCATTTGATCCATGAAAGGAAGAGGAAAATGATCCTTACGAGTGCCATCATTGAGCTTGCGATAGTCTATGCAAACTCGCCAACCCGTGACAAGTCGAGTAGGAATCAACTCGTTGTTTTCATTGGGAACAACAGTTATTCCGCCTTTCTTAGGCACACAATAGACGGGACTAACCTATGGCGAATCCGAAATAGGGTAAATCATTCCGGAATCTAGAAGTTTGATAACTTCTTTCTTGATGACGTCATGAATTTTTGGATTAACCCTTCTTTGGCTTTGGATTGCGGGTTTAAAGTCATCTTCCATGAGAATCTTATGAGTACAAAAGTTAGGATCAATTCCGCGGATGTCAGAAATTTTCCAAGCAATTGCTTTTTTGTGATTTTTGAGCACATCGATAAGTCGAGATTTTTCATCCTCTTTTAAGTCCTTTGCAATGATGACGGGTAACTTCTTATTGTCTTCTAGGAAAACGTATTCGAGATGAGACGGTAAATCCTTAAGCTCTAAATCCGGAGGATTGTCGATGGAAGGCGTAGTCAAATTCGGATCATCGTTTGTGATTTCCATAGGAGAAGGTGGAGAAATATGGTCCTCATTGAGAAGTTTCTCAATGGTACGAATGTCTTCATCCCAATCGAAGGGAGAATCGTCATATTTTAAGTCTACATCCCCTAAAGTTGCTTCAAATTCTTTCAAAAGGAAGTCACTTTCTCTAAATGAAGTCAATGAGGGAGCAATAGAGGCAATGGTCTCAACAATGGGTAGAGAAGAAAAACCACTTTTTCAAGCATCTTTGAAATGTTCTTCACAAGCCTCATCAAATACGTCAATGAAATTAACGTTCTCGTGTTCATAAGGTTGCTTAGAATGTTTACCTATGTTGAAGATGATTTTGTCGTCACCAACTCTCATGATCAATTCGCCCACGGCTACATCAATGAGAGTGCGACCGGTCCTCAAGAATGGACGTCCAACAATTAATGGAACACGGGGGTCCATCTCGTAGTCAACGACAACAAAATCTGCCGGGAAGGTGATTTTGTCGACACCTACGAAGACATCTTCGGCTATCCTCATCGGATAAGCAACCGTGCGGTTAGCTAACTCCAATGTCATTCGTGTGGGGACTAGCTCGGGTAGAGATAATTGTTTCCAAACACTTAATGGAATTGAGTTGATACTAGTACCTAGATCGGATAGGGCCATACAATTCTCTACCCCGGGAAAGTTGCAAGGAATGAGAAAGCGACCTGGATCACCAAGTTTGGTTGGTAATTTCCTAAAGAGAACCGTGGAGCAATTCTCATTAAGTTGGGTCTGAGCAATATCAAGGAGTTTTTCCTTATCACTGAGAAGATCTTTGAACATGTTAGCATATTTAGGCATGTGAGCGAGAGCCTCAGCAAAGGAGACGTTGAAATTCAATTGTTTAAACATTTTAAGAAAGTTAGAAACTTGAATATCATCCTTATTTTTCAACTTCTCTTTCCTCAACCTTGAAGGGTAAGGTATATCGGGTTGAGATGATGGCTTTGGAATGGAATTCTTACTCACGTCCTTGGGTGGTGGAGGGGTAGAAGTAGAAGGTGGAAGAATAGGTGAAGGGGGCTCGTTATCCTTTGTCACAATCAACGGAGTAGGTTTAGGACTCTCGGGTTCCTTATAACCTTTTCCACTTCGGGTGGTGATTGCTTTCATCTCCCCTCTTGGATTAGCAACGGTATTACTCGGAAGAAAACCTGAACCAGAGGATTGATTACTTAGGAAGAAACTAGCCATCATATCCCTTAAGTCATTCGTTTGACTGCTTAAAGAGTTTCGCATGTCATTCCTAAGCTCGGCTCAAAGATCATTCCCTTGTTTCGCCATGTCACCTTTTAAGTTGATAATTTGGCTCTGAAGATTCTTCACCAGCGCATCATTAGTCCTCATGTACGTTTCAACCTCTTGATTGTATACCGTGGGTTGGTTGGGATGGGGAACTTGGTAAGCGGGTGGTTGATAAGTGGTTTGTTGATAAATTTGATTATTTCCTTGAGGTGGATATGGGTTTCTTTAGGTTTGATATGGATTAGGAGCTCGAGGTTGGTTTTGATTGTTGCGATTGAAGTTGTTTTGGTTTTGAGGAGGAAAACCAGGTGGTGAAAGAAAGTTGTTTGAACGATAACTTAGCAAATTGCGCTCACCTTGAGGACGAGCTTGATAGCCTCCCGTGGAAAAGTTACCGTTAGCCGCATACACGTTTTCGGGATTGTCATGAGTAGAAGGACAATCGGTGTATGAATGAGAACCCCCGCAAATCTCACAAGAAGGTGTGACAGCTTTAACTTGTTGAAATTGGTTCGTAGCCATGGTTAAGAATTTTTGTTCATCTCGACCTATTTGGCGTGTAAGTTCGGTTATCTCATGGTTTGATGAAGTAAAAGAAACATTGGCCCTCGGGTTATTTCTTGAAGATTAGGATGAATCGCAATTTTTGTGATGAGTGGTCATGTTCTCTATAAGCTCTCTATAATCCCCAGGTCTTCTCTTCATAAATGTACCACCGGCGGCAGCATTAATCGTATAACGATCACGAAAAGTTAAACCATTGTAGAAAGTATCAATCAAAGTGACGGGGAGTATATTATGGTACGGACAACGATCGATCAAGACATTATAACGTTCCCAAGCATCGAAAAGCGACTCATCGGGTTCTTGAGTGAAACTACTGATTTGATTACGAATACTAGTGGCCATGGATGGTGGAAAGTAGCGCAACAAAATTTTTTGAGTCATTTCGTCCCATGTATGAATTGAGTTTTTGGGAAGACGATCAAACCATTTTTCGGCATGGTGGGATAAAGTGTGTGGAAAAAGATGAAGGCGAAGAAATACATGGAAACACCGGACAATTTCATGCTTTGAGTGACAGTTATGAATTTATCGAGGTGTTTGTTGGCATCATCATCCGGTAATCCTCGAAATGGACAAGCGTTTTGAACTTGTTGGATCATGTGATGCTTCAACGAAAATTCGGGAGCCGTGATTTGCATCGGCGCAATCGGTCGTCCACGTCCGTACATAGTTGGTTGGCAAAGCTCCTCCATCGTGCGAAGGTCGGGTTGAGGGACATGGTTATTATTATTCAAATTGGGGTGAGGTGGTTGTTATTATTATGCACACCGGCCATATCTAAGTCTCTACGAGTCTCGGGCTCAGAATAAGACGAAGATCGAGTACGCATACACTAAAAATGAAATAATATTTTATTTTATTTTATTTATTTATTTTATTTTTTGGATTTTTTGAAAATTTTTATGCTTGAAAATAAAGTTCCTAAAAGAACGGATCCCAAAATCCAATTTTTCTCACTAAAAACCGTTAATCTTTACAAAAAGAGCCGGCAGCGGCGCCATTTGATTTATGACTTTTGCATATGTGTACTCAATCGTTCTCGGTATCTAACCGAACTGATCACAGTTTAAGGTGGAATTATTGGTGTTGGTCACTAAAAGGGGGAGGTTGATTATTTAAGTCTACTAACAATATAAACGTAAAACTTTTAAACATAAAAATAAAGAAGGATGTCTAACCTCGATTGCTTATCCAGAGTGAATGCTGCACAGTAGATCGAAGTGAAAATAACTAAAGGTAATTATCTATTTTAAAATAAAGTTGTAAACTTAAAATGATTAAACTAAAAATTAAGACTCTTAAAATAATTGACAAAAGATTAAAATTTTAAAAGAAGTAAATTTGAAAACTTTATAAAAATGCAAACTTGAAATATATTTAAGACAAGACAAGTTAAAATAATGCTAAGTAAAAATGCGGAAAAAATAAAAATTTAAAACTTAAACAATTCGGGAAAATATATTTTGAACATAAGTCGGAATCAAAGATTATGGACCTAATTCGGAATCACAAATGCAAGCTAATTCGGAATGTAGGATTCTTGTCTAATCTGGAATCCATGTTCATCACCTAATCCGGAATCCGTGTGCACTATCTAATTCGGAATACGTAATCTTTGTAAGTAATTCGGAATCCACGTTTCCAACTTAATCCGGAATGTTGGAGGCTGCACTCAAGTCGGAATATAACTTCCTCAACTAATTCGGAATCAAAGTTTCTATGTAATCCGGAATAATTATTCCGGATTGAAGTTCGGAATGCAAGTGCCAAAGCTAATCCGGAATCCAAAGTTAAAGCACAATCCAGAAAACCCTTCTCAACTTAATCCGGAATACGTATTCCAGATAGTAATCCGGAATCCGTGTTCAGATGTTAATTCGGAATGAACAATACTAGATGTAATCCGGGATGTTTTGATTTTGCATACAATTCGGGAAACACAAATACTAATTCGGGAAAATGAAAACACAACTTAAGTCTGATTAAATGAATCTGTATCTAATTCGGGAAAAGGAAGTTTTGCATATAGTTCGGAATGTTAGGGTTTTAAAACCCGGATTAACTCAAAATAAGCAAAATCACAATAAGCACTTAACTAAAACTTTAACCAAATCAATTTTTATAAAAAAGCTAATAAGGCACAATTTAAAAACTTTAAAGAACACTAAATAATCAAAATATTTAAAATCAACTTTTTATAAAAATATTAATCTACCAAAATCAACTTATTTAAAGACTAGAAAACATAAAATTAAACAATAAGCACAATAATCTAAAAACCTCAATCACACCAAATCAATAAGCACAATCCAATAAGCAAATCAATCACACATAATCAACAAAATGAAACCAACTACATGATTAATAAAGCAAAATAATAGATTATGATTAAGAAAGGCAGAATGAGAATTTATTAAAAAGCTTGATTATATTAAACATTAAGATTCAAGATTACAAGATTAAGATGAAAGTTTGATAATCTTGAAAGAAAAGCTAGAGAGAAAAAGTAAAAACACACACTAATTACCTACTAAACTTCAAGAAAAATAAAAACTACTAAAAATTAAAGACTAGACTCTAATGACATGTTTAGGAGACTATATATAGGGGAAGGGAAAAGTGTTGTTTTCTTCTCTCTTTTCTTCTTGTCTTCTCGTCTTTTAAATAACTCGTCTTTCTCGACTTTGTCTCGGGATTAGTCGAATGGTAACTTGAACTCGTCTTCTAATTTTCTTCTTTTAGTAGACTTGGTTCTTCGACTTCGTTAAACTTCCGTCTTTAGACTTTTTCTTCGATAAATCTTCAGAATAGGCCTTTGACTTCCGTTCTTCTTGCACTTTTAATCTTTTAACTTTTTCTTCGATAAAAGCCCGTGAAAGCCCGTGTTTTCTTCCTTTTTCATATTTTTGTCCTAAAACACAACAAAAACACAAACCACGCATAATTCCGCCTTTTACGACATTAAATACACGTTTTGGTCTTGTTATTATTAGAAATAAGTGGTAAAAGGATAAGTTTTTCACACTTATTACTTATCAACCGGGGGCTATCAGTACCATTAGGCTTCAAGATACTAAAGGAAGAGTGGAAAAAGGAAGTAGTAAAGTATGAACATTTAAAGGTGTTCGGGTGCAGTGCTTATTATCTAATGAAAGATGGTGACAAGCTAGATGCAAAAGCCAAGAAATATACTTTCATTGGATATGGGGCAGATTGTATGGGCTACAGGATTTGGGATTTTAAAAGCAGAAAGGTAGTCAGAAGTAAACATGCAACTTTCAACCAGGCAGAGCTTTATAAAGACTGGAGCACAGTAAACTCAAAGGGTCAGAAAGAACTGGTTGAGTTCGAAAGTGATGTCATTAGAATCAGAGGGTCAGCAGATACTCGGGATAGTGGGAGTAATGATGCTGATTTTCAACATGAATCATTAGAGACTAACGAGTCTCAAGATGATAAAGAAGACATTTCCAGCAGTGAAAGCTCCGAAGGCGAAAAAGGATCACCATCTCAGCCAGTTGAATCACATTGGGTTAGGACATCTACTAGAGTCTCTAAACCATCTAAAAAGTATAATCCATCAGTCAATTATCTTATTTTGACTTAAAATGGTGAACCAGAAAGCTACTTTGAGGCAATTAAGCAGAAAGATTCGCTTCAGTGGGAGCATGCAATGAAAAAAGAAAAGGGTTCTTTAAACAAGAACAAAACATGGGTCTTAACCAAGTTTCCGCGAGATAAAAGAGCATTACAGAATAAATGGGTATTCAAAATCAAGGAAGAGAATGATGGGTCTAAATTATACAAAGCTCGTTTAGTGGTCAAAGGTTTTTAACAGAAAATTAGGATCAATTATAATGAGATATTTTCTCTAGTAGTGAAAATGACCACCATCAGATTGGTCTTAAGTATTGTAGATGTAGAGGGTTAAATCTAGAGAAACTGGATGTTAAGACAACATTTCTACACGGGGATCTTGATAAAGATATCTACATGGCACAACCTAAGGGTTTTCAGGTTGCGGGTAAGTAAAATTGGGTCTGCAAACTTAAAAAGAGCTTGTATGGTCTAAAACAAGCACCTAGACAGTGGTACTTGAAGTTTGATAACTTCATGGAGAGAACCGGGTACAAAAAATATGAGATGGACCATTGATGATATGTGAAGAAATTCAATAGATCCTATATCATTCTACTTCTCTATGTATATAATATGTTAATTGCAGGTGCAGACATGAAAGAGATCAGCAAGTTAAAGAAACAAATGTTTTAAGAATTCGAGATGAAAGACTTGGGTCTAGCCAAACAGACACTCAGAATGAGTATTGTCAGAAACAAGAAAGATGGCTCTTTGACACTATCCTAGGATAAATACATCGGGAAAGTGTTAAAGAGATTCAGGATGAATAATGAGAAGACTAACCTTAGAAACACACCTTTAGGAAGTCATTTCAAGCTTACCAAAGACCATTCTCCTAGATCAAAAGAAGATAAAGCATTTATGGCTAAAGTTCCTTATGCATCTGCCGTTGGTAGTCTCATGTATGCTATGGTTAGCACGAGACCAGATATCGCTCATGCCATCGGGGTTGTTAGTCGCTTTACGTCACACCCGGGGAGAGAACAACATTGGGAAGCTGTTTAATGGTTACTCGGATACTTGAAGGGTACTTCGAAGTTAGGGTTATTTTTCAGAGGTACAAATGTAGTTCTTAGAGGATATACTCATGCTAATTTGGGTAGATGTAAACAAACAGGGTACCTTTTTACAGTGGGAAGAACAATAGTTAGTTGGATGTACAGACTTCATAAAAGTGTGGCTTTATCTACAACAGAAGCAGAATACATGGCAGTTGCTGAAGCGAGTAAAGAGCTAGTATGGTTGAAGACTTTTCTTAAAGAGTTAGACAATAGACAAGTTGATTACGTATTGTAGTGTGATAATGAAAGTGCTGTGAAACTTGCCAAGAATCTAGTCTATCATGACAAAACAAAGCACATTGAGATGAGGTATCATTTTGTCAGAGGGCTGATTGGTGATGGCCCGATGAACTTAAAGAACATCTCAGGTGCAAAGAATCCAACATACATGTTCACTAAGTCTGTGACGCTGGATAAGCTGAAGTTCTGTGTAACTTCAGTTGGCCTTCAGAAATAGTGTTGAGAAGGCAGGTGGTAACTAGGGGAGCTTAAGATTGGTTGATACTTACATAATTACAAATGAGTGTGATGAACGTGTTTCGTAACCTCCAAGTGAGAGATTGTTGAGGTGTAGGATTTTCGGTTAGTGGCAGCTGGCCCTAATCTTATATTTGGCAAAGATAGCACTTATTTAATTAGCTTATCACGACTTTTATAATTAGCAGGTTTCCCTAATTATGTTGAGTCTATAAATATACCTCAATGTACATGTAATTTTATGAGCACGTACCATAATATATAAAAACCCTAGTTGCCAACCGTGGACGTAGGTTAATAGCAATATTAACTGAACCATGTAAATCTTTTGTGTTCTTTATTCTCGCTTTTTGGTTTTACTCTTGTGTGTAATGTTAAATCCTAACAAAAGGCTAAAAATGGAGATTATTAGGTTGAGCAAATCCAACTTAAAACCAAATTGAACAGACAAACCGTGGCAAGATGAACCGGCCAAAACTGAACCGATTATTTCTGGTTTGGTTTACGATTTTGTATATTTATAGTTTTCGGTTTATGTTTCCAGTTCGATTCGGTTTAGGTCCAGTTCAAGTTAAAACAAAGAAAATACGTCTAAAATATCTATTCGGTTGGCTTTTATTCGCTTCAGCTTGGTTCCAGCTCGATTTTTTATTTTGCTCAGTTCACTTAGATTTGGCTTTTGATTCGTATTTTTTCTAAAATCGATTTCGGTTCGATTTTTTGTTTCGGACCGATTTCCAACCAATGCTCAGCCCTAGTAAACCAACCCAACAGAAATACATTACCTTTAAGCCCCAATTAAAAAGATATGATATGATGTGACATTTTTTAGGTATCTTGTCACAAAGAAGTACGTATTGTGTACCAACTAAGACAAGTACATAATTGATTAAAAAACTTATCTTTTATTTGATTCTAAGTCAAATATAGACATATTTCAAAGTTAAAACATATCGCTATCGAGATGATAAAAAATCAAACCATGTCTTGAAAGATCAAAACCTATGGATTTGGAAAATCACTTCAAACATTGATATTCATAATATGTGACTTGAGTTCCTTAAAATTGTAGATGTTTTTTTTTATAAGAAACTATTATATTAACATAAACTAAGTAGAAGTTACATCATATTATACGAATGCATTGATCGAAGATGTCACACATTCATCATACACGACATCTATATTATTATTTAACGCTTTTCTAGCTAGCTCGTGGGCAACTCTATTCCCTTCGCGAAGCACAAAAGACCAGGTACATAAATCAATTGAGAGGCATAACTGACGTATGTGAAGAAATAGAGCTCTTGTGTGAACCAACACGTTGTCGTGTTTGAATGCTTCCACGATGACACTCCTAAGCCTTTCGCTAGAGCCACTTGTATAGCCCAAAAAATAGCTTTTGTCTCAGCTTCAACAACCGACGTCGCAAAGTTAACCATCTTGCTTCCTGCAACCAATACCGACCCGCTATGGGATCTCACAACAAAATCAAGGCCTGCTACACCATTGTTCCATAAAACACCAGCGTCGCTATTAATTTTAATTTCTCCGTATGTTGGGCAGACCATGTTCGCGATGGTATGTTATGAGGGGCCGTATTTGCTGTTGTGGCTTGATTCGCATGTGAATAATCTTGTAACATCGCATGAGTAGATTCTATCACTTTATTTGGCTCGAGATCTCCTTGTCTATGAGCCTTGAAATTTCTTACGCACCATATTCGCCACATTAGCATAAGCATGAATTCGAACTTACCTTCTTGTCTCTCCTAAGTGGCACATAACACATCTTTAATCGAAATATCTATAGCCTGGTTTGTAAGACGATTCAGCTCCACACTGACCCATATATCACGTGCCCAGTCACAAAGAAATAAAGCATGTTTAACGTCTTCCATTGGAGCTGAACATTGCACACAATGGACAGATTCACGTGTTAAACCTCTTGTAAGAAGATTGTTTATCATGGGCAAGAGATTGTTATAAGCTCTCCATACATATATTTTTAATTTATTAGGAACGTTAGCCAACCAGAGACCCTTCAAGCATTTATTGTCATATTTTGATATAAACTTAAATTTTATAAAAATGTGTGAATTGGTAGAAACATTTTTACTCGAATGTTTTTTGTATCAACTGTTGTCTATCTCACAAAAAATAGTTTCGACAACTCTTCTGGCTTAATGAGACACCAAATAAAATAAGCAAGAGCCGAGTCTCGAACCCATGACCTATTATCCACAAAGCAAACTCATGAGTTGTCACGATTTCATCATTAACAAAGAAACAATTCTATTTGTAGTATAATTATTTTCTTTGAAGTTTGCATAGAATCAGAATGAGACTAGTATTGTGTTGATTCTATGCAACATTGTAAGTTTGAGGAGATGTTAGTTAATAAGACCTATAGAATCAGTCTATTGGTTTGAATCCATAAATAGTTCGAGTTTACTTATTTTCCTTTTCTATTGAACTCATGTGATATGAAGTTGAATCTAATTAATGATATTTTTATTATATTTTCTTTGAACTTTACAAGAAGGCCCCAAAACGTTGTTAACCTAAACGTTTATTCTAATTTGCATACTCGTGATATTATCCCGTCCTATTTTTCTGTAGTAAAGTAGAAGATGATATGTCTATTTTTTTTTGGAAAGATAATTAGGATGAAAACGACCTTTATGTAATAGATACAACAGATTATATCACGTAGATTAAAGGCAAATGACTACTCGCAGATTGTTTTTCAAACGATACATGGGTAAAGAGTTGGAACAGGCAGAATATAGGTGGTCAAAATGTAATGGCTCTGGATGTTATGGTTTTACAATGTTTCTTTTAACAATCATCCTTAAGCTTGGTCATAAAAAAGTTCGGATATTGATAGCTTCTCAAACCAAACCACGAGATCTCACATAGACAACTGCTTTTTTTTAACGGCAATTTTATTAAAAGCTAGCAAGGCGCTAGAAAATTGCAACGAAATTAAATGAGGGTTTTTAAACCAATACATATGAGAAATCGGTTTGGAACATCGATTCACACACCAATTATAAGAGAAAGACACGATATCATCGAAAGCCCTAGCCCGACTTGGCAGAACATCGTCGAATAAGACCTTGTTTCTAAAAGCCCAAAAATACCACCAAGCAATGTAAAACACCCCCTCAAGCATAAGTTTAACCTTCGATGGAAGCCGAGTTGAGTTGAACCAATGGGACCAATCTGCGAAGGACGAGGCATCAGACCATAAAATATCCCACCACTTGCAAATCTTAATCGAAACCTCACGAGCCAACGAACAATCGAACAATAAATGGTGAATGTCTTCCTGGGCAGCGTTACAAACAGAACAAACAGTAGAGTCAACCTGGATGCCACGATGCCTAAGATTAACCCGAGTGGGAGATCCAACCGAGCACGTCAAACGAAAACGTTAACTTTTTTAGGAACGAGATTAACCCATCTAGTAACCATAGTCGAAACAGGGAGATGGACATCGTCGATAGCTAAACGAATATCTTTAGCGAGAAACATACCTTCACCGTTGAGGTCGCAAATCCATCTATCTGGAGAAGAACACAAAACGACATGGTCAATAGCAGAAATAAGATCCAACCACTGCTGCTGTTCAACCCCACCCCTGATCATTCTACGAAAAGAATCAGCCATCGAGTCTGCCCCCAGCTTATTTGCGACCGAAACATCCTTGACAGACTCCAGGGCATAAAGGCGAGGAAAGCGAATACGAAGAGCCGTGTCCGAAATCCAAGGGTCTATCCAAAACTTAGTATGAGAACCATCACCCACCCAAATTTTACAATGAGCAAAGAGATTAAATCCTTTTTTCTCAAGGGCAGAAACCTCACGAAGGATAAAACTCCAACACGAAGAAATCTTACTGTTATGATTTTCAATCGAAGAGCCATATAGAGCACGGATAACATTGAACCATAGCGAACCGTCTTAAGAAATAAAACGCCAAATCCACTTAAAAAGTAACGCACGATTAAGTGCAAAAAAACTGGAAACTCAAAGACCCCCGCGATTCTTAGCTGCCAAAACCCGATCCCAAGCAATCCACGTCATCTTTCTGTCCAAAGGATCTGCTCCAATGAAAAAGTTGTTTCGGATTCTTTCCAGCACTTGAAGAACTCCCATGGGAACTTTAAATAAAGACATAGTATACAAAGGAACCGCTCCCAAGACCGATTTTATAAGAGTCAATCTACCCCCTATCGATAACGTCTTGGCTTTCCATTTGGATAAACGAGATTGCACTTTATGAACAATGTCCAACCAGGCCGAGTGTGTATGAATATGATCACCAACGACAACTCCAAGATACTTGAAAGGAGCTTGAAGAGTAGAACAACCAATAGAAGCAGCACCTTGACTGACAAGCTCCTCAGGAACACCAATCCCCATCAACTGACTCTTAAGGATGTTGATCTTAAGCCCCGACGCAAGCCGAAAGCAATGGAGAATTTTAATCAAATTGGAAATGTTGGAATCGGACCGTTCTCCAATAAAGATAGCATCATCGGCATAAAAAAGATGTGATACCGTCAATTGGTCATTAAGCTGAAACCCTGTAAACAACCCATCATTAACCGCTCTAGTGACTGAAACATGAAGCGATACCATGACCAAGAGAAACAAGAGAGAGGCTAATGGGTCTCCTTGTTTAAGACCACAAGAAATAGGGAACTCAGAAGTAGGACTACCATTAATAAGGATGGAAGCCATATTGGACGAAAAAAGACCACGAATCCAACTGCACCATTTATTGCCGACCCAAAAGCATTAAGAGCCTCAAACAAAAAATCCCACCTAACGGAGTCATAAGCCTTAGCAAAATCGACCTTAAAAATAGACAACTGCTTGCTTCCTTTGTTATCTCCTATTGGTCTAAACTTCTTCCTTGCAAGATAATTGTTTTCATTTGACGGCACATATTGAATAGACTTTCAACTAGTTTAAATTTGTCGTTGCGGGGATTGAGATTTCATTTTATATCTTGCCCATCCTGCAATGTTGATATGGAACCTAATAGCCACGCTTTCTTTGAAAGTGATACGGCTTTTAATATTTGGTCGCACGTGGACATACACTAACATGCTTTTCTTCTCCTCTAGTTTCGATCGGTTGCATTGGTTCGAGAATTGGAGAGCTTCCAAAGAATCTAAAGACTGTATGTATGTCATTTCAGCGGGTTTTTTTGTGGGTTTTATGAAGGTATCGTAATAGCGTTACTTCTAGTGATCTTATGAGGAGAGGTAATCTTTTCGATAACATTCGTATATTATTGTTTTCTTGGCTTAAAAATAGAGGTAATAAAATATTTTGAAACTTTCGGTTTAATTTGCTGCTAGCTAGAGAATTTTTTGTTTTAATACAATAATTGTTAAAAAAAATAGTGGAATGTTACATGCCGATCATTTATGCTTTATGTATGTATTTGTTTTTTAAAATATAACAACTGTGTAGTTATTTTGTATAAATCATAAGCATGATTTTAAATTTTAATAGAAATAAACTCATATATTCGAAATGACATTATTATAGATGCCATGTTTAAAAGTCCATCTTCAGAAACAAAAGATAATATTTCTTGTTAGCCCATGAACTAAATATAGGCCCATATGTAATGGTTTGTTTTAAGTTTTGAATGTTAATTTCTAAATTCTAAAAGTAGGAAAAAAAACCGATTCACGAACTAAAACGAAAAAGACTCAAAATTATATTTAAAAAAGCCGGTTTTTTTAAACAGGTTTCTCTCGACAGAATCGGTGGTTTTATTGTTTAATAAAATAATTTGGACCGGTTAAAACCAGACTGAATCGGTGAAAACCTGTTAAATCTAACCATAAACCGATTTTAAACTGAATCAGTTTAAGTTATATCTGCTCGTTGACCGGTTAACGGCTTAAAAACCGAATTGGTTTTGAAAAAACTGATTTGTCCGCCTTTATTAGATTCTAAGAATGAACATTCTTTTTGAGAAAAGAGTAGGGTGCGTTTTATTGGGAAGAAAAATATTTATTTTTCACAAAATGTTTTGTTAAAGAAAAAATACATATCATGTTCAAATTATTGTTTATAACAATTTTTTTTAATAAAACTCGAAACATGTAATATGCATTTTTTAACTTAACAAGAGAAAATATAAAATACAATTTTTTTTATTTTCTTTGTTTTCTTTTTGACCTTGTTTTTTTAATGAAAAACAATATTCTATAAACTTGTTTTAACATTTTTTTATGGAAAATAAATTATCTTTTTCTTTTCAAATTTGAAAACACAATAACCAAACGCACCTTGAATGTTTTTATTACGTGGCATACGAGGAAGTCAAAAGAAAACATGAAGATAAAAAAAACAAATTAAACGTTTAACGAAAGAGAAACATGTATTAAATTTATTATTTTTTTATAATTATATATAAGTTTTCTTTTCTTATTGTATCAACAAATTTTTAAATTTAGACCATTGTTTGAAACTGGTGACCTGCTAAGTCTTTAACCGATTGCTCATCAAATGAACATTTGCATCGTTGGTCTTTTATACTAGCGATCGTTTATAATAACTGTAAAATAAAGTTAGTCATTTCTCCAATTATGTAAAATGATCAAAACACCATTATTCATTATTTTATTATTATAAATTTTAATAATATTAATATTTTTTTTTAAATTTTATAGAATAATCACTTTATTAGAATAATAGGATTTACAAAAAGTTAATTATTTTGCTACATCCACAAAATTTATATAAAAGAACATTCACAAAAATGATTTAGCAATGTGTGATTGATGAATTTTATTATGATTTCTCTCTTTTCCTTTTGGTTAAACCAGTTATACATAACCAAGTCATCTTTGTGGATTTTATTTTGTATACTTTTGTGGATGTAGCAAAGCTCGATTTAACTACATCTTTCTCAAGTTCCCCAAAAGAAGAGAATGAGAATTGGAGAAATTCATATCCAATATCTGCAAATTTAGTTTCATATTTGACGCGTTTATGTTATGCAGCCTCAATCACCACACACCCTGGTATAAAATCAATCATCTCAATTTGCGTCAAAGGCGATGAACCTGTCAAATCCACACATACGTCAAGCCCTCATACCACAAGTGGAGCAACATATCAGCTGGGCGCACGGGTTTATCCCGCCCCTCCACTAAGCCAAATATCAACTTCTTTACCAAATGAAAATCTCAGATCAAAAATAGATGTGAACAAGGGTATCACACACAATGTTATGTCGATGTCTCATACCAACAATACAAGCACACAATACAACATGGTCTCCATAAACACCCCCCACAAAGAACCTGGAGTTAGAATAGAGAATAAGAGATCACCCAACCGATAACATAATACGTACCGGTAAGTTCTACCATTCATAGTCTGTCCCCACTCAGAAATTGGAACAACCCTAAGCTAGTCAGAACTCAGAAGTATGGTTATGCATTTGAGACTTCCATAAAGCCATTTGTCGACTAGATAAGGAAAAAGTATATTCAGCGGTTTGAGTAACACGTGTGAAATATATATATGTCAATTTCTTCATGAGTTTGGGGGGCAGCGACCTCACTTAAGTTACTCAAAAGATGAATCTCTATTTTCTCGTTAAAAGCACTCAAAGCATTATCAGCCCAGGAGTAAAACGTGTGAAATATTATTATTATTATTATTATTATTATTATTATTATTATTATTATTTTTTTTTTTTTTGGAAAATCTTTTATTTATTTATTTATTATTATTATTATTATTATTATTATTGATAGGTGTGTAAACACCCATCCTTTTACCACTTAATTACAATAATAACCAGGCCAAAACGTGTATTTTATGTCGTAAATGTCGGAATTATGCGTGGTTTGTGTTTTTGTTGTGATTTTAGGATCAAAATGTTAAAAGGGAAGAAAACACGGCTTTCACGGGCTTTTATTGAAGAAAAAGACAAAAGACGAAGTCAAGAAATCAAGAGTGCGAAAAGAACGAAAGTCCAAGGCCTATTCTGAAGATTTATCGAAGAAAAAGTCCAAAGACGGAAGTTTAATAAAGCCGAAGAACTCAAGTCTAATTTATGAAGAAATCACAAGACGAGTTTAAAGTAATCCCGAGACAAAGTCTGAAAGGTCGAAGAATTTAAAAGATTAAAGACTAAAGACGAAGGATTAAAAGATAATTAAAGAAAGAAGAAAGAGAGGAGGAAGTTTCCTTCCACTAATCACCCCCTCCCCTATAAATAGAGTCATTAGGATTTCATTTGTTTTTTGTTGGCTAATAGTGACAATTAGTCTTCCATCTTTAATATTTGCACATTTAATTTTCATGTCATTTATTTTAATTGCACATTTAATTACCTTGCACCTTTAAATTCAGGTAAGTTTCCTTTTTATGTTATTGAATCTTTACTTTTCTTGTTAATCTCCTATCTTCCTTTCTTGTTTAATCTTTAATCTTTATGCTTTATCTTTATGTTTTTGTTCTTCAATTTTTATTGATTTGATTAAGTGGGTTTTGATTATTGTGGTTATTATTGTTAGTTTTATTGATTTGGATTGATAGGTTATCATTAGTTGATCATTTGTGGTTATTTTGGTTTAATCTTTTGGTTGATTGTGGTTAGATTGGTTTAGATTCGTAGCTTTTTGTTCTTCCTTGTTCTTCGCTGTTTGTTTGCCCAGGTTATTCCGAATCAAGGCTGTCTGTTGATTATTCCGGATCAAACTAATTATTCCGGATGAAGGAGTTATTGTGAATATTCCGAATAAAGAATTTATTCCGGATAAGTGATTTATTCTGAATCAAGGATTTATTCCGGATCAAGTGAGTATTCCGGATGAATCGATATTCCGGATGAGCAACTTATTCCGGATGAAGGTCTTTGTCTAAATTATTCCGCATCAAGGCCCTATTCCGAACCAAGCAGATATTCCGGATCAACAGATATTCCGAACGAAGACATCATTCCGAATCAGTGAACATTCCGGATTAGCACATGTATTCCGAATGAAGAGATATTCCGGATGAAGTAAACATTCCGAATAAGCAAATATTCCGGATGAGTGTTTTATTCCGGATGAGTGATTTGATTTGATTATTCCGAACGAAGCTTTGTTATTCCGGATGAGTGTTTTATTCCGCATGAGGTAAATATTCCGAGTGAAGAAGAATTATTCCGAGTGAAGGTGACATTCCGAACGAGTAATTATTCCGAACGAAGGTGTTTTTCCGAATGAGCTGTTTTTAGTTTATTTTAAGTTTATGTTTTTAAATTCTTAAGCTTTATTTTTCCCGCCTTTTTACTTAGTCGCACTTTAAGTTTACTTGCCTTAGATTTATTTTAAGCTTGCCTTTAGTTTAAGTTTAAGTTTGCCTTTAGGATAGTTTTAAGTTTGCGTTATTTACTTTTAAGTTTGCCTTTTAATTTTCGTCTCGCTTTAATTTCTCATCACG
Organism: Glebionis coronaria; assembly: GCA_025667525.1. Classification (NCBI taxonomy): domain Eukaryota; kingdom Viridiplantae; phylum Streptophyta; class Magnoliopsida; order Asterales; family Asteraceae; genus Glebionis; species Glebionis coronaria. The sequence continues at coordinate 21,135,278 of CM046882.1, read as the reverse complement.
TTTTTAATTTTCCGTCATTTATTTTCAATTAGATTTAGATTTAATTTCCTGCCATTTACTTTGAAGGTTGTGCACTTTTATTTTCACTACAACGACAAACATTTGTTTTCACCAAAAGACAGCTGAGTCGCACATTAATCCATTTTTCAATTCGAAGAGACTGGAACAACGATAATTTTCTTACTAGGTAAAAGCTTTGTATTAAATGTCGCCGCTGCCGGCTCTTCTCGTAAAGATTAACGGTTTTCTGTGAGAGACGCGTTGCTTTTTGGGATCCGTTCATTCGTGAGCGTTATTTTCTTGCTTAAAAATTTCCAAAAATCCATAAAAATTAAAAATTGTTAAAAACCCATAAAAATTAAAAAATTTCAAAAATTCAAAAAGATTTTATTTTTATAGTGTATATATATTGTCTATTGCTTTGGTATCTTTTTCTTTTGCTTTTGCAGGTGTATGCGTACTAGATCTTCAACTTATCCAGAGCCCGAGACTCGTGAAGATTTAGCTATGGCAGGTGTCAACAATAACAATAATCCACCGCACCTCAACAATAACAACAACAATGTTCTTCCACAGCCCGATCTTCGGACAATGGAGGAGCTTTGTCAACCCACCATGTTTGGACGAGGAGGACCGATTGCGCCGATGCAAATCACGGCTCCAGAGTTTTCGTTGAAGCATCACATGATCCAACAAGTGCAAACTAATCCATTTCGCGGATTGCCTGATGATGATGCCAACAAGAACCTCGACAAATTCATTACTATTACTCAAAGCATGAAGTTGCCCGGTGCTACTATGGATGTTCTTCGCCTTCAACTCTTTCCACATACTTTATCCCACCACGCCGAAAAATGGTTTGATCGTCTCCCGAAGAATTCCATTCATACTTGGGACGACATGACTCAACGATTTTTGTCGCGCTACTTTCCACCATCCATGGTCACGAGCCTTCACAATCAAATCAGCGGTTTCATGCAAGAACCCGATGAATCTCTCTTTGATGCTTGGGAAAGATATAATGTTTTGATCGATCGATGTCCAAACCACAACATGCTCCCCGTGACCTTAATTGATACTTTCTACAATGGTTTGACTTTTCGTGATCGTGATACGATTAATGCAGCCGCCGGTGGCACATTTATGAAAAGGAGACCCGAAGAGTGTAGAGAGCTTATTGAGAACATGACTACTCATCACAAAGACTGTGATTCCTCCGCTTCTTCAAGGAACAACCCGAGAGTCAATGTTTCTTCTACTTCAGCAAACCCCGATATGACCGAATTCACCCACATGATGGCCGAAATGAACAAAAATATCTTGCTCATCGCTTCAAACCAACAACAACAAGTTAAAGCGATAGCCAATCCTTGTGAGACATGCGGCGGTCCTCACTCATACATTGATTGTCCTTCTACTCAAGGCAATCCGGAAAACGTGTATGCGGCTTATGGTAATTATTCACCGGAAAATTACCAAGCCCGACCTCAAGGGGATCGAAATTTGCTAAGTTACCGGTCCAACAACTATCTTTCACCCGGTTTTTCTCCTCAAAACCACAATCCCAACAACAATTACAATAGAAGCAACCAAATCCCACCTAGAGCTTCTAATCCTTATCACCTACCCGCTCAACAAGCCCCACCCATTAATCAAGATGTTGAAGCTTTAATGAGAACCCAAGGAGAGCAAATTAAGAATCTGCAAAGCCAAATTATCAATTTGAAAGGGGATATCACTAAGCAAGGGAATGACATTAGATCCGAGCTTCGAAATGATATACAATCCTCCTTCAGCAATCAAACGAATGATTTGAAGAATATGCTGGCCAGTTTCTTACCCACCACTCAACCCTCTACTTCGGGATCTCTACCTTCAAACACCGTCACCAATCCGAGAGCGAATGTGAGTGCTATTACTACCCGTAGTGGAGCTACTTTAGTAGGACCATCTATCCCGCCCCCGGTTACATCATCTACACCTCCACCACCCAACCCTAGCATTCCTTACCCTTCTCGACTCAACAAGGCTAGAATTTTGACTAAGAATGACATTCTAGTCTCTAACTTTTTAGAAAAGATTGCCGGAATGAAAGTCACCTTTACCCTTGTTGAAGCTCTTGCCCAAATGCCACAATCTGTCAAGATGTTTAAGGAATTGCTTAGTAAGAAGGAGAAGATGGTCGAGTTTGTTAATACTCGCTTGAATGAAAATTGCTCTACAATCCTTCTTAAAGAACTTCCGGAAAAACTTGGAAATCCCGGTCGTTTTGTGCTACCTTGTACTTTTAACCAAACCGACAAATTTACTGCCTTAGCCGATCTCGGGGAAAGTATAAATTTGATGCCTTTAAGTGTTTGGAAAAAGTTATCATTGCCCGACCTTACACCAACGAAGATGACTCTTGAGCTTGCAAATCACACTCTCGCTTACCCCGTTGGTATTGCCGAAGATGTGTTCATTAAATTTGGCACATTCACTTTTCCGGTCGACTTCGTCGTTGTTGATTATGAAATGGACCCTCGTATTCCGTTAATACTTGGACGCCCATTTTTGAGAACCGGTAGAGCTTTAATAGATGTGGATAAATGTGAACTCATCGTAAGAGTCGGGGATGATGCACAAGTTTTTGAAATATGGAAGCTTACAAGCAAATCCTATGGAAGAGAATCAGCGAATATGATTAATGTGCTTGATGATTTTGTCGTCTACAACAATCCTCTATTCGATTCTTGCAATGATAATCCACTGTTTCAAGATGATGTGGATGATTCTCTCTCCAATTTGGAACCTTCACCCATATATGATTCTCCACCGATCTATGATGCTTATGATGATGATTCTAGTTCTGATGGGGATGAGTATGATGATTTTACTTCCGAGTATCCCGACATGCCCACTTATGATGATTTTGATGAGGCTGATACTCTTTCGAGTGATTCTTCTCATGCTGAAGATCCTCCGCAATCCATGCTTGATCCTACTTTGGATGACTACTCATTTGAGGAATACTTTTCTACCTTTCTCAATACTTACTTCCCTCATGAGAGTGATGCCCCTCCTTTGGACTTTGATGATTATGGTCTTCATCCTTCTACGGATTTAAAGAAAATTCTTTCAAAGGAGAAGAAACCGGACGACACGAACATCCGCAGCACGTATGTTTTGACACCTCTTTGTCCACCTTCTAAGGACGAGGTTGTGCATTTTCTTAGCGGATCTTCTTCAAATTCTGTTGAGCCTGAGTGCTATTTTCACCTAAAGGAAAAGGTGTTCGACCCTGGTATTGCACTTTTCAAGCCATCTCAGTATCCATCTGATGAAATAAAAGGAAAGATTTTTGGAACTATTGGAGATATGCTTGCACCTCTTCACCCTTGCTCCCACCGTGCTCCATCTTTGCTTAAGGGAACCTTGCCTACTCTTCTTTGGCTTGCCTTGTTCGCCTTAAGCTTGTGCTATTTGATGGACGAAAACTATGTATTTGATCCCGGTGGATATGTTTCATGCTTTTTCCTATGCTAATCAAGGTCGAGTCAGGCTCACGACTCGGTGAACAAAAATCAAGCGCTTCTTGGGAGGCAACCCATGTATCTATCTTTTAGCTATCTATATCCTAAGTGTAGGGGAGACCCGTTGGTGTTTGCTATTTCTTCTCTTCTCATATTCAGGGATTCGATCGCTCAATGATCCACTCTTGATGATTTTTGACGACCCGTGATTCCGTGTTTCCGTCTTCCCGGTTCTATCCTAAAACTCTTTTCGATTCACTATTTTATATTTCTCAATATTAAAATAGGAATCTCGTTAGTTGTCTTTTCCTTAGCGAGATTTAAACAAAGTGCACAATGTCCAAAGTGTAGGGGAGTTTACTCCCACATGCCTAAACATTGAGGATAATGTTTATATCAAGTGTAGGGGGGACTTCTATCGAAGTTAGGTGGTCTTTTCCTTGTATTTGTCCTCATTTTAATCGGAAAATCAATTTTTCGACATTTTTCAAAAATTTTGATCTATTTTGGCCTAGTAGTTTTACCTTTGTATAGTTATTTTCTTTCTTTACTAGAATAAATTTTAATAAAGTGGTTTTAATTTTCAACGTTGTGAATCTTTTGACTCGACCCGAGTTTACTCTAACTAGTATCCTTAACGTGTTTACGTCAAGTTTTGCTAGGCTTTTATATAGGGAGCTTTAAAACGCGAAAGTCTTAACTCTCACGGGTTAAGAACAAGAACTTTTCGCAAGTTCCTATAGTTGATCCTAGAGAGTCGTTTATCAAGGGAACTTTAAAATGCGATTTCTAAACTTGAAAAAGTCTAAGAATTTGCAAGATCCTATAGATGACTCGAAAACCCAAAACTTTGATTTAATAGGCTAAGAATCCACGAGTCTAATTCCTTGAGATTTTAAATTGTGGAGAACGAGAGATGATAGAGTCAATTATAAGTTTGGTATCCTTTCGTGAATTTATGTGAGTTAATTATAAGCCTATTCTCCCATCGCTTGCTAATAAATTTATCTGCAATAAATAAGGTTGTACGATTTGAAAAGTTACTTAGCTTCTAGCCCAAGATCGTTTAAAAGTTGCTCGGTATTGATTAGAGTTCATAGCCAAGGCATAACTTATTGAAGCGGGATGCGAAGATTGACGAGTCCAAAAAGGTCCTAACAAGGCATGAGGGCTACATTTTGTTGCTAAAGATCCCAAGTGATGTGAAGAATCATTTATCAAAAATCAATATCAAGGATCGAGACACACGACGAAAAGCAAATACTCACGTAAAGATCATGGAGAAGTCTATCCAAAAAGGCCCTAACAAGGTATGAGGATAAATAGATCCAAGTCCTGAAAGGAAGCGGATCGTTGTATATCAAAGTACAAAATAAAGATTGGAGAAAAATGAAGAAGTCGTGGTCCAAAGATGAAGAATCTCTCAAGAATTCAAGTGAAGAAATTCCTATTATGAAGAGAAGACCATTATTTCATGAACGTCTCTCAAAGATTAGAAGTATGAAGTCGTTGCCAAATATCGGTCCGAGAAAGGTCTCAAATCGCGAAGCGAGTTATGCCAAGATATGAACTTTATGAGGTCCCGAGAAGCAGTTTTAAAAGATTTTGTCCTTTAGCTAACTATTGATTAAATCGTCCCACTTTATTTTCAGCCTAAATAACTATCGAAATAAGTCAACAATGCATCCTCGTGATCATTCAAGACAACAATAAAATATAAGAGATACACCTAGGAATAAGGGAGTCTAAGTAAATAATTGGCCCACATGAGTTCGTGTTAGTTTGCTAACTTATAATAACAATGATCTCGTTTTTAAGCTTGGTTTGGAGAATGTGAAAACTTGAGGATGATGATCATTCATGACATTTCCAAAACCCTAAGGTATGTCTTTGATTTCTTTACTTACTTTCTTCCTTTGAATGTTTATAATTTTCTATCTCTTTAATAAAGGCCAATATGGATTGATTATGATAGAAAATGTGAAACGTGCTTTGCAACTAATTTATTGCATGAGGACATTACAATGGTCAAGTTTAGGGGATTTGATAGGTGTGTAAACACCCATCCTTTTACCACTTAATTACAATAATAACCAGGCGAAAACGTGTACTTTAAGTTTACTTGCCTTAGATTTATTTTAAGCTTGCCTTTAGTTTAAGTTTAAGTTTGCCTTTAGGATAGTTTTAAGTTTGCGTTATTTACTTTTAAGTTTTCCTTTTAATTTTCGTCTCGCTTTAATTTCTCGTCACGTTTTTAATTTCCCGTCATTTATTTTCAATTAGATTTAGATTTAATTTCCTGCCATTTACTTTGAAGGTTGTGCACTTTTATTTTCACTACAACGACAAACATTTGTTTTCACCAAAAGACAGCTGAGTCGCACATTAATCCATTTTTCAATTCGAAGAGACTGGAACAACGATAATTTTCTTACTAGGTAAAAGCTTTGTATTAATTATTATTATTATTTTTATTGTTATTTTTTTATTATTAATATCACTTTATTAAAAAAATAGGATTTACAAAAATTAGTGGGAAGGTGAGATATTATCTGAGCTCCCACTCCTTTAGCAATAGTAAAATAATCCTACTAAATTAAGAACAACAACATTCATTAAACTTTTAAATTTCGATCTTTTGATGTAGCGGATGACCTCTCCGACCTAGCACCAGTTACCAATGTTTTGAAACCCGGTTTTTAAATTGACCCTTGAGTCACCGGGTCTGGTTCAACCCGGGTCGACCCAGGTCAACTCGGCTTAACTCGGTTTTCACCAAAAAAAATATTTTTTTTATAATTTGAATAATTAACAAAATTATATATAAAAACCATAAAAATAAAATTTCGTATATTTTTTTTAAAAAACCCCAAAAAATTCGAAACCTGACCGGGTTTCGAAAATCTGGTTGACCCGGGTCACTCAAACCCGGCGAGTCTAGCCGGGTTTCGAAAATGTGAAACTCGGGTCAGCCGTTGACCCGAACGGGTCGACCCGGGGTTGAAAACATTGCCAGTTACCACTATTTATAAACTTTTCTTTTTATTTCCACATAAGATTTTGCTTTACGATTTTTGTTGCCATGTATAAAGTCTATAGCAGGGCCCGGTTCATACACATTTAATATCTCTTTGATTATCTTAATATTTTTAATAATAAAAATAAAATAATATATAAATACAGATTTTGACTTTCACAAATACATCTATCTCTAATTTTGAAACAAATATAGCTGTACGAGTATGTGATTTTGGATTTTTAATGGAGCAAAAGATATGACTGAAATTTATACCTATTCTCAGGACGAGCTGGCTTCTCATAATCATCTCTCTCATGGAGCATCTTCAGGCTACGTGCTGGGTCAGCCACTTGTGACACATTGGTGAACGTAGCACATAATAGACGATCAGTTGTCGAGGAGTGAAGAGCCTAGAAGAAATGCTTCACTTGTTCCTCAGCTGTACCAGCTGCAGCACCAAGAAATCCAGCAAACTCGAGGAATCACTCCATGAACTCCGTGTTGTTCTCACCTATCCTCTAACGAATAGTATGGTAGTCCCTCTTTAGTCTTTCCTGCTCAGCCCTAGGGAAGAACCGATTATAGAACAACTCGGTGAACTGATCCCATGTCAAAGTAGCCAACCATGCATCAGCTCCATTCGTCTGCTTGTACGCTCTCCACCATGCTAGTACATCGCCCTCAAACTTGTAGCAAGCCAACCGTGCCTTGTACACTCCATCACAACCCATGGCATCAAAGATCTTATCCATGTGCGAGACCTAGTTTTCAGCATCAGACGGGACCTCAGTCTTCTCGAATGCTCGAGGCTTCTGCTTGTTGAATCTTTCCATCCATGTATGGAGTGTGACTGGTAGAGGAGGAGGAGGTTATTCTGATTCTGATTCTGATGAGCCTGATGCTCATTCCGAATCTGATTTCGGATCTGAGGGAGCATAACTTGCAATGCTGCATTGACGGTTGCAAAAGTTCCTCGTTGGTGCGTATGTTAACAATCTGACAGTTTCAAAGAGAAAAAAAATAAAATGATTAAAATCTGTTAGAAACATAGGATAAACATAAGAGATGCATGGAAGAATTTATGAAGGCATAGCCAACGAAAACAGCCATTGGCAACGGTGGACGACTATGGTTCAACCCACAAAACAAAATTCGCAGAAAAGCACATGTGACTAAGTATGGCCAGTCCTGTACCAACCCTTACTTAGTCAAAAACTTAAAGAAAACAATGACACATGAAATGAAATTTACTGTCAGTTTAGGAAGATCCTAGTGACTGCCCACTAGTCACAGGTCAAATTTTAGAGCCTACAGGTCGAAACCTTGGCTCTGATACCATAATTGTAACACCCCACTTTGACAAGTGGACCATTACTTAATAATTATGGCGTGACATCAAAGCATGCAAGGTAAATGTCTTAAAACATTAATGACCATAAAGGAAACCGGAAACAAACATCGGTTCCAACATAAGCTCACACAGTGCGTAAGTAAAGAATGTAGAATAAGGACTAAACAATGTCCAGCAAAGCATAAGTATATAAATGCATTAAAAGAAATGAAGTCAAGGGAGCCTCCATCCTAATGCACGTACTCTTGATTTCTTAACTCTGCCCTTTAGTACCTGCCATATGGGAACATGAAAAGAAAATACGACTGAGCAATACGCTCAGTGAACGGATATATGACAATGATATGAATAACATAAACATAAGTAAAAAATAACAAAGCAGCGGAATAAGTGTAAGTCCTAGAAAACCTGGAGTATATTTTATAAACTGGTTAATATCTGAAAAGACTTACGTTTATTTCATAAAAACTATATTTTAAATGCCCAAGAGCCCATATAGGTCATGAATGTATCAACGTGCATGAATACATAGAGGGGTGACCTCGTCATGCAATTAGAGGGGTTGCCTCTAATTATAATAGTCTTGGTGAAGGGATCAGCTCCATGTAACGAATGTAGAGCACACACCACAGTTACCTTGTAAGCTGCTAACATGTACTAGGATGCACCCATTCGCCCCACATGATAATAATATAAAAGGCCAAATAACTTTAAAGGGACTTCGCGAGCAATCACTCTTACCGCGAAAGAGTCATAATACTGATGCCTCAAGTGTTATGGTTATGGTACCTTCATAACAAGGTGGAACTGGCATGCATGTATATAGCTTAGGCAATTTAAAATGCTAATCATAGTAATTACTATAAAGTTTAATGTAAACTACTAGGGAAAACAGATGGCTGCAAACGGGGAATCCTAAATATAGGAAGAGAGTGTCCTTACTAAAGGACGGAATATCCATACCTTATGTCCAGTAATGAAAACGAATAAGAAAGCGGAAGATCTACTCTGACTTCACAAGTGCTACATAATAAAAGGGACATGAATAAGTTGTCTGTTTAACGTATTCTTACTGATCATTAGTTTACTTTGCGTGTTCTTAACTTGTTTTACTTGTTCTTGTCTTATTTTACATATTCTTGACTTGTTTTACTGTTTCATGTTTAATCATGTGTTTCTTAGGGTTTCATGTGTTCTTGATTAGTGTATTTCATGTTTTATGTGTTATTGTACTTGTTGTATCATAATGAGTAACTTTCTAAAAATAACAGGTTTCTATATAGTAACTTTCCAAAAATAGCAGGTTTCCATATATAGTAACTTTCCAAAAATAGCAAGTTTCAATAAATAATAAGTTTCCAAAAATAGAAAGTTTACAAAATTAGTAAGTTTCCAAAGTTTCCATAATTAGCATGTTTCCATAAGTATTATGTTTCCGTAATTAGCATGTTTCCATAAATAATAATAAGTTTATTAAATAAGTATATGATATAAGTTGTAGTTTAATAAGCATATATTATAAGCCATAATTATTATATAGTAAAGTTTATTAATATTAAATACTTAGTCTTAACATAATGATTATTAATTTATAATATAATACATGCTTATATAAGTAATTATTAATTAATAATATAACATGATTACATTAATTAAACTTTACATTAACTGATAATTATATAATTAAATTAAAGTATAGTATTAATTTAATTAAACCTTGGTTAAAATGAAATAAATTAATTAATCTAAGTTTTTAATTAATTAAATGTAACATAAACTTATACCATGAAATAATTATTAAAATAATTATTTTAACCTATAGTTTAATTAAATAAAATGGCCATGTAATTATGTTATGATAATTATATTAATTAATTGTATCCTAAGTCCTTGTTATTAATTAATTAAATTAATCCATGTATTAATTACTATAATTAATTAATAAATAAATATTAATTGTATTTTAGAAAAATTAACCAAACACTCCATGTTGTGTTTCGGTTATACCCGAGCCCCCAATCGGAGCTAAAACGAGACCTTGGGGGTCTCGGCTTGCCTCAAACCAACAACAAACACCACAACCTTTCGGTTGTGGCTTGCCACTACACAACCAACGCAGCCCTTGGCTGCTTGTTGGTTCCCCCTGCTCGCAACAAATCCCCACCGAGAGCCATGGGGCTCTCGGTTGCCACTGCTAAACCAAACGTGCCCCCGTTTGGGGGTCTTGGTGTTGCGGCTGACAAAAGCCAACAACCATCGCCCCTATTAAGGGTGCGGCTGGCTGAGATAAACCCTCACCGAGACCTTTAAGGTCTCGGTTCCCGTGATAAACCGAACCAAAAGCCCTCCATTACATGTTTATTTAATTTACCATGATCTTATTATTAATCTTAATTAACTACATGAATTAATAATAGAATAACTGAAAAGAATGAAGGTTTTTAATGATATCGTATGAGTAATGTTTTGGAACAATGAACACGAACACAAACCCGTAATTAATCAAGATCAAACAAGCAAAAATCCCTCCTTGGTGTCTTGTGGGTTCCGCGGCCAAAGAAGAAGAAAGGGAGATTTAGGGTTTTAATTAATTTCCTTTAAGTGTATATCCCTAGAGGTTTTGTCTGTTAACTAATATTGGTTAATGGGTCGGGCCAAAGGCCCTTCTCTCTTTCTTGTTGGACGCCCGCCAAACACCCCTTTATATATATTCGTTTTGTTTTTCGAGCTTAATAATTTAATCATGTGTGTTCGCGTTTTAATGTCGTGTCTTTATTCTTGTCATGTTTTTAAGTATTATACGTAAATACTTATCGTGTAATAATAATAATAATACTATACGTAATACTTGTCGTAATTAATTAATATACGTAATAATTACATTAAATGTTCATGATACGTGTCATATATTAATTAAACGTAAAGTTTTAATTTGTCCGCGTTTTCATGCATTTAATGTTCTAAGTTATTTTAAGCGGGTTTTACAACTCTTCCCTTTAAAAGAATAATTCGTCCTCGAATTAGAGATACGATAAGCTGAAAAAGACATACCCGAACCATAGCTGAAAATGAGGGTGAAAAGTCCTGATAGACTCCTCCGTTTCCCAAGTGGCTTCCCGCTCCGATTGGTCCCTCCAAAGGATTTTGACGAATGGGATCGTCTTCCTCCTCATGACCTGATCCTGACGATCGAGAACTGCCTCAGGTTTCCTCAACATAGGATATATCCTCACGAATCTGATTGAGTGGATACGAAACTGTGTGCAACGGATGATAATTGTAACCTCTGAGTAAAGATACATGGAACACATTGTGTACATGAGATAGCTGAGGAGGTAAAGCTAGATGATACGAAACCTCACCGACACGTTCAAGAATCTCAAACGGTCTGATGAAACGCTTGACTCCACGTGCTGGTGATACCTTCAGGAAAAAACGATCACCAGGATGAAATTCTAATGCTCTACGATGTTTATCAGCATAGATCTTCTAACGAGCACGAGCTTCCTGCAGCTTCGCCTTGGCGATGGCAACCTTCTCATTGGTCACCTCTATCATCTCTGGACCCTCAATGATTCGTTCACCAACCGGATCCCAACAGATTGGAGCACAACACTTCCTGCCATATAGCATCTCAAAATGTGCACACTTGATACTCGCATGCCAACTGTTGTTGTAAGAAAACTCAACCAAGCAGATGTATTCATACCAACTTCCTGTCCATTCTAACGCACAAGCACGCAGCATGTCTTCCAAAGTCTGAATAGTGCGTTTTGATTGACCATCGGTCTGAGGATGAAAGGTTGTGCTAAGCCTGAGTCTGGTGCCCCAAGCTTTTTGCAAACTTTCCAGAATTTAGACACGAATCGAGCATCTCTGACTGATATGATATTTGATGGAGTATCATGCAGTCGCATGATCTCCTGCTGGAATATATCTGCCAACTTGCTAACTGGATAATCTCTGCGAATTGGAAGAAAATGAGCTGACTTGGTTAAACGATCGACAACTACCCATATAACATCATGCTTCCTCTGAGTCTGTGGAAGTCCGGTGACAAAATCCATGGAGATCTTGTCCACTTCCATTCGGGAAAATCTAATGGTTGTAGTAAACCACTAGCTCGCTGATGTTCTATCTTAACCTGCTAGCAGGTCAGACATTTGGATATGAGAGTAGCAACATCATGCTTCATGCCACTCCACCAAAAATGTTGTTTGAGGTCATGGTACATTTTGGTGGATCCTGGATGTACGGAGAATGGAGAGCTGTGAGCCTCAGTCAGTAAGCCTTATTTGAGTATAAGATCGTCCGGACCACATAACTTGGTACCCTGCCATACGATGCCATGTTCGTCTATATGAAACTCTGTTTGTTGATCGATATTCTGAATAATAGTCCATATCTCACCATCATCCTTCTGAGCTGCCTTGATCCAAGAGATTAAGTCGGGTTCAACTCTCAGATTAGACCAGTATCCATGATGTCCTCGTACAAAGAATTCAATTTCTAAACGCTCTAGATCACGTATGATATCTTCTTCCACTTTGATGCCAGCAATCATGCCTGATTTCCTGCTAAGAGCATTTGCCACCATATTCGCCTTGCCAGGATGGTACTGAATGTTGGCGTCATAATCCTTGAGTAGCTCCAACCACCTTATTTGCCTCATGTTTAGTTCTCGTTGAGTGAATATATATTTGAGGCTCTTGTGATTAGTGAAGATGTCACATGATTCGCGATATAGATAATGCCTTCAGATTTAAGTGCAAAAATAACTGCTGCCAATTCCAGATCATGGGTGGGATAATTTTCCTCATAAGGCTTAAGTTGACGTGATGCATAGGCAATCACCTTCCCATGTTGCATGAGTACACATCCAAGTCCTTTATCCGAAGCATCGATATAAATTTGAAATCCACCTGTGCTAAATGGGAGAGTAAGAATAGGTGCAGAAACCAATCGCTGCTTAAGTTCTTCAAATCTCTTCTCCCGCTCATCATTCCAGACGAATTTCTCTCTCTTACGCATCAGCTTGGTCAAAGGCAAGGCTAACTGTGAAAAGTTCTCCACAAATCTATGATAATATCCAACTAAACCTAGTAAACTACGAACCTTTGTTGCAGACGTCGGTCTTAGCCATTTTGTGATAGCTTCAACCTTCGTAGTATCCATGGTGATCCCTTCTGCTGAGACAATGTGGCCCAGAAACGCCACCTTGTTTAACTAGAATTCACACTTGGAAAATTTTGCATACAGTTGCTTCTGGCGAAGAATCTGTAGTACGGTGCGAAGATGTTCCTCATGTTCTTCCTTGGATTTTGAGAAGATGAGAATGTCATCGATGAATACGATGCAAAATTTATCTAGAAACTCATGGAAGACGCGGTTTATTAAGTCCATGAATACCGCTAGAGTATTTTTGAGTCTGAAAGGCATGACTACGAACTCATAGTGACCATATCTTGTGCGAAAAGCAGTCTTAGGAATATCCTGCTCTTTTACTCGCAGCTGATGGTACCCTGACCATAAATAAATCTTGGAAAAGTGCTTGGCACCTTGTATTTGGTCGAATAGATCATCAATACGCGACAATGGATAACGGTTTTTGATCGTGATCTTGTTCAGCTCACGATAGTCAATGTACAGACGCATGCTGCCATCCTTATTCTTGACGAAAAGTACTGGTGCACCCCATGTTGATGCACTCGGACGAATGAAATCTCGCTTCAGTAGCTCCTGCAGCTGGTCTTTTAACTCCTTGAGCTCTATGGGAGCCATGTGATAAGGAGCCTTAGAGATCGGTTTAGTTCCTGGAATGAGCTCAATGCCAAACTCCACTTCGCGGATAGGTGGTATACTCGGAAGTTCTTTTGGAAATACATCAGGGAATTCTGAAACAACTAGCTGATCTTGAAATCGATGGAGCTTCTGCAGTAATGTCCTGGATTGTAGCTAAGAAACCTTTGCATCCATGAGCTAGTAAAGCACGGGCTTGTAAGGCAGAAATGATTTGTACAGACTTTCCTGGTATGAAACCATTATGAAGGTACTCTAGAGTTTGAACATCGCCGAATATCACTCGATATGTATGGCAATCGATCGTGGCGTGGTGTTTAGCTAACCAGTCCATGCCTAAGATCATATCAAATTCGCACATGTCCGAAGGAAGTACGTCGATAGGACGGATCTTATCATCAAATTCTAAGGGAATGTCTCTGTACACACGGGTAATGCGCACAAAGTCTCTCATTAGCATAGATATATTTAATGTATTCTCAAGTGGTGTAGATGTCTTATTAATACAGGAAGCATAAGTAGTGGATATAACTAAGTGAGTCGCACCCGTATCAAATAAAACACAGGTAGCATGTCCGTACATAAATAAGATGCCAGTAATGTCATTTTCCACCGGGGTATTCACAGTATTTATTACCGACACGCCTTTCTGCCCGAGTTGTCATTGGCGGTGGTTTTGGGAAGTTAGCCCTTTCGGCTGCCAGTATTTCCCTTGGTTCATTGTCAGAGGGACGTACTTATTAGGTTCACACCCTCCTCGCTATTGGCCACGATATTCATTACTTCGGTTCGTAGGCTGCTTCTTGGGCTGATCATGAGCCCTATAGTTTAAATAACCTTTTTTGTTTTCTGCGGTCGTGGTTTCTCCCCGAATGAAAGCTCTTGTACGCTCAATCATCTCATCAAAGATTCAAGGGGCCTTATCATTCAAGCGTTTGATCAGTTCTTGATTGGTAATTTCGTTCATGAAACCGGAGATTTTCATGATCTCTGGTCATGCCTTCACATGTATGCACTCATCTTTGAAATGTCTGTGTACGCGTCCAAATATTCACCTTGGCGCTGCTTGATTTTGTGTAGATCCACCGAATTCTTGGCATACTTCTTTTGCTATGTAAAATTTCTTAGAAAGTTCTATGCAGCTCTTCGAAACCATCGATGCTTCGCCATGGAAGGGAAAAATCTTCATCCCTTTGCTTGTGGCGCATGTGTTTAGATTTCTAGTGTCCTGTGTCATTGTCCTCGTAATCCGAAGTATAAAGCGGTGATGTAGCATCCCTCCTGCATCGTCTGCAACGGGGAGACCCAGAGTCGAAATTGGAGGAGTCCTCGCTGTAGGAGCGTTCCGCCTTTTGGATCGGCTGCAGGTTCTTCTTCTGGATGGGTAGCCCCGGGAATCCGGAGTTGTACTTTTCTTCCCGTGGCGCCCACCGAGTATGTCGTGTACGCTTGTGTGACAAGCGTTTTCTTTAGTATCTCCGGAGCGCCCCGTCCCCTTGACCCTTCTGAATGCTCAGAAGCTTGTTGCTCCCAGTTTGGTCGGTATAGACTCTGTTTCCGAGTTGTTCGGTAACGTGGGGTCTTCTGACACACTCTTCCATTGTAGTCCTCCTCCTGAGCCTAGGGTAACTACTACGGTTCCCCTTCCCCCAGGATCGCCGTGGTGACTTTTCGTGCTCGATTTCAAAGTCGAGGCATTTCCGCAAATCTTCTCCCGGGTTGTTCCTCATTTTCTCCGTCACAAGGGGAAGGAGAGCTTCGTAATTTCGAGCTACAAAATCTTTGAGGTGTACCTCGACCGCAAGAGGGGTGGTGTCATCTTCTAGCTCTGCGTCCGATAGACGTGGAGCTTCTTTTTAGGTGCTTGCGGCGCTTCCACCGATCTTGGTGTTCCTTTGGCCGGTGTTGGCACAAAAGTTGTCACGAAGGGAGAACTGGTCGCTTGCGGTGGTGGTCTAGCTCCAGTATTCCGATTCATCGGTCCTCCAGGAGTTCCTAAGGCCGATGGGGTCGACAATGGTTGTCTCGTGTTGCCGCGACTTCTTTGCCAGCGTGGTCCGCTGGTTTGAAGATCCGCTTGATGCCTTAGTCATTCTAGAGCTTAGTGTGGGATCCCACAGATGGTGCCAACTTGTTGATACAAAAGTTGGTTGGACCTAGTTGACCCGAATTAGAGGTAATTCGGACGTTGAAGAATCTGGCTCCTGAACCAAGTGAATTGTATGTTGGGATCCTATGTACTAAGAAAAAGCACCGTTAGGCTTACCCTGGGATTGTCTCCCACGATTAGACTCTAGCGTGAGAGTAAGTAATCGGTTTTAGTGATAGTTAGGGTATTGTGATTGCAAGTAAATCGTACCTTGAGAGGAACCTAAGGGGTTCCTTTTATACCCGATGGAACCTTAGTAAGGTTGCCCGAATCGTGCGCTCCTAAGATGAGGATAATTCCTATATACACGAGATCCTTATCTTCAAAATAAAGAGACTCTCGTATTATACTATTTTTCTAGATACCCCTGCATCGTATATCCTCTTAAGCTTGGGTGGATTATAATCCCAATTAGATTATGATTCTGTCTGCTCCTAACCGAGTGTGGTCAAAGCATGACCCACTTGAGACCGCGTGCGACAATCTTCCCCTAGGTCTGCTGTACTAATGTCGGTGTCTTAATCCCATCGTGATAGATCGGATGCGGATAGCACCAGTGGGTCAGACTGTATAGCCCAACAAGTTCAACAAGAAACATAAGTGGCTGCATGTTCAGTTAGCAAATAAAAACTGACCTGACCGATAACGAACTAATAAGATTCGTTCGAAACCTATAAAAATAAATCATACAAGTCTCATTAAATCAATTTTTTTTCGATTAATCAAAAAATACCCGCCATCAAATCACACAATAACCATACTATCTAGATGAATGAAGTTCTTGGTGTAAAGAAGTCACCACTGGGATGATGATGGGCCATGACCAACCGAACTTCAAATTGGAAGTATACATACTACTATTTTTTATGGTGCCATATTCAACATTAAAAATAGTTTGGCCCACAATATTCAAACTTGCACATAAAATTTCAAAATTGTAACTTTTTTTATACTATAATATTCAAACTTACACATAAATTTCAAAATTGTAACTTTTTTGTATACTATAATTTTAAAACTTTCAATACTGTAAATTCAAACTTGCACATAAATTTCAAAATTGTACTCCGTAACTCTTTTGTATATTGTAAGGCTCCGTTTAGTTCGTGGTAATCCGATTTAATTGGATATAATTGTAATTCGATTACATTACATATTTTGTTTGGTTCACATAATAAAAATAATTGTAATATACTTTTTATTACGTAAATTGTTTGGTTTGCATAATTATTATTCAAACATTACAATTACACCCATGGAGAGAATTCAGATTACATAAAAAGTTCGATGAAAAGTTTTGAATTACGTTGTAATTCAGTATTTTTATACTTAACAAATTAATAATAATAATAGTAATAATAATAATAAAATAATTATTTTCATAAAATAATAATAATAATAAAAATAATGAAATAATAATAGCAATAATAATAATAATAATAATAATTATTATTATTATTTTTTTTAATCGAAATTCCAATTTTATTAATCACACAAAATTGGAAGGGAGCCGCGAAACAAGCTGCGCGCCCACCCCTTTTTGAATACAAAAACTAAGTCTAGACATCAAAAAACCACCACTCCTCGCGTCATTAGAATGACAACCAGCTAACCGCTTAAGACGCGAGAGAGTACCCATCGCCTCCTCCTCAAACTCCCCGAAAGTCGAGAAGGCGAATGGAATAAACGAGTAACCATGCTCAGCATAAATAGAAGAATACTTCCTCTTCTTCTTCTGAACAGCCCACTACAAAGCACTCCCAGGAACCCACGAATCCAACCCCGCCCCTGCAAACGGAGAAACCCCTGTAACATCTAAACACGCATCCTTGCCCTGGGACCAATTGTGTAGCAATAAATCTGCTGGCCGAAGATCACGCCCACCATCAGAAACAAATCCCATATCAGCTTCTTTCCTCACCGACACACCAACCTTAGAACAAATATCAAACAACACATCACGAACAAGATTGTGCCGAAACTTAACCCCCAAATCACTAGCATTAATAAATATTATTATATAATTATTATAATTACTATTTAAGTTACTATTAATAAAAAAATTATTATTAAATTATTATGATTAATTATTAATAAAATTATATATTAATAACTTATTTATATAATAGCATTAATAAATAAATTATTATTATATTAATAAAATATTGCTATAAAATATAAATAAAATAATTATTACTCTTTATATAATATAAAATAAATAAATAACTATTTATTAATAGAATAATAATTAAAATATAATTATAAATAAATTTTATTATTAAAAACTATTAATATTAAAATTATATCAAAAAATATTTAAAAAATAATACTAAAAAGTTTTTAATTAAATAGTTATTAATAGAAAAATAATTATAGAAAAAGAAAAAACTATATTTAATTAAATTATTATCATTAGAATTATTAATGTTAATAAGAAAAATATTTTTTAATTATTAATATATTCATATAATAATTATTAACAAAAATATTAATATAAAAAATAAAAATAATATTAGATATTATTATATTATTTATTAATAAAAAGTAAAAATAAATCATAAAATAAACAAATAATTTTTTTATCATTTTTATTATTAATATTTAATATTTAATATTAACTAATGATAGTAATAACAATAATAATGTTATGAATAATAATAATAATAAATATTATTATTATTTATTATTAAATAAAATTTATAATATTATTAAATATTTATCAAATTTTCAATTATTTATTATTCTTAATTTTTTTATTATTTATTATTATTATTATTATATTTTATATTATTTATTATTATTATATTTTATATTATTTATTTTTATTATTAATATTTTTTTATTTTATTTATTTATTATTATTTTTAAATATTATTATTCAAAGCTTTTTAAAAAAATTTAAATTTTGTTACTACTACGTTGGTAACCAACCAAAGACAATGATAAAATATATCAATTACATTTCAGCATATTACCATTACTACACATTATGTCTCTTTCAATTACAACTCATTCAAATTATAATTACTTTCAAAACATACGGTTAACCAAACGCAAAAGGGCACATTTGGTTTGTATAGGAGATAGGCATCATGGTATTATACATACTAGGGCTTTTGCCCGCGCTTCACCGTGGCGGGTTTGGGAAGGTTTTTCAGGGGACGCTACTGAAGGAGTACGTAAGATATGCAATTGAAAGCCTAATGTGTAAGATCTGCAAGTGAAAGAGCTGCAAAAAGTACCATCCTATGAGAATTCTATAATATATGTTACTATATATTCCTGTGAAGGGATATGAAGTCTAGCAAATGATAGTCTATGATAATTTTATATTACTCTAGGCTAGTACAAAGAACAGTAAGCATAAGAAACAAACGTAAGGGCTGTTTAACAGAAAGATCCACAACTACTAAGTTGCAGAACAGTTCAAAGTAAATATATTTTCCCCCATGTGTCACCAGATTTACAATCTAAACCACCAAACATGACAAATGTGGTGATTGTGTTTGATGACAGTGGGGAGGAACACAAAGATAACACGTATTTGTTTCTCAAACCTACAAAAAAGACCTACAATTTGTTACACATAACCACTCAGCGAAACCACATAGCCCAGTGAAACCACCGTGATAGTGTGGCAATTTCAGAAGGTGGCAATTTCAGAAGGCGGCGACGACAATGGAAGTTATTGTGAGGATGCGTGTGTATTATAAGAAGATATACCAAGATTATTATGATGCGGAGTAATATATTCATACAAAGTATATATTGCTATTGTAACAGGACCAACAAAGTATTTATATTAGATCAAGCGGTACCACCCACACCAAACTACAGATTTTTCCATAATTTCTAATGTTACTCAAAACTTCATCTGATATAGGAATATCAATTCCAGTCAATGAAAAAAGTGCAACCACATACCTTTGAATGGATTTCAACAACCATTTGTTGTTAATAGACAAAAGGCAGATGAGAAGTACAGATAAAACCAGAAGATTAACAGTAATCCTTCAATTTCCTTCCAACACTCTAACGAACACGGCCATATCTACCACCCATGTAACCTCTCCCACGGCCTGCATGCCTTCCACCTCCATTTCTTGCATGGGGGTTGGCCAACCTTCTGTAGAAAAATAAATAAGTCGGCGAAGATCGGGCATTCTTTTGGAACGTTTTCAGAGCGTTTCGATGAAGGTGTTGTAATTTCGGCTGTCAATGAGTGCGTCCCAAAAGTGTGTGGCTAATAGAACGCTGCTCCTTTTAAGATTGTTTTAACTTTTAAGCCTGTTTGACCCGTCCGAGATAATACATTTCCTGAATTGACCTGTTTATAAGCACATAATCTGGATCATTATAACCTCATAAAAATTATATACAAAGAAGATGGTTTTGAAAATGATTCAAAATTAGGATGTGAATGTCACCTTTACAACTCTTTCTCCACATGCGGCTGCTAAAATGGATGACCCTGTCGAGATATTTACAGTATTGGCACCATCACCACCTGTTCCAACTATATCTACTGCATCAACCAACCCTTCTACCTTTTTACAACGTTTGATCGTTGCTCTCGCCAACCCCATCATCTGTAAGAAAGTTCAGATAAATTGGTCTATCTCATAAGGTTGGTGAACGGACGGACCCACGTGGGATCGAATATATCATACAAAATAATAAAACTACTATTTTTATTGGATTGCATACCTAAAACTATTAAGATCATACCCTGGTTGAGAAACATAATACTATATTCTGGTTTGTCTTCTACGGTCACTAACTAACATTTTTGTTCTCTGAAGTTTCTATCTTGGCTTTCAAAAAAGTAGAAACTGAATAGTGCAGTTGCATCAATGGTGGATATAATATAACTTTCAGTGAATTCCCAAATTACAAAAGTGGGTATCCATTGAATTCATGACCAGCGACACTTTTCAAAAAATAAGCAGATATTTTGCGCAATTTTACATAAAATCCCTATGAGGGGTGCTTGGGATTGCGTTTTGGAATAGATCACGTGATTCTAACGCTTGTGAATAACAGATGATCAGAAAACAGTGTTTGGGAAACCACTTAAAAAACGACATCCCAAAAAGTAGATTTTAAAAGGCATGTCAAGACCTAAACAGGATATTATCTACTTTATAAAAGGCGGTTTTGCAAATGCAATAAGGAAATACCAAACACCCCTAAATGACCCATTCCATTTCTAAAATCAGCAACTTTCACTTTGACTGGAAAGGCAAAATTTATAATTAATTTAAGGAAAATAATCAAAAAACTTACTTCTTAATAAGTTTCGCCTTTAAGTTATTCTAAGTGTAAAGAACACCATGATACTCACATATCATATCTCGCTCTTCAACTACCTTTTGCTGCCCACTCCTAACATGATTATTCAATCAACCATTTTCACCTAGACAGTGTGATTTAGAGTGTGATTCTTGGGGTGAGTAATAAAACTATTTTAAATTATTCACATTTGAACTATAAATGGAAACATTTTCTCACAGTATATGTTAAGCCGATGCCCGGTGAAGATTGTGCCAATGAAATATGTGTTCCATCCCGAAGCTTAATCCTTGGAGAAGTAATAGGAGATCCATTCGGCGATCCGTATGTTCTCAGGGGTGGTGGAATTGTTGTCTGATAAGCCCATGCATAAAACTCCGTAAAAACGGCAAGTAGTATCATCCTCAGCAAAATGGAAAACCATCAAAAAAATTTGTGTTCCCATATATATGGATATCCTTCGAGGGAAGAGGGGGCAATTTGAGATGTTTAGGCTGTTGTGAACAGCCCAAACATCTCAAACTACCGCCTGGTTCCCTCGAAGGCTATCCATATATATGGGAATGCAAAATTTTGATGGCACCAAGCCCCCCTGAAAGATTACCACTATGAATGAGTACTCAAATTACGATAATACCATATACAAATCTAATGATGTTGGTTTCGGCTATATGATCTTTGTTTCGACACTGATTCTCAAACTATTCATCCAAAACCGAATTTTATACTCATGATAAATAACCGCATTTATAATACATTAGTTAACAGGCAACAATCTGTGACAATCAGATATAATTTTCCAATAACTGTTTATAACAGTGTAAAACTTATCTTCGATATTCAAATCATCAAATACCTAAACGTATTTCATCACAGTAATCCTCGTGCTAAGATCAACACAGAATGAAGTAATTAAAGTGAAAAACTATACAACGATTCTCAAATATCCATTCTAAACCTAACTTTAGCACCTTAACACTCATCAAGTTAACATCAAAATATAGAGTGAGGGTGAGAAGAACGGAAAAATACTAACTTTAGCACCATACGTCCCTGGATCTGTGGTCTCGAATTAATTTAGATGAAGAAGATAGATGAAGGGATACAGTAATTAAAAAAACGTCCCCAACAGAAAACATCAAAACTATCAGCAAACTTGAAAACCCTCCAAATTCATAAATTCAAAAGGGGTTTGCCACTTTGACTCATACAATATGCAGAGATTAAGACCTTTTACAATTACTATTAGCATCGCCTTAGATAAATTATGATAAAAGGCAAGCGGTTTCGGCATTTAGTTATGAATCCATGGATCTGGGGCATCACCGTTTTACTACTAAATAAAATCAAAAGATGGTTTGTACATACTAATAACGGCATATATATATACTACTATCAATGTAATGTGCTTACATGTCTCAGGATCCGTAAGTTGATATCGGTTGTAGATCGTGAGCACTTATTGGGTTGTGACCAATTCAGTAATTATCGGCCTGCAAAAAGATTCAAAACTTTATTAGAAAACCACAATATTGTTACAAATCCGTAATTTATAGTTTTCTGAAGAAAAATGAAAAGAAAGAAACATGAATCATGAAACAGATTAATTCATATAGACGACACGTGCAAAGCTAATTTTACCCGTACCTCTTAAACTTCTGTTCATCGCTAAAAAAGGCGTTGTTCATGTTTTTTAGTTCTGCAGAAAAAATACAGTGACACGCAATGAAAAAAATGTGTACATATATAAGCCGAAATAAACATCTTCGAGCCAGCCACACATTAAAAAAATAGAGTAACACGCACGGGGAAAAAATGTTTGCATACCTATAGTTTTTGGTTGTAGTGCCAATGCACGTATCATTGATAATTTGTAATGATCATATGTAGGCTCAGATAGGGCGGTATTTAAGGAAAAGAGGGAATACGCGCCATGGCTGCAACCGACCCAGGTTGCCCTGCCAAGATACGCGCAATCTCAGCTCTTGCCTACGCCGGTCAAACTCATCACCGCCTAAGGAACATCGGGTTAAGAAAGAAAGGTCGCCCCACACAGGTATTTTTTATTGCTGCATTGGGAAACGGACTTCTCCTCTATTATTAAGGAATTGAGCAGGAACGCAAGGCAATAAAGGGTCGGTAAAATCAACAAAGGTGGTCTCTAATTTTTAGGCTCAGATAAATGACCAATCGGATTTAAGGATATGTCCATCATGGCTGTAAACATGGGAAGGTTGCCCTGCCAGGCAACACATAATCCGAATTCTAAGCGATTCAGCTTAGCGATGTCCAAAAACTATCATCATTGCCATTTCAAAGCATTACGGTTATACAACGATAAAACAAAAGCATCATGCACATGCGGGTGAGAGCCTCGGAAGTTATAACCGGTTTTTTTATTACATTCAAATAAGACACGTTTCTACGGAAAAGGTACCCCCACCATGGCTGCATCTCTATTGAGCTGCCCCGCCAAGATATGGGATGACTCAGTCCCATCGAAAATTACAGGAATGTAACCTGCAAGTGTATTATTTTAGCAAATGAAAGATGCCAAGGCATTTAGGAGCCGACATCTTCCTGTTATTAACCTATCACCCTCCTTATACAGGGGAAGAACGGTTCTCAATGAACAGTGGTTCCCATGACACCCTTATTAAATAATCTTATTTTTTCCTCCACACAAAACATCTCCTCCCTCACAAACTTTACACACACAAAGCACACACCATTGGTTTCCCGTCCCATTTTCAGCATTAGAGATTAGAAACATGCATGATCCATTGAATAAACATTATCAAGTTAACCATATGAACACATGTAACTGCTTGCTTTGCAGATGGTACAGACCCCAATATGAGTCACACGTTTTCTAACAAAAAAAGTGAAAACATGTATTATGTTACTTTCAGGCTCAGATAAATAAACAATTGGATATCACGATATGGCCGCCATGGTTGCAACCTTAGCAAGGTTGCCCTCTAGGAGGCACATAATCCAAGTTCTGATCGAATCTGGTTAGACGTGATCAAATCAGATCATCATAGTCCGACATTCCTAATGAGGCATCATCACATACCCATATCTTATGCAAGTACATATCTTATGCAAGTACGCTTAGTACTCTCCCACAACAACCGACACAGTGACAAAAAAAAGAAGCCGTAAACCCTTTAACTGTTGTGGTTTCACAGTAGCAAAAAAACAGATGCAGCCTTAGCAACAATTTCAAGTTTATAACGCCTAGAAACCCCAAGAATCAAAGCAAACTACCAATAGCAAATATAAAGAAAGCTCATGATCACCACACTTTATAGGTAAATTTAATTAATCAAAAAGATCAAGAAAGGTAACATAAAAGGTTTATTTTTTAAGCCTAATAAGGCCAAACAATACCGAATAACATAAAAGTAACTAACCAGAAAGAAGAAATACCATGGAAACATCAAAACCCCTAAAAATAATTAGGGTTCCAGCAAACCCCAAAAATCGAGGGTTTCAACCAATAAATCCTTCATTCGACCAGAATCAACAGGTTGTGCAAACAGGCAATGAATCCCAGCAAAGCCGTAAAAACCCCTAAAAATAATTAGGGTTCCAGCAAACCCCAAAAATTGAGGGTTTCAAAGAATCGGCTGAGAAAAATCAGATAAAAAACATTCATTATTTTTATTGGATATTATTGCGTGTGTGTGTGAGGATCAGAGAGATGTGAGGTTGTGAGAGAGATGTGAGGCTGCGAGTGTGTGAGGATTTTATTAGCGGGAGAGATGTGAGGTTGTGAAAGAAATGTGAGGTTGTGAGTGTGTGAGGAGTGAATATAATATTGGATATGAGAGGGGATCACTGTTCCTAGGGGAACGTGATTCCCCTCTATTATAAGGTATACAATGTTTGTTACAAAAGTGTGGGCCTATAAAGTGGGCATTATGGTTAAAAAATTGGCATTTTGAAAACCTTGGTACGTGATCATTTTAGACACTTTGTTTCATATTTTATGGTATTTTTATAGTATAAGTGGGCCTTTCTTTCTACACAGCAACTTATTTTTATTTTTATTATTTTTTTATTTAACATTAAAATAAAAAATATTTTATTTAATACTAAATAGTTACTATAGTCGGGTGAGGTTATTTTCAGAACCAAATAAATGTACAGAACTGCGAGAACCACATTTTTACTCTTAAAATGCACAAGTATATTTATCGGGTTAGTTCATTTGGTAGAAATACATGAATTTTCATTGTCGTAGGTCATTAAGAACATGTATCATAGGACCATGCACATGTATTTGTTTTGTACTTTTGTATGTATGACAACTATCTTTTCGTTAGATAATATGAAAACACATGTGCACTCTTCATATCGCTCATCATACTCGGATCTATAACCAATAGAACAACTATTAAATGTTAATTTAAACGTAATAATGAAAATACATATGTATTGTTAAGAGTATTAAGGTGGTTCTCGCAGTTCTGTACATTTATTTGGTTCTGAAAATAACCTTACACTACTACAGTAATACATTTAATAATATATATTTTCTCTCCTAAATTAAATGAAAATCAAAATCTAAAATTTAAACTAAATATTATTTTTTATTTATATTATCTAATTCAAAACTACCCGCATTATAAAATACATTCAAAGTAAAACTCAATTTCAAACCAAACGGACCTTAATATTCAAACTTGTGTATAAATTTCAAAAGTGTAGCTCTTTTGTATATTGTATTATATACTTACATTAAATCGTTACTATTCGGACATATGAGTATTTAAACTGTAAATTTGCAAAATTCTTAGCCACATAAGTAGATGATGCCATGGCGTTAGATTAAGATTACAAGTTACTTATTGAGATGTCGGCGTGAAAATAATCCGGTTTCGAACATATCAGCCTTACATGAGCACGAATATCATAACCAACGGCGGAGCCAAATGAAGACTTGGAGGGTTATGGCGCCACTAGAGTTTTGCATATTTACGCTATTTACCCTTATATTAATACACATTTTAAAGTATTAACGTTATAATTTATACATAAACCATGATTTGGTCCTCATAAACTTCATAAATTATATTTTGGCATTCCTAATAAAAATAGTCTAGTTTCGTCACTGATCACAACATGTTAAAATAGATGCTTGGACTGCCAGTGGCGGACGCAGGGTATTGGGTAGTAGGGGGCAAAAAAATTTTCTGACAATAGCAAAGTAAAAAAATTTAAAATTCAAATAAAAAATCGAGTATTTTAACTTAAAAATGAAAGATTTAATGTTTTTAGAGTGTTAAATGTCGAAGTTCAATATGAGAGTGGGGGGCAATTTGCGTTTTTAGTGGAGGACATTCAAAAAAATATCGAAAAATTACACTGTAATCTCGTATTTCTGGTCGAGCTATGAGGGGCGACGCCACCCCATACGCAATACATGCATCCGCCCCTGTGGACTGGCATAAGTTAGTTATTAAGATCAACATGTAAATTCATTAACGCTTTTAACATGTTGGTTATTAATGGGTTACACTTGTTATGTGTGTATTGAGTTTGGGTCGAGGCTTTAGCAGCCCGTCAACTTGAGTAGGTTGACGTAAACACGACTCGATAAGTAACCCTAAGAACAAGTGACGTTATCGGACCATTACCGCCCCATTTTATGAGGAGTTGACATCCATTTGAATTGTCAGGTTTCACTCAATCTAGGTCGCACCAGTTCACTTGAATTGGCCAGTTTTTTTTGAAAAAAATGAAACGAAACTTTTTAGAAGTCATTGATCAATAGTAAAGTCCACTATTTCCTAAAGTTAAACATGTTTATTTATTTTGCTTAACTGCTTATCATGAGTTTTTAATGAACTAAACTAGGGTTGAGTATCGGTCTAGGACCGGACCGGACCGGCTAAAACCGGACCGAGGACCGAAATGGTACGAAACCCGGACCGAGACAAGACCGAAATAGTCCGGTCTGGTCTGTTTCGGTCTCCGGTCCGATCCGGCCTTATTAGGGAAAATTGACTTTTTGTAAGATCGAACCGGACCGGACCGGACCGAGGACCGAAATAGTCCAAAACCTCGGACCAAGGACCGGACCAAAATTGTATGGTCCGGTTCGGTCCAATTTTCCGGTCTGAGTCGGTTTTAAGTCTGCCATGCTCAGACCTAAACTAAACTCATGGTAATATATAGTCACTATTATAATTATTTTAAATATGTTTTTCATAATTTAGTACTTATATCAAAACTAATTAATAAATAACTAACAGGTACTCGCATATTGTGACTGTAGGTATCATAAAACTAA
The DNA here is from genome assembly GCA_025667525.1 of Glebionis coronaria. Taxonomy (NCBI): domain Eukaryota; kingdom Viridiplantae; phylum Streptophyta; class Magnoliopsida; order Asterales; family Asteraceae; genus Glebionis; species Glebionis coronaria. The sequence continues at coordinate 21,107,852 of CM046882.1, read as the reverse complement.
AATTCTTCGAACGCTACTTTTATGATTATATTTATGAATAAATATGATATCTTTAAGCTACAATAACTTTAACCAATAATATATTATTTCATATAAAAATAATATTATGGATTGTGATAATTGATTGTGAAAAGTATTTGTCAATCTGTGTAACATTCGTCACAATATTATATAACGTATAAATATGAAAACTTTTGTACTTTATATGTTTACACGTTTTCATACATTATAATAACCTTAAAATCTTTCTACCTTGATATGTACGATTTAATCAAATTAATTTATAAAATGACCAGTATTTCACTAAATTTATACTAAAATACCTACATATACGATATATGTTTTCGAATATGAAAATTTATAAAAAAAAATTGAATGGTTCAAAATCATACACATATTTGATATTAAACTTAAATTAGTTAAAAATTCAGATAATTATATGTAAAAATTATAATTTATATCATAAAATATTTGTACATGTTGCATATTAATTAGTATTCATTTTGTCATTTAATGTATATTACCCGTCAACTAATACAAAAAAAAATTATGAAGTTTTTTTTGTTATAAAGCATTGTACCAAAAGATTGTAAAGTTTTACTATTTCGAATTTTAGAAAAAGAAAGTGCAATCTCTTTTATAAGTAATACACACTTAGGTGTCGCTAAAAAATATAGTACAGATTAATGTAACGGTGTCGTTTTTATCAGTTTCGAAAGGTCTTCCCCGGTTCGTCTTCTGACAGTTTTTATTGGCTAGTTAAACACTTTGACACCTATTCCCAGTTGAACTCGTTGGTCTGTTCGATTTTCATTATTATGTACACCGTTATTTTAGGCAGGCAAGATATATAAGATTTTGTATTTTTTTTTTTTTTTTTTTTGGTAACCGTGATTTCCGACTCATTGGCCGACTAATTCACGGGGTTTGAGCCCACCGCCTATATAAGATTTTGTAAATATAGGCTTTTAATTTTTTTAATATATAATTGTATATATGAATATGGTGCATGTAATATGGTGCATTAATTATATATGAATTTGAATTCATTATTTTTATTTTCAAGTGTATATTAATTATTATGTCTTATTTAGTTTTAATATGAGTATTAAATTACGTTTTTAATATAATTGTATTTTAATTTTTAATATATAATTGTATTTTCATGTAATATGGTGCATTAATTATATATGAATTTGAATTCATTATTTTTATTTTCAAGTGTATATTAATTATTATGTCTTATTTAGTTTTAATATGAGTATTAAATTACGTTTTTCTGTAGTAATTGATTTCAAATTATGTTTATATAATTGTACATTATGCACATAGTATTGTAAATAATTGGCACACCTATTATGTTGGATTCCTATACGAGTAATATGTGTGTTAACTCGTGGGGTCGAAGTACATATGCTCGGGCGCTCGTTGAGGTTTCAGCTGATAGGGAGTTATTGGATTTGATGGTAATTGCCAGGGCCGTCTCGTTGATTTTGGTGGCCCTGTGCCATAGTTACGATATAGGCCTTTTTATATGCGAAAAATAAAGTATACATAGAGAAGTTCGTCATTATTACGATGATTTAATCAAGTATGCACATGAGACTCGTCTTTTGTTTAATAAACTAGAGATGTAATTTTGCTTGGTCGTTTAAAGTTCTAACATGTCCCACACTATTAATCCGTAGAGCTTAACTTATGTACCTCAATCTATCTAAATGACCTTATTAATTTTAATCAAATATTTTTAAACGATAAAATAATTAATAAACACAAACAAATTTAAACAAGGGTTTTGCTAATGACCACCCATAGGGTGTTTTTTTAACTTTCCGTAATTATAAATATTTCCAAAAATAAACTTAATTAATATAAATACATACCTTATTTAAACTTACTTACCTTATTTATATTTTCTAAACTCATGTATTTAAAGAAATGATTAGTTAATATTTGGAAATATTTATAATTTTGGAAAGTAAAAAACCACCCTATGGGTGGTCATTAGCAAAACCCTTTAAACAACTAAAGAATACTTACTCCATAATAGATTTTGAATGGGCTTTTCTATAGCAGATACCAAATGGGTTTCTTTTATATATAGTATGTTAACTTGTGTATAACTGCAAGATATTATTCCTATAAATAACATATACGACAAACAGTGAGGCCCCAAATATTTTGTGGCCCTGTGCCTGTGCCCCTATTGCACTTGCCTCCGGCCGGCCCTGGTAATTGTTGTCCCTAAAGATCGTGATAAAGGGCATTCATTTGTTACGATTGATATTGAGTATGAATGGAGACCTCCGAGATGTTCTACATGCTTGATCTTTGATCATACTAGTGATATGTGTCCGAAAGTGCAAAAGAAAGTGGTTGCTCATGCTACTAAGGATGTGGTGGATGATGGGTTTGAGGTGGTCAAGAATAAGAAGAATAAAGGTAAGAAGGAGCAACCATAAATTGCAGGTATTAAATTAAAAAATCCAGCCCTTAATCTTCAGTTTCTTAATGTTGAGAGAGGCGAAAACTCTAAAACAAATGCTACGGGTCAGAATCCTAAGAAGGCAGCTCCGATGCTTAAGAAGGGTTTCTTGAATAACAAAACGTCGAGTATTATAGCTAAGACTAATGATAAGGATAAGAGTTCTCATAACTCTTTTGGTGCTCTTTGGGATAAGATGGATGATGGTACAGATTGGGAGGATGGTTTTAAAACCAAGGAAGACGTGGTTAATGATAGTGATAGTGAGGTTTAAGAAGTCGTATCGATTGATGATCGACATGGTTTTCCTCAGCCTGATGTTCCCTCCAAATGTTAACCATGATGACGTTTTACTTACATTGTTCATGCACCTTTAGGTGTTTCTTTTCTATTGGTGCTATTTGTTTTGTAATAGTTTAGTAGGGTCATATGGCATGTCATATGATGTAGTGGTTGTTCAGGCATTTTGCTTGAGGTTAATGTAGCATTGCAGTTACATTCTATTGTTCTTCAACGCTTTTGGGAATACTAGCCGGCTACCCGCGCAATGCGGCGGGTAGCCGGTAATTAATTTAGTGGATTTGGCTAAACCACAAAAACATCATTACAAAAACAGACATTTTTTCTGAAGAAAAAGATCAAATTTTTTTGGGTACCTCAAAGTTAGCGACAATAAGTTCTGGTTGAGAGAGAGCGATGGTTTGTTTTGCATCTTTTACATTTGTGTTTTAAAATTTTCTGAGACTTTAAATAGTGAAAATTTAATTGTTTACATAAAACTGTTAGAAAATAGGTTTTAAAAATATTTTTATGAATTAAGTTAAATCATGATTAGGGCATTTAATTTTTATTGTAACTTCTATTTATATTTATTAACACTTAAATTTTTAGTTGCAAAATTGTATTGAATTACAGTTATTTCTAGACTTTTAATATCCATTAATTTCTTAGAAAATGATAAATCTTTCTATTATAAGAAATGTTTGAGACTTAATTTTTAAGACTTCTAATTTTAGAAAAAGTGTTAAATTAAATAGTGAAAATTTAATTGTTTACATAAAACTGTTAGAAAATAGGTTTTAAAAATATTTTTATGAATTAAGTTAAATCATGATTAGGGCATTTAATTTTTATTGTAACTTCTATTTATATTTATTAACACTTAAATTTTCAGTTGCAAAATTGTATTGAATTACAATTATTTCTAGACTTTTAATATCCATTAATTTCTTAGAAAAAGATAAATCTTTCTATTATAAGAAATGTTTGAGGCTTAATTTTTAAGACTTCTAATTTTAGAAAAAGTGTTAAATGTTTTATATAGTAGTATAGATATTTTATCGCGGTTTGGATTTCCCTTTACCCAAAAAAAATAAAAAAATTTCAAACATTTCTAAAAATAATAAGCGTTTTCTTTTAATATGTAGTATAAAGTATAGATAATTAATACACATTATAAAATAAAATAAAGAATTAAACAATATATAATTAATACATCACGTTATTAAAAATCCAATTATATATTGAGATTATACAACACTTTAAAGCATATATCTACAAAAACCGTCCAAAAACAAATTAACCGAGAACATGAGTGGCAAGCGGTTTGGCTAACAAATAAAAGTCGTTCGAAAACAAACCGACGGAAACATATAGAAAATGAGTGAATCAAACTTTCGAGATTATTTTTTGTTATTTTCGATTAATCATAAGATACCTGCCGCTAAAGCACACGAATATAAAACCAACTGCCTTAGAGCAGTTGATCACCAACTAACATAAAAACACGTAGTTGACCAAGTCAAACGAAAGGACGGCGGTTCGAATCCGGGCCTCTGTTTGATCAGCCAGTGTTACTTAGATAATTTACCGAGATATGTCTTCCTTGTTAAGTGAGAGACTCGATACCAAAAAAATACACGGGTATAAAATGATTTCGCCAACTACCATTTTGTATAAATCACACGAATATCTTTGTAATAATAAATAAAGAAACGTGGGTTGTAAACAAAACGTAACTAACTCTATTGTCATCTAATGCATATTTATTTTCAACGAATTTATAAATCAAAGTTTTCTAGAACTATATATTTAAACATTACGCGACACATTTTCATCAACTTCACCATCATATTTACTTATTTACACATCAACAATTCACAAAAGGGTAGAGCTATTAAAACCCCGAAAATACCTTCTGTACCCTCCTTTTTTATCTTATTTATATTATAAAATTATAAAATTATAAAATTAAAATTTCGCAATCAAAAATATATTATTTAATATGTTAAAAGTATTAAAATATCAAAAATATAAAAAAAAAAACTGATAAAAAACTACCCTAGATTACAAACAAAAAAAACAAAAAGAATCAAAAGTTCTTTTTTATTTTATTTTTTTTAGGCCAAAAATGTATTAATAGTAATACCCTTCATAAAATGACGAGGTAGGGATGAGCACGGTACCGGTATCTTACCGATCCCGTGCTAAATTAATGGTACCGATTTTTTTTCGAGCATAAATTAATAGTATCGATACTGTATCGAACAGAATTTGTACTGGTACTGGGAAATCAGAATTTGTCTGTATATTTGGGGAATTTATCGATTGAGTACCAGTCTCGTATCAAATTAGTGGCACCAAATTGTTTCCACTTTATTTCGTAGTACTAGTACCGTACCGAACGAGATACAAATATTAAAAATTTATACGGTTCTAATTCAGTTTCAGAATTCAAGACAAAATGCACATCTATAGAGTAAAGCTTCACAAAATCATCACGCAACTTAAAAAATTACTTATTATTACTGTTCTTTTATTAAATCTTATTTTCAAATTATGTTATAACTATTTAACTTGACATTACGCGCCCGTTTTTAATACCTTAACACTTACATATCCACATTTCGCAAAAAATATTTCACGATCAACAATTAGACACAACTCGTATACAACGTACAGAACTGCATGGTTAGTAAAATATAAACCCCAACTAAAATCTAAATTTAAATTCTAAATCCGTCCACTAAAAAAAACGTGTTTGCATACTATTTCAGATGATAATAATTCAAAAGGAAAAAAAGAACTTCGATGTGACACTTATGTGAAATAAGGTTTCAAATTTGACTAAAGTTTGCGATGAATTACAAAGATAAAGGAGCAATTACATTTTGGATAGATTGATGTTTAGATCCAGTTACAACTTGTAAATCTTATGTTACGTTTGACAAAACTATCTGTTAACTGTAAGCTGTTTATTAAAAAGTTGTTAACTTAAGTTATAAGTCGTATTTTTTAATAAAAGTGTTGGTATATTAGTTGTTGATTATAAAATTAATATGTAAAATGAATTAAAAAAATATATTTAATTAAATTATAATATAGTTAGAGGGTATATCAGTAATTTACATTTTTAACATGTCTTAATAGTTTAAAAAGTTTTATGAACCAGTTTTTTTATTTAATAACTACTTGTTTAAAATAAAAATCTAACAGATCTAAAAAATTATTATGCCAAACAAAACTATTATATTATTTAACAAAATAGCTAATACCTCTAAAAAAAGCTTCAAAAAAATCTTATCAAACATAGCCTTATTATACTTCTGTGTTCTCTCCTGGTCGGGTCAGAGGCGAAAACTGGCAAAGTTCATCATTCAGTGGTGAGGTGTTCGTAGAAAAGAAGACGTCGCCCAACGAGTGGCAGGTATTTTGATTTGGTGATTTGCTTATTGGGGTGTATGAAAATGCTTTTACTAAAATTTTGTACTCTCTCTGTCCCATTTTTATTGACCTTGTTATACTATTTTAATTTGTTTTAAAATATTGTCTATCTTCTTAAATAAAAAGTAAAAAGGTCTTATAATTTTCCACTTATACCTATGTTTATCAATTTTTATAAAGAAAGTATATTCTCTAATTAATACATTTAGAGGGTAAGTTTATTTTTTTAATTGTAAAACGTTCACATTCAATCAATCTATTATAAATCTTAAAAAAAATTGTTGTGGACTATTAAAATAGGACGGAGGGAGTAGTTCTTATGACGTTGTTCTTATTTTTGTACATTTTACTTGTAAATCTATTTATTTATGTGTTGCCTTTCTAAATAAAAATTAAAAAAAAAATCAGTTTACATTTCGATCATCTTTTTTAAACATATGGAGGCTTTTATAACGTGTATCTATACTCCTTATAAAGCAAATTGGTATCTCTCTCTTTAATAAATACAAAAATTTTAAGTAGTACAACAAATAAAGCATAATGTACAACTTATTAATGCAAATAACAAACAAAAATTTGAGTAATACAACCTATTAATGTCTATGTACAACCACAACAAGCAAAAGAACTTTTATAACATGTTACATTTAAAACTATCATTAAAATGTAATTTAATATTATAATTAAAACACTTCATTACCACAATTTACAAATAAAATAACAAATGTCACTACATCTTATTTTTTCAAAATCAATTAATAACAATAAACATATAATTAATACACCCCATTACTCAGATATACAATTTTATATTCACTTTACAAAACAATTTAAAACATATATATTTACAATTTTCAATATCAAACCAGATTAATTGGTTCAACCGAGAATCAGAGCCATCATCGATTCGGTTAGACAATTAGATAAAACTACATAAAATTAATCGCTTTTTGAAATGTTGTTAAAAAAATAAAGTTAAAATATTGTTCACCGAAATTATGTTACAGGTACCCGCAACCGCATCGCGCGGATACCCTGGTAATCATTTTCTCATAAACAAAGCAATGTCATCTAATCGTGTCTGTCATAAAGCATATAGAAAATAATGTTAATTAACGGATGAGGCCACCAACTTGGATTAAGTATGGTTATATATTACTAACACGTTACATGATTAAACAAATAACAATAAAAATTTATTTAAATAATTATTTATTGAAGATGCGTTTAATTTAATGGTAGGTTTAGTAGGAGAAGCATATCATCAAGTTACTTTTCCTAAGCCAGTTTTCTCTTTTAACGGCATTTTGGTGCAACGAAATATCTTGTGTGTCATCGAAGCACAAAGTCTTTCGACTCAAGTTCGAATCATCTCATGAAGAGAATATCAACTCCATGCTAGCCATCCAGTTTCACATTAAACGCCTTCAAGACATTGCGGTGGGTTCAAACCCGACTGGCAATTCTGAGAAAATCCTCCACATGAGAATGGTAGGAGTCGAACCCCTAACCTCCCACATATAGGGACTATAGCCGGATGCATCCATACAACTGAGCTGAAATTCATTTGCTACATCAAAGTGATAGTAATAAAAAAATAAAATAAACAATATAATAATACTTTACTGTTCATAATACTCATAAAATGTATACAATAAACAGATACTTCATCTGTTTTATAATAATAGTTCACCCATAAAAAAACACGTAATTTAAAATAAAAACATTAATTTTTCAGCATTCTCTACTTTTTACAAAATTACAATTTTATCTTTAACCAATTAATTACAATTTCTTTATTGTTTGTAATAATACTTTCAAGTGAGGATGATATGATAAACTTAATATACATTCCGTATCTATTTTTAGAAGTAGACTATTAATTTAAGACGTCTGAAAATAATAACATGGACTATTATCGTGGGACGGAAAAAGTATTAGTTATAATATATATATATAGGTTTGGTATGATGAAAAATGAGAAAAGAGAAAACAAAATTTTGTTTGAACAAAAAGAGAAAACAATTTAATAACTTAAAAATATATACATTTTATAAATAAATTAAAAGAAAATACATTGTTTAAAAATAAAAAATAAAAGATAGAAAAAAAGACAAATATAAAGTGGTTGATAGAATCTACTAAATATTAAAAAATAGTAGTGATTTTCTGACATAATTCCTTGAAAAACCCATGTGTCAATTTAAACAATGCTCTAGTTCAAAAAAATAAATAAATTTAAACAATGCATACCATGAGTGTTTCGCCAAATAAAGAGGGAAATTTCGCTAAATGCCCCTTTCTCGAGGGATATTTGTGTTAAATGCTTTTTGATTTTAAATTTTTCGTAAATAATTCGAGACAATTGAGGCAATTTGGCTTTATAGTTTGACATGTGTTTCGAGGTAATCAAGGCAACCGAGTCAAACCGTAGCAACCTGTATTTATGTCGAACATGTGTCGACATATGGTGCAAAATTGCCTCGAATGCTTCGGTTGCTTCAGGGTATTTACAGAAAATTTAAAATTAAAGAGTAATTATCACAAACTCTTTTGTGAGCATTTGTAAAAATATCCCAAATAAGGATGTTACTCGACACCAAAACAAAATTAATAATTTGCCATAAAAATCAATAGCTCAAAATGTAATGAGATACGAAAAAGCAAGAGTATACTCTAGTAACTATGTGCATCTTAGTTAAGACTTAAGACTTGTCGTAATAGTTCGGTTGTGATGACGGTCAACTTTTTACACGATGCATTTTATCTGTTACGACGTTTTTCATTATGATGCCTATTTTTGACGCGTTTTGTTCTAAAAACTAAAGAAGTAGGTCTTAGTTTAGACCGATTTGTAGGAAAAAACGTACTTCGTACCGGCTATTTCTTAATCGTTTATTAATTATTTATTTTTTTTAATCTTTTTATTAAACTTACTATATAAATACTTCAATATTTTTTTTATTTTAATACATCTTCAAATACATTCTTTCTTATCTGTTCTGCATTGTGGAAGTATGGACAAAATAAGTGAAATCTTTATTGGCCGAACCACTATTAGTCTCTTTTATTATATGGTTTGATTATCTTTTCCCTTCTCTCTATTACTTGTATTGTTTTAATTTAATCATACTCGATCTATACATCCTTAGTAATCACACACAAAGTTTCAAATAAGCATAATTAATCAGTAAAATTATTCACCCCCTTTATAGCTTTCCACAAATTTGACAAGTTTATCTCCTTTAATGCAAACTTGGATGAACGATTTTGCACTGGGACGTGTAGTGGTTGAAAGCCAAAACGGACAAGATCAGACCAGATCGAAAACTAATTTTGTCCAAAACATCGACATACGACGGATTGAAACAACCAGTCCATGTTTAGATTAATCCGTTCCAACAAAGGATAACCGTCGGTTTTGTTTAAGACCAAACTAAACCGAAACGAAAATTAAATAAAAAATAAATAAATTATGAACTAGACCGAAATATATTTAAACAGATCCCATCGGTCCGGTTAACCACAATCTTTAAAACTCTCTAACCTTTAAAACTGTTAATGTTAGTATCGAGTCTAGTTAACACATACGGTTAGTAGATGGTACCTTAGTGTAGAATGTGTGTAAGTCGGCTAAGGTTGGGCTTGACCCGAGTTTGTAACCGACCCCCTCACCCTATAAAAAGAGGTGAGGGGTGATGCACAAAACACACCGTAGCTTCTATTCTTTCTACTGTAATCAATCGATTGGTATAATAAAGTAAATCGTTTGGTTACCTTTGTGTCGTTCTTCTGGGTTTCACTCGTTGCATCTCTGCGATCTTCTTTACAGCGATCTAGGTTCCGCATATCGATCTTCGGGTTGTTGGTGTCGATTCCAACAAGTGGTATCAGAGCTGCGGGTTTCGTGGTCTCGTGTAGATCGGTGCTAGATCAAGAGTATCGTGGAAGAAAAAAAGGGTTTCGAGGTTGATCGAAAATTTTTTTCCTTCGAGTTGCAGGTTAGCGAGAGGTTGAAGACGAGTATACTGGTACGTGAAGATAAGGAAGACAAATCATTAATTGGTTGGTTTAAAAATTAGTCACGTGGGCTGTAACCTCTTGTTTTGTTATTTGTTTCATTTAACAAATACAATACTTTGTTAGTGGAGGTTATCTGTATACTTTCTTTTCTCAAAAAATTGCTACAAAGGGTAAGGTTTTTAAAAGTCGATTAAATCGAAGGTTCTTGTTGCGGGTTTCTTGTGGTTCAAGTTTGATCGTGGTTTGCTTGGGTTTTCAAGTGTGCGGTCGGGTTATCTTGTACGTGATCGAGGTTTAGGGTTATTCTAATTAATTCGGTTTGCAAGAAGGTAATTTTACGCAACAAGGGAGAAAGAATATGTCGTCGATAACGAAGTTTGACGTCGAAAAATTCGACGGGTCTAATGACTTCGGGTTGTGGCGTGTGAAGATGCGGTGTCTATTAATTCAACATGGTTGAGAGGCTGCGTTAGATCCATTCCCGGATACCATGACGGACGCTCAAAAGACTGCGGCGTTAAAGACGGATGTCTATAAAAAAGCACACAGTGCCTTACTCTTGTGCTTGGATAACAAGGTGTTGAGGGAAGTCAACAAATAAAATTCTGCTGCGGGTGTTTGGTTAAAGTTAGAAACTTTGTATATGACAAAGTCTTTAGCCAACAAGTTGTACTTGAAGAAGAAGTTGTTCACTTTCTACATGCATTCAGGTAAGAAATTATCTGAACATATAGATGAGTTTAATAAGTTGATCGGTGACTTGGCGAACATAGACGTTGAAATTGATGACAAAGATCAGGCACTCATGTTACTTACATCATTACCGTCCTCGTATGATAACTTTGTGGAGACATTGCTTTATGGAAGGGAGTCGCTCTCTTTGGAAGATGTCTTGTCTACCCTCAATTCACGGGAGTTGAAGAAGAGGACAGATGCAAAGGATGATGGTGATGGGTTATTTGTAAGGGGAAGGCCGGCGCATCGGGGTAATCAAGGACGTGGTAGTTCGCGATCAAAGTCAAAAGGTAAAGGAACTTATAAACAGAAGTGTTACATATGCTATTCTGAGGATCACCTTAAGAAAGACTGTCCAAAATGGAACAAGAAGAAATCAACTGGCTTTGTCAACAAGAATGCAAAACAGGACGCTGGGACGTATTCTAAGGGTTATGACAATGGTGATTTGTTGATGGCGGTGAGTGAGGAAAGGTTCTTAGAGTGGATCATGGACTCTGGTGGTTCCTATCACATGACGCCTAGGAGGGACTTCTTGTTTGATTTTAAGGAGCTTGATGGTGGTATGGTTTTGCTCGGTGATAATAGAGCATGTGCCATCAAGGGGATAGGGAAGGTGAAAGTACAAATGAAAGATGGTTCAAGTTTTGTGCTTGAGAATGTGCGTTACATTCCCGAGTTGAAAAGAAATTTGTTATCTTTGGGCACTCTGGATCGAGAGGGCTATACCGTGAAGTTGCAGAATGGAAGAGTAAAGGTGATCAAGGGTTCTTTGATGGTTTTGTCAGGAACTTTGAAGGAAAATTGTGTGTACTCCTTGGATGGTTGGGCTGAATCAAGTGAAGCTAGTGTCGGTATACAAGAAAAGGAAAGTCTTGCGCAGGTGTGGCATAAACTCCTGGGTCACATTAGTGAAGCAGGATTGAATGAACTCAAAAGAAGAGAGGTGCTGGGGAAGGAAGGTCTAGGTAAGCTCGAATTCTGTGAAAATTGTGTTCTTGGAAAATCGACCAGGGTGAGTTTTGGTCGAGGTCAGCACACAACAGAGGGAGTTATAGACTATGTCCATGCGGATCTCTGGGGTCCTTCTCGGGTGGAATCGATGAGTGGTTGTCGTTACTTCTTATCGATTGTTGATGATTATTCGAGGAGGGTTTGGGTTTATTTTCTTAGACACAAGAGTGAGGCGTTCAGCAAGTTCAAGGAGTGGAAGCAGTTGGTAGAAAACCAGACAGGTAGAAGACTGAAGAAACTTCGAACGGATAATGGTTTGGAGTTTTGTAATCAGGAGTTTAATAACTTATGCAAGGAGAGCGGGGTAGCAAGACATTTGACGGTTGCTGGAACTCCGCAACAGAATGGTCTAGCTGAACGAATGAACAGGACGCTCTTGGACAAGGTTAGGAGTTTACTGATTCAGTCTGGTTTGCCAGAATCATTCTGGGCTGAAGCAACAGTGACGGCAGCATATCTGATCAATAGGTCTCCATCTAAAGCATTGGAGAAGAAGACACCTATGGATTTATGGTCAGGACATCCGGCGAATTACGAGATGTTGAAGATATTTGGTTGCGTTGCTTATTCACACGTGAATCAGGGAAAGCTCAAGCCTAGAGCTATAAAATGCATATTCCTGGGGTATCCTGAGGGTGTGAAGGGATACAGATTATGGAGGTTGGATGATGTTAAACCGAAGATAATCATAAGCAGGGATGTGGTCTTTAATGAGAGCCTTATGTATAAGGACACTCTCAAGGGTGCTGGTGCTGCAGATTCTGGGAAGGAAATTGAGTTTGAGGTGGAACTTCAAGGCAGTCGGGTCGAACCAACTGTGGATCCTCATACTGGGGTAAATCCAGGGAATGAATATGAGGATCAAGTTGAAGATGCAGTAGATGCAATGCCTCAACAACAGAATCTGGACAACTATGTTCTGGTGCGTGATAGAGCTAAGAGAACAACTACTAAACCTGCAAGGTATAGGAATGAAGGTAATGTATCATTGTCTAGATCATCAGGGTCTAGGGAAGAAGATGATATTACGGCTTATGCGTTTGCTATTGCTGAGGAAGAAGATACACATGAACCAATCACATTCCAGGAGGCGATTAATTCATCTGAAAGGGATGAGTGGGTTCGTGCTATGGAGGAAGAGATGAGTTCTTTAAAGAAGAATCATACTTGAGAGCTGGTCGATCAACCACGTGGTCAGAAGCTGGTAAGCTGCAAGTGGTTGTATAAGATTAAAGAAGGGATTGAAGGCGTTCATAAACCAAAGTATAAAGCAGGGCTGGTAGCTCGGGGTTTCACACAACGACCAGTGATTGACTATAATGAGGTATTCTCACCCGTGGTTCGACATACATCTATTAGGGTGATTCTTTCATTAACTGCTTGTAAAGATTACGAGTTGGAACAACTTGATGTGAAGACGGCGTTTTTGCATGGTAATCTTGAAGAAACCATTTATATGAGGCAGCCGCTTGGTTTTGAAGAAGGAACGGGCAACAAGGTATGTTGGTTGAAGAAATCCCTTTATGGTCTTAAGCAGTCTCCAAGGCAATGGTACAAACGGTTTGATGTGTATATGGTCAGCAATGGGTTTAGCCGTAGCAACTATGATAGTTGTGTTTACTTCAAGGAGTTTGCACCAGGTATGTACATATATCTACTGCTGTATGTAGATGATATGTTGATTGCTTGTAAAAGCAAGTCTGAGATCGAATATACCAAAGGACTGCTGCGTAAAGAGTTTGATATGAAGGAACTTGGTCCAGCTAGGAAGATACTTGGTATGAAGATTGTCAGGGATAGGGGTAACCGAACCCTGAAGGTGTCTCAGTCGGGATATGTGCGGAAAATTCTGAATAACTACAGAGTGGATAATGGCAAGTCGGTCTCTGTGCCATCGGGAGCACACATCAAGGTATCTTTGAAGGATTGTCCGTCGAGTGACTGGGATGTGGAAAGAATGAGTAAGGTCCCATATGCGAATGCTGTAGGTAGTTTAATGTACTTGATGGTTTGCACTAGACCAGATATTGCGTATGCTGTTAGCATTGTGAGCAGGTATTTGGCGAATCCAGGTAAAAATCACTGGGAAGCGGTGAAGTGGATTTTGAAGTACTTGAAGGGCACTGCTGATGTAGGTCTAGTGTATGGTAGAGATCAAGGGAAGCACGTAGATGTTGACGGTTTCGTGGATAACGATTATGCTAAAGACCCTGACAAGGGTAGGTCGATAACCGGGTACGTGTTTATGGTACATGGCTGTGTTGTGAGTTGGAAAGCAACTCTGCTGCATGTTGTTGCATTGTCTACTACAGAGGCGGAGTATATGGCGCTTACGGAAGCTGTTAAGGAAAGCATTTGGCTTAAAGGTCTACTAATCAAGCTGGGAATAAACCTAAGGTCAGTGGTTGTGAATTGTGATAATCAATGGGCAATTCATCTCTCAAGAAATGCAATGTTTCATGAGAGGACGAAGCATATCAACGTGAGGTATCACTTCATCAGGGAGATCGTGGAATCTAAAGAGATTGAAGTGGCAAAGATAGGCACGGAAGATAATGCAGCTGACGCTTTCACAAAGGTGGTTCCAGGTCCGAAGTTCAAGTATTGCATGGAGATACTTGGAGTCGGGGCTAACTAGTCTTGTCACTAAGGTGGAAATTGTTAATGTTAGTATCGAGTCTAGTTAACACATACGGTTAGTAGATGGTACCTTAGTGTAGAATGTGTGTAAGTCGGCTAAGGTTGGGCTTGGCCCGAGTTTGTAACCGACCCCCTCACCCTATAAAAAGAGGTGAGGGGGTGATGCACAAAACACACCGTACCTTCTATTCTTTCTACTGTAATCAATCGATTGGTATAATAAAATAAATCGTTTGGTTACCTTTGTGTCGTTCTTCTGGGTTTCATTCGTTGTATCTCTGCGATCTTCTTTACAGCGATATAAGTTCCGCATATCGATCTTCGGGTTGTTGGTGTCGATTCCAACAAAAACATCGAGTGATTTTATGTCATTATTGTTAGTCCAAAAACTTGAAACACGATAATACAACACAAATTCTAAGCACGTAAAAGAAAATGAGAAATGAGTTGTGCATGTACGACACTAATTTCTTTTCAACATAACTTTTAGTAACCACAAAAGTATATGAAAAAGACAATTATATATGAGTTTGTGTGTTATGATCCCACATCGGCCATGTATGGGAATGGTTGATGGTTTATAATGTCTAGGTGTCCCCTTCTCAAATAAGCTAGCTTTTTGAGTGAGTTTTACACTTGGGAATTATGAACCGATTCGAGCCTAGTATGAGATAGGTTCGTATCAATTGGTATCAGAGCTAGCCCTACCTTACGAGGTTCCAACACTCGGAGTGGTGGCCTATGGAGTGGTGACTTGGACCCAAAGGGGGTGCCAACAGTGACCAACATAGCCGTGACCAACGAGCTCGGAGTGGTGGCCTATGGAGTGGTGGCTTGGACCCAAAGGGGGTGCCAACCGTGACCAACATAGCCGTGACCAACGAGGACGTTGGTTCTTCAAAGGGTGGGGTAATGTTATGATCCCACATCGGCCATGTATGGGAATGGTTGATGGTTTATAATGTCTAGGTGTCCCCTTCTCAAATAAGCTAGCTTTTTGAGTGAGTTCTACACTTGGGAATTATGAACCGATTCGAGCCTAGTATGGGATAGGTTCGTATCATTGTGTGACGGTGAGTTAGAGACGGAATCAGGGAGGAAGTTTTTGGTAAGTGTTCAGGAATTATATGAATTTTTTCGATGTAATTTTATTTTTCGAGAAAGACATGAATTTTAAGTTAAATGCACTCACTTATTAAAATATGTTTATATCATTACAGTTAAAAGAAATTTGTGTATCCGCTGTATTTAGCACTTGTTCGATCAGAGAAAAGTTCAACATAAACACTCTTTTTATCATATACTCAATCAACGAATCATAATCTTCCATCCTTTTATCAAAAAGAAAAAATTATTTTTTAAAAATTGAATATCTCACAAACCGTTAATCGATACATAAAACGAAAAATACCATCATGACGATAATTAAATAATCTTTCTAACGAGGGGCAACTTTGTATATTTCTGACGAACTTCTTTTTTCTTTTGAAAAAAATCATATATGATTCATATCACGAATCATATATGATTCTAGAAAATTATATATGATCCGTGATACGAATCATATATGATTTTCTCAGAAAAAAAAGTTCGTCGATAGTATATAAATGTACCCCTCGATAGAAAGATGATTTAATTCTCGTTGTAATGGTGTATTTTTTGTCATTTAACGATTTACCGTTTGTGAGATACTTAACTTTTAAGAAAAAGATGAAAATTTGGGTTCGATAAATGTGATTAATTAATATGATTTATTCTAAAAAGATGGTTTACATTAATCTCAAATCTATTCCGTCTTTGTTCCGTCTTTGAAGTAAATTCAAACTTCGTAAATTAATCGGCCAAAAATCAAAAACCATAATTAAAAAAAGAAAAAATCTCTTAGCAAAAGTCTAACAATTTAAAGTTAGATAACCATAATTAGAAAGAAAGAATATTCAATAAAAGAAAACTACAAGTTGCCATCACCATTCACCATAGTTGAGAAAAAAGCCAAATATATTATCGTTGGCCAAGTATATAACTAAACTATCATCCATGTCAACTTCCACCAAAAGAAATATCAACTACTTAAGCAACCTCTTTCTATCTCTAAGTTGGCGTGTGTGAGAGAACATGGGAGAACACAGCACACAAACTCCATTTCTGAACTCTGCACAAGATCACAGAAGCAGAAAAAGATGGACAACAGCTCTTTGGTTCTTTGTTTCAGTGATGGCCTTGTTATGTAAGCTTATATTTTCAGTTCTCAATTCATATTTATGGTTTTGCTTCAACTGTTAAACTGTGATCTGGGTCATTTGTAGTTATTTAGCTAACATAGCTCGTCAGATTCGGGCTTAGAACATTAAGTCATCAGGTGTACAAATTTGCTTTGCCTAACACATATATTTAGCATGAGGTTTATTTTGAAAAAATCAAAATTTTTAGCTAAAATATTCTCTTACGTGTCAAACTGTCACCGGGTTCATGTGAACCCTCGAAAACCCCCTTGGGTCCACCTAAGCTTGTACAAATTTGTGAGAGTTTGTAAGCCTATTCATAAAAAACTCAGTGAGTTGACTTGTTTTTGTACTTCTAAGTTTATCTTGAGTGAACCATGGCTTAGTGTTAAAGTTTTTGATTGTTAAACAAGAGGTTAAAGGTGGTCGCACATACCTTCATTTTAAAAAGGTCATATTTTTATTAGTTTTGCATTTAAATACGTATAATTTTTACATTTATAAGAGATATAGTTCAAATTATATGCAATTTGTTGTTAGTTTACAGTGTAAAAGGGTTCCCGGGCCGAGATGCACGAGAACGCGATGGAATTTTGTCGGATAGTGTATATGTTTGCTAAAAATCTCTATTTCTTTAAAATGAACCTGGTCTCAAAATTATGTACTATATACATACTCGTATTAAAAATTTTATGCACCCTATAAGTTTAGACTCCTATTATCTTTTTCTTGCTTTTGCCTAGGGCCACAAAAAACTATGAGACGGTCACAGACGGACCTTCATAGGGACTCGGGGGTTGTGTCTCTCCCAAAATTCGGCGTTCATAGTGTAATTACACTAAAACTTAAGGATATTTTTGCAAAAATTTGTATTTGGCCCTCTAAAAAAATATTGACGGCCCTCTCATTAAAATTGTTCAAGTTCTGTCTATGGAGAGGGTCATGATTTAAACCTATCGTTAGGTGTGTATATTTGAGAGTGACCATAAAAGTTCATTTACGCCGATACCAGACTATCCAAAAAAGTATTCGACACTGGGATTAATCGGCTCAAAACCCATGTTGATCAAAAAGTTTATCCTGAGTGTAGTGATACATCTTATGGGGTATATTACAGTGGATCTTAGAAAAACATATAATTGAAAAGGTTTTGTGAATGAGAGGTTTTGAGTTTAGAGTCTTCAATTATTGTGTATGTTGGAAAAAGAAACATGTTTGATATTTTTATATGTAAGAATATTCATGGGACACCAAATTTAGTTTTGGCTTTTAATGCATAGATGCCCTACCATAGAAACCAATCATACATCTTGGCAATAGAAGTTTATATTCAAAGACTTCACATACCTACTACATAAAAATGGGTGATATAAATACTTTCTTTGGCCATTAGAAAGTAAGGTTTTTTTCATTTTAATACTTTTGACTTGTCAAACGTTATATTTTCATTTTGTATTTTTCGTTTTACAGTTTTATAACAAAAATAAGATTTAAAAATATTTAAAAAATATAAAAATTTAAGAGGGGTATGAATTACGATAATTTTTATTAGGTGAAAAGTTTTTGAATATAAAGCGTTTTTTTCGTTGTGTATACAAGTCTAGTCTTCTTTTTTAATCACAATGCATACTTCAAAATCTATAGAGATCCACAATTGAGCCCAAGATCCAGTATGAAAAGCTTTTTATAACTTAATACTTTCTAGGTAGGGGTGCTTATCGATTTGGTTTTTGCGTTGTTTAGTTTATTCAATTCAGATTATTCAAGTGATTTTTTTAGTTAATCTAAAAATCGCTCGAACTAGAATTCAACCGAATCGTATAAAAAACCGAAATTGAATTTAGTTTGGTTTTCGAGTTAACTCGAATTACATTATTTATTTTAAAAATGTATTTACTTATATAGATATTTTAAAAAATAATTTATTTTAAGTAAAAAAATGTCTTTTTATATTAAGATTTGGAAATAAATGGACATGAGTAGTTGTAACATTGATGGCCCAGAATTATCCTTTTCAGTTATCCATCTTATGGGAATGACTAGTAGTTGTAACATTTATGATTTTGTATTTGTTATAAAATATGAAAATATGAAAAATAATAAGTTTTTGTGACTCAAAAATATTAAACAGACAAAAAACGCGAAAAAGAAATTGATAAAAACTGTATCTGACTGAAGTAGGAAGGAGATAAAAAGAATCTTTTATACTTTTTTAGTATTTTTTAGTGGAATATAGGGGTATTTATATTAGAACCCTTATATAATCCATCTTCAACTAATTAAAACATAAAATTTGGTACATCTCTACTACTTATCTATATTACATTATAAATGGTGTATCTCTTTGGTTGAAAGTTGAAAATGTTGAATGGTTAAAAAATGTGGGTCCCACTAATCTATACTACATTTATAATTCAAACATCTTAATGAAAAATGTGTGAACACACCAAAGTCATTTGGAGATAAATTATTGACGTACAACGAAAATAAATAAACATATGAAGTTATGAACGATGCCATTTTGAATGTTTTGAAACCCGGTTTTTAAATCGACCTGGTCGAGTCATCGGGTAAACTCGGATTAACCTGGTTTTCTAAATTGTTTACCAACTAATATAATATGTAGGGTTTACGTAACGAGCAACGTGTATTATTAGTTAGCTCATAAACTCTGATGTAATGTTTTACTTTAAGCTTTACTAAAAGTTTTTATAGGCTTTTTGATACACGTTTATTTAATATTTTATCTAGCATTGAATTGTCATATATTAAAACATTCTATAATTTCGATTTGATCTTTTCATGCTTTATTTTGAACGTACACGAAACACTTACCGCAATATCGCATACTGTAAATTATTTGCCACTAACCAAGTTCCGCCGCTATGCGCGGGTACTCGTCTAGTAAAGGAAAAACCCTAAAATCTTAAATGTTGAAAAATGACTTAATTGTGAAATTGTTGAAAAATTTAATGCATAGAAGTTGGATATTAATTATGAAATTGTTGAAAAATTAAATGCACATAAGTTAGATAAAATAAGAAGAGAAATACTAAAATCACAAAAGAACTTACACAAAAATTTTCATAAAATGATTTGTCACATACTTAGTGGTCTTATCTCTCTTACTTTTTAATTTTCTCTTTTAAACACAACCACTAATTTACTTGACACATCATTGTGTGAAAAATATTTTGTAAACTTTTTGTGGTTGTATCACTTCTCAAATAAGAAATGTTGAAAAATTAAACCATAAACAATTGCATAAGTTACCGGGTCACGGGTTCCACGACCGGATTAATTCGGTCGAGTAACTTGGTCACGGGTTCCACCAACGAGTCGACACGGTTGAGTCATCAGGTCACGGATCGACCATCGGACCAAGCCGATTGAGTCACCGGGTAACGGGTTCGGCCATCGAGCCAATCTTTTCGAGTCACGGGTTCGACCATCGGGTTAACCCGATCGAGTCACCGGGTCACGGGTTCGACAACTGGGTCAATCCTGTCGAGCCACCGGGTCACCGGTTTCGACCACCGGGTCAATCCTATCGAGTCATCGGAGCACGGGTTCAACCACCGGGACACGGGTTCGACCACCGAGTCAACCCGATCGAGTCTATGGGAACAGGCTCGCCTACCGGTTCAACCCGGACGAGTCACCGGGTTACCGATTCGACCATCGGGTCAATTAATAAATCATTAACTATCTATCGCTAGGCAATTATTGGGTCACACGTTCGACCATCAAATCAATTAGCATATCATTAATTACATGTTTTTAGGTAATTCCGCTGCTATGCGCAGGTAATCGTCTAGTATTAAGTTATTAAGTTATGTAACATATGTGCCTAGTTTACTGTGGAGTATAAAACACTCTTTTATAAAGACTGTATTTTATATTTTATATAATAAGCTAGTAAAGTCTTTGAATTTGTGTAGTCTTCTTTTTTTATACAAGTAAAGTCTTTTTTTTTAATGACAATGCATAGTTCAAAATAGGGGTGTGATTCGGGTTGATCCGGTCGAGTTCGGGTCAACTTGGGTCGGATCAACTTGGGTTGAGTCTAAAAAATCATACTCGAATCCGAGTCTAATTAGAACTCGGGTCACTCGAGTTCGGGTCAATTCGGGTTCGAGTCACCCCGAGTATAAGAAAAATATCTAAAATGTGGCTTGTTTAAGTATTAATACAATGTAAAAAGTGTTATTTGAGTCGGGTCAAGTCGGGTCGGGTCAATTCAGGTCAAGGCTAAAAAATATAAACCCGAACCCGAGCCTAATAAGAACGGTCAATTCGAGTCAACCCAAATTGACCCGAATATGTTTTTGAACCCGAGTGATCCGACCCGAATAAGCTTATTCGAGTTCGAGCTCGAGTCGGGTCGACTTTTTCGACACCCCAACTTCAACATCTTTGGAGATCCACAATTGGCCTTTAAGATCCAAAATAATGCTTTTATAACTTACTTAAGTAATGTATCTTTTTAGTACTCCTTATCAAGAGGGTTGTTTTGGATTACCTATCTTTTCTGCTTATGCTTAAAATTAAGTAGTACTAATTATAACCTATTTAGAAATAAGCACTATTTGAAGCAGTATTTGAATTTGCTTATTTTGTAACAGATGCAACAATATTAAATAAGTAACATGAAATAAGCAAGTCTTACATTACATGCAGAAAAAATAAGCAACAAAAAAAGTTAATAAGTGGTCCAAAATTGTTCTTTTCAGTCATCTATCTTACAATAGGAAGCAAGTCAAGTCAGCTGGCATTAAGTGGTTGGGAGGGGCTTATCAAAGTACAAACGAGTGATGCAGTCGAGTCGTATGAGGCAGTGGTTGCAGCCGATGATGCACGCTGTTCAGAGATTGGTGCGTCGGTTCTTAGAGCAGGTGGTCATGCTGTGGATGCTGCAGTTTCGGTTGCATTGTGTGGTGGCGTTGTGAATCCGATGGCTAGTGGTATTGGAGGTGGAGGGTTTATGGTCTTTCGGTCAGCAGATACGTCCCATACACAAGCATTTGATTTCAGGGAAACCGCTCCCGCGGCTGCTTCACAGGTTCTTAGTCTTTTTGTTTTGTTGAAACAACATAGTTTAATAAAAGACATGACATGCGAAACTAACTTACAGTTTCTACACAGAATATGTACCAGAATAATCTTGACGACAAATATTCAGGAGCACTAGCTATGGGTGTTCCAGGCGAGATAGCTGGTCTTTACAAAGCTTGGTTACAACATGGTCGAATGCCATGGAAAACTTTATTCCAGGCAGCTATTAGTCTAGCCAAAGACGGGTTTACAGTAGCTCCTTTTCTTGCCAATTCACTATCTGGCAATGCTGATATGATAAAGAAAGACCCGGGCTTACAAAAGGTGTATGCTCCGAATGGGAAGATTTTAGAGGCGGGTGAAACGTGCTACAACTATGAACTTGGTTTGAGCCTAGAAGCTATAGCAGAAGAAGGTCCAGAAGCTTTTTACAATGGGATGATAGGAGAAAAGTTGATTAACGATGTTCGGTCTGTCGGTGGGATATTGACAATGGAGGATCTAAGGAACTATCAAGTTAAAGTTACCGATGCAGTTGAAGTGAACACGATGGGGTTCAAAATATTTGGGATGCCACCCCCGTCAAGTGGTACACTTGGACTCGCTTTGGTATGTTCTATTTTGACCCATTACCCGACCTGCGTTGCCCACCCATTTTTCCACCTTGTATTATCCAAAACTTCATATTGATTTATGACACGGTTGCTGAATACGCAGGTATTAAATATCTTAGATAGCTACGAGAACACAAATGATGCAAAAGGACAAATAGGTTTACACCGATTCATTGAAGCATTAAAACATATGTTTGCACTTCGGATGAACTTGGGTGACCCTGATTTTGTCGATATAAGTAAGACTGCATCAGAAATGCTTTCCCCTTCATTTGCGAAAAAAATTCAGCAAAGAATTTTCGACAACACCACTTTTCCTTCTGAATACTACATGCCCGGGTACATAATGAAATATATATTTACTTTCAATCTTAGCTTGATTAACTATTAGTACTAGAACTGGTTATCATATTGTGCGTATACCACCAGGTGGAGTCAGATTGAAGATCACGGCACAAGTCATTTTTGCATAGTAGATGCAGACAGAAATGCTGTATCGATGACGACCACTGTCAACTACCCATTTGGTGGTGGTGTTTTGTCTCCCACGACTGGAATTGTGCTAAATAACGAAATGGGTGACTTCTCGGCACCTACAGAAATATCCCCCGACAGCCTTCCTCCCTCTCCGACAAATTTTATCAGTCCAAACAAGAGGCCGTTATCTTCCATGACTCCTGTCATCGTTGTTAAGGTAAATCAAAGCTACGCTATTTTTACTATTCTTGATCTTTAAAACTGTTCTGCCGGTTCTAATAATTTGAACACATTGACTCTCGAAAAATTCTTTGACAGGGTGATCAACTCGTTGGCGTTATTGGAGGGAGTGGCGGAATGTACATAATTCCAGCAGTTATACAGGTCTTCCTTAACCATTTCATCCTCGGAATGGAGCCTTTAGATGCTGTTCAATCTCCAAGAGTATACCACAAGGTGTTTTATTTTTCTCTATTTTCTTAACGCAGTAAAAGTCACTCATTAGCGCGCATTTAGACCATAACAAAATAGGGATGCTTTTGGACCTGTTCTCGCCCATTTTGCCCATCGCTATTTGAGGCATTCTCATTTTCTTATTTTATGCAGTTAATGCCGAATGTCGTATACTACGAAAACTGGACAGTGATCGATGGTGATCATATTGAGCTTCCGGATGACCAAAAGAATTTTTTAAGAGAAAGGGGTCATGAATTGCAGTCGAAATCAGGTGGAGCAGTAAGTCAACTGATAGTTCAAACGCTAAAGAAACCTATTGAGAACAGAAGAGTGTCTTTCAATCATAAGCAAGTTTTGAAAGGGATGCTTACTGCTATAAGTGATCCAAGGAAAGACGGTAGGCCTGCTGCTTCTTAATAATCACCACTTAGCCTGTAAAACCGCATTTGATAATTGAGGATGTTCCACTAGAAGGTAGTATTCTTATGTCATTTTCACGATGCTATAAGTGATCCAAGGAAATAGGAAGTATACAATAATTTTGTCAAATAACGTTGTTTGACCATCATGTACCCGTCCAACGTTTTTGTTGATTAACACATGAGTGCATTTTGCGCCACTTCTTCTATAGCTCGTTGGAAATGTCTATTTCAACTCCAAGAAAGCTCTATCCGAAGATAACTTCGAAATGCCTATATATGTTTAGTTTGTTCCCTACATACCATGTTTTCCATCATATTCGATCGATGTAGCCAGCATAGCATTCCAAAAGCAGTAAAGATTGCTTACGGGGACTACACACGGGCTCTTTAGAGAACTAGTAGTCACAAGTTCCGAATATACAATAATATTCTCTTCAGTTAATGTCGTAAAAAGGAGTGACCTTTGCAGGCTTGGTGAGAAACAGAAAGAAATACCAGTTAAGTTGCTTTGTCTCTAGCAGCTATACCATTTTCTCAAGCATGAAACGAGCTTTCTCGAGTTCAAACATGATGTCAAGTTCGATCTCAAAATGTACAAATGAATTGAACAGACACAAAATGTCAACAAATAAGGTGAGACACAGATGCAAAATTTGTATGTAGAGGTGGCTAGATGAGTGGGTCGGGAGGGTTGCATAATTGGCCAAACGGGTTCGTGTTAAAAGTGGTCTTGTTTATAATACCTGTTGCCTAATGACTTTAGGTTTTCGATAACAAGAGTGAAAACACGTAATTCTATACAAAATGAAAAGACTTGATATGCTGAGCAGGCATTCAACTTAAAACCCTCACTCATGATTTAATGAAAAAATTCTGTAGCTGCCGGTAGCACCTGAAATAAGATCTGAACCTTTACGAAACTGGAAACCTTTAGCTTCCAAACGAGAGAGAGCCTACCAAGCAACGGATATAAACTAATTATAATCAGGGCAGACAGATATTAAAACTAGCAATCACAAATGGAAAGAAAAAAAAAAAAAAAAAAAAAAACTCTTTAATGTTACCTCTAAACAATTAGTATCCCAAAGTGCAATCTCGTTTACATGGCCAAGGCTTGATAAAAGTCCTCGAAGCAATTCTTCTTCTACATCATCTTGACCTCGTCCCCGAACTTTCGCACAATAGTACTCCAAGTCAGCTTTGACTAAAGAAGACACATTTTCGAACAAAAGCTCCTCCAAATATATAGTTCCCTTTATTGTTAGAGACAATATATAAGGAGCATTAATTTCTATACGATACTCCGCCCCAGAATGCCTAAAGCCGTAACCAATGAAAACCAAGTTCTTAACACTCTTTGAAGTAACAACAATCCCCCTAAAACAACAATGCGAGTATAACTCCAAAGTTTCCAAACAAGGACTTCGGGATAATATTTTTCCAATTGAATCTTCATCTAATTTCCCTCCATCAATACACAGAGACTTAAGTTTATCACAAACAATAGCACCAATAGGAGGATTAAATACACAACGTGAAAGTTTCATATTTATAAGACGACGTGAATGGTAGAAAAACTCATCGTCATAGCTAAATCCTTTGTAAGTTCCCAAATCACATGACAAACGTTCAAGTACACCAAAGTTTCCAAACAAGGACTTCCGGATACGACCAGCAGGATTAAAATCGTTCCACTCCAAAGTTTCCAAACAAGGACTTCCGGATAATATTTTCCCTATTGTATCTTCACCTAATCTCCCTTTATCTAAGCACAAACATTTAAGTTTATCCCAGCGAATAGCACATTTAGGTTTAAATCCACAATCCGAAAGTTTCATACTTACAACACCTGAGTTGTCGAAAAAAAACTTGTTATAGCTAAAGTAACCGTTGATCCTAAAGTCAATCTCTTGAACATTGCGCGTAATAGCATAACGTATCCAACTATTGACTTGCGACGACCTACCCCGGGGAACCTTTGAAATATGAAGTTTAATTTTTTTTTAAGGTTCACAATTGTAGGAAGTTGAGTTAGGGTCTTTTCGATAAAGGAAAAATAATCGGAGAGATCAGTATCGCAACGTAGGGTTGTGACGTCATCCTGATCTACGAAAGCGAGAGTAGGAAGTTTAGTCCAAAGATGTTGCCATCGTTTGGAGATAATAGAAGTTGTTTTAATTACCTGTTTCGTGGACAACTCTAAACGAGAGATGATTTCGAGTAATAAGCAATCTGGTAGCGAACTTATTCGATCTTCTTTTCCGTTGTCCATGATCTTGAAGCGACTTGAATTAAAAAATTTGGGGTTTCGAAGTATGATGGGTGAATGTATTGCAGTCGAAATCAGGTGGAGCTGTAAGTCAAATGATAGTTCAAACGCTAAAGAAACCTATTGAGAACAGAAGAGTGTCTTTCAATCATAAGCATGTTTTGAAAGGGATGCTTACTGCTATAAGTGATCCAAGGAAAGACGGTAGGCCTGCTGCTTCTTAATAATCACCACTTACCCTGTAAAACCGCCTTTAATCGTTGAGGATGTTCCACTAAAATGTAGTATTCTTAGGTCAGTTTCACGATACATTGTCGTGGAAATATGAAGTGCAATAATTTTGTCAAATAATATTTTGACCATCCAACATTTTTGTTGATTATAACGTGAGTGGATTTTGCGCCAGTTCACCTATAGCTCGTTGTATTAAATACAGTAAATGGAGTGGTCTTTTCAAGCTTGGTGAGAAACTAAATAAAATACCAGTTAAAGCTGCTTTGTCTAGCAGCTGTATCATATCGGCGTCAATACATAGTCTTTCTTGTTTCAACAATGCACATTTCCTCGAGCATGAAGTATGCTTTCTCCAGTTCAAAATAAAATTACATGTGAAATGAACAATTCAGCCACACAAACGACACGATATTTATAGAGAGCAATATAATTATAATTCGAATTAGTTTAACAATTGTAATGCAAGATATGACGTGCTCATTTACATTCACACTATCATATGCTGTTTTTTTTTTTTTTTTTTTTTTTTTTTTTTACGGCAGTTTGGTGCAGCGGAGTATCTTGCGTGCCACCGAGGCACCAAGTCTCTCAACCCGAGTTCGAATCATCTCACGAAGAGAATATCAACCCCATGCTAGCCATCTTAATCAAAATAATCGATCAATGCAAGCTGTTAACATATAAAAGTCATTGCATTCTTCACTAAACCAGAATAAAATTTTAAGCCAAATCAATACAATAGTTCCTGTGGCTAAACTACGGATTCATCATTTCTGAACTAATGAAAAAACCCGGTATTGGCAGGGCCAAGTACCACGTAGATCCGAATCCTTACGAAACTGGAAACCCGTATATTCCAAACGAGAGAGAGCCTGCCAATGGAAAAGGAAAATTAATAAACTAGTGCAATAAATATAATCAGGGCAAATGGAAATTTAAACCAGAAATCACACCCCTTCACAAAAACTTACATCTAAACAATTATCATCCCCAAGTGTAATCTCATTGACATGGCCAAGGCTAAGTAAAA
The DNA here is from genome assembly GCA_025667525.1 of Glebionis coronaria. NCBI lineage: Eukaryota > Viridiplantae > Streptophyta > Magnoliopsida > Asterales > Asteraceae > Glebionis > Glebionis coronaria. Next base: position 21,080,453 of record CM046882.1, on the reverse strand, counting down.
GTCCTTCAAGCAAATCTTCTTCTATATCATCTCGAGCTCGGTAAAGTACTTCTTCTGCAAAAGTGCGGCTACCCAGGAAATTCAAGTCAGCTTTTACTAAAGAAGACACATTTTCTAGCAAAAACTCCTCCAAATACATTTTTCCTTCTATTGTTAGTGACAAGATATAAGGAGCATTGATTTCGATAGTATCGATATAATTATCTTCCCTAGGATACCTAATGCCATAACCATCAAGCACCAAGTTCTTAACACTCTTTGAAGTAACATCAATCCGCCTAAAACCACAACAGTTATGTAGCTTCAAAGTTTCCAAACAAGGACATCCGGATAATATTTTTCCAATTTGACTTTCATCTAATTCCAATCCGTCAATACACAGAAACTTAAGTTTATCCCACCGAATAGCACCATTAGGAGGATAAGATACACAACGCGAAAGTTTCATACTTATAGCATTTTGTATATCGTCCAAAAACAATTCGTCATCGTCATAGCTAAACCTTTCATAAGTTTCAATATTACATGACAATTCTTCAATTACTCCAAAGTTTCCAAACAAGGACTTGCGGATACGCCCAGCAAGATAACACCAGTTCAAGTCCAAAGTTTCCAAACAAGGACTTCCCGATAATATTTTTCCAATTGAATCTGCATCTAATTTCGCTGCTTTGTCAATACACAGAATCCTCAGTTTATCCCAACGAATATAACCATTAGGAGGATTAAATATTGCACAATGTGAAAGTTTCATACTTATAAGACATGAATTGTTGAAAAACAACTCATCGTCATAGGACTCATTCCCATGCCATTCCGGCATCCTTAAATCAATTTCTTGAACATTACGCGTAATAGCATAACGTAACCAGCTATTGATTTGCGACGCAGGCTTGGGCATGTATATCATTTGAATTTTTAATACTTTAAGGTTTACATCGGTTGGACATTGATTTAGGGTTTGGTTGATAAACAAAAAGTAGTTGGTGACATCATTAGCAGAAAAACTTGAGTCTTTCATGACATCCTCATCTATGAAAACGAGAGTCCGAAGTCGTAGTTGTTGTTTTAATCACCTCTTTTGTGGACATGGTTTTGGAACGAACTTATTCTATCTTCTTCTTTTTTGTACATGGTTTTGGAACGAACCATGAGTTTTTTAGGTTAAATTTAGGGTTACGATGGTTGAAGGTGATCGATATTGGCTATAAACAGTTAACTATTCATTATTTGCCCAAAGACCCCCGATCATATGCAAAGTGAGTTAATTACATGTCACTTTTTTATATTTTAATCAAAAATCGTAGGGGTATTTTACCTCGTTTATTCTTTTTACCCACAAAATTCAATCGAACATAACTCATAAACGATGAACTTTTAGAAAAAACTGCTTTCTCACTATAATTTCTAAAATTAATCCTCTTTAAAATGGTATAAATCTTGCTGATAATTTTGAATTTTTTTTACGTATTCGTTTTTTGATATTTTTTACGTTTTCGGCCTTATTTTTAACCTCGAAAAAGCCGAATCATGAAAATTTCAAACATGAAAATTGTAGAGTTTACTTCACTCTTTACCCAGAAATTTGAATCACTCGAACCAGAGATGATATGAGTGAGATATTTCCCCTTAAAGTCGACGTTTTAGTCATTTTTTTTGCACGCAAGATATTTGATAAAATGCCTAGCTAAGATTTTAAATGCTTAAATTCGGTAAATGCACTATTTTTTTTTACCATAACGAACCACTAATCATTTTATTGATATAAGATTTAAAAAGTGATGATCTTTCTATTTTTTAAATTTGATAAATAATGTACGTATTGTGTAACACTAACTAACTGATGAACAAGACTAACTATTTTATTAATGAATAACATTTTTTTAACTAATCACAATGTTTATCAGTTCATTAGTTCATCGGTCTTGTTGCTGAAGTTATGAGCAACATTGACTAATGAACAACACTAATATAGATGAACAACAAATTTTAACTAATCACAATGTTCATCAGTTTTGTTGATGAACAAATGAAGAATGCTAACTGACTGATGCACAAGTCTAACGATTTTATTGATGAAAAATACTTTTTAACTAATCATAATGTTTATTAGTTCATCAGTCTTGTTGACAATGAACAACATTCACTCATGAACAAGACTAACTATTTTATCGATGAACAACACTTTTTAACTAATTACAATGTTCATCAGTTCATCAGTCTTGTTTAGGGGTAGCAATGTTTGACACGACACGATAAACAAAATGAACCCGACACGAAGTTAAACAGGTATGGGTTAAAGATAAACATGTTTGAGTAAAAAATATTAGAAGATAAATGGCCCAAGCCCGGTTTGTGGGTTGGGTCTATTAGGGTTTTACCACTATTTATAGTGGCTGAATAATAAATCATAATAATGGGGTTTTTACACATTCTAACATGGTATCAGAGCCATACCCCGATCCTAAAACCCTAAAACTACTTCCGCCGTTCACACATCATACCGATCCCTTATCCTTCTGTTCTTTTCACCGTGAAAAAAAATATGAAATCAACCCAAACTCTTCTTGTTGACTGCTACTAGTATAATGTTGTCTGATGTTATAATTAACATCTTCACATGGAGCTAACAATTAATCAAGGAGTGATAGGTAATGTTAGATTGTTTGATGAATTCGGTCATCATTCTTGTTTCGTTTGTTTGTTTGTTTTTTTTAAGACACTGAAAAAACTATAATTATTAAAACAGACAAAAAAACTATATTGTTTTCTTGCTTTTTTGTTTTGGTTGACTGTCAATACTTCTTCGATTCGACTATCTAAAGATTTTCAATCCGACGCCTAATTTTACAAAAATAACTAAACTCGTTTGTTCCATCTTCGTGTGTTAATGATTTGTGCTAAGGTCACAAATCCACATAGTTGTCTATTTAGTTGGATGTTTGTGCAAAGGTCACAATCCACTATTGGCGTTTATGAAGATGAATCGGATTTAGCGTAGGGCTTTGTGCATGTTGGGTATGTCTGGTTGGAGTTTAAGAAGAGGAATCAAACTACTATGTTGATGTCAAGATGATGTCTTATTATGTTAATGTTTTGTTAGGTGTGTTTTTTTTTCTTTCTTGTAACCTACTCCAGTTCGAGCTTTCGCGATTTCGTCGCTCGAACTACGGGGGAGTATTAGAAGATAAATGGCCCAAACCCGGTTTGTGGGTTGGGTCTATTAGGGTTTTACCACTATTTACAGTGGATGAATAATAAATCATAATAATGGGGTTTTTACACATTCTAACAAAAAATAGGTCAACTCGTATAACCCGTTTAATAATTGGGCCGTGTTTGAGTTGAGTAAATATTAAACAGGTCGACATGTGAACCCATTTAAGTATATATAAGCCTTTAAAAATAAATATATGGCTTTAATTTTATGATAGATTTAAATTAAATATATTTTGTGATATAGTTAATAGGAGTGAATTGCCATTATAATTCACATATTGTTGAAATTTGTTGCATAACTATTTTTATATAACGTTATTCTTTTTTACATCTTTATATCATTTTTTTACATATAAATTAGTCAGAATGACAATGCATCAACCTTATCAACCTGCTTGACATATTTATTTAAACAGGTTAAACGGGTCAAAAACAGGTAAACGTGTTATGGGGTTAGGGTTGAGTTTCTTGACGCGATTAATAAATGGGCCATGCTTGGGTTAAGGTTATAATACCACGTTAACAGCGAACCCGAACAGGTCGACACGAACACGACTCGATTACCACTTGTTTACGAAGTAATAAATAAATTGACTGATGAGCAAGATTATCTATCTTATTAACGAACAACACTTTTTAATCAATCACAATTGTTGATGAAGTTATGAACAACATTGACGGATGAACAAAACTAACTAATTTATTAATGAACAACATTTTTAAGTAATTGTAATGTTCATCAATTCATCAATTCATGAGCTTGTTCATCAGTTCATTAATAGATTTTTATGTAAAAAATCTAAAAAAATATTACCAGTAAAGATTGACCTAAGATCTATAATATTTGATCCTTGTTATTATTAGGTTACTTAATGCTAAATTGTTAGTACTAGTATTTTTAATGATTTAAATATGTTTAAAGGATCCTTATGGAGCACCACTCAAGTAGATAAGCTAATAATCAATTAAGAAAGGGGCAATTGTATATATACCCAACTAAACTTGTATATTTGCATATTTCTCCAAACCATTCTCAAACATCATTATAATTACGTATTAAAAACTTGTAGTATGGAGAAATATGCTAATAAACAAGTATATTTGAGTATATATGCAAATTGCCCTAAAAAATAAGCAATCCAAAACACTTCTCGAGTAGTCATACCCACTTTTAGTAACATTGATATCATAATCATATCTCATTTTTAACACTAAAATGATTAGTGATACAAAAAATAGTGTATTTAACTTATTTTTTACAACAAAAATTTTAGCTAAACATTTTATCAAATATCTTTTATACAACAAATATGATTAAACTGTCATATTTAATGTGACATATCTTACGCATATTACTTCGAATTTGATGGATTAAAATTTCTGCATAAAGAATGGCAAAAAAACTACAATTTACGTGTTTTAAGTTTTGCGTAATTCGACCTATAAGCCTAACAAAATTAGTGCCGAATATGTCAAAAAATTCAAGAAAATTGATAGAACTTATAAAGTTGAAACTAAAAAAGTTTCGATTTAGATATAAAAATGCATACCAAATTAAAGAGAATTAAATTCTGATATAATATGGTAAGATCGATTTTTGTTAAAAGTTTGTTGTGTGAAAGTTACGTACGCTTAAAGTTTAAAAGCCTATTATCAAAACATGTAAAAGGACAATATTGCCCCTGGTAAATTAAAATCGCTTTTTTCTTAGGGATATTCATTAAAAGAGTCCACCAATTCTTACACTTTCTCGTTTGAGCCTCAAGAACTTGTTTTTCCCATATAAGTTCAAGATAACCGATTAAAATAAGGCAACAAATGCCAGATTTTGACAAGTGTCCCAAAAATTAGGGCAACTCTGACAGATTGCCCAAAAATAGGGCACATGATGGACTCTGCACCCGACTGCCCTGATTTTCCAATTGCCTGGACCTAATGGTTCCAAACAAGATTTTTGGACCCATGTCAGGATTGGGAATTGATCAATAGACTATTTTTATATAACAAAAATATCTTAAAAGTTTGTTGTGTAAAAGTTATGGGTGCTTATAGTCATCGTTGGATTAGTTTACTTTTTAATCTAATGGATTGAAATACTTTTTAAGCTTGCTAAAGTTACTCCGCGTTTCATACAATCGCTACTCTTTTTTTATCTATGTTCATGGCATGCTACTTATTTGAATCTCTGTGACCTATGGCTTTTAGTTAATACAAGAAACCTTGGCTTATCAGATTCATATTCCACTTTTACAAACTATATATATAGATCTTATCGGCCAAGAACAATGTTGAGCGTATTTGAATGCATAGTAAGTTAAACTCATTATTCAGATAGACTTTTTGTCCTTGATATGGGTCTACATTGTACCTCAGAACCCCCCATTGCCGAAAACACTTTTGCAGCTAGGCATAAGAAAGAGTTAACAAAAGTTCTGAAATTGGTTACTATGTTTTTGGTATACAAGAGGTATAAATAAAAAGATACATGGTGTGATGTGGTACAAGTTATCGAGAATTTTCTGAATAGGATTTTGATGCCTTAAGAATGAATTTTTCGGTTTCCTTAATTAGGTCTTATATATTAGGGTAAAAGCTATAAAATACCATCTTACTTATCAAAGTGTACCGACTTTAAACACCTACAATTTATTCGCTATACAATACCAACCAACTTGTTTGTTTTGTAACAATATTACCAATATGATCATTTACATATTAGACCAAGAAGCATACGATTATTTGGTTTGAAGAAATCCAAACTCATGGTCAAGGGCTTTCTTTGAGATGGACAGAAGATGTGCAGCATTCGAGAACGGTATATCAGAAAGCTTCAACATAGCTATCTTGGGTCCAAGACATAAGCCAATCATAACCATGCTGGAAGAGATTAGGATATACATTATGCAAAGATTGGTGGAAATAAACAATAAAGCTATCAACTTAGAAGAAAGGTTCACACCTAGTATACTAAAGAGAATCGAGATTCTGAAAGACAAACAAAGGTACTTATTCTAAAAACTTTAATTATGAATTGAATGTCTTTTCAAAATCTTAACCTGTATACTTATCTAATTGTAGAGATTGGATTGTATTCCAAAGTGGTTTCCAAGAGCTAGAAGTTAGGAAATATGATCAGAGCTATGGGGTGAATCTGCTAAACAAGGTACACAGTTGTAGAATATGGGAACTTAGTGGGGTACCCTGTGTGCATGTTGTTGTTGCATACTTACATGAAGGAACAGACATTGAACGAGGTATTAGCCATTGGTATAGTCAGGAGTCGTGGTTTAATGCTTACCAGTTCTCAATTAGACTTGTACTTGGGTTTAATTTGTGGAGGAGGAGTAATGAGATTCCACCATTACCACCACTTCTTAAGAGGATGTCTGGTAGACCATAAAAAGAAAGAATGTGGGCCCCTGATGAAAACAATAGAACACAAGTTAGTAGAGTGGGTAGAAGTATGACTTGTCAAAACTATTGGAAAAAAGGTCGTAATAAGGCTTCTTGTAAAGAGGAAGCACAACCTAAACCAATAGTTGAGAAGAAAAAACCAGGTAGAAATCCAAAAGTGGTAGTTGGTCAGTATGCATCTAGTAGAGGTGGTAGATCTAGGGGTTCTACAACAGGATTTGGTGACATAGGTGAAGGAAGTGGTGTAAGGGGTGGTAGAGGTGGTGGTAGAGGTGTTGGCAGAGGTGTTGGCAGAGTAGTGGGAAGAGGTGGTGGTAGATGTTCTGGTAATAGGAGTGAAGGAAGTGGTGGTGGTAAAACTAACAAGGTTGGTTTAAGTAAAAGAAGTTGTACAAAGGCTGGTTCAAGTAGGGGAGCTAAAACTGCTTCTTCAAGTTTTATCTTAACTGTAGATGAGGTATGACAAAAATGATTATATGACTTTTTTTGTTATAAATTTTACACCTTATAGGGTATAAAAGAAACCAAATGTATGATATACAGGGATACCAATTGGATCTTGATGAACAAGCTTTTAGGGAGAATTTGCATGAGGAAGCGTTAAGACAAGCAAAAGTGAATGCAAAGAAATATTAAATAAAGAGAGAAGGGAAGAACAAGAGTGGAAAGATAGAACGGATCACTACAATCCATCAAATTAGATAGATGAAATTGAAGAAAATCTTTCTTATAATTCACAGTGTAATGAGGTGTTGATTCCACACATTTATTCCCAACCTACATAACAATCAGTTGTTCAAGGTGCTGTTGAAAACCAACAGGTGGATCAAGCATCAGTAGTTGAGACAGAAAATGTACCAATTGTGGAAACAAGTGCTCGAACAGGTGTTGAAGATCAAGTGGCAGATGAACCTACATCAGTTGATAGAGGGAAAGCTGAAATGACAGTTAAAGATTAACCTGCACCAAAAAGGAAGAGGGGAAGGCCTCCATCCCAAGTAGATGGCATCAGGATATATCACAAGAACCGTGAAAGATCTGAAAGGATTGCCCAAATGAAGTTGAATAAGGCATTTGTATTTGACAAGCATGGGACTGGAAGCACCCTAGACAAATCCTTTGATGTTTCTCCCTAGATTTTTAAACAATTTCATGTTTGTAATGAATATTAAATACTTGACAGTGCTTAGCTTTTAGTAATGGGTCAAAATGGTGGATAAGTGAATGTGGGTATGAAGGTATTATGGGACCTTCAAATTTTGTAGTAATATTTTGTCTTGAACTATGTATTTGACTACCATGAAATGTGCAAAAGCAGCACTTGTTTATCTCCTGGTGCAAATTTAGATGTGTTGATGCATTTGTTTATGTCTAGGTGCAAATTTTAATGTGTTGGTGCATTTGTTTATATCTTGGTGCAAATTTTAATGTGTTGGTGCATTTGTTTATGTCTTGTGCCTGTAAACCTAATGTCATTGTTCACTTGTTTATGTCTTAGGCTATAAACCTAAGACTGCTTTACATTGTTACCAATACCAACCTAAACCATGTGATGAATGTTACAAATAAATATTTAAGGTTTAACATGAAGGATTATTAGTATAAAACAATTATATAAAACCCTAAACGAGATCAAAGCACATATAGCGGAAGCGATTTAACAAGATCATAATCAATAACATAATTACAGTTAATCGAATTAGGGTTACATAACTTTACGCTAAAGCAATTCCATAAGACGAAGAAAAAATCACCGATTCGGGTTTAAACCGTATATACCAAGATATAGTCTAAAGTAAGACTATATTACGTTCTTGTACACACAGGTAATACAACGAGCTAACCGTGATTCTAGCACGTGAAAATCGAGCTACAACGCTTGTAATTAATCTACCCAACAACCCTTGAGAGGGGCTTAGGACTAGATTAAGTATACAATCGATCAACCAAGAAAACCAACCGAACCCCTTCGTGGTGTTGGTGTTACGATCGACTTACAACTCCCACTTGGACAAACTTTGAATATCGTGATTACATTGTCTAGCGTCTAGTTACACATAGCAATGCCTCTAGTACAACTCGAATAAGGTCTACTGGACAAAACCTTTTAACGATTCTGCACCGTTATTATATTTCTAATACAACGTTAATAAGGATATGGATCTCAGTCATTCCTTTCATTAACCATTCTGTTTCTTGTTCACGGATTAAGCAAGATTACCAAACAAATTTGGGTGTGGCCACACAAACATCTTACTAATCCCACGAGGGGCCCATCTGTATTAAACTCCAAAACAAAATTGGAGGAAATAAATTCTATATTGACTATGAGCAAAACTTATGAATTTTGCAACACTTCCGAAAATAATCCTTGTAGCTACCAGTTACGTTTAGCATTAGATTATTTCACAGAGATGCACTAGACTCATAACAGTGTTATGGTATCTCAAGTCTAAGGATAACTATTTATGTTTTACTTAATGACAAAGATCCATAAAGTAATAACATATATTTGGGATAATTCCTATATTCAGTTCATCGAATATCATCCAAAATTGACCAATATACTTTCAAGTATACTCTGTCACTATTTTGATTTGTCTTATTTTAATAATATTGCCATATTATTAATCGACAACGGACATTTAGCATAACTTTTATTCATGGATGAAAACATGTAAAATAGGATACACTTATTAAATAATATAAATAAACGAAACCCAATCTTTATTTTATTATATAATAATGTTATAACATCCTTTATCCAAATGCTAATCACAGATTTATTGCATGAGTTCGCTAGCTAGTTGTAGCCTAATCGCATTAGCATGCTTAACTACCTTTGGTCTAGGCAAAGCCTTAGTCAAAGGATCTGCTACGTTATCATCTGTGTGAACTTTATCAATTTGATTTCCCGAGCTTCAACTTGTTCTCGGACGTAGTGATGTCTACGCATAAAGTGTCTGGCGCCTTTCATGACTCCAGGGTCATTGGCAAATATTATTGCGGCATAATTGTCACAATACATATCAATAGGTTCTTTAATTGAAGGCATCACTCCAAGATCTTCAATAAACTTCCAAATCCAAACAGCTTCCATTGCAGCTTCTGAAGTAGCCATGTACTCAGATTGAGTAGCATGCATTGCAATCGTTGTTTGTTTCTTGCTCTTCCAGTCAACTGCTCCTCCATTGATAACAAAAACGTAACCCGTCTGAGACTTCGTATCATCTTTATCACATTGACAGGACGCATCACAGAAACTTGTAACATTCAGTTCTGTGTCTGGTTTTCCACCATATATCAAAAACATATCTTTCGTACTCCTCAAATACTTTAGAACATGTTTAACAGCAATCCAGTGGAGCTTCCCTAGATTCTGTTGGTATCTACTGACCAAGTTCAGAGCAAACGCCACATCAGGCCTTGTGCATCTAACATCATACATTATAGATCCTACAGCCGAGGCATAAGGCACCTTCTACATGTATGCCTCCTCTTCAGGAGTTGATGCATCCATCTCATGACTCAGCTTATGCTTAACTTCTATAGGTAGAAAACCTTTCTTGGAATTATGCATATTATACTTCTTCAAAATCTTATCTATATAAGCATCTTGACATAGACCAATTAACCGTCTTTTCCTATCCTGATAGATCTTAATTCCCAGAATGTATGTAGCTTCTCCTAAATCCTTCATATAAAAATATTTACCAAGATAATTCTTAACAGCTTTAAGTCTTGGAATGTTACTTCCCATGATTAATATGTCATCAACATATAGGACTAGGAATACTACATCACTCCCACTAGCTTTGCGATATACACATGGCTCATCACGATTCTAAATAAATCCAAACTTTTTTATTTCTTCGTCAAATATTTTATTCCATTGACGTGATGCTTGATTTAATCCATAAATGGACCTTTGAAGTTTGCACACATGTCATGGATTTTCAGGATTAACATACCCTTCTGGTTGCTGCATATAGATGTCTTCATCCAAGCGACCGTTCAAGAAGGTAGTTTTAACATCCATTTTCCATATCTTTTAGTCATAGTATGCTGCTATAACGATGAGAATCCAAATAGCTCTTAAGTCTGCTACAGGAGAAAATGTCTCCTCGTAGTCTACGCCAAAAGTTTGAGTAAAACCTTTAGCTACTAAACGAGCTTTATAGGATTGTACTTTTCCGTCCATGTCGGTTTTCTTCTTGTATATCCACTTATGTCTCACTACTTTAGCATTCGGTGGTGGTTCTACAAGAATCCAAACATCATTTACTTTCATGGATTTCATTTCCTCATCCATAGCAACCATCCACTTATCATTCTCAGGATCAAGTATGGCGAATTTATAATTAGCGGGTTCACCAAGATCCCCTAACTCATTATCATCGTCTATGTTAAGACACATATTGCTATTTGCGTTTTTAATCCCTGCGGATCTACACAGAGGAAATAATTCCAGTATAACCGCCAGGCTTTCTAGTTCTACAGGAATTATATCGCTAGTGTTTTCAGAAGGTAATGTATCTATATGACTTTCCTCAAGATCATAATTTCTCCCACTGAATTCTTGATTAACAAGATCAGATTCAAGGAAGTCTCCATACCTAGCAACAATTACTTTGTTCTCAGGTGGATAATAAAAGTAGTAACCCATAGTTTCCTTAGGGTATCCTACAAAGATACATTTTACAGATCGTTGTTGGAGTTTGTCACCCGAGTCACGTTTCACATACGCCTCGCAAACCCAGACCTTTAAATAAGACAAATATGGCTTCTTGCCATGCCATAGTTCATATGGTGTCTTATTGACCTTCTTTGTGGGAACCATATTTAAAATGCGAACAAAAGATTCTAGAGCATAATCCTAAAAGGATAACGGTAAAGTTGTAAGATTAAACATAGATCACACCATATCCAATAATGTACGAGTTCTCTTTTCGGATACATCATTTTGTTGTGGTGTATAGGGAGAAGTAAGATGCTGAACAATTCCATTCTCACTTAGATAATCTATAAACTCTTGACTTAAATATTCACCACCTCTATCAGAACGAAGAGCTTTAATCTTCTTCCCTATATGCAGTTCTACTTATGCTTTAAACACTTTGAATGTTTCAAATACCTCATGTTTATGCTTAAGTAAATAAACATAACCATAACGGCTATAATCGTCCGTAAATGTTAAGAGGTAGCTAGCACCTTTCCTTGACGTATGTCTAAGTGGTCCAGACACATCAGTATGTATAAGTCCAAGTAGATCAGTAGCCCTTTCAATATTTCTATTAAAAGGTTTCTTGGTCATCTTTCAAGAGATACAAGACTCACATTTATCAAATGATTCATCATTGATATTTTCCAAAAGACCTTCACGTTGATGCTTTTGTATACGAGTCTTCCCAATATGGGCAAGTCTACAATGCCAAAGATAAGAAGAGTTCTTGTCAAACTTTCTCTTCTTACTCATGCTAAGTGCAGATTTATCGTTCTTGGATTCATTATCATGCATGTCTATTTCAAATACACAATTCACAGAAATTATTAAAATAGAAAATACCATTTTTCCAAACAGAAATTCTATTATTATCAATCGTGTGAACGAATCCATTATTTAACAAACAAGAAAATAAAATAACATCCCTAACAATTGTAGGTGCATAATGACAATCATTTAATCTCAGTACTAAACCCGAAGGTAAAACTAGATCAAACATTCCTATAGCTTCAACCGCTGCTTGTGCGTCATTGCCCACTTGTAGGTATTGTTCCCCATAGGAAAGCTTCCATTCCAGATTAAATCCCTGCAACCTATTACAAATGTTAATACCGCATCCCATATCATATACCCATGAATTTAATTTGTATGTTAAATTGAACAATTCATTCATAAATAAAGTACCTGAAGCTGCAGCGCTCTGCTCAGACTTCTTCTTTATTTCTCACAATTCTTCGAGGTAAAGAGGGCAATTCCTCTTCCAGTGACCACTTGCCTTGCAATGATGACAAGTCTCATCCTTTTGAGATTGACTCCTCTTGAAAAACATCTGCTTGGGTTTCGAATAAGTCGCAACTTGTTTGCCCTTATTACCCTTGCCTTTGCCTTTCTTCTTATTCGCTTGCGATTTTGGCTTACTCACTCTACCCTTTTGTTGGTTAGTAAAGAAGGCGTAGCGGTAGATGCCTTGTCTTTTAACCCCTTTTCATAGGCAATGCGCATTGCATGCAAATCATTAACTGTCTTCCCCGTGCAATGCATATTATAGTTTCTAACAAAATCATTGAAGTCCTTGTTAAGGGACTTATTGATCAAGTTGATAGCCATATTATGATCATAGGGTTGTCCTAGTGGAATGAGCTGTTCCATATAACCCCTCATCTCCAAATAATGGGCACTTACACAATTTCCTAGAGCTTGATTGTAGCTATGCAAAGCATCTACCAAGTCGTAGATCTCCATAGCTTGCGGCTTTTCGAACATAGCCTTGAGCTCATCAAGCATTCGATTAGGTGAAAATAGCTCATACTTCTGTTGAAGTGCAGGAGCCATTTTTCCTAGCATTAAGCAAGCCACCTCAGAGTGCTTCTTAACATTAGCAGCGTGTTCAAGCCTTTGCGCATCAGATGCTCTTTCAGCAAGATCCCCCGGATAGTGAGTAGTCAAGATATCGATAGTACCCGCTGCTCTCAAGACAATTCTTAGCGAGCGGTACCAATCATTGATGTTTGGGCCAGTAAGTTCAGGTCGTTCAAAGAAAGCTTTGAACGCATAACTTATTATGTTATTGGTGGGTTGAGCCATTTCTACAAAAATAAGTTCAAATATTAGTATTTTCGATAACAAAATACTTTCAAGAAAATAAATTACCCCGGTATAAAAACCATATTATTTTCATTGAATTCAAGAACTATATTGACATAGATCCATTACATCAGTTGATCTGCAAGTAATGAATGTACTCAACACAGTGACTTGTCAAACAATTCAAATGATAAACAATTTTCAATTTCTAGATATTTAAGGGTTTTACATTGCCAAAAAACGTTTTGCATTGTAAACATGTTTCATCCTTTCTGAATGCATTAAGTTTCCAGATCTCACTGAGTAACTTAATTAAGTTGTCTAATCTGAGTAACGTAAAATCATCATACGAATTCTCATTCTACAAATGGTTTTCTATCCATGACAACATCATCCAAAAATCTCATTTGATGACGAAATAATTTCAAGTGTTCGTCAATTAGGAGCATTCGACTTAAATTTTAAGGGTATAAATTTTGATGGCAAAATCAACGTATGGAGAAGCATGCATACAATCTCCATTGCATAAGTTTAATAAAACATTTAGTAAAATTTTTCACGAGATTAAATTTCTTCATAAATTATGTTGCGGTATTGGTTAAACCAATTAAAGAATTTACCCACAACTTATCACATCGTACTTTGCTAGAACTCGGCTACGCATAAAGCAATACCCTTATTCATTGTGGTTCGGATGTGAATTTGTGGTAAATCACCATTAAGGTATAATTCAATTATTAACCGTAGGTAATTTCAATTTTGACGCACATGCGAGCTGGGAATTTGGTCAGCAACTAATGGCATAACACCTCCTTCCTTAACCGGGTACATGACCAACGGTGCCTTAAACCCACTTTATAGTTTGTCCAAATTGAGTAGGCCGTTAGATTATTATTGCAATTCACCAATCAACGTAATCTTATGTAATTTAAAATCTTTAACAAATCATTATTTTTAATATGATTTAGTCCATATTATTTCTTTTCAAAAAACACCATTGTTTACAATAATTCAACAATTTATATAAACAAGTAAAAAAACTAAATCATAAACACATAATAACAATTTATATGTGAAACAAATAAATTAAATAGCCACATGCATACGATTTATTCAATAAACATCAAATCTAGGTCTTTATATCTCTATATAAAAGTCTTCCCTAATTCTAGATTTATCGAATCAAATAATGACGTAGCACATAAAATCATATAAACATATAATTTTATGACCCATGCAAACATACACGTAATCATGGATTCCCCACAAATCTTAACAATTAAATCTCTACGGATCGTAACCATACATGTCATAACAATTAATCATGTAATTTAATCTAAAATTATCCCACATGTAATTTAAGGTTTCAAAACAATTCCTTTTTTTTATTAAAAATAGAGTAAAAACCCTAATTTTTAAAATACAAAACTCTAATTTTATGAAAACCTAAAAACATGTAGTTTTAACTCAAACAATTATAGTTAACAAAATTTAGATTTTCGATAATGATAACATGTTAAAACGACTCTCGATGCCACTAAAGGTTTATTAGTATCATACCAATTATATAAAACCCTAAACGAGATCAAAGCACATATAGCGGAAGCGATTTAACAAAATTATAATTAATAACACAATTATAATTAATCGAATTAGGGTTACATACCTTTACGCTAAAGTAATTCCACAAGACGAAGAACGAATCACCAATTCGGGTTTATACCGTATATACCAAGATATAGTCTAAAGTAAGACTATATTACGTTCTTGTACACATGTAATACAACGAGCTAACCGTGATTCTATCACGTGAAAACCAAGCTACAACCCTTGTAATAATCTAACCAACAACCCTAGAGAGGGGCTATGACTAGATTACGTATACAATCGATCAACCAAGAAAAACCCACCGAACCCCTTCGTGGTGAGGGCTTGCGATCGACCCAAAGGAGAGAGGAGGGGAAAGATTATTGTTGTATCAATTATGAGGGATTAGGAGGTGTATTTATAGGCCTAAACACCGTATACCCCAAGATAAATAAAAGGCAACAATTGCCCCCCCACTTAGCCATAACCGACGGTCGAAACACCCCTTGGGGGTGTTCCGGAACCTTCCGCCCTTCTTTCCTTTAGTTAACATACTATATATTTATTTAACACTCATTATAACTTAACTATTAATTAATTAACGATTGTTAAAGATATATAGTTACTTGCTCGGTTAAACTAATAAATACATAAATATATTTATTAAATAAATTAAAAAATACGATAAATATATTTATTAATTAAATTAACTCTTTACGTATTGTGTGCAATCCCGTAATCTCGAGCTCGATCCTATCACACGACTATCAAATATAAGTCCATAAACTTTCATGACCCACAATGGAATCTCAAGAAGCAAGTTTCTCAACCATTCAGCTTCTTTACTAGCAGATGCTAGAGCCACAAACTCAGATTCCATGGTAGAGCTAGTAATGCAAGTTTGTTTCTTGGATGCCCAAGAAATTGCACCACCACCAAAAAAAAATACCCAGCCACTGGTGGATGAATTATCCTCAGTATTGCTGATCCAACTTGCATCAGTGTAACCTTCCAACACTGAAGGATATCCAGTATATGACAAACAATAATCCATTGTTCCTTTCAAATACTTTAGTACCCTCTGAATTTCTTGCCAATGCTGAGTACTAGGATTACTAGTATACCTACTTAGTTTACCCACAGAAAATGCAATGTCAGGCCTAGTACTAGTCATGGCATACATCAAGAAACCAATCACCCTAGAATAATTTAGATGGGAGACAGCCTAACCATTGTTAGGAATTAGTTTCTCACTTGTATCCATAGGAATACTCACTGGAGTACAATCAAAGTGATTGAATTTCTTCAGTACCTTCTCAATGTAATGAGACTGAGAAATTACAATACCATCACTTTCATGTTTGATCCTTATGCCAAGGATAACATCAGCCTCCCCCATGTCCTTCATTGAGAACTTTGATGACACAAAATCTTTTGTTTGATCAACCTTAGCTTGGTCCGTACCAAAGATTAACATGTCATCAACATATAGGCAAATGATGACTCCTTTACCAGATTCATCAAGTTTGTTATATACATATTTGTCAGCTTGGTTAAGTGAATAACCATTAGACAGAATCACACCATCATATTTCTGGTGCCATTTCTTAGGTGCCTGCTTCAGTCCATATAAAGACTTAATCAGTTTACACACGTTACCTTCATGACCATGCATGATGAAACCTAAAGGTTGGTTCATATAAACCTCCTCATCGAAATCACCATTCAAGAATGCTGTCTTCACATCCATCTGATGAATGATTAGATTGTGAAATGATGCCAAGGCAATCAACATTCTTATGGTACTGATACGTGCCACTAGAGCATAAGTATCAAAATAGTCTATCCCTAAATTTTGTTTAAAGCCTTGAATGACTAGCATTGCCTTGAACTTTTCAACAGTTCCATCTACCTTCATTTTCCTTTTGAAAATCCATTTGTTACCCAGTGGTTTGCAACCTGGAGGCAGATCAACCAACACCCAAGTGTTGTTGCCCATGATGGAATCCATTTCATCATTTCTTGCTTCTTTCTAGAAAGCAACATCTTGGGACTTCATTGCTTCATCAAATGTTTTAGGATCATCCTCAACAATAAAGCAATAGGAGTATTGATCAGATACCTTATACCTTCTCCCTTTAACTAAGTATAGTTGAAACTCATGCCCAAAATTCTTTGGAGTCCTTTGCCTTGTGCTTCTTCTAAGCTCAGGCTCATGTTGCTGAACCACAACCTCATTAGTGACCCTTTCAGGTTCCAATGAAGCACGAATGTCCTCAGCTCCAGCAGGAGTCCTGAGGCTTGGTCTAGGGACTAATCAGAACCTAGTCTCATCGAAGTTAGCATCCCTTGATTCAATGATTGGGTTTATTGAAACTTAATCATTAGGTTCAATAACATAGAACCTATAAGCCTTGGAATGCTCAGCATATCCAACAAAGATGCATTCAATGCCTCTTTCAACCAAGGTTTTCACCTTTGGATCAGGGAGTCTTACAACAGCTCAACAACCCCAAATCTTGAGGTAGTTCAAGTTTGTTTTTCTTTTAGTCCAGAGTTCATAAGGGGTAATCTTGTTCCTTTTGCTGGGAACCCTATTTAATAAATAGCAAGCTGTTAACATAGCTTCACCCTAAAACCCTTGACTCAACCCTGAATAGGACAACATGGAGTTAACCATTTCCTTCAGTACTCTATTTTTCCTTTCAGATATACCATTTTGCTGTGGGGTATAGGGAGCAGTCCTTTCATGGATAGTACCAACAGACTAAAAATACTGAGCATCCATGTACTCACCTCCCCTATCAGTCCTTAATCTTTTGATTTGGAATCCTTGTTGTAATTCAACTTCAGTTTTAAATACTTTAAATTTATCTAATGCTTCATCCTTAGTATGTAACAAATAAACATAGCAGAACCTAGAAGCATCATCAATAAATGTTACCAAGTATTTCTTATTCCCTAATGAGGGAGTAGAATGAAAATCACATAGATCACTATGGATTAGCTCCAAAACTTTAGTTTCACGTTTTACATCCTGAAATGATTTATTAATTATTTTGTTCAGCATGCAAGTCTGACACTTTTCAGTGTCCATGTCAAAACCTGGGATTAACCCATCCTTAGACATATCTTGCATCCTCTTAAAGTGGACATGGCCGAGTCTAGCATGCCATAGTGAAGAATCCTTCAATTTACTAGTGGACACAAAAGCTTAACAAATATTTGCACTACCAACACTAACTGAGTTAATACTGGTGGTTGTTTCAATATTAAGCCGGAACATTTGATTGCTCAAATAACCAAAACCAATAAACACACCATGTTTAGATAAAACAAATTTATTAGATTCAATCACTTGTTTATGTGACAACCGTGGTTTTGAGGTTCGTCACCTGGTCTTACTTTTAGGTTATTTTATGTGTGACTACTTGATTTTTGTGCTTACGTGTTTATTTTGTGTGAACGAGGTTGGTGTGGTTATCGTTTATGAGTATAGAGTACTCATAAGTAAATCGAGGAACGGTTATTTCATGTTCATGAGCTCACAAGTGGTGACTATGAAATGAAATAGTGATATTTTGGTGTTTACGTATACGTATATGTATTATAGAAAATCGTATTTTTACGATTTACGGTTTAGCATTTAGAGGTCTCGGATGAGGTAATTAGTCAAATGAATATTTTTCGGGATGGTTTTAGGTCATTTAGGACTTAATTATAAAGTTTATTTCAAAATTTGATATTTTTTATAAAAGTGTATATTTTACGTCTTTTACGGTAAAACGCGTAAATTTGACTAGTTTTACGGTTTTGAGGTTTTGGGAGTTTTAGGAGCTGAAATAAATTAAGGTAAATTAAGGTAATATTAATAAGATATTAATTAACAATAAAAAGAAAAAAACGAAATTAAGGGTGTTTGGGTCGGTTTAGAAGAGAAAAAAAAGGAAAAAAAGGAAAGTGGGCTTTGGGTTGGACTAGGATTCACCCATACCCTATATAATGTATATACTAAACCAAATTCATTATTTTTCTCCTGGAGATGAAGGAAATTCGTGAGTCTTATAAAAAAAATTAGGTTTCTTCATAAAATTTGGGGGTTTTCATAAATCCAAGGTAAATCTTCAAATCCTTTTTTAATTAAATTGTTTTTATGTTTTCTTTAATAATCTTATGATGGATTTAGGTTAGGGTTTAATATAAAAACAGTAAATTAATGTTGTATTAATCATAATATGATGATTACATAAATTAGGGCTTGTAATTAGAGGGATTAGGGTTAATTAATGAGGTTGATTTTGTTAAACCCGTTTTTAAAATCTGGGCAGATTTTTGAGTCAATTGTTTTGATCATATCGGGAGTTCTATAAACTATTATTTTACGATCCAAGTACCCCTGGAAAGATATTTGAAGTGGCTTTCCAATGAAAGAAACGAGAACTAAATTGGAGGTCGGGAAGTGGGTCAAAAAAAGGTTACAACAGTCGGAGGTCAAAACAGTTTTGAATTCAGCATGTTTTCTTTTTAAGTTTTGGGTTGTTTGGGGCACTTAGGGTTGCATTGGGATCTTCTCACGAACGTGAGAGATGGTTTATATATTGTAGTTAATATCTGCACTTGGTCTAAGGTGGTGGTTTAGGGTAAGACCCCTTAATGGTAACAAACTTTTAGTACGTTTAAAATCAGGAAATCTGGAATGACGAATGTAGATATATATATATATCGGGGCCTTAACGGTAGCTTTAAGGTTAGGGCAAGTGAGAGGTGTTAGCCAACATATGTAAGGGTGTGAATATTCCTTTTACAGAAACCATGGGTAGGTTTAAGTGGGCGTTTGACCTAAAGTTTTGAGACCTAAAAACTGGGACTGTTTTGGGTAAAATACGAACGGGTTAGTTGTTAAACTTAACCAAGTTAAGGACTTGTTAAGGAAGGGTAATGGGGTAATTAGAGCTTATTAATGAGGTAAATATGTGAGAATGGGTTAGATGTTCATCATAGGTTAATGAGCCATCTTAGTGATTGGTTCGTTTATTGATTTCATGTTTTTGGTTTGTTAGCTTGTTGCTAGTGCAAGGACGTGTGAAGGAGCTATCAGGTGAGTGTTCATAGTCCCATATTTATTTTTGTTTTTGACTTCCAGATGGGATGGAAGAGACACTGTGTTGAGTTGTTTCTAAATTGTTGTTGTGAATGTTTTATGGTTGTGATGGACTTGTGTGTACACTTATGTGATTAACTACTATGCGATTTTTGATATGTTATTGTGGTTTGACAAGGTAGTGGCCTTGTGGTTTGACAAGGTAGTGGCCTTGTGGTTTGACAAGGTAGTGGCCTTGTGGTTTGCCAAGGTAGTGGCCTTGGGATAGGTACATAGGGTGATCATCTAAGGTACCATGGTGTTGTTTGGCAAGGTAGGAGCCTTGGATTGGTTTGGTATGATTGGTCTTGATTGATAGTTGTTAATACATAATTGTAACACATTGTCCATATGTTCTTTTGTTGATGATTGTTATTCACAGCTTGTAACTGATTTAGCGTTGGAGTCTAAACCTATGACTCTCACCAACTTTATGTTGACGTATTTTAGTGTCTCTTTCAGGTGAGAATGTGGTTAAGCTTGAGGATAGAAGTGGCTAGACTTGGATGCCTTAGGATTGCATATAGAAGGAGATCCCCGTTCCTTCTTAGTTTACCTATATGTTTGTTTGGTTTATGTTTATTGTTTGTCTTGGGTAAGTGGTAGGACTGTTACCTACTTACCTAGACTCCTGCATTGTTGAGATATTGTCATGACATTTGTGTCGCCATTTATGACATTATATTTGCATTTTAGTCTTCTCTATAGAGACACCATTTGTTGTGATGATATCCATATGTTGCGCCCCATATTCCGCCATTGGTGGGGTGTGACAGAATGGTATCGGAGACAATGGTTATAGAGAATTAGGTTGCCTAGTCGCGTAGCCTAGTCTATAGCTTAAGGGTCCCTGCATATAGGCGTCATAGGAGTATGTGTGCATTTTATTATAATTGATGTGTTTGAATGTTATTTATTGTGATGTTTTGACTGGTATGAATTGACCATAGTAAGTTCATACTTAGCCACATGTTATTTTCTTTTCGAGTTGTGAGTAGTGCGGGTTTAACCATAATCGCCCACGCTAGTCATTGTCGTATTTTACTTATAATGTACATTATAGTACATAATTTGGTACATAGTAGTTTCTATCTTTTGTTGGGTTATTTTATGTACCTGAGGGGTATTATTTTATTTTGATGTTTAAGTCATGTTCCCTAAGAATCATGTGGTGGTTCGAGTTATTAGGAGTAGGTGAATATGAAGGACCTTATGCTATTTCCACTCTTATGGGCGACATGACTTATAACTTATTATGTTTTTGTTTTGGATTTAGTCTAGGCTGTTTTAGCTAGACTATGGATTTCTGTATTCCAAGAGTTTTATTATGTTATTTTATAGATGGAGTTTTGGACCTTATTGGTTATGTGGTTATGAGCTTATGTGAGTAGATATATTTATGTGTTATATGTTGTATTGATTCTTATAAGTGTCATCATAGGAGGGAGTGCATTGGGGAAAGGGTAATTGTATAAGTATGGTGGCCAACATAGTTATACAAGTACCACAACTCCAATGGGTTCTCAAGTATGGTTGCATGAAAGAGGGTTAGTACATGCTTGTATATGATGAGATGTAGAATTTGGGTATACGTATTATATATGGATTTATGTAATGGCTGCCTACGATATGGCTATTTTTATTAGTGTGTTATATGTTTTGGGTTATAGTTGTGTTGTGTGATTTTGGGGTCACACGATATGGTTTGGTTTTGGAGGTGGGTTTTATGCTTTGTTGTGGCACGGTGAGATGGTGATTACTCGTGTGGAAAAACGAGTGTATGACGTGATTTGTTGATCTGACATGTATGGTAATGAGTATGTTTTGGGTGATTTAATAGGTATATATATGCGGATGTATATATACTACTATGTGTTAAGTTATGGTATATGGTCGTTCACTAGTTATTATAACTTGAACGTACCTTGTGTTTGTTCGTGTTTTATGGTGCTGGAGTTGATGGAGTTTCAACAACGTTTCGAATTTTTTTGAACTGTGTCTTGTAGCGTATTCTTTGAGTTCATATTTCACGTGTACGTTTTAAAATGTTGTTCTGGGTTTTAAGTCCGTTGAAATAAATGGAGATTTCTTTTGGGATAATGAAATCTTTTGGGTTGAGTCTTACATTTCTTTTGGTTGGTATATGGAAAAAGGGGGGACTTGGAAATCTACTATAGAGTTAGATAGTTGGTTGTATTCGGTAAAATAAGGGTAAGGTTGGAGTCATGTTTGAAACAAGATGTAACATAAGTTTTTTTTTCAACACTTATTTATTTCAAATTCTAAAAGACTTTCTTTAAAATAAAGCGAAGTAAAATTTCTTTCTACTTACATAGTTTATATAATTGGATTTAACCGATTCATGTCATTTATAGTTATTAATACAAGGTTAAAAGGAGTTTATGAATATTTCAAATACAATTATATCTTTCATTGAAAAGGATTGCATTGATCACTAAGTCTATTCTTTAGTTTTTAAAACAACTAGCATAAAATTGTTTTGGTCATAACTTATTCGTTTTTAAAGTTTTTTGGGTGATTCAAAAGCCTAAAATTATGTACTCGGAACGTACTTTTCAAATATTCAGAATGTATAGTCATGGGAGGTCAGTGGACTGGTCGGAATTGTTGTACAAGTGTCGGGTTCAATGTTGAGTTTGAATAGTAGTTTAATTTTTATGATTTGGGATGCACGGGATACCTAGTCTTTGAGTTGAGTTTTGAGATCGTCTAGAAGGTTGTTTGTAGATGGTTTGAGTCACATAGATGTGGGGAGGTAAGGAAATTTTTTTTTAAAAAAAAAAAAAAATATATATATATACTCTTTTGGAAAGTCGATCTTTTGCACGGTTTAAATAATATGTCGCGGGGCGTAATATGTTTTGGTTGCCATTGGGTGTTTCTCGGATTATTTTTCGTTGTCATGGGTCATTTGGAAATTGATACATGTTTTGGGTTTGAGTTTTCTTTGGAGTCTCGTGGTTTTTGATTTGTTTTAATTGGTGCACGTGAAATGTCGTTAGTTATCCGTAGGTTTAATTCGTCGATCGTATCTGGTGTATTCAGGATGTAGTTTTGGTTTTGTATGGTTTAGGAGCGTTGAGGAAGAACCATGAATAGAGCAAGTAGGAGAAGTGAGAGGAGTTGTAGTTAGTGTCTTCCAAGGCAAATCGTTGATGGAGTGAATTAAGAACAAGAGCTGTTAGAAATTGCAAGGAATTTATTTGTATTGCCGCTAAGAGAGGGTGTGAGGAGGACATAATTGAAATTGCTATGGATGTTGTATGAACGCTTTGGGTTTACGGTTATGCATTTGGCTTCGCCAAAGCACTAGCGGTTTCATGGAGTCAATGAACCGAGTGTGCATGAACGTATATAAACGAGTTGTCATCGGGAGCATCGACGACATCTTGATCTACTCAAATCATAGGAGGATGAGGCGAATTATGTGTTGGTTTTGGAGTTGTTAGTAAAGGGAATGAAACGTGAGATTTTCAAGTGTGAGTTTTAGGATTTGGTTGGCCAGGACTAGTAGTCAGAGATGATGGCATATCGTGGAACCAGCAAGGGGCGAAGTGAAGAAGGACGAGGAAGCATTTTGGAGGCTGAAGAGGTGGATTGGATGATGAGCAGATCTTGGCATTATCGGAAGGACTGGATGAATTCGCGAAGCATGACGATACGTGGAGCAGGGATTTGGACGCGTACGAGGACGACAAAGAAAGGCGATCGCTTATACGTTGCAGGAACTGAAGATTTGGAAGAACTGGATAGACTTAGTTAGTGGAGCTGGACTGTTATATCTGCCTAGAATGCTAGAGGCATTTGGGTGTACGAGACGTGGAGAATGATCTATACGGATCATGAACGTATCCAACACATATTCAATCATCTTGATTGAACATTTGGCAAAGGTGATGGGTGGAGTTAATTGATGAAAGAAAATTGCAAGGCCAAGTACCATCTGGGAAAGGCAAGCATGGTCGATGAGACATGGAATAAGAAGGATGAGGTGAAGCTGAGACGAACTTGAACTATAGGGATGATGTATTAGAGTGGTTTGGATGAAGGATGTGGGTTGCACGAGTTGAGTTGTCTAAAGCAGTGAACGCGTCAACATTTATGTTGCGTGGCTTGGACAATCGTAAGGAGGAAAGGGACGTAGACTATACTTCCTACATGGATATGAGTAGTTTAGAAAGGGCGATGTAAGGACGAAGTTGGTGGAAGGGATACATAATGCGGTGGGGGATTAAGTACGATGAGAGTTGGGTGACAGTCGATAGACTGACTAATTCATCACCTATTTCAAGAGGAATGAGAAGTCACGTAGTTGGGAAGTTGGAAGAATTAATGGATATGTGAAAGACCGCCATAGGTCACTTTGTAAGGAAATTGGAATTTAAAGTAGTTTGGGATACGGACTGAAGGGAGTTGATGAACGTAATTGGACATGGATGATTGATTTAGAGGTAGTTCGGAAACTCGTTAGCGATGACTGAGTTTTCATATAATGATAGTTATCGTACTAGAAGTCGATAAATGCCATTTGAGGCACGATATGAAAGGATAGGGTGAGTTGTCCTCATTGTGGACTAGAATTGGTAAAAGAGGCTACTAATGTGGTAATGGTGTTTGTGGACAGAATGAGAGCAACAAGGGATGCTATGTAGAAAAGGAGGAAACCACTAGATTTAGTGACAAAGTTATGTATGGAGTTTCACCCATAGTAACGGGTGGTATGTTTTGGTAAAATAGAAGAGTTGATGTAGAGTTTTGTAGGTCCATTTATGATCTTTGGGAAGATCAGACCATTAGCTTATGAGCATAGAATTACCTGGGGGAAATGAGTTGTATACATGATACATTTCATGTATTGGGATTGGTAAATGTTGTTTGAGGATGCATATTTGCATGTCCGGTTATTTGGGTTTTGTGCTAATAAGAGTCTTTGTTTTATCGAAGAGTCATTTGCGAGATTTATTGACTGTGAGGTCAAGAGTTTGGCAATGGGTTTAATTTTGGTTTGTACATGTGGTATCTTGACACTTGAACTGAAGTTCACGTGGAAATGAGAGGAGTTCATTTAGAACAAGTATCCTCGTGTGATTTGTTGTCTGTGTGTTGATCCTAAGGAGTAAATCTCGGGACGAGATTTCTATTAGGAGGGAGTGATGTGACAACCATGGTTTTGAGGTTCGTCACTTGGTCTTACTTTTAGGTTATTTTATATGTGACTACTTGATTTTTGTGCTTACGTGTTTATTTTGTGTGAACGAGGTTGGTGTGGTTATCGTTTATGAGTATAGAGTACTCATAAGTAAATCGAGGAACGGTTATTTCATGTTCATGAGCTCACAAGTGGTGACTATGAAATGAAATAGTGATATTTTGGTGTTTACGTATACGTATATGTATTATAGAAAATCATATTTTTACGATTTACGGTTTAGCATTTAGAGGTCTCGGATGAGGTAATTAGTCAAATGAATATTTTTCGGGATGGTTTTAGGTCATTTAGGACTTAATTATAAAGTTTATTTCAAAATTTGAGATTTTTTATAAAAGTGTATATTTTACGTCTTTTACGGTAAAACGCGTAAATTTGACTAGTTTTACGGTTTTGAGGTTTTGGGAGTTTTAGGAGCTGAAATAAATTAAGGTAAATTAAGGTAATATTAATAAGATATTAATTAACAATAAAAAGAAAAAAAAATAAAGAAAAAAAACGAAATTAAGGGTGTTTGGGTCGGTTTAGAAGAGAAAAAAAGGAAAAAAAAGGAAAAAAAAGGAAAGTGGGCTTTGGGTTGGACTAGGATTCACCCATACCCTATATAATGTATATACTAAACCAAATTCATTATTTTTCTCCTGGAGATGAAGGAAATTCGTGAGTCTTATAAAAAAATATAGGGTTCTTCATAAAATTTGGGGGTTTTCATAAATCCAAGGTAAATCTTCAAATCCTTTTTTAATTAAATTGTTTTTATGTTTTCTTTAATAATCTTATGATGGATTTAGGTTAGGGTTTAATATAAAAACAGTAAATTAATGTTGTATTAATCATAATATGATGATTACATAAATTAGGGCTTGTAATTAGAGGGATTAGGGTTAATTAATGAGGTTGATTTTGTTAAACCCGTTTTTAAAAACTGGGCAGATTTTTGAGTCAATTGTTTTGATCATATCGGGAGTTCTATAAACTATTATTTTACGATCCAAGTACCCCTGGAAAGATATTTGAAGTGGATTTCCAATGCAAGAAACGAGAACTAAATTGGAGGTCGGGAAGTGGGTCAAAAAAAGGTTACAACAGTCGGAGGTCAAAACAGTTTTGAATTCAGCCTATTTTCTTTTTAAGTTTTGGGTTGTTTGGGGCACTTAGGGTTGCATTGGGATCTTCTCACGAACGTGAGAGATGGTTTATATATTGTAGTTAATATCTGCACTTGGGCTAAGGTGGTGGTTTAGGGTAAGACCCCTTAATGGTAACAAACTTTTAGTACGTTTAAAATCAGGAAATCTGGAATGACGAACGTAGATATATATATATATATATATATATATATATATATATATATATATATATATATATATATATATATATATATATATATATATATATATATATATATATATATATATATATATATATATATATATATATATATATATATATATATATATATATATATATATATATATATATATATATATATATATATATATATATATATATATATATATATATATATATATATATATATATATATATATATATATATATATATATATATATATATATATATATCAGGGCCTTAACGGTAGCTTTAAGGTTAGGGAAAGTGGGAGGTGTTAGCCAACATATGTAAGGGTGTGAATATTCCTTTTACAGAAACCATGGGTAGGTTTAAGTGGGCGTTTGACCTAAAGTTTTGAGACCTAAAAACTGGGACTGTTTTGGGTAAAATACGAACGGGTTAGTTGTTAAACTTAACCAAGTTAAGGACTTGTTAAGGAAGGGTAATGGGGTAATTAGAGCTTATTAATGAGGTAAATATGTGAGAATGGGTTAGATGTTCATCATAGGTTAATGAGCCATCTTAGTGATTGGTTCGTTTATTGATTTCGTGTTTTTGGTTTGTTAGCTTGTTGCTAGTGCAAGGACGTGTGAAGGAGCTATCAGGTGAGTGTTCATAGTCCCATATCTATTTTTGTTTTTGACTTCCAGATGGGATGGAAGAGACACTGTGTTGAGTTGTTTCTAAATTGTTGCTGTGAATGTTTTATTGTTTTGATGGACTTGTGTGTACACTTATATGATTAACTGCTATGCGATTTTTGATATGTTATTGTGGTTTGACAAGGTAGTGGCCTTGTGGTTTGACAAGGTAGTGGCCTTGTGGTTTGACAAGGTAGTGGCCTTGTGGTTTGCCAAGGTAGTGGCCTTGGGATAGGTACATAGGGTGATCATCTAAGGTACCATGGTGTTGTTTGGCAAGGTAGGAGCCTTGGATTGGTTTGGTATGATTGGTCTTGATTGATAGTTGTTAATACATAATTGTAACACATTGTCCATATGTTCTTTTGTTGATGATTGTTATTCACAGCTTGTAACTGATTTAGCGTTGGAGTCTAAACCTATGACTCTCACCAACTTTATGTTGACGTATTTTAGTGTCTCTTTCAGGTGAGAATGTGGTTAAGCTTGAGGATAGAAGTGGCTAGACTTGGATGCCTTAGGATTGCATATAGAAGGAGATCCCCGTTCCTTCTTAGTTTACCTATATGTTTGTTTGGTTTATGTTTATTGTTTGTCTTGGGTAAGTGGTAGGACTGTTACCTACTTACCTAGACTCCTGCATTGTTGAGATATTGTCATGACATTTGTGTCGCCATTTATGACATTATATTTGCATTTTAGTCTTCTCTATAGAGACACCATTTGTTGTGATGATATCCATACGTTGCGCCCCATATTCCGCCATTGGTGGGGTGTGACATTTATAACCACATTTATTCAAAACACTACTAAAAACCAAATTCTTCCTAATATTAGGAACATGTAAAACATTAAAGAAGGAAACAATCTTTCCAGAAGTAAACTTAAGATCTACACAACCACGTCCATGCACTAGGGCTGTTGACTCATTTCCCATATGAAGAATAGATCCATCATTTAGTGACTCATAAGTCTTGAACCAGCATCTATATTTACACACATGAATAGTTGCTCCAGAATCAACCCATCACGCAACATCATCATCCTACAAAAAATAAGCTTCAGATACATATGTAACATAATAAATTTGGAGAGATTCATTAAAAATATTCTAACCTTTCAGTGTTGTGTTGTTAGAACCAATCACTGAACCATTTGTGTCTGATCCACTAGCTTTGCTGCCAGTACCAACACCTTTTCAATCCCTTTTAAAGTGTCCAGGTTTCCCACACTTCCAACAAGCCACTGATGACTTCTTGTTAGGATTAGCTTTCGTGTTATCCTGATGCTTACGTTTTCCCTTGTTGTCATTGTACCTGATGGAGTTGTTATGCTCCACCATATTGACAACTGATGAACCAACAACATTTTTGCTCTTTGGTTTGTCAGTATCATGCACCCTGAGGGATTCCTCAATGCGTAAATGACTGCCCAACTCAACAAGAGTTAACTCCTCCTTCTTATGTTACAAGGTGTCCTTGAAATGTTTCCAAGAAGGAGGGAGTTTATCTATGACACAAGAGACATGAATGGTCTCATCCATGTGCATATGATGTTGTGTGAATCTACCAAGTATACCAAGAAGTTCATTGTATTGTTCTATGACTGGTCTTGAATAAGTCATTTTGTAATTTGTGAAATCACTCATAAGGAACTTCTTACTTGATGCATCCTCAGCCATATATTTGGCTTCCAAGGAATCCCATAGTTCTTTACCAGATTCAGAATTTTGGTAAATATCAAATAAGGAATCAGACATACCATTGAGAATAATTGTGATAACCCGAACCCGAGGTCATTATTTAATATTATTTTACGAATATTTTTGTAGTTTTTGATGAGCATGAACGCTATGACGATTGGTGGTTTAATTTGAAACCGACGTTGGAAGTCTTATCTATACCTTTTTACTAATTAAGAGGATTATTAGTGATTACGATATCGACGGATGCCCGAGATTTTACGTTTTATTATTTGTTGTTTCGATTTTTATATTTTTGACGTTTTTATTTTTAATTGCGTATTAAGTCGTACCGGGACTATATTAATATCATATTTGAGTGCGTTTTAATTTTTGAGAAGTATTTTTACGAAATCCGAGTCTCGTAAATGTTTTCAAAATTAACTAATATACATTTTCTACCCTTTAAACTATTTTATTGCATTTTGGCCCAAAACTATGCAAAATTGGCAAAAGAGGTCCCTCCACCCACCATATATAAACCTTCCACCTAACTTTTTACACATAAAAACACATAGTTAAACAAAAATTCTATCTCTCCTTCTTTCTTTCTCTTTAAGCCGTGACTCCACACCCCTCAATCTATAGATTTTTGATGAAATCTAGCTTGATCGATCCAAAAATAAAACAAAACCACCTCATAAAATTCAAAGGGGATTCTATTGGTATAATTTTTATGCACATGCATTAAGTTTTTATTTTTCTTATGATTTGGAGTTGATAAGTATGTTAGATGATCATGCATGTGATGATCTAGCTATGATCATGTGTACATTATGTTATTTTGTTGAAGAAAAATTATTTTGATTTTGGGGATTTTATTTTTATGATTTATATTAGTGTTAGGATTAATATATGTTGATGCTAGGGGATTAGGATGATGAGAAAAGTGGTTAGAATTGATCAAAAGTTTGATTTAGTGTGACTTTTAAGGAGGTGTTTTAGATCAGTGGGTAAAAGGCAATTTTTGGGAATCCTACTGTTTGAAATGGTTAAACTAATAGGATAGGGTTGTAGAGAATTTGATTAGCTTCGATTTGATATAAAGTAGAGCTTCTAGCTCCAAACGAGCGAGAAGTTATGATGGTTTGATTATTCGTGTACCAGGAGACGAGTATCGGCACAATATGTAGTTGTTGTCGATATTTGGATCGAATATCGGGGACTATAGAATGAGTTGTAAAAAAGGTCAAGGTCTGATTTTAAGTTCTAAACCTAGGATTGTGAGTCTATTTTCAAACTCAATTGTCGGTTTTGTAAATGAAATTGTTTAGAATGGTCAAAATGGTTGTATGTGTCAGTGACGTAAAACTGTCCGATTTTCGTAGTTCAAAGATGTGTCGGGCAGGGAAATTTAAAAGTAATATTTTTTGATGGGCTTTTAAGAGGACTTTCTATAGATAGTAAGTGACATCTCTGAGTAGTATCATAAATATTTGACGTGTTTAAGTGGGGTAAATGAGCTCGTACTTTTTGTATGTACCGGAAAACTTTTATCGAAAGAATAGACTAATAGAGTAAACATATAAAAGGAAGTAATAGTATCACTTGTATTGTTTTCTTTCGGGTATGTCATAATATTATGATTTTGAGTTTGATGTTATTATGTATGGGTTATATTCGAGTCTATTATTAGTGAACGCGCCTTATTTGATAGGTTGCGGTTTTTGTGTTTATCGGGCATCAACAATCGTCAAAGGTCGTCTTGCTACTGCTATTACTCAAGGTGAGTCTATAGCCTCGCTTTGTACTTGTTTTGAATGATTTTAAAACCCGCGAGGGGGATACATGCTATTTGAAAATAAAATGAACACAAGTCATGATTGATTTTTTGGACCCGAATGTTGCCTGTTGTTGCCTTGAATTGTATAAGTACCTAAGTTGCAAAAGTCCCTAAGTTCATGAGCCGTTAACTTTATTCTGACTTGATGTTGTGAGTTGGGAATAGCCGCTTGTTCGAATGATAGTACTATTGGGTTGACGCCCCTATCCGAGACCAGGGCATTACGTTGAGTAACCTCTGGGAAGGATAATTTACGAGAACGAGAATCAGTGGTATATAAATTACAACTAATACTCTAGTAGGGGCAGTGGAATTCATATAGTCATGCCGGCTTTAGGCGTGGGTGACTAAGTTAAGGGGTCGATGTCATGAGATGAATACAATTCTATAGCTATTGCTATAAGCCAGAATGCCTGAATAATAGATTGTATACATAGCAATTCTATAAAACGATCATGATTGATTTTTCTCTTGTGTTCAAATGATGATTTAATAAACCTATAGACTTTCTCAACCGTTGTGTTGATGATTTTAAGCATGTATTTCAGGTGATTGAAGT
Source organism: Glebionis coronaria (assembly GCA_025667525.1). Classification (NCBI taxonomy): domain Eukaryota; kingdom Viridiplantae; phylum Streptophyta; class Magnoliopsida; order Asterales; family Asteraceae; genus Glebionis; species Glebionis coronaria. The sequence continues at coordinate 21,048,977 of CM046882.1, read as the reverse complement.
TGACGAATGGCGGAGCTTGCTGGAGAAGGATTGCGGGTTGCTTTTGTGGTGATTGGGTCTAAAACTGATTTCTTTCCCTTTTGTCATAAAATTAATAATGTATGGTCATGTATTTTGGTAAAAATGTTTGTTGATTGGTTGAGATCTTTGGGAGACCTAAATTATACTCTGGTATTTCTAAAGTCGTTTTTCTTGGGATCGAAGGTTTTAGACAATGGTTAAATTATGTCCTTAATATATTTCAAATGTACGATTTGGAGTTCGTTTAAAGTGTTTTGTGTAATGAAGTTTGAGTTTAGTACCCAAATGTGTATTTCCGCTACACAATGTAATTTGGGGTGTTAAAGATTGGTAATCAGAGCTTTTAGTTATAGTGAATTAGGTCGATTTTGAAAAATGTCCTAAACTATAACTTTGGTGTCGAAAATATTTTACAAAAGCACGCAACTTCTCTGCAAGGCTCCGGTAAGATTATTTGTTTTGTATTGTTTTATAGATAGATGTATCCCTTAAAATTGAAATGATTTTTATAGTATTTATTAAGTAAATACTATGATGATTTATTGATGATGTATTGATGTTGTTGAAAGTACGTTGAGTACTTGTTATCGTAATTTTCTTTATGCAATACATATGTATATAATCTTGAATAATGACCTTATATATCGCTGAGGGTCTAGGACAGTAGACCCGATGATGAACGATTTTACAACTGATTTCTTGCGACTTGTATCGGGTATGAGAAAGTTTGATTAGTTGATGTATGATAGATATGTGGTTGAAACTCGTGTGGTTAGGAGGTTGATGTGAATGAAAAGTTGTTTTAAAGGTTGTATTTGGTATATGGAGATTGGAATTTCTTAGGGCTTGGAAGATGAATGAGATTTCTAGTCTTAGATCGATTGTGATGAATTTGAGTGATTGAATTGAAAGGTTTAAAGAGAAGTAGGTAAGGTTTGAGAGGAAGAGTGTGTGGGAGTCTCATGTGAGATCAGTTCTGAGTAAAGCTTGGAAGTTTAGGAATGTTGAAAGTTGTACTGAGACTTGCTTTGTGATTAATCTGCCATGTAGGGGTGAGTATTTGAATCTTGAGAGTGAGCTGCCATCAAATTAGGAATTCGACTTTGAAGTGAAAAGAGGGACATAGACGAGTGTGATGAAGCTGACAACAATGATAAGGAGGATAAGGAGCTGGGGTCTAAGAAACTAATCGCGTAATGGATTTCTTTGTATCTTATTTTCTTTTTGTGATCAAACTTATTTAAACCTTGTGTCGTAGCATTGTGATGGAACTTATTATCTTTTAAGTTTGTTCGGTAGATGATTGTAGTGACAAACATTCCCACTGTCTTGTTGAATCCTCAACGCAATCTAAATTACCCTCATGATCTATGATATGCCTTTATTAACTCTTTTGAGTTTTGATTGATGAACCCTTGTAGTTTGTGTTGTTAGTGCATGTAGTATTCATGAGATGTCCTGATAAAGAAATCCTTCTTTTATCTTGATGTGTATACTTATCATGTTTCTTTCTTCTGTGATAATAGAAGAAGGAGTAGGGGAATCATATTTCTGTCATTAGTGGATCACCACGTGACTGAGTTTCTTGAAATATGCCGCTAAAGCTAACAACTGCTATTGTGAACACTATGATCGAACGAGCTATTGCTAGAGCACTTGAAGTTGATCATGCTGCAAGGTATCAAGATGCTGGAGTTAGTTGTGATGGATATAATGGTGCTGAAGTTAATGTTGTTGGGAATAATGTTGATGTTGTTGGGAATAATGACGATGCTGCTGGGAATAATGAGGATGCTGCTGAGAATAATGATGATGCTGCTGAGAATAATGATGATGCTGCTGGTCCAGTTGGGAGTGTTGCTGCTTTTCCGCAAGTTTCAAGAGCAGTACGTATGTTAGTTTTAAGAAGTGTGGTCCTACTCAGTTTTGTGGTACTGGTGGTGCATTAGAATTACATAGATGAATTGATAAGATAGAAAGTACTTTTGAGGTTAGTATGTGTTCCAAAGTTAATAAGGTGAAATTTGCTGCTGCTACATTTTAGGATGGTACACTAAGATGGTGGAATAACCAAGTAACTACTTTAGGAATGGTTGTGGCTAATGGTAGGACATAGACCGTGACTAAAGGACTGCTGACTGCTAGGTTTTGCCCCGAGGAGGAACTAGGACATTTGAAATACGAATTGAGGCACTTAGTGTTAAGAAGCAATGATATTGTTGCTTATACTAGGAAGTTATCTGAGCTATGGTTGTTATGTCCTGATACTTTTGTGAATGACCGTAAGGAAATGAGTCAGTACATTAAAGGATTGTCTAGTAATATCAAGGGTGACACTACTTCTTCAAAACCTAAATCTTGCGATGAAGCTGTTTAGATGGCGCACGCTTTAATGGACATGAAAGTACAAGATAAGAAAGATAGCATTACTGGAAACAATAAGAGAAAGTGGGAATCTGCTCAGTCCAATCAGAATCAAGGTCAGAATCGTAGGAATAGCCATGATAACTATAACCAAAGACAGAACCGAAACCAGTATTTAAACTATAGAAGGAAGGAGGGAATTCGTGCAGTCACTGTGACTGGAAGTAACAAGATAAATCTCAAGTGTGTTTACTGTACTTTATACCATGTAGGTAATTTTCCACATTTGCTACTAGAGTTAGGACAACGTAGTCATAAAGCTGCTAAGTGTAGGACAATAGGATTAGTCACTGGAATTAGTACCTCCGGAGTTGTGATATGTTTTCGCTATGGTGAGGAAGGACACAGGCAAGGGAATAGACGAAGGAAAGAAAATTGACAAGATAGGAATGCTGCCGCTCCAGCTTATGTTTTGGGTGATGCTGACAAACCCTAAGGTCTGAACGTTGTAAATGGTACGTTCTTATTTTACACTACATATGTTAGTGTGTGGTTTGATGTTATATTAGATAGAAGCCTTAGAAATGTAAAGATCTAGTCACTTTATCAACAGAGAATTAGTAAGATTGACAACTAACTATGATATGGAGTTAACCGATGGAAAGGTTGTTGGTATTAGTTCTATACTGAGAGTGTTCCTTGAATTTAGGGAAGTAGGTGTTTAGTATCGACTTGATGCTCATAAAGTTGGGATTCCTAGACGTAGATTAGTGGCATAAATTGATTAGTTGTGCGTAGTGTTGATGCTTGATATTAAACCAATCTTCACAATAAATTGATAGCTGCTGGTTTAGATTTTGCTGAGAAGTTGAGTGTTGACTGTGAAAGGTGATGAGTGAACTATCCCTTTTGGGAAGTGTGTCTTATTGGAAAATGAGGAAGTAGGTGAAAGAGGGATGTGATGTATTTCTAGCTCAGGTAATTAGTGATAGGGTAGTTGAGGAGAAGTTAGGAGATCTGCTAATGATTCAAGAGTATTCTGAGGTTTTTTCCTGAAGTTTTGAAGAGTTGCTGCCGTCTTGTGAAGAGGAGTTCGTTTCGATTGAGTGTTGTAAGCGACAGGTTTAGTGCTCATGTGTTTTGTCGAGTAGTATCGTACGCCTAATCATTTGGCACCGTCAGAGTAGAAAAGGGTTATCTGGTCATTTGAGAGATAGATGAATAAGGGATGTATTAGATTAAGTTTCATTACAGTGGTGATCGCCTGTGTTGTTCGTCAGGAAGGATGGATCGTTTCAGATGTGTATCAACTATCGTGAGCTTAACAAATAACACGTCAATCCTAGGCATATTGAGTTATTTGACCAATTATAAGGATCCAGTGTGTACTCAAAGATCGCTTTGAGGTCTGGTTATCACCAACTGAGAGTTAGGGAAGAAGATACTCCAATAGTTGTTTTTCATACTTGATGTGGGTACTTTAAGTTTTAAGTGATGTATTTGGAATTGACGAACGCGTCTGCCGTATTCATGAACTTGGTGAATCATGTGTGTAAGTTGTACTAGGATGAGTTAGTCATTGTATCTATTGACGATATTCTATTTTATTCCAAAAGAAAAGGAGGAACATAAGTAGTATATGAGGATAATTTTGGAATGATTGGGAAAAAGAGAACCTATAGGCAAAATCGCTAAGTGTGAGTGTTGGTTGAAATTAGTGTTTTTCTAAGGCAGTTGATTGACAACAAAGGTATTTCGTGAAGATCTTGCCAAGATTGAAACGATTAAGGATTGGTCGGTACCAACGACGCCAATGGAAATCCGTTAATTCCTTAGTCTAAGCTGTGTATTATCAGAGGTTTATCAAAAGGTTTTCACTGATTGTTAAAAAAGTGGTTTCAACATTTTTTCAAACTTATGGTTTCAACATTTTTTCAAACTTATGGAAAGGATGTTGTAGTAAGATCGATTGAGATGAAGTATTTTGGAGAATCAGATTTGATTGCAGTTATGTCCATCTGAGAAAGGTATGTTAGGAGAGTGAGACTTAGTGATGAAGGAATCTCACAAGTCAAGTAATAGATACATTCTGGTTTGGGTAAAGGTGAAAGTTGAGTTGAGTATTACGTGTTATATAGAGACTGATGAACAGAGTGAAAGGACGATTCGATCATTGGACGATATACTTATGCGTATGTGATTGACTTAGGAATTGTTGGAATTTTAATAGGAAAATGGATACCATGCTAGTAATGAGGCTGTACTGTTTGAGGTTCCATAAAGAACTTCAAATTATGAAGGTTAAAGATCGTGAGTTATGGACGAAATTTAGGTTTTCGGTGCATTTTAGAAATGTAGATTGAATTAAATGAATGAACTAGAACTGATGTTGGTAACTATTGATATGATTGTGTAGGTTAAGGATCGTTTATTAGTAACAAGGATTTCTCAGAAGAGATTTGTTGGCAATCAAAGGAAATCGACGGAGTTTGAAATTGGGAAACGTGGTTATGCTTAAGGTGTCGTTATGAAGGGTGAAATTTGTTTTGGGAACAACAAGGAAAGAATTCAACTTGAAGATAAGTTGCTTTTCATAGAGAGAACTGTGAAGAGTTCTTAAGAGATTGAAGCATAGTAAGATTTCTATTGAGAGGATACAATAATTCTAGGTCTCGATCTGAATTTGTGAAGGAAGCATGAGGATTTCTTTAAGGAAAAGAGTTCTCTTTTGTTCTAGAGATATGGAATGTGAATATAGTAGGGGCCGAGCGCTGGGACGTCGCTCTCTTTTAGGAGGGTAGAATGTGATAACCCGAACCCGAGGTCATTATTTAATATTATTTTACGATTTTTTTTGTAATTTTTGATGAGCATGAACGCTATGACGATTGGTGGTTTAATTTGAACCCGATGTTGGAAGTCTTATCTATACCTTTTTACTAATTGCGAGGATTATTAGTGATTATGATATCGATGGATGTGATAGGTGTGAAAACACCCATCCTTTTTACCACTTAATTACAATAATAACCGAGCCAAAACGTGTATTTTATGTCATTTATGTCGGAATTATGCGTGGTTTGTATTTTGTTGTGATTTAGGACGAAAAGGTGAAAAGTGGAGAAAACACGGGCATTCATGGGCTTTTATCGAAGAAAAAGACAAAAGACAAAGTCAAAAGATCAAGAGTGCGAAAAGAACGGAAGTCCAAGACCAACTCTAAAGATTTATCGAAGAAAAAGTCAAAAGACGAAAGTTTACTAAAAGCCGAAAAACTCAAGTCTAATTTATTGAAGAATTACAAGACGAGTTTGAAGAAATCCCGAGACAAAGTCATTAAAGTCCAAGATTAAGAAGATTAAAAGGCTTGAGGACTTAAGAGTGCAATTAACAAGAAATGAAAGAGGGGAGGAAGCTTCCTAAGCTCCTCCCTAATCTCCCTATATATAGTTTCCACCTTCATTTGTTTAGAGTTGTTGGTGGCTTGACAAACCACTCTTCCACCATTTTCATTTCCCTGCACTTTTATTTCTTGCACCTTAATTTCATGCATTGTACCTTTAAATTCCTTTTAATTCCAAGTAAGTTTACATTTAACTATTGTTGAATCTTTACTTTTCTTGTTCAATCTCTCATCTACCTTTCTTGTTTGATTTGTTCTTAATCTTTGTGTTCATGTTCTTGAGTTTTATGGTTTTAGATCAAGTGGGTTTTGATCATTTTGGTTATGATTGTTAGTTTTGTTGATTTTTTTTGATTGATTATTGTTAGTTGATGCTTATTGGTTGTTTTGGTTTAATCTCTTTGTTTGTTTTGGTTAGATTTGATCAAATTCGTGTGTTGTTGTTCTTCCATGTTCTTGGCTTAAGTTACTGTATCTTGCCCAGATATTCCGGATCAATGACCTTTTATTTTTATTCCGGATCAACTGATTTCTTTGTTCTTCATTCGGAATAATCAGGTATTCCGGATCAAGCTCTTCGTTTGGAATATAATTTATTCCGGATCAAGGTCCTTCGTTCGGAATATTATTTATTCCGGATCAAGCTCCTTCGTTCGGAATATTATTTATTCCGGATCAAGGTCCTTCGTTCGGAATATTATTTATTCCGGATCCAACTCCTTCGTTCTATTCCGGATCAAGGTGTTTCGTTCAGAATGTTGGTTATTCCGGATCAAGGACTTTATTCCGCATCAATCATTTTTCCCTTTTTATTCCGGATCAAGCCTTATTCCGGATGAGCTGTTTATTCCAGATAAGCAATTATTCCGGATGAACATGTTTATTCCGGATGAAGGATTTATTCCGAATGAGTTTTTCAGTTTTTATTTTTAAGCTTTATTTTTCCCGCCTTTTTCTTTATTTGCATTTTTACTTGCTTTCCTTTTAGTTTAAGTTTAAGTTTGAGTTATTTACCTTTATTGCTTTTAATTTCTCGCCATTTACTTTTCGCCAAGTTTTAATCTTTCTTTGTTTCTTTTTACCGTCTTTACTTTATTTTAATTGTTTCAAGTCTTTATTTTCCGTTAGTTTTAGACAACGACCCTCTTTTATTTGATTCACCAAGAACAACTGAGTCGCACAATTAACCAAAGATCAATTCGAAGAGATTCCGAGAAACGAACTTTTCAACTAGTAAAATCTTTACATTAAAATGGCGCCGCTGTCGGCTCTTTTCGTGAGGATTAACGGTTTTTTGTGAGAGACGCGTTGGCTTTTGGGATCCGTTCACTCGTGAACGTTATTTTTGTATCAAATATTTTCAAAAATCCCAAAAACATTTGAAAAATCATAAAAAGCATTTCTTTTTCAAAGTTTTGCACCAAAAATATTCTTCTTGCTCATCTATTTTTCTTTATGGATTCTTATGTCCATTGCGTCGGGTGTGGGAGACGATTATACGGGAACGACTCATGTCAATGGTGTACATGTGAGCGGTGCGGAAACGATATCGACAATACACAATTCCTATTCGGATTCTGTCCTTTGTGCAACTCGAATAATTCGTCCTTTTTGAACCCACCTCCTCCTTTTCCCCCGTGCATCTATTGTGGAAGCGATTCTCATTGGCATGTTTCGTGCCCGGTTCAATACCCGTATGGTCACGGGCAAGAACCGGGGTACAATTATGACAATGATAATAGCTATCCACAAGACGCACCCGATTTTTCTCCATACCCTTCTTGCCAAAATTGTGGGGGTCCTCACGATACCTCTTATTGTCAACCAATGAATTATTATGAGCAAAATCCGTGTCCTCAGTTTTCTTCACAAATGGATTATTATGAACCAAACCCGTGTTCTAATTCTTCTCAACCGATGAACTACTATGAGCCACACCCATGCTATAATTCAGGTTTTCAACATTTTGAACCCCCACAACACATCATCGATCATCAACCCTCCTTCTAACATTTGAACTCCCACGAACAATGGGCCACTCTTGTTAAGCAAGGTCAACAACTTCAAGAAGCTCTCAACAAGATCATCGAAAAATGTCAAGAGGATCAACGACAAGAGCAAATATCAAATATCGAGACTTATACTCCTCCTCCGGTGTATCCATACTATTATGATGATGATGACGATGAGCCTACTATTTCTTGGAATGATCTTACTGCTTAATGTCCTAGTGCAATTGTCATCCCTTCTCTCACTATCCCAAACGAGTCTAAGGATTGTGATACATTGAGTGAGCTTAGTGAGTTTGGTCTTGACAAATTATTTGATGATGAGGTTTGTGACATACCGACTGCTATGGAGCCTGAGGACGACATTGCTCTTACGGAAGAGGTCGATCTTAATGATGACGATTTTTCTCCAAGCTATGAGAATTTCACTTTTGAAATTTCTCAATCTCCACAGGGAGATTCGGGCGATGATGATTTATTCTATCCGGCTTACGAGAAGTTCACCGATGAACTTGCTCTTGAAGATGAGGTGGAAGACGTGATTCTCCGTGACAGATTACGGAAAGTGCATCTTCTTATTGCTCAAATCGAAGAGTTGACTTCTCCTCCTCTTTCCGAGTCTTTGCCTCCATCTATTCCTTCCGTTGAAGTTAATGACCCATTGCTGGAAGAAATCGACATTCACTCCATACCTCCAGGTATTGATGACGATGACATGGAGGGAGATATTATTCTTGATAATTTGTTGCAGGAAGGTATTGACCCAAGTCCCCCTCCCGAGCACCTTTCATCCTCCCATTTAGCCATTATTACGGAGGATGAGTGCTTTGACCCAGGAGATGACATTGATTATGCTATGATTGATAACATTACAGCTTTGCCGAATGCTCAGCATCCATTGTCTTTGGGGGATGACAATGTGATTATTTTACCCACCCCACCTCCCGTGGATCTTGATTTCACATACTTTACGTATGTTGAAAGGACCTTTCTCCCATACAAGACTTATCCCCCCGCCTCGCCTTTGTTGATGTCAACCGGGAACGAGGACAAGGTCTTTGATCCCGGTATCACATTCGAGGCTTCCCCATGGACTATTTAATTCGGGGACGAGTTAGGCTCGTGACTCGGTTAGCAAAAACAAGCGCTTTTTGGGAGGCAACCCAATTATCTATCTATCTTTACCATAAGTGTAGGGGGGAGCCCCAGTGGTGTTTCTTGTTTTCTTTCTTTTCATGTGCAGGGATTAGAGCTTCAAAGACACACTCTTGATGACTTTTGACGAACCGTGATTCCGTGTTCCCTTCTTCCCGGTTCTATCCTAAACTCTTTTCGATTCACTATTTTATATTTCTCAATATTAAAATAGGAATCTCGTTAGTTGTCTTTTCCTTAGCGAGATTTAAACAAAGTGCACAATGTCCTAAGTGTAGGGGAGTTTACTCCCACATGCTTAAACATTGAGGACAATGTTTATATCAAGTGTAGGGGGGACTTCTATCGAAGTTAAGTGGCCTTTTCCTTGTATTTGTCCCCATTTTAACCAGAATATTTGATTTTCCGACATTTTTTATAAAATTTTTAATCTATTTTGGCCTAGTTGTATAGTTGCATTTTCCTTTGTTATGTTTATTTTCTCTCCTTGCTAGAATAAAATTTTAATAAAGTGGTTTTAATTTTCAAACGTTGTGAATCTTTTGACTTAACCTGAGTTTACTTACCTAAGTTTACTCTAGCTAGTATCCTTAACGTGTTTTTTAAGTCAAGTTTTGCTAGGCTTTTATATAGGGAGCTATAAAACGCTAAAGTCTTAACTCTCACGGGTTAAGAACAAGAACTTTTCGCAAGTTCCTATAATTGAACCTAGAGAGTTGTCTATCAAGGGAACTTTAAAATGCGGTTTCTAAACTTGAAAGAGTCTAAGAATTTGCAAGATCCTATAGGCGACTCGAAAACCCAAAACCTTGATTTAATAGGCTAAGCATCCACGAGTCTCATTCCTTGAGATTTTAAACTGTGGAGAACGAGAGATGATAGAATCAATTATAAGTTTGGTATTCTTTCGTGAATTTATGTGAGTTAATTATAAGCCTATTCTCCCATCGCTTGTTAATAAATTAATCTGCAATAAATAAGGTTGTACGATTTGAAATGTTACTTAGCTTCTAGCCCAAGATCGTTTAAAAGTTGCTCGGTATTAATTAGAGTTCATAGCCAAGGCATAACTTATTGAAGCGGGATGCGAAGATTGGCGAGTCCAAAAAGGTCCTAACAAGACATGAGGGCTACATTTTGTTGCTAAAGATCCAAGTGATGTGAAGAATCATTTATCGAAAATCAATATGAAGGATCGAGACACACGACGAAAAGCAAATACTCCCCAAAAGTCATGGAGAAGTGTATCCGAAAAGACCCTAGCAAGGTATGAGGATAAATAGATCCAAGTCCTAAAAGGAGGCGGATCGTTGTATATCAAAATCCCAAATAAAGATTGGAGAAAAATGAAGAAGTCGTGGTCCAAATATGAAGAATCTCTCAAAAATTCAAGTGAAGAATGAAGTCTCTGCCAAATATCGGCCCGAGAAAGGTCTCAAATCGCGAAGCGAGTTATGCCAAGATATGAACTTTATGAGGTCCCGAGAAGCAGTTTTAAAAGATTTTGTCCTTTAGCTAACTATTGATTAAATCGTTCACTTTATTTTCAGCCTAATAAACTATCGAAATAAGTCAAAAATGCATCCTCGTGATCATTCAAGACAATAATAAAATATAAGAGATACACCTAGGAATAAGGAAGTCTAAGTGAATAATTGGCCCACATGAGTTCGTGTTAGTTTGCTAACTTATAATAATAATGATCTCGTTTTTAAGCTTGGTTTGGAGAAAGTGAAAACTTGAGGATGATGATCATTCACGACATTTCCAAAACCCAAAGGTATGTTTTTGATTTCCTTACTTTGTATGTTTATAATTTTCTATCTCTTTAATAAAGGCCAACGTGGATTAATTATGATGAAAAACGTAAACTTGCTTTGTAACTAATGCATTGCATGAGGACATTGCAATGGTTAAGTGTAGGGGATTTGATAGGTGTGAAAACACCCATCCTTTTTACCACTTAATTACAATGATAACCGAGCCAAAACGTGTATTTTATGTCATTTATGTCGGAATTATGCGTGGTTTGTGTTTTTGTTGTGATTTAGGACGAAAAGGTGAAAAGTGGAGAAAACACGGGCATTCACGGGATTTTATCGAAGAAAAAGACAAAAGACAAAGTCGAAAGATCAAGAGTGCGAAAAGAACGGAAGTCCAAGACCAACTCTGAAGATTTATCGAAGAAAAAGTCAAAAGACGGAAGTTTACTAAAAGCCGAAAAACTCAAGTCTAATTTATTGAAGAATTACAAGACGAGTTTGAAGAAATCCTGAGACAAAGTCATTAAAGTCCAAGATTAAGAAGATTAAAAGGCTTGAGGACTTAAGAGTGCAATTAAGAAGAAATGAAAGAGGGGAGGAAGCTTCCTAAGCTCCTCCCTAATCTCCCTATATATAGTTTTCACCTTCATTTGTTTAGAGTTGTTGGTGGCTTGACAACCCACTCTTCCACCATTTTCATTTCCCTGCACTTTTATTTCTTGCACCTTAATTTCATGTATTGCACCTTTAAATTCCTTTTAATTCCAAGTAAGTTTACATTTAATTATTGTTGAATCTTTACTTTTCTTGTTCAATCTCTCATCTACCTTTCTTGTTTGATTTGTTCTTAATCTTTGTGTTCATGTTCTTGAGTTTTATGGTTTTAGATCAAGTGGGTTTTGATCATTTTGGTTATGATTGTTAGTTTTGTTGATTTGTTTTGATTGGTTATTGTTAGTTGATGCTTATTGGTTGTTTTGGTTTAATCTCTTGGTTTGTTTTGGTTAGATTTGATCAAATTCGTATGTTGTTGTTCTTCCCTGTTCTTGGCTTAAGTTACTGTATCTTGCCCAGATATTCCGGATCAATGCCCTTTTATTTTTATTCCGGATCAACTGATTTCTTTGTTCTTCATTCGGAATAATCAAGTATTCCGGATCAAGCTCTTCGTTCGGAATATAATTTATTCCGGATCAAGGTCCTTCGTTCGGAATATTATTTATTCCGGATCAAGCTCCTTCGTTGAGAATATTATTTTTTCCGGATCAAGGTCCTTCGTTCGGAATATTATTTATTCCGGATCAAGCTCCTTCGTTCGGAATATTATTTATTCCGGATCAAGGTGTTTCGTTCGGAATGTTGGTTATTCCGGATCAAGGACTTTATTCCGCATCAATCATTTTTCCCTTTTTATTCCGGATCAAGCCTTATTCCGGATGAGCTGTTTATTCCGGATAAGCAATTATTCCGGATGAACATGTCTATTCCGGATGAAGGATTTATTCCGAATGAGTTTTTCAGTTTTTATTTTTAAGCTTTATTTTTCCCGCCTTTTTCTTTATTTGCATTTTTACTTGCTTTCCTTTTAGTTTAAGTTTAAGTTTGAGTTATTTACCTTTATTGCTTTTAATTTCTCGCCATTTACTTTTCGCCAAGTTTTAATCTTTCTTTGTTTCTTTTTACCGTCTTTACTTTATTTTAATTGTTTCAAGTCTTTATTTTCCGTTAGTTTTAGACAACGACCCTCTTTTATTTGATTCACCAAGAACAACTGAGTCGCACAATTAACCAGAGATCAATTCGAAGAGATTCCGAGATGTGGAAACCTTGGTTTCCGGATCTTTGAAGCTACTAGGAATGATCATTGTTCATATGATTAACATACTCAAAGCGGAATTAGAACAACAACCATTAACAAGGTGTTTAGGCACAAGACACATGAATTAAAACAAAAGGGATGTTCATTATATTAATAACAAACATCCACTAGACGTGTATACATTGAATCCCACGTCTAGTGCACACACGCTTTAGGTTTACATTGTGAATGAAATTAATAATTAAAAACCTAAGACCCTTGGTTCCTTTTATAGTGTAAGGATTAGGGTTTACAAGAGATAATAACAAATAAACAAGTAAATCTTCTATTTAAATAAACTTATGCAGAATATCTTTGCATGTTTATCTAAATAGAAGTTTCCATAAGCTTCTTGTCTACGTTTCTATCAACTCTTAAATTGCATGTGACAATGCTTGAATTGCACACGACAACGCTTGAGCCAACAACGCTTAGTTTGTTCTTGTCAACGCCTAAATTGCTCTTGACAACGCTTAGACAATATCTTCATATTTTCTTCGTTTTTGAGTTTCTGCCACATCAACTTTTTGACCCAACAATCTTCCCCTAGTTGATGTCGGCAAAACTCTTTATGTATCTCTTGTAAGTTGTACATGATCTTCAAATTGCTTCCCCTCAAGTGTAGCATGTATTTCTTCCCCTTTTTGTCACATCAACAAGGAAGTAAACAATGTATGCAATCTTTGAAGATTCTCCAAATGTAGCTCTATGTAATGATCTTGAAGAAAAATAAATAAAGTATTCTTGATGTAGAAGTAGAATAACCCAACCTTGTGTTCCATGTCTTGTACTATCCATGTGATAAAGAACTTATACTCATGGTACAAAGTATAAGTAGACCTCGATCCCTTGTCAATATTCTCATCCTTTGTGAGACAATAAGCACGATAATGTAACTCCTTCAAGTGTTATGACAAGTCTTCATCACCAACCATGTAAAGCACGAACAAGTTACCTTAAAAGTCAATGAATGGGAGTGCATGACTTTAAGATATGATAAAACACAAACTCGCGAAAATCTTCTTCAATCATCAAAATTAACATAAGAATTCTTCCCCTTAAGCCAACACCTTTTCATGATGAATTTAATGGAATAACATCTTCATACCATATGTAAAAGTTTTGCAACGGATAACTCTTTCACAAGGCTATCCCGATTACATAGTTTAAAATATCCATCAAATTCCCATAAAAAGTTGCTAACTCGCTTTAAGATCATTAATCCCTTTCAAAAATATCCGAGCCATAAATATCAACATGATATTCTATATTAAAACGGAGATTCCATGTACCTTCGTGTGTAATTTCCACCTTTTTGTGTGCTCAAAATGTACCAATTTTCTCAAACAGCAGCCTTCCTTGTGTTGTCCAATATCATCTTTATCCAATATCTCTATCAGTTGTATTGTCCGATATCGGACAATACCTATCAGCGTTGGAATTCATATATCGGACGACACTGTCAATGCTATCAGCGTTGACTTATTCTGTCAGCGTCAAATTCCAACTCGTCAGCGTCTACTTCAAATTTTGTCAGCGTCTTGGCTCATCCAAAAATAAACGTGAGGGAGTGTAGACCATTCCATGCCTATAAATCAGGAACTCCCAAAAGTAACCACACGTTTATTAACTTTACCACATATGCTATAATGTAGCAAACAATAACCACATGTTCTGCCAAAAATAACTGGATGCAATTTTACCCAACGCATGTTTCTCCTAAAAAGTAGCCTTCAAAACGTGTCATTCCCTATAATTTAGAGATGCACATACCAAACCATGTCCCTTTTATTCGCATATATGCACGTCTGTTTCCTTTCTTAGAATCCAACACGTCTGATCATTAAAAGACCAACAGACTGATTGAAATGGGAACTCACGTGAACTTGGTTTTCTGCCTGGAACTTTCTTTGAAGACGCATCTTTTCTTTTGCTTCCTAAACAGTTTCATAAAGTAGCAGCTTAATCCTTATCAAACCAGCAATGTCATCCTCCCCTAAACTTGATATCCACTCTTATGATCAAGTTTATGAATAAGCATTAAGGACTAGGAGGAATCTTACAAACCTTATCATATTGATAATGAATAAATCTGATCAAGTCTTTTGCCACGTCACTTGAATAATCAATTTCCAGATGAGTGTCCTTCATCTTCTCCAAAATAGCCTTGGATATGAAATACTGACCATCCACAAGTAGATACTCAGCAAACTTTGTAGAACTCAAATGGTAAACACCAGCAGCTGAATATAATCTCCATTGAAGACCACTGAGGTCATCTTCAAGATCCTTCCAAATAGCAGGATCCTCATCTTTTGGTCCACACATTCTTTTGAATGTGGACCACAGTTTTATTCCATTAGCTGAAGTTGGTGCTTCAGCCTCATACTTGGTTTCCAGCAACCTCCATAGGTCTACCAAGTCTTCTCTATCACAACTTGCAAACAAAGATATGAGAGTGGTAAAAGTGTGTACCTCTTTTCCATACCTGCCAATTTTCCAAAACCCACATTCATCTTCTTCATAGCTCACAATTGGGTTTCTGGAATCTAATGGTAACACTTGCACCATATCTGAAGCTTCTAATGGTGAGAGCTTGAGGCTCTTTCTTATGACAGCTTCACTTGGATATAGTGGATCCATATCTTTGGGAAACTCAAGAGAAATTCCTTTTTTCACTGGTCTGGGAACAAACATAGCTTTCTTGAGCTCCATTTCTTCTGCAAGTTATTCCTTTCTTTCATCAGAAAGAAGTCTGAGAGTGTTTGCTTCCTGCTCTCTCACCCAAATAGGATAAGCCTTGCATTCCAACTCATCAAATGTCAATGCCTTCAACTTCTGATAAGTCCATCCTACTCCATGACATTTGAGCAACATGCAGTATAGCTCCCTTCTATCCTTTTTCAACTCTGAGAGAATATTACTTGCCTTGTGTTTCAAAATTACCTGGCAATCCTTCTGAACTCTGAGGAGAATCTCCAAACCCCAAATCTGATCTGAAGTGGTCAAGTGTGGATTCTCCATACATCTTTCCTCCCAAGCCTTGTACATTTGAACCACCTCTGGCATGTCAAAGTCAACCTACAATTTCAATTCTCTCAATTTCTCCTTGGCCAACTTTTCTCCATAATCAAGTCTTTCTGGTTCTATAATCATCACACTTGAGTCTGAGCTAGCTCCATCACTTCCTTCCTCTGAAGTAGCAACAAATGGTGACTCTTTCACCTCCTTTCTGTCTTGTTCCATAATTTGTGCAGCTAATCTTCTATCAAACTCAACTTGAGCTGCATCCTTTGGAACAATCTCTTCTACCATAATACCCTTACCCTTATCTGATGAAGCAATTGTTGGTAAGGTAGATGGTGATACCTGTGCAGAAACCTCCTTGATGATAGATGATGATTGGGATACATCACCCTCATGTGTAGGTCTGTCAATGCCCAATTTTGTTCTATCAACGCCCAAAATATTTCTGTCAGCGTCCAAATTCTCCTTGTCAACGCCCAAATTACCTGCCTCAGCGCCTTTTGTAATCTCTTCCAACATAGCTGTAAATGATAAATTCAAGTTGGTAGGAGAGACTAAGGACGTATCAAAACTTGTTTGTTTCTTCAAACTTGTAAGGGCCTCAGCAACATCCAAAGATTGACCATCATGGCTGGCCTTATCACTCAGATTTATTGGATCTTCCTCCCCTTTGGAAGATTCCTCCATACCTCTCCTTGCACTTGCAGTCTCCAAAACAACAATCCTCTCCCTCAATTGCTTGAGTTCAAGGCCTTGTGAGCTGACAACTTGTACTAGGTCTGCATTTTGCTTTTGCAAGCTTATGCAGACTGCCGTCAATTCCATAAGAGTCATTGGTTCCAGTCTGCCCTCTTCTAAAATGGGGATTTGACCTCCCAAGTCAGATTCATTGGGCATGGATGAGGACTTAATGATGGTGGGACTGCCTTGGTCAGCTTCTAAGACAGAACCAATAGTCCCAGCCTCATCCATAGCACCAACCACACTTGTGGTGGTGATTCTCTCTGCTACATGGCTAGGACCACCAGAGGAGAACACTCCAGTAGTCCTTTGGCGTTTCATCAACCTATATTAAGGGGGTGTGGAAGATGGTGTGGAAGAATGGGTGGATGTGGGTTGGTTAAGGGGTGTTTGGGTTTGTGAAGGTTATGTGTCAACGTTGGAAATAGGCACATCAACGCCAATATTTAACGTGTTAGCGTTGAAGGGATCTTGGTCAAGTTGCATATGTTCAGGTGAAGGTAATGGTTCAGGTATTGGGTCAATTTGTGGTTGGGGGTCTGGTTGAGGTTGAGCTGCTGTTATGACAACAAGCATAGCTTGGGTTAGGGGTAGGTCACGATGGGGTGGTGAGTTCATCTTCATAAAAATAGCTTTCTTTTGCACAGGGATCTCATAAAAATCATTATGATCCCTTGTGCAGTATCCTTGAACATCAAAAACCATTTGTAAAAACCGGGGATAAGCTAAAGTCATTTTGTTCCCCTTATTTTTACACATGCCCTCAAAAATCATTTTAGAATAATTAAATTTTTGCCCTGTTGCAATGCACACAATAGCACTTGCAATAGATCTATTGATCTCATTGTGTGTAGTGCATTTGGGACTCAAACATTGAAGGAGGACATGTATGAGGTACTTCCAAGCTGGGGGAAACTCCTGTTTATGATACTTGTTTAAGGTACCTTCATCAGGAAAAGGATATCCCAAAGCCCTTAGCCCTTGTTCTATTTCATTAATGGGAAGGGTGGCTATACCATCAGCATCATCAAGATGCAAGGCTTGGCGTACCAAAGCCTCAGTAACCACCCAAGGTCTCCCATGAACAATAGAAGTCAATGTAGTCACTCTATTAACTGTTGAGGAACTGATAGTATTCCAAAACTGTTTAATATGTGTGACTGGAATGAGTGTAGCATGAGAAAGAGCATACCGTAGAGGGGATGCGTTCAAATACGCCACCATTTGTGTGTATTGAGGAAACAGAGCATCATCAGCTTCAAGATACGCGATCATGTTGTGTTGAGTTCTGAACCCCAATTCCAATTCTGATGGTTTAAACTTTGGTGCCATTGTTGAAAGCTGTTAAAATTGATTGATGAAGATGAAGTTGATAAGAGAAAATTGTGTTAGACAAGAATTATAGATACCCTGTTTAAAAATAGGAGAAAAATTTATAGGGGAAGAAAATGCATGTGATAGGCCCAAAAAGAGGCAAGTATTTTCAAAATGTAATCATGAAAATATTGAAAAATTATAAGTTTATCTCATGCATTAAATGAAAAGTAACAACTCCCAAAATTACGGCCTAAAAATATGTCAAAAAGTAACAACTGGGTAGGTCCCATTGAGTGTCAACGGTCAAAAATAACCTATCAACGCCCAACGGCTATAATCTTGTCAACGTTTGCCTATAGCCATGTCAGCGTCTAAATTGGTCACAACAACGCTTGGAAAATTCTTGTCAGCGTCCAAAAATAAAAATGTTTAAAAATGAAAAATGACCTTAACAAAGTAATTTATCCTAGAGAAGATAACCAAAAAGCTGATAATTATTATAGGGCGGCAAGCACTGTCCAGTTATGCACACTTGCTTAAGCAAGATAGACATAACAGTCCTCTAGTGTCCCTTGCTAACCAAACCTCTTAACAACCAAGTTACCTTACAAAATTCCTTGTTACTCCCAGGTAAATTCCATAACAAAATTATTCCCAAGTCTCCCAACAGACCACAACCAATTCTAGGCCAAAAATGTCTTGGCAGCATGCATAGTATATCAATTTTGCATGCTACAGTGCCTCATGATTTAGTAAAACTAACTCATACTCACCTGTGGACACAATCTAGAATTGTGATAAGAGTATCATATGGATACCCAAACATCCTAAAGGTTCCTAAAAACCTCCCCTTAAACTATGATACATAAGTTGCCAAAAGTATGCATGAACATAAAAATTTATGTCAAGATAGGAATTTAAAATTCCAACCATCATCCATAAATAAAAACTTATCCAAATGCTTCTCCATTGATCCATAAGCAACTCTGTATCCAATGGTAGACTGCTAACACCATCTGCAAATTTAGATTGAAAACCACAAAACTAACATTGTTGCTGACAACGCCCCGATAACACATGTCAGCGTTGAGGGAAGCTTTGTCAGCGTTAGACAATTATATTGCTGACAACGTTGCAAAAACACTTATCAGCGTTCAAGCAACCTTTGTCAGTGTTAGAAAAATATAGTGGATGATCTAAATCATAAGACCAATAACAATGCATCATCCTGTACATACTTTTACAAAAAGACTCCAAAACACATATTATGTGAGATTGACCATTCCAATACTTGTTACCAAGTATTGAAACCTCCAAGCATCAAAAGGTTTAGTTAGTAAATCTGACACATTTTGCTTAGTGTCAACCCTATCTGGTTGTATTAAACCTTTTTCAAAGCAATCTCTTATAAAATGGTGTCTAATTACTATGTGTTTAGTTTTAGAATGATGTACAGGATTCTTAATGATGCATAAAGTGCTGTTATTGTCAACAAATATCTTGGTATGCATGAAATTATACCCATAGTCCAACAGCTGGTTCTGAATCCACAAAACTTGTCCACAACAAGCAGCTGCAGCAACATACTCAGCTTCAGTTGTAGAATTAGCCACCACTGTTTGTTTCTTGCATTGCCAAGATATCAACCTGCTCCCAAGAAACTAACATCCACCACTTGTGGATTTCCTATCAAATTTATCACCTCCATAATCACTATCTGAATAAGCAATCAGCTGCAATGGTGAATCCTTTGGGTACCACAAACCAAGACCAGGATAGCATTTTAGGTACCTAAAGATCCTCTTCACAGCATAAAGGTGACATTCTTTGGGAGTCACTTGATGGCGTGCAAAAGCACACACAACAAACATGATGTCAGGTCTGGAGGCTGTAAGATACATCAAGGATCCAATCATGGATCTATAGTGCCTGACATCAACATCTTTCCCATCTCCAATCTTTCCCCAAGGGTGTTCTCTATTCATAGGAGTAGTAGCCCTCTTTTCATGTGGAGAAAAGCCAAACTTCTTCAAGATTTCAGCCACATATTTATCCTAGGAGATGAAGATACCATCTTCTTTCTGCTGAACTTGTAAACCAAGAAAGAAGTTCATCTCCCCCATAGAACTCATCTTGAATTTGTCTGTCATAAGCTTGGAGAAATCCTCACTCATCTTTGGATCAGTAGACCCAAAAATGATATCATCAACATAGACCTGGACAAGCAACACATCCTTGCCTTTCTTCTTTGTAAATAGTGTCTGATCTATGGTGCCCCTCTTGAATCCATTGTCCACCAAATAGGTAGACAAAGTACCATACCATGCTCTAGGGGCTTGATGAAGGCCATACATAGCCTTTTTGACTCTATACACTTTATCTGGATTCTCTGGATCCTCAAAACCAGGAGGCTGCATCACATATACTTCCTCAACAATAGTTCCATAGAGGAAGGCACTCTTGACATCCATTTGATAGACAGTGAAGCCCATGCAGGATGCATAGGCTAGAAAAATCCTAATAGCTTCAATCCTTACAACTGGTGCAAATACTTCCTCATAGTCTATCCCCTCCTCTTGTGTATATCCCTGAGCCACTAACCTTGCCTTGTTTCTGACCACAATGCCTCTTTCATCTCTCTTGTTCCTTAGAACCCATCATGTCCCTATAGGTCTGACATATCTGGGACAGTCAACCAACTCCCAAACATCCTGAATTGCAAATTGGTGAAGCTCATCCTGCATTGCTTCCACCCAACTTGGTTATTTGAGAGCATCAAATATTTTCTTGGGTTCCTTTTGTGACAGAAAACAGGCAAACAAACATGCTTGCACAAGAGGGGTATCAACCTTCTTGTGTATATTGGCAATAAACCCACCAAGACCTTGATGAGCTCTTCTGGTCTGAACTGGAGTCATAATATCACCAATGATTTGAGAAGTGGGGTGATTCTTCATAGTGGAAGTGAGAACTCCTCCTTCAAAAAGTCTGGTGTCCTCAACTTCATTCTCCATGTTGTCAATATCTTCTTCATCAGACTCTCTTTCATCAACATGAGGATGAACCTCTTCATATATATTGGAAGGTTCACCTTGTTCAAAAGTGGAAGAGAAAAGATATGCAGAAGTGTTGTCAACGTCTGAACCTTGTTTGTCAGCGCTTGGGCTAACAACGCTTGAACTGTTGTTGTCAACGTCTGAGCCATCAACGTCTGAATTGGTCTTGTCAGCGCTAGATTTGCCTTTGTCAGCGCCTGAAGGACCATGCATGTTTGTATATGGTGGTACCTGGAGACCACCATTATCTTTACCAGCAGCAGCAGCAGCAGCAAAAGCATCTGTCCAAATGGGAATTGTAACATATTCTTGTATAGGAGATGTCTTTTCTGCTTGTGATCCAACCTTTTCATGAACCTGAGTACCTGAAACATCAACAACTTGTTCCTCCATAACATTTGAAGTTTCCTTCACAATGTCTGGATTAGTGACAGGCATATAATTTAAAGTTCTAGACAAAGGTTCCAAGTCAAACAACCAATTAGGACCACTTTCAGGATCACTAGGTTTATTTTCTAAAAACCTAACATGTACTCTTTCAAGTATACGTTTTTCTTCTTTAAGATAAACCCTATATCCCTTGCTCTGCACTGAATACCCCATGAAGTAGCCCTCTTCACCTTTTGCACTAAATTTCCCTAAGGCATCACTAGTATCTAAAACTACTACATGACAACCAAAAGGTCTGAGAAAACCAATATTAGGTTTTCTTCCCCAAAGTAACTCATAAGGTGTTTTGTTTTGAATTTTGTTAACCAATGCTCTATTTTGAACATAACAAGCTGTATTGACAGCCTCAGCCCAAAAGGCTATAGGAAAATGAGCATCAGCCAACATTGTTCTGGCTGCTTCAATTAGGGTTCTATTTTTCCTCTCAGCAACCCCATTTTGCTGTGGGGTTCTAGCAATACTAAATTCCCTAGTAATTCCTTTCCTGGCACAGAAATCATCTAGCTTCTTATTCCTAAATTCACCACCATTATCACTCCTAAGCATTTTAACTTCATTGCCAGACCTCTTCTCAATCTGAGTGATAAAATCAATTAGAATATCAGCTGTGTCACTCTTCATAGCTAGAAAGAATGTCCAAGTAAACCTAGAAAAGTCATCTGTGATGACAAAGCAATATGAATTACCATTCAAACTTTCTATATTGGTTGGACCAAAGAGGTCCATGTGTAGCATATGAAGAGGTCTAGAACTAGTATGCACCTGTTTAGATTTGAATGAGACCTTGTGCTGCTTGCCTTTAAGACATGCAACACAAGAGTGGTCATTGTGGAAGGCCTTCTCAGGCAAACCATCAACCAAGCCAAGTCTCACAAGCCTATTTATATTTTAAAATTTATGTGCCCTAGTCTCCTGTGCCACAAATTACTTTCATCTACTGAGGCTTTAGCATAAAAACAAGACATATTATTGTTCATTTTAATTCCATTCAAATTCACATTGTATATGTCTTTATGCCTAGGTGTTCTATATTGAATATATTTCTCATCAGGGATCTTAAAATCCTTGCTTAACACCAAACACTCAGTATCAGTAAACAGAACTTTATTTTTGTTATCACAAACTTGTGATACACTAAAAAGGTTATAATCAAGTTCTTTTACCAGAAAGACGTTCTCAAAACGGAAATTCTTGGTGAGAAGGGTTCCTTTGCCTGTGATAGTACCATATCCGCCTCCAAAGTAAACCTTATCAACATCTTTAATGGGAGTGAAGTTCATCAAATAGTCTTCCTTCCCAGTCATGTGCCTTGAGCATCCACTATCCCAATATCCATAATCATTGACCTGTCTTTGAATGCCCTGCACATAAATAAAACAGATTAGTTTTCTTTGGGAACCCAAGTCTTAAAAGACTTGGATTCATCTGGTTGTTCAATAAGAACAGACTTAGTTCTCACAACAACCCCATTTTCATCATTTTTAGGATGAAATACCCAGTTAACCCCAATAGGTTTTGTAATGACCTTTGAAATGTAATTAAATCTGTTGCAGGTCATTGAAATACCATTATCATTAGGGTTTTGATCTTTCTTGGGTCTCCATGTTAAGCTTGAAGAAGCTTTAGACCCCTTACCTTGTGGTTGCAAATATTTAGGTCTGGTCACGTTTCTGTCAGCGTTGGAATTGGTCTTATCAACGCTGAAATTACCCTTGTCAGCGTTGAACCTAGGGTTTGCTACAGAAACCCATTGCCTATTAGAACTGGTGTTAGTCTTTTGAAATGGTCTTTGTCCATGAGTGTTAGACCCTCTAGTAAAGAATGGGGCAGGTCTAATCACTTGTGGACTTTGCTGTACACAAGGTTTGGGTCTGACAACGTTTGACTTCCTAACAACGTTGACTTTGTTCCTGTCAGCGCTGAAATTGTTCCTGTCAGCGCTGGCTTTGGGAGCGTTGACACACTTGTATGCCAAGTGTGAAAAGCTACCACAAGTGTAACAAGCTTTTCTAGACACAACCTTAGGTCTAGAGGAGAAGAAGTCTGTTCCATTATTGCTAACTTGGCTCTTGGGTGACCTAGTATTCCTATACATCTCTGCATATTTAATGCTAGGTTTTCTATCAGTGCTTGAGCCTAGGTCAACAGCTTTACCAGTGATTGGGTTTATAACCTTAATGGGAGTTGACTCATTTGGACTTTCACATAGCAAGCCACCCTTAACAAATAAAGTAGGGTTAGCTTTCTTCCATTCATTCAGGTCAGTCAACTTTTGTTGGTACTCTTCAACTGGAGTGACAACTCTTGGTGGAGGAATGAATTCCTCCTCTTGGAATTTTGGCAAACCAGTCCAAGATAGGTCCTTTTGTTGGACACCATAGAAGTCACCAGCTGGTGGTGGAACCAGAGAGTAATCATTCATCCCAATCCCAGTCATGTCCTTAGAATCTCTGTGTTTACTCACACATTCTCCTAGGTTTTGTGTGGCCTTATCAAATCTTTGAAATTTAAGGCTAACATTATCTTTATTCTTAATGGCCTCATCTAACTTAGCCTGTAACTCACCATTAACCCTTTCCATGATGTTTCTAATATCCATACTAGCATTTAACTCATGTTTTAAGATATTTATTTTATCTTTTAAGTCAAATTCCATTTTCTTGTATTCAGAAGCGGTTTTCTCAGTTTGAGTGAGAGCTACTTGGTAATTAGACAGTTTTCACTTTTCAGTACTCACATCACTTAATAATCTTAACACCTCTTTGTTAAGTTTCTCAGTGTTTAACCTACAACCTTTACTACAAAAAGAATCATTGTATACCTCATTATCAGATGAAGAGGAGGAGTGTGCCATGAGAGCATATTCAACATGCTCTTCTTCTTCAACCTCAACAACCAAAGCTTTATCCTCTTCAACATTCTTAGCCAGAAAGCTCCAATCCCATCCCATACCATCAATTCCTTGAACTGCAACCATGGCTTTGGAATCCTGAGCTTTAACAACTTGACTTGAGGGTTTACCAGCATCAGATCTTCTAGGAGATCTGCATTCCCTCATGAAGTACCCCATACGATGACAGTTGTAGCATTCAACTTTGGATTTATCAAATCTAGCTGTGTCTTTTGCATTGAAAGTCATCTTCTTCTTAAACCTTCTGTTCCACCTATTTGCTCTTATACTAGCAAGAGCCATGTTCCACTTAATGTCCATCTCTTCCAAGTGCTCATCACTTATCTGCTCAAGGTCCTCATATGTAATCACTGAACCATTGGGCAAAGAAGCAATATAAGCACATACAATATCCAAATCTAAACCAGTAGGTTTAACTCTTGGGGAGTCACTCTTGAATGTGTCAGCGTCTGAATAGGAGACGTTGACAGGACTTATTCCAGCGCTGACATATGATGATCCAGTAACTGGATGCATGTAAGAGTCCTTCTGATTGAATTGACCTTCACTATGAGAGAAGAAGGCCATGTTACTGGTGGTAGACTTGCTTCCATGATCTAAAAGAGTTTCATCTTCCAACAGCCTTAGTTTGTTGTAGATGTCATCAAACGTGGAACTTTTGTAGGTATTATTGGCAAGAATTGATCTTGCCTCAATCTTCCATGCCTCACCAAGACTTTTAAGAAAGATAGCATTAATGTCAACATCACCAAGTTGTGTCCCCATGAAGGACAACTTGATTGTAATGTCAAGCAATCTGCTTCTCACACTACTCAGTTTCTCATTGGGTTGAGCCTTGAAGACAACATAATCATGCATGAGTTGCTTTTTCTTATCTTCCTTAGTGTCTGCATTGCCACCATATGCAACTTCAAGAGCTTCCCAAAGGTTTTTAGGAGATTCATAGCCTCTATATTTATGCTGGTTCTCTTGTCCCAAAGAGACTTTCAGAATATTTAGGGCTTTTATGTCGACCCTTTTCTTTGCTATGTCGTCAGCAGACACAGCTCTACCATCTCCAGGTTTTTCTTTCTTATCTTCTTCAGAACATCCAGCAACAGCTGATCTTTGAGTAATAGCATCAGCAATCTTTTGGGCTTTATCGAATGTGTTTCCATATTCAATGATCTCCCAGAGTGTGTAGTCATAGATCCCCAGATACTGCTCAAAGTTGAATTTCCACAAATCAAAGTTGGTTGCATCAAGCATGGGAATCTTGATGTTTGGTAAAGATGAGGAGGAGGAGGTTATTGCTTCAGATATGATGTTGTTAGGGTTTTTGAGAAAATTAGGGTTTTGGTGATTTTTAGGGTTCTTGTGTTCTTTAAGATCAAAAGTTCCTTAACAAGCTCTGATACCACTTGTTGATCCCAAACTTAGATCGATTGAGCTTTATGTATACGAGATTAGATCAAGTAATACACTTATAGAAACCTTTGTATATGCTTATGATAATCTAAGTGTTATGCGGAATTAACACTTAAACAAGAACACACAATGATATAAACAAACTTTCACTTTGATTAATGATATCAAACTTGCTTACAATGAAAGTAGTTTACGAATGAAAACTTATATGAAACAATAACCTAAAGGTCTTCTTTTATAGACATAAGAAGCCTTGTACAATAATCTACGTATCAGCAATTCTAGGTAAAGATAAATATAGAAAATACATTGTTGTTCCTATCTTTACTAGAAGTAATCTAGAATACAATAAACGCGTAGAGTATATCTTCCCATCAGTGCTTGTCTTCAATGTATCAACGCTTGACTTTATCTTGTCAAAGCTTGAGCTGTCAGCGCTTGTTTTGCTCTTGTCAACGCTTGTTTTACTCTTGTCAGCGCTCAAGTGATCTGGCCTTAATTTATTCCCAACACGAGAAACAAACTTTTCAACTAGTAAAATCTTTACATTAGGATGCCCGAGACTTTACGTTTTATTATTTGTTATTTCGATGTTTATATTTTGACGTTTTTATTTTTAATTGTGTATTAAGTCGTACCGGGACTATATTAATATCATATTTGAGTGCGCTTTAATTTTTGAGAAGTATTTTTACGAAACCCGAGTCTCGTAAATATTTTAAAAATTGACTAATATACATTTTCTACCTTTTAAACTATTTTATTGCATTTTGGCCTATAACTATAAAAAATTGGCAAAAGAGGTCCCTCCACCCATCATATATAAACGTTCCACCTAACTTTTTACACATAAAAACACATAGTTAAACAAAAATTCCATCTCTCCTTCTTTCTTTCTCTTTAAGTCGTGACTCCACACCCCTCAATCCATAGATTTTTGATGAAATCTAGCTTGATCAATCCAAAAATAAAACAAGACCACCTCATAAAATTCATAGGGATTCTATTGGTATAATTTGTATACACATGCATTAAGTTTTTATTTTTCTTATGATTTGGAGTTGATAAGTATGTTAGATGATCATGCATGTGATGATCTAGCTATGATCATGTGTAGATTATGTTATTTTGTAGAAGAAAAATTATTTTAATTTAGGGGTTTTTATTTTTATGATTTATACTAGTGTTAGCATTAATATACGTTGATGCTAGGGGATTAGGATGATGAGAAAAGTGGTTAGAATTGATCAAAAGTTTGATTTAGTGTGACTTTTAGGGAGGTGTTTTAGATCAGTGGGTAAAAGGAAATTTTTGGTATCCTACTGTTTGAAAATGGTTAAACTAATTGGATAGGGTTGTATAGAATTCGATTAGCTTCGATTTGATATAAAGTAGAGCTTCTAGCTCCAAACGAGCGAGAAGTTATGATGGTTTGATTATTCGTGTACCGGGAGACGAGTATCGGCATAATATGTAGTTGTTGTCGATATTTGGATCGAATCTCGGGGACTATAGAATGAGTTGTAAAATGGTCAAGGTCTGATGTTAAGTTCTAAACCTAGGATTATGAGTCTATTTTCAAACACAAGTGTCGGTTTTGTAAATGAAATTGTTTAGAATGGTCAAAATGGTTGTATGTGTCGGTGACGTAAAACTGTCCGGTTTTTGTAGTTCAAAGATGTGTCGGGCAGGGAACTTTAAAAGTAAAATCTTTTGATGGGCTTTTAAGAAGACTTTCTATAGATAGTAAGTGAGATCTCTGAGTAGTATCATAAATATTTGACGTGTTTAAGTGGGGTAAATGAGCTCGTACATTTGGTATGTACCGACAGACTTTTAACGAAAGAATAGACTAATAGAGTAAACATATAGAAGGAAGTAATATTATCACTTGTATTATTTTCTTTCGGGTTTATCGTAATATTATGATCTTGAGTTTGATGTTATTATGTATGGGTTATTTTCGAGTCTATTATTAATGAACATGCCTTATTTGATAGGTTGTGGTTTTTGTGTTTATCGGGCATCAACAATCGTCAAAGGTCTTCTTGCTACTGCTATTACTCAAGGTGAGTGTATAGCCTCACTTTGTACTTGTTTTGAATGATTTTAAAACCCGCGAGGGGGATACATGCTATTGAAAATAAAATGAACACAATGTCATGATTGATTGTTTGGACCCGAATGTTGCCTGTTGTTGCCTTGAATTGTATAAGTACCTAAGTTGCAAGAGTCCCTAAATTCATGAGCCGTTAACTATGATCTGACTTGATGCTGTGAGTTGGGAATAGCCGCTTGTTCAAATGATAGTACTATCGGGTTGACGCCCTAATAACTCGGTTTTGCCTAGTTAAAAATATCGTTGCACCAATCTCTTCGAATTGAAAACAGGATTAACTATGCGTCTCAGTCGTTCTTTGGTGAAACAAAAGTTGTGTCGTTGTAGTAAATAAAAGTGCAAAACAATTAAAGTAAATGAATTTAAAGTAAATCTAAATCTAATTTAAAATAAATGGCGAGTATTTAAAAGCGTGACTAAAATTAAAAAAGAAATAAATGTAAATAACGCAAACTTAAATCTATCTAAGGCAAACTTAAAACGCAACTAAATCTAAAACTTAAACTAAGGTAAGGCTAAAATAAATCTAAGGCAAATAAACGTAAAGTGCCACTAAGGAAAAAGGCGGGAAAAATAAAGCTTGAAATTAAAAAGCAGAAACTTAAAAACTGAAATTAAAGAACCTGAAAACTAGCTCATCCGGAATAATACCCTCATTCGGAATAAACACTCATCCGGAATGTCACCTTCGTTCGGAATGTTTTTCGTCACTCGGAATATTCACCAAATACCTTGATCCGGAATAAATCCTTTATCCGGAATATGTCACTTATCCGTAATAAAGTCTTGATTCGGAATAATGGTCTTGATCCGGAATGTTGCCTTCGTTCGGAATATCTCTTGATCCGGAATAATATTCCGAATAAACTCCTTGATCCGGAATAATAAATTATTCCGGATGAACTTGCTTGATCCGGAATATTTCCTTGATTCGGAATGTTAGGTTGATCCGGAATAAAAGGCTGATCCGGAATGTCCAATATTCCGGATGAAATGCTTGATTCGGAATGTAAGAATATTCCGGATGAAGGCCTTTATTTGGAATATAAAATATTTCGAATGAACACCCTTTATATAGAATAAACAAGCACTAACTCCTTCACTCGGAATAACCTGCTGATCCGGAATGTTTTCCTGGGAAGATACAGTAACAGCGAAGAACAAGGAAACACAAGAAATAACACGAATCTAATAAAATCTAAGCAAAATCAACCACAAGATTAAATCAAAATAATGAATAAACATCTATTAAGCATAAACAATCAATCCAAATCAATCAAACTAACAAAACTAATCAAAATAATCAAAACCCACTTAAATAAATCAATAAAAATCAAGAACATGAACATGAACAATAAACATAAAGATCAAAGAAGGGAAGAAGGAGATCAAACAATAAAGATAAAGATTAACAAGAATTAAAAGAACACTTACTTGAAATTAAATGGTAATTAAGGTGCAAGACAATTAATGTAAATGGACATGAAATTAAATGTGCATAAATTTAAAATGGAAGAAATGGTTTGTCAATCCATCCAACAAAGAAAAATGCTAATCTAGTCTAATCTATATATAGGGGAGGATTAGGGAGTGCTTAGGAAGCTTCCTCCCCTCTTCCTTTCTCCTTAATTGCATGCTTAGTCCTTCTCTTCTTAATCTTTTGTTAATTGCACCATTAGTCCTTAAGCCTTTTAATCTTCTTAAATCTTGGACTTTAATGACTTTTGGCTCGGGATTTCTTTGGACTCGTCTTTTAATTCTTCAATAAATAAGACTTGAGTTCTTCGGCTTTTAGTAAACTTCCGTCTTTTGACTTTTTCTTCGATAAAATCTTTAGAATTGGTCTTGGACTTCCGTTCTTTTTGCACTCTTGACTTCTTGACTTCGTCTTTCGTCTTTTTCTTCGATAAAAGCCCGTGAATGCCCGTGTTTTCTCCACTTTTCACCTTTTCGTCCTAAATCACAACAAAAACACAAACCACGCATAATTCCGACATAAAAGACATAAAATACACGTTTTGGCTCGGTCATTATTGTAATTAAGTGGTATAAAGGATGGGTGTTTACACAACTATCAAATCCCCTACACTTGACCATTGCAATGTCCTCATGCAATGCATTAGTTACAAAGCACGTTTACACTTTTTTTATCATAATCAATCCACGTTGGCCTTTATTAAAGAGATAGAAAATTATAAACATTCAAAGTAAAGAAATCAAAAGCATACCTTGGGTTTTGGAAATGTTATGAATGATCATCATCCTCAAGTTTTCACTTTCTCCAAACCAAGCTTAAAAACGAGATCATTGTTATTATAAGTTAGCAAACTAACATGAACTCATGTGGGCCAATTATTTACTTAGACTCCCTTATTGCTAGGGGTATCTCTTATATTTTATTGTTGTCTTGAATGATCACGAAGATGCATTGTTGACTTATTTCGATAGTTATTAAGGCCGAAAATAAAGTGAACGATTTAATCAATAGTTAGCTAAAGGACAAAATCTTTTAAAACTGCTTCTCGGGACCTCATAAAGTTCATATCTTGGCATAACTCGCTTCGCGATTTGAGACCTTTCTCGGACCGATCTTTGGCAGCGACTTCATACTTCAAACCATGAGAGACGTTCATGAAATATGGGCCTTCTCTTCATATAGGAATTTCTTCACTTGAAGTTTTGAGAGATTCATACTTGGACCACGACTTCTTCATTTTTCATCAATCTTTATTTTGGACTTTGATATACAACGATCCGCCTCCTTTTTGGACTTGGCTTCATTTATCCTCATACCTTGCTAGGGTCTTTTCGGATAGACTTCTCCATGACTTTTGGGGAGTTTTTTCTTTTCGTCGTGTGTCTCGATCCTTCATATTGATTTTAGATAAATGATTCTTCACATCACTTTTGGATCTTTAGCAACAAAATGTAGCCCTCATGTCTTGTTAGGAACTTTTTGGACTCGCCAATCTTTGCATCCCGCTTCAATAAGTTATGCCTTGGCTATGAACTCTAATCCATACCGAGCAACTTTTAAACGATCTTGGGCTAGAAGCTAAGTAACTTTTCAAATCGTACAACCTTATTTATTGCAGATTAATTTATTAGCAAGCGATGGGAGAATAGGCTTATAATTAACTCACATAAATTCACGAAAGAATACCAAACTTATAATTGACTCTATCATCTCTCGTTCTCCACAGTTTAAAATCTCAAGGAATGAGACTCGTGGATGCTTAGCCTATTAAATCAAAGTTTTGGGTTTTCGAGTCGCCTATAGGATCTTGCAAACTCTTAGACTTTTTCAAGTTTAGAAATCGCATTTTAAAGTTCCCTTGATAAACGACTCTCTAGGATCAATTATAGGAACTTGCGAAAAGTTCTTGTTCTTAACCCGTGAGAGTTAAGACTTTCGCGTTTTATAGCTCCCTATATAAAAGCCTAGCAAAACTTGACTTAAACACGTTAAGGACACGAGCTAGAGTAAACTAAGATAAGTAAACTCGGGTTGAGTCAAAAGATTCACAACGTTTGAAAATTAAAACTACTTTATTAAAAATTTATTCTAGCAAAGAAAGAAAATAACTATACAAAGGGAAAAACTAATAGGCCAAAATAGATCAAAAAATTTTAGAAAAGTCGAAAAATTGATTTTCCGGTTAAAATGAGGACAAATACAAGGAAAAGACCACTTAACTTCGATAGAAGTCCCCCCTACACTTAATATAAACATTGTCCTCAATGTTTAAGCATGTGGGAGTAAACTCCCCTACACTGAGGACATTGTGCACTTTGTTTAAATCTTGCTAAGGAAGAGACAACTAAAGAGATTCCTATTTTAATATTGGAAAAGATAAAATAGTGAATCGAAAAGAGTTTAGGATAGAACCGGGAAAATGGGAACATGGAGTCACGGGTCGTCAAGAATCATCAAGAGTGGATCATTGAGCGCTCGAATCCCTGATTAGTAGAAGAGAGGAAATAGCAAACCCCAAAGGGTCTCCCCTACACTTAGGATAAAGAAAGCTAAAAGATAGATGCATGGGTTGCCTCCCAAGAAGCGCTTGATTTTTGATTACCGAGTCGTGAGCCTGACTCGACCTTGATTAGCATAGGAAGAAGCATAAAATATATCTACCAGGATCAAAGACATAGTTTTCATCCATCAAAAAGCACAAGCTTATGACGAACAAGGCAAGCCAAAGAAGAAGAGGCAAGGTTCCCTTAAGCAGCGATGGAGTACGGTGGGAGCAAGGATGAAGTGGTGCAAGCAGATTTCCATAAGTTCCAAAGATAGTTCCTTTTATTTAATCAGGTGGATACTGAGATGGCTGCAGAATATCGATACCGGGGTCGAACACCTTTTCCTTTAAGGGAAAATAACACTCAGGCTCAGCAGAATGTGAAGAAGATCCGCGAAGAAGATGCACAACCTCGTCCTCAGAAGGTGGACAAAGAGGTGTTAACTCATACGTGCTGCGGATATCGGTGTCGACCGGTTTCTTCTCCTTTGAAAAAAGTTTCTTCAAATACAAAGTAGGATCAAGACGATAATCTTCAAAGTCCAAAGGAGATGCATCACTCTCATGAGGGAAGTAAGTATTAAGAAAAGCAGAGAAATCTTCCTCAAATGAGTAATCGTCCAAAGTAGGATCGAGTGATGGCGGAGGATCTTCATCATGTGAAGAATCACTCAAAAAAGTATCGGCCTCATCAAAATCATCATATGTGGGCATGTCGGGATACTTGGAGGTACAATCATCAAAATCATCCGAATCTGAGCTAGAATCATCATCATAAGCATCAAAGATCGGTGGAGAATCATAAATGGGAGAAGGGTCCATATTGGAGAGAGAGTCATCCACATCATCATGAAAAAGTGGATTATCAATGCAAGACTCGAATAGAGGATTGTTGTATATGACAATATCATCGAGCACATTAATCATATTCACAGATTCTCGTCCATAGGATTTGCTTGTAAGCTTCCCCATTTTGAAAACTTGTGCATCATCCCCGACTCTTAAGATTAACTCACCTTCGGCAACATCAACTAGAGCTCGTCTGGTTCTCAAGAATGGCCGACCAAGTATTAAAGGAATAGGAGGGTCCATTTCATAATCAACAACGACAAAGTCGACCGAGAAAGTAAATGTGCCAACTTTAATAAACACGTCTTCGGCAATACCAACGGGGTAAGCGAGAGTGCGATTTACGAGTTCAAGAGTCATCTTTGTTGGAGTAAGGTCGGGTAATGATAGTGTTTTCCAAACACTCAAAGGCATAAGATTAATACTGGCCCCGAGATCAGCTAGGGCAGTAAATTCTTCGGTTTTGTTAAAGATGCAAGGCAACACAAAACGACCGGGATCTCCAAGTTTTTCCGGAAGTTCTTTAAGAAGAACTGCAGAGCAGTTTTCATTTAAGCGTGTGTTGGCGAGCTCAATCAACTTCTCCTTCTTGTTAAGCAATTCCTTGAATGCTTTCACAAATTTCGGCATGTGGACAAGTGCTTCGACAAGGCTAATGTAGAAATTTAGTTGAGAGATCATCTTCAAAAAATTTGACATTTGAGAGTCATCCTTGGTGAGCATTGTGGTCTTGCCTAGCCGTGAAGGATAAGGGATATTGGGTTTGGGTGGTGAAGGTGAAGGCGTAGCAGGTAAAGGTTGAGATGTTGAAGGGTCCTTCCTAGATACATCGTCATGACGAGGCGGAGACGGTAATGGTGCACTAATACTAGGTGTAGGAGGAGTAGGGATAAATGGTGGTGGAAGAGGTGTAGATGATGGTGGTGGAATAGGTGGTCCTACGATGGTAACTCCACTACAGGTAGTAATAACACTCACATTTGCTCACGGATTGGTGACGGTGTTAGAAGGTAGAGAACTCGAAGTAGAAGGTTGAGCTGTGGGCAAGAAACTAGCCAGCATATTCTTAATATCATTCGTTTGAGTGCTAAAGGAGGATTGAATATTATCTCGAAGCTCGGATCTTATCTCATTCCCTTGCTTGGTGATATCTCCTTTCAAATTTATAATTTGGCTCTGCATATTCTTGATTTGCTCACCTTGGGTTCTCATGATGGCTTCAATATCGGGATTTATGGGTGGGGCTTGTTGGCGGGTGGGTTATAAGGATTAGAAGCTCTTGGTGGGATTTGGTTGCTTCTATTGTAGTTGTTGGTGGGGTTTTGGTTTTGAGGAGAAAAACCGGGGGAAAGGTAGTTGTTTGATCGGTAACTTAGCAAATTTCTATCCCCTTGAGGTCGAGCTTGGTAATTTTCTGGTGAATAATTACCATAAGCTGTATACACGTTTTCCGGATTTCCTTGAGTAGAAGGATAATTGGTGTATGAGTGTGGACCGCCGCATGTTTCACAAGAAGGTGCAACCGCTTTCACTTGTTGTTGTTGGTTTGAAGCGAGAAGCAAGATACTTTTGTTCATTTCGGTCATCATGCGGGTGAATTCGGTCATGTCAGGGCTTGCTGAAGTGGAAGAAACATTGACTCTCGGGTTGTTCCTTGAAGAAGCAGAGGAATCCCAGTTTTTGTGGTGAGTAGTCATGTTCTCAATAAGCTCTCTACACTCCTCGGGTCTCCTTTTCATAAATGTGCCACCGGCGGCTGCATTAATCGTATCACGATCTCGAAAAGTCAAACCGTTGTAGAAAGTATCAATTAAGGTGACTGGAAGCATGTTGTGGTTTGGACAACGATCAATCAAGACATTATATCTTTCCCAGGCATCAAAAAGAGATTCATCAGGTTCTTGCATGAAACCGCTGATTTGATTGCGAAGGCTTGTGACCATGGATGGTGGAAAGTAGCGCGAAAAAAAGCGTTGAGTCATGTCATCCCAAGTATGAATGGAATTCTTCGGGAGACGATCAAACCATTTCTCGGCGTTGAGTCATG
The DNA here is from genome assembly GCA_025667525.1 of Glebionis coronaria. Classification (NCBI taxonomy): domain Eukaryota; kingdom Viridiplantae; phylum Streptophyta; class Magnoliopsida; order Asterales; family Asteraceae; genus Glebionis; species Glebionis coronaria. The sequence goes on along the minus strand of CM046882.1, from coordinate 21,014,458 downwards.
ACATCCATTGTGGCACCAGGAAACTTCATGCTTTGGGTGATTGTAATGAACTTGTCGAGGTGTTTGTTGGCATCATCATCAGGCATTCCTCTAAAAGGATTTGTTTGCACTTGCTGAATCATGTGGTGCTTCAACGAAAACTCCGGATCCGTGATTTGCATCGGCGCAATCGGTCCTCCTCGTCCAAACATGGTAGGTTGACAAAGTTCCTCCATTGTCCGAAGATCGGGCTGTGGAGGAACATTGTTGTTATTGTTGAGGTGCGGTGGATTATTGTTGTTGTTAACACCTGCCATACTTAAGTCTTCTCGAGTCTCGGGCTCTTGATAATTAGAAGATCTAGTACGCATACACCTACAAAGGCAAAAGAAAACAATACCAAACGCAAAGATAATATATATACACAATAAAGATAAAATCTTTTTGGATTTTTGAATTTTTTAATTTTTTTTTGGATTTTTAAAAATTTTTAATTTTTATGGATTTTTGGAAATTTTTAAGCAAGAAAAATAACGCTCACAAGTGAACGGATCCCAAAAAGTAACGCGTCTCTCACAGAAAACCGTTAATCTTTACGAAAAGAGCCGGCAGCGGCGCCATTTAATAACTCGGTTTTACCTAGTTAAAAATATCGTTGAACCAATCTCTTCGAACTGAAAACAGGATTAACTATGCGAATCAGTCGTTCTTTGGTGAAACAAAAGTTGTGTCGTTGTAGTAAATAAAAGTGCAAAACAATTAAAGTAAATGACTTTAAAGTAAATCTAAATCTAATTTAAAATAAATGGCGAGTATTTAAAAGCGTGACTAAAATTAAAAAAGCAATAAACGTAAATAACGCAAACTTAAATCTATCTAAGGCAAACTTAAAAGGCAACTAAATCTAAAACTTAAACTAAGGTAAGGCTAAAATAAATCTAAGGCAAATAAACGTAAAGTGCCACTAAGGAAAAAGGCGAAAAAAATAAAGCTTGAAATTAAAAAGCAGAAACTTAAAAACTGAAATTAAAGCAACCTGAAAACTAGCTCATCCGGAATAATACCCTCATTCGGAATAAACACTCATCCGGAATGTCACCTTCGTTCGGAATGTTTTTCTTCACTCGGAATATTCACCAAATACCTTGATCCGGAATAAATCCTTTATCCGGAATATGTCACTTATCCGGAATATGTCACTTATCCGGAATAAAGTATTGATTCGGAATAATGGTCTTGATCCGGAATGTTGCCTTCGTTCGGAATATCTCTTGATCCAGAATAATATTCCGAATAAACTCCTTGATCCGGAATAATAAATTATTCCGGATGAACTTGCTTGATCCGGAATATTTCCTTGATTCGGAATGTTAGGTTGATCCGGAATAAAAGGCTGATCCGGAATGTCCAATATTCCGGATGAAATGCTTGATTCGGAATGCAAGAATATTCCTGATGAAGGCCTTTATTCGGAATATAAAATATTCCGAATGAACACCCTTTATACGGAATAAACAAGCACTAACTCCTTCACTCGGAATAACCTGCTGATCCGAAATGTTTTCCTGGGAAGATACAGTAACAGCGAAGAACAAGGAAACACAAGAAATAACACGAATCTAATAAAATCTAAGCAAAATCAACCACAAGATTAAATCAAAATAATGAATAAACATCTATTAAGCATAAACAATCAATCCAAATCAATCAAACTAACAAAACTAATCAAAATAATCAAACCCACTTAAATAAATCAATAAAAATCAAGAACATGAACATTAACAATAAACATAAAGATCAAAGAAGGGAAGAAGGAGATCAAACAATAAAGATAAAGATTAACAAGAATTAAAAGAACACTTACTTAAAATTAAATGGTAATTAAGGTGCAAGACAATTAATGTAAATGGACATGAAATTAAATGTGCAAAAATTTAAAATGGAAGAAATGGTTTGTCAATCCATCCAACAATGAAAAATGTAATCTAGTCT